>JANUYF010000002.1:399532546-400732546 GCA_026167975.1 Phrynosoma blainvillii
TATAGATAATAAACTTTTAACATTCCCATTTCCTTTACAAACTTAACCTAATTTCGTAGTATTCTACTTTTTAAATAACCTGACCCACCCTTCATATCTTGAAACCAATTTCTTAAAGTCATTCCCAGTTATGATAATAAATGCATTCTGTCACATGTATGCCTGCACTCAAAAAGCATAGCAGTTTGTATGGCTTTTGTGATTTTTTTGCATAGGTGAGCAGGTATTAAGAACCCCTGCACACCGCTTTTGCATCCTGGCATGATTAGGGGAGGATTGTGGAGGAACATTTGTGTGTGTGTCCTGTTGACATCTCTCTCACATGACCACCAGTTGCATGTATCCAGTCTGTCCACACAAACCTCCCTGGCATGTAGCACTCCCCTCCACTCCCTATCTCTGCGGGACATGTTTTGTGTGTTAACTTTGTCCTGTGCCATATATGTCCTTAGAGTGAGAAGTAGGACAAGAGAGAGAAGGTGAAACAGCTAATCCCAGAACTGCAATGCCACCAGCAGCCTACCTGGCTTAGATCAAAGAGAACAGGGTGCGTCACTCAGCAGCCGCAACAACTACTACTGCCCTGCATTGGTTCATGGAATGCAGCACAGACCAAAGGGACAGACTCCTGGAACAGGGGGAACAGCTCAGGGTACATTCATATCATCTGGCTGAACGTTCTATCACCTCAGGCAGAGTGAGGCAGAGCACCGGAGGGAGTTCCAACAGAGATCCGTCCAGCAGCAGGAGTGGTTTGCTACCTCACTGGAAGGTCAGATAGGTCTGCTGGCCCAGCTTGTGAAAACCATAGCGGGGCCTTCCAGGGGCATTGGTGGCAGAGGGGATGGTGTGGAAGGGGGTGGAAGAGGGAGGGGCATCCCTCCTGGCCCTGCAAGAGGGGGCTGCTGTGGTGGTGGGCAGAGGGAGGAGGGGTAGCTCTCCACCCATGGAGGTGGAGGCTGCTGTGGGCCTGGGCAGAGGGAGGGAGAACTCTCCACCCATGGAAGAGGGGGTTGTTATGGAGGTGGAGATAATTGAGAAACACCCCGTACATGAGTCTGCCAGCCTTTTCAGCAGTGACATGGCAGTGCCACAGCCCTCTCACCACCCCCAAAGGTGGAGATCAAGTAGAGGGGGAAGGGAAGGGGATGTTGCGACAATCACCACTAAGTAGCAAGGCAGAGACCACCAACTACCCCATACTACACCCACCTCACTGATGCTCCTCACTGTTTCCCTGTGGAGATCCTGCAATGAATATACACACCTGCACACAAAATGTCACAAGGTTTAGAAATAAAAGGCTTATTAATAAAAAGAAAGCATATGCCAGACCTGCGTAGGTGAGCAGGTTGGGGCATAAACTTTTTTAAAAAATTTTTTTTCCACAATGAACTATTTACAAATAGGGGAGGGGGCGGGGACTATTTACAAATGGAGGAGTAGGTATAACTGAGGGGAAGAAGGGGAGGGGGAGGAGGGAAGTATGTACAAGAGGAAGGGGAGGAGAAGGTGCTTCAGGAAAGAGAGGGGGAGGGGTTGGGGGTGGTCGGAGCTGGTCTAGGATGGCTGCCATCATGACCACAAGCTGCTGGCCTTGGTCCTCAATGACAGGTATCCTGTCCTCTAGCCATCAATCTGCAAGGGGAAAGAAAAGAGAAAAGTGTGGTTAGGAGGTTGCTCTGCACCCATCACCCAGTGCCATAGCCAGGGTCCCCACTCCCTCGTCTTGTTTCCCTGCCACTCTTACGACTGTCCTGAAGATGTGCCAGGTGGGCGGCATCAAGGAGCTCCTGCCCTTCCCCTCCTGGCAGGCGGCAGCTCAGGCCAAGCTGCTCCTTCTTAGAATCTCATGTGAAAGTGAAAAACACCATTCCAGAAAGTACCATGGATAGTGGTGGGGGAGGGTGTTGGGAAACAAGCCTAATTTTTGGGGAATTGAGAATTAGCTCAAATGTAAGAGTGAAGCACCCAACTTCGCTTTGGAGAGCTTGTCCAAATGTATACCAGAGGTATAGGAATTCTGGCAAGGAATGACACTGAAACAGACCAAACTCCAATAAAGTCTAAAATATTTATTAACACAATGAGCAAATATCCGAATGCGGCACGCACACACACACACACACACACACACACACTAGAAGGACAAGCGGGAAAGAACGAGAGTGGGGGAGGCAGAGAGGATAGAGAGGGATAAACTTACGCCTGAGAGACTCCTCCGGACTTCTGGAGAATGAGGATGGGTTCCGTGGAAGGGGCACGACCGGCAAGAGAGGGGGTCACGGGAACTATCTCAAAGCGCAGACCGACAGAGATTCAGCATGTACTTCCAAGGTAGCACAAGGTCTGCTAAAATCCAGGGTTTTTTAAGTGCGATTTCTGCCTTCTAGCCATGAGTCAAACAATAGGTGGACAAAGGCTTGATGGGTTTACCATTGTTTACCTAAGTCTGGGCATAGTCTAAACAATGCATTTGGTTTCAAAACTATCAAGGAAGGGAAGCTAGAGAAAAGGGGTGCAATCTAATCTGATCACTGTCCCATTAAGTGTGAGACTAAGACAATCAAACACCACTATGTATCTTTTCCAATATAATGGGATATTCCCAAGGAGAACTCTCAAACCTGCCTGTCCAGGAAATCTTTAGTGGTCTTGAGCAACTTCAACAGTGTCTACTGACCTTACGTTAAGGGGATTGTGGTTGCCATCTCCCAAGGGTCAGGCTGAGGTCATAGGGAACTCCACATGGCTAAAATATACAAGAAAAATGGAGGACGTCTGCTAACAAGAGACAGGAATGCCATGGAGGCTGCAGTCATGCTGCCATCACCCCTCCCCTTGGGGACCTACCTTGTGACATGGGAGGCTGTTGTGCCTGCAGAGGGATGCCATGGTCTCCCTCTGCCTGGGCCTCCCTGCCAGGGGCAGCTTCACCCTCTGAGGAGGAGGAGGATGGGGGGATCCAGCAGGGTCCCTCCTCCATCCTTGGCATCGCCTCTGCTGCACACCTGGATTTGGGGAGAAGAGGGACACCATTACCACCCATGGATGTGGGAAAGGGGGAGGGGGAGGGATAGGGAAGGGAGATGGGAAGGCAGGGATGGGCATGAGGGACCATGGCAAGTGACCGACACTTACCTGGAGAATGACGATCTTGACACCGTGTGTGGCCAGCTCTCACCCACAGGTCCGATGGCTGGTCATAAAAATGAGACCATTCCTGCAATGGAGGATACTCTCCATAATCCTCCACTGGTTGAAAGAAGTCCCCCTCCAGTGCCTTGAACTTAGTTCGGCACTGTTGAGGGGTTATTCTGAAGTCTTGCTACAGAAGGGCCTGGGAGGCCTGATGGAAGTACCCCTGCTTGGGTCGGTTGGTACTTGCCATCACCCTTCTTGCGGCTGTTTCTGGGGTGAGGGCATGAAGAAGAATGCCCACCTCCTCATCCGTCCAGTAGGTGATCCGGACAGGCACTGTCCTCTTGTCCGCCATCGTCATCCTGGGGAACTGCAGAGGTCCACAGTGGCATATATGGGCAGTTGTTGCTGACGGCAGATGGCCTTACCTGGCCCCTACGGAGACCCTCAGAGGAGAAGTTTGTCTCTAGCTCCCAATGATTGCCCTCTGAGCTACCAATTGTTACAATCAAATGGGCCATTGGGAAGGCTTACTGTTGGTAAATTGATACATTGTCAGAAATTACAGTTGGTCGTTCCTGCACTGAATCTTTCTGTGGCCAGGAAAACTGGCCCCTGGTGACCCCCCCATGACCTTTTGTGTGTGTGTGTGCTTGCGTCTCTGTGTGTGCCCCCCCCAGCACATGGTTAAGCATGGGTGCATAATAATAATAATAATAATAATAATAATATTAATAATAAATTATTTTTAACCCACCCCTCTGCAAAGCAATCGAGGCGGCGTACAAATTAAAACATACAACAGTTAAAACAATTCTGTCCCCCCCAATCCCTAACCCACCCACTCCATAAAAATTGAATTAAACAAGTAGAATAGTTAAAATATCAGACTAAAACAATTCAATAACCATTAACATGGTTAAGCATTGGTGCATATGAGCATGAATGCTGGCCAGACACAGAGTGTGGATAATAGGATACGTTTATTGAGGTGCTTAACATAGCATATGTCATGGCCAGCCAGGCTGACATGGAGGACTCAGAGGATGAGGAAGCTGAGCCAGGTCCTAGCTTTGCTCTACCAGTACCAGTGGAGTTGGCTGAGCCTGGACCTAGCTCTGTTGTACCCAATGAAGCACAGCCCTTGCCTCAGCAGAAAGCCTCTTCCCAGCAGAGGTTCCAGGCCTGGGGGATATAGAGGAGCAGGACGAGGAGGTACCTACCTTTAGACAGAGAAGGATAGAAAGGGCGTGCCTCAGGCGTTCTCTGAGATTATATGAGAAATGCTCTGCTAAGTCCAAACAGATGTGAATGGGAGCTGGGCAATATAAACAGCTGGGAGATGCTGAGCTCCTCTGTCAGAGCTTATCTGTGTCCTCTGGAGAAAGCATCGGACTCTGACTCCTTGGCTTCATAGACCCCAAATTGCCTTGAAACCCCTGACTGTTGGACTGGACTTGACGACCTGCTTGCTAGAACCCTTGACCCTGGACTGGACTTACTGTCTTGCTCTCTGGACTCTTGAACCCTTGGCTTGCTCCTGATTTTGCTTCTTGGAACATTTGGACTGGTATTGTACTTTGTGAAATGCCTTTGTGTTTCAGACTTGCATTGGTGTGCTGGCTCTTATCAGATACTCGGCTGCTTTCTCAGACAGCATAGTACAGTAGTGTCCTAAGATCACAGATGGAGGAGAGGGGATACTTCAGATCCTCCTGGTCTCAAAGAACTCTGCCAGGGCCTCCCTCACAGCCTCCCCTGCTCTCTGCTTTACAAGGTCATTGTCCTCCATTGGTGCCCCCAGGGTGGGCAGCACAAAGCGGCACCTGTAGCGTGCTTCCTCATCCAGCACCCTTCTCTTCGTTTCACAGATGTTGTGGAGGATGATACAGGAGGCGATGGTGGGGACGGCATTCTCCTCTACCACAAGGAGTGTGCCAGTGAGGCACCTCCACTGAGCCTTCAGCCGCCCAAAGGCCCTTTCCACCACATTCGTGGTGCGATTCAGCTTCCTGTTGAATCCTTTCTGCCTGGCATTTGTGGTGCCCTGTAGGGCTTCATGAGCCACTTCCGAATGGGGTAGGTGCTGTCAGCGAGCTGGAGGGGGATGATCTGCTGGCCCCTCAGGGTGATGGTGGAATTCCCTGGGATGAAAGATGATGGAGTTCCTTGCCACCCTCGCGTTGTGAGTCACAGCAGACCAGTCCAATTCCAGATCTACAATCCATCCTCTCTGATCAGATGTCCCCAGGAGGACAACAGAATAGCTGTCTTTTCGACTGACAAACTCATTCCTCTGGCCCAAGGGTGGCACGATCAGACAGTGGCATCCATCTATGGCACCCACTACTTTGGGGGAAGCCGAGGTCAGCGAATCCTTGTGTGATCTGTGGGTGACAAGAAGGGGGAGCAGTAGAGGATTAAGAAAAAGAGTCAGGGCACTTACCAACTCATGATGTTTTTCCCGTACGTGTGCAGGTACAGCAACCCCAACAGCCAATCCTATACAGTGAATGCTGTACTGTATGCCAGGTCATGCTGTTTTTCATGTACATGCACAGGTACAACAACCCCAACAGACTATCCTATACAGTGAATGCCATACTATGTGCTAACTCAAGGCATTTTTTGCACAGGAGGGGAAAGTGACAAGTTTTTCTTAATTTCCTTACCTGAGCAGAACCCTCATTGTACACTGGTACACTGTCTGTGTCAGAAGCAGTTTTTCCATGGTGAGGGAGAATTCCACCGACACTTCCCCCATGTTGGTAAGGCTGACCTCAAACTGCTTTGACGTCTGCTTGTAGCTGGCTTTGTGGACAAGTAACCAGATGACCATGGCAACTGTCTTTTGCACCGGGATGGCTTTCCTCATGATAGTGTCAAACTGCTCCATTTCTGGACACAGTATTTCTACTATCTTGTGGAAGAGGGCATTGGGCATTCGGAAGAACATCCTCCATTGCTCATCAGACCAGATGTATGTTTTGAACCCGTCCCACCAGTCGGTGCTTCTCGGAACATCCACCAGTGGTGCAGGGCTCTCTCGGGTGGCATCACAGTGGCAGCAGTGGCAGTACACCATGCAATGCTTGTTGTGGCACCCACTCTACCAGTTGTCCCTTCTGGGTCCTCCAAGTCATCACTGCAGTCTTGTATGCATGCAGCTGCTGCAGCAGCCATAGTAGCAGCTCCTGTGGCCGAGCATTGCAGGCTGACACCAGTGTGGGCCACTTGGGCGACATGGCATCCATGATCTTGCTGCTCCGCATAGTGCGCAGGTACACAGCAATGCCAACATTGCTGTTAAAGGGGCTGTGTTGTTCTGCTGCATGTGCGCATGTGCCTGAGAGACTGCGGGGAAAAAAATTAAAGCTGCCACTGCCAGCCATGCGTCTCTCCATCCCCATTTAGGGAAACCTTGGGGCCAGCAGTGGGGTTGGTGTGGCTTCAATGCAGCCTTGGAAAAGCTGCATTAACTGCCCCTCACTGCAGTTGCTCCATCCTCATTTAGGGCATCCTTAGGGCAGGCAGTGCGGTTGCTGAAGTTTAGGGAAAAGGCAACTTCAGGTCACCTTTTCCTGCCCATCTTCTTAGCTCCTAAGACATTTTGGAGGGGAATATCAGGATGAACTGCATCCAGAAGGAAAATGTCCTAGATGCTACAATATAGAACAAGGGTGAAAGGTAACCTGAATAAAACAGGAAGCCATGATGAGTGTGCATATTGAAGGAAGCTGAGTAACAGGAAAAGGATGACACAAAGGCCGGACATAGAATCATAGAATCATAGAATCATAGAGTTGGAAGAGACCACAAGGGCCATCCAGTCCAACCCCCTGCCATGCAGGAACTCCCAATCAAAGCATCCCCGACAGATGGCCTTTGAGGTCATCAAGCTTCAATACTGCACAGTCATGGCACATATGAGACAGGAAACTGTGTAATACAGCACTTGGGGATTGAACTAAAATTTCTGCAAAAGATTGTGTATATAAGGGAGGAGTTCCAATACTCTATATGTGTGGTGTATAGTGGATGGTGGCAGAGCATTATGTCAGTCAGTGTAAGTACTTGTATATATTGCAACGAAGATTAAAAGCCTCTTAAAGAGAACTCAGCAATTGTTGTGTCTGCAGCTTCTGGTGCAGCCCTGGTGGCGCAGTGGTTAAATGCCTGTACTGCAGCCACTCACTCACAGACCACAAGGTTGCGAGTTCAATACCAGCCAGGGCTGAGGCTTGACTCAGGCCTGCATCCTTCCGAGGTTGCTAAAATGAGTACCCAGATTGTTGGGGGGCAATCAGCTCACAGTTGTAAACCGCTTAGACATCCCATGCGCAATATGAAGCGGTATATAAATGAAGCTGCTTTGCTTTGCTGCTTTGCTTCTGGGAGAGGCCCAGGGATGTGGTGGCTTAGTGGTTAAGATGCAAGTTCTGATGATCGGAAGATCGGAAGATCGGAAGATCAGCAGTTTGAGGCCCGGGTGCTGCATGGTGGGGTGAGCTCCTGTCACTCGTCCCAGCTTTGGCCAACCTAGCAATTCAAAAGGCTGCAAATGCAAATAGATAAATAGGTACCACTTTGGTGGGAAGGTAACAGCGTTTGGTGCAGTCATGATGGCCACATGATCACCAGAGCAGTCCTCTGACAACGCTGGCTCTTCAGCTTAGAAATGGAGATGAGCATTGTCCCCTACAGTTGGTTAGGATTAGACATTCATGTCAAGGGACTACATTTACCTTTAAAGGCTTGCTGGGCAGGGAGGAAGTGGTGCCTTGGGACTCTCCTTCTTTCCTTGCTCAGCGTGGCTTTACACAAGTGTAAAAGGAGTGCCAGGCAGGAAGGTGCAGGCAAGTTCTTTTGGGGGGCCCCTTAAGCCCCACCCCAAAGCGCTGCCCCCCCCAATGAGTCACACCCCAGTATGGTATGCCATTGGGTGGAATCTCTTTACCTGAATTTTGCATTATGACATCCATTCAAATATTTAAACAGGGCTATCAAATCACCTCTTAACCATGGGCCAGAACAGATGGCCCATTAAAGATGCCTTCCAAGCAATTTGGGAGCACGGTGTTTACACGCCACACACTCCCAAGACACCTAGAAGCCACCCAGAAGCTGGCCGCCTGCCCAGACATGGGCAGCTTCAAGATCAGGGTGGATTGGGGCCATGGCATGTGTTTACCAATGCATCCTTAGCCTTTGTGGCTGTCTGTTCCAGCCCCATCTCTTGTCCAGGCTAAACTGGTTTAATTGGCCCATGGAGTTTATCACCCAGTTGACAATTGGAAGTATAACCAGTGATTAACCTGTGATAATTCCACAGTAGCGCTAATGGTTTTTACACAATGTCATGTTCAAAATGCTATTATCCTGTAAATAACCTGTGAAAACCTAATGGTTTTCACACAACGTCAAGATACAATGTGATTAAAGTGCCATTATCCCATGAATGGGATAATGAATAACCCATGAATAACCAGGCAAGAAACAGCAGCAAATCATTCATGGGATTTTCCCATGAATGAATTTTTGTTGTTTATTGCCTGGTTACTGCCTGGTTATTCACAGGATGATGGCTCTTGTGTTAATCTCATTTTAATTGCTTTTTAATGCCAGTTGCACAATTTTCATGGGTTAACTACTGTTTAAACTCCTAATTTCTTCCTGTATGATAAACTCCCATGTATACATGCTCTTAGCATTCTAAAGGAGCCAGGACTCTTCATTTGTTTTATATAAAATTGCTAGACCCATTGAATTGCTAGACCCATTGGCAATAATCTTTGAGAATTCCTGGAAAACAGGAGAGGTCCCAGCAGACTGGAGGAGGGCAAATGTTGTCCCCATCTTCAAAAAAGGAAAAAAAGAGGATCCCAACAATTATCGTCCAGTTAGTCTGACATCGATACCAGGAAAAATTCTGGAGCAGATCATTAAACAGAGAGTCTGTGAACATCTGGAAGATAATTTTGTAATCACAAAAAGTCAACATGGGTTTCAGAGAAACAGGTCATGCCAGACAAATCTGATCTCTTTTTTTGATAAAATTACCAGCTTCGTAGATGAAGGAAATGCTGTGGATATAGTATATCTTGATTTCAGTAAGGCCTTTGACAAGGTTCCCCATGACATTCTTGCAAGCAAGTTGGTAAAATGTGGGCTAGACAAAGTAACTGTTACATGGATTTGTAATTGGTTGACTGGCCGAACCCAAAGGGTGCCACTCTATTCTGCTTTGGTCAGGCCTCACCTGGAATACTGTGTCCAGTTCTGGGCACCACAATTCAAAAAGGATGTGGAGAAACTGGAGCATGTCCAAAGAAGGGCAACTAAAATGGTGAAGGGCCTGGAAACCAAGCCCTATGAGGAACGACTTAGGGAGCTGGGGATGTTTAGCCTGGAGAAGAGAAGGGTGAGAGGTGATATGATAGCCGTGTTTAAATATTTGAAGGGATGTCATATCGAGGAGGGAACAAGCTTGTTTTCTGCTGCTCCAGAGACTAGGACCCGAAACAATGGATGCAAGCTGCAAGAAAAGAGATTCCACCTCAACATCAGGAGGAACTTCCTGACAGTAAGGGCGGTTCGACAGTGGAACACACTCCCTCGGAGAGTAGTGGAGTCTCCTTCCTTGGAGGTCTTTAAGCAGAGGCTGGATGGCCATCTGTCAGGGATGCTTTGATTGGGAGTTCCTGCATGGCAGGGGGGTTGGACTGGATGGCCCTTGTGGTCTCTTTCAACTCTATGATTCTATGATTCTATGAATCAAAGGCAGACTGGTCAGTTCATATTTATGGGATTGACTAGCAATTGCATCATGGCCACAAAAACTTTTGTTGCCAGCTGAATCCTGAAATACAGAAAAGTTTGCAATGAGTTTCCATGCTCCCAAGAGAATTTTGCCAATTCTGTCATTGATGTACAGAAATAATTGTGACTCTCCCTTGACAAGTTCTAGCAAACATATTTTTCTCCAGCAGAAGTAATCATTTGTCCCTTTATAATTATCAATGTCTTGGTGATTTTTCATGTTCTTCTTGACAATCTTCTACGGATTTCCCCAGGGAATTGCTTTTAAGAACAAGAATCTGAGACATCCAGATCAGGTGCAAGAGGTGATAATATTTGACACTGAGCCTGAACAAAAGGAAGGATAAATCCTCCTCCCCGAATTGCTCCCTTGTTTTCAACCACAAGATGTTTCTACATTCATCACTCTTAATTCTCCTGCCTTGTGTAGCCTGGGCAATGGCTACAAAGGCAAAGTGCTCACTGAATTTGGAAGACAATCCAGATGAAATTTTCAGTTATTACAGGCCGGGAGACCAGCTTATTAGTGGTATTCTGCCTGTTTTAAACACTGCAATCGGAGCAACCTCCTTTAAGGTCCCTCCTTCTCTCCGCTTGTCAAGGTAAGTAATTCTGCAGTTGGCAATGTTGTGCTAAGAGTTGAAGTGTGTTGGGAAGGGACATCACCTATGCTCCTGCATTAATCTCTGGTTAGTTGTCTCTCGAATATTTATGGATGTGGCAGCTGTGACTATCTGACTTAAGACAGTTGAATGCAAGACAATCAATGATGCTCTCTCTCTCTCTCTATATATATATATATATACAAAATACTATTAAATGTGAGCCGCACCTGTAACTCTCCAATGAGTTTAAGGTGATGTATGTGGCTCTCTGCACATGTCTATATTGAGAGATTATATTGTATCTGCATAGGAGGGCTTACAGCTTTGGAAACTATTTCTTTTTTTAAAATTCTTTATTCAAGTATACAAAGATTAAAATCCATATACAAACAAATTGACATTAGCATACACATTCTCTGATACAAGTTCCTTCTTCCCCATACACCCACCATTCTTCTTAAACAAACAAACAAACAAACAATAAAACCATACCTCTTTGGTCTTGATCTGAAGTAAACTAAGATGATCACAAATTGAGCTTCTTATATGACTAAGAAAAACTTATATCCTGTTACGTTTACACTATTGCTACTAGTGTTCAATGTATACTGATTGCCTTTCCATAAAAAGAAATTATTATTATTTTGTATTGCTTATGTCTTATGCTTCTTCTTTTACTTCCTTTACATATAAAAATCTATACCTGTCATAGTTGGAATAACAAACAATTGCTTTAACTGCTATAGATCTTTGATCTTTCCTCAAGCAAAAGGATACAGAATACTTTTCCATTAAACCAAAATATCATGAAAACCATAACTTCAGATCTACTTCTAGTCTTAATTTCTATATCTCTGTTCAAATCATAATTATATTGCTCCATTCTTCCTTTAAGAAATCTATCATAGAATCACAGAATCATAGAGTTGGAAGAGGCCACAAGGGCCATCCAGTCCAACCCCATTCTGCCATGCAGGAACTCAAAATCAAAGCATCCCCATTGACAGATGGCCATCCAGCCTCTGCTTAAAGACCTCCAAGGAAGGAGACTCCACTACTCTCCGAGGGAGTGTGTTCCACTCTCGAACCACCCTTACTGTCACGAAGGTCCTCCTAATGTTGAGGTGGAATCTCTTTTCTTGCAGCTTGCATCCATTGTTTCGGGTCCTACTCTCTGGAGCAGCAGAAAACAAGCTTGTTCCCTCCTCGATATGGCATCCCTTCAAATAGTTAAACATGGCTATCATATCACCTCTCAGCCTTCTCTTCTCCAGGTTAAACATCCCCAGCTCCCTAAGTCGTTCCTCATAGGTCATGATTTCCAGACCCTTACTCCATTCTTCATGAGTTTTGCTGTCTTTTTAAATTTCATAGTAATCTTGTTAAGATGTCCATTTCCAGTGCTTCAAGAAGTTTAGTCAGCCACATTTCCAAATCCGGTGCTATTGAAAGTTTCCAAACGCTGTCGTATACCATCCTCGCTGTTGTTTGAAAATCAAACAAGGTTCTTCCATGCTGTCTTTCAATATTCACATCCATTATATTTAGTAAAAACAGTTCTGGACAGGACGTTAGTCTTAGGGCCTTTACAGACTGCCAGAAGCTTGAGGCCACTTTAACTGTCCTGGCTCAGTGTTAAGGAATCATGGGATCTGTAATTTATTGAGGCACCAGAGCTCTCTGACAGAAAATGTCAGAGTCTCATAAAATGTCTCAGAAAAAAAACTACAGTTCCCATGATTCCCTAGCAATCAGCCAGGACAGTTAAAGTGGTCTCAAGCTGCACTATTTCTGGCAGTCTGTAAAGGCCCTCACTTGCAATATTTTATGGGTAATTGTGTAAATCTTTTTCCCATACTTTTAGCAACAGTGAAAGTCCACTAGAGATGGAATAGCAATCCTTTTTCTTTCTCACGCTTACAGCAGCTATCTTAGTAATTTTTAGAAATTTTATGAATTCTAACCGGAGTTAAATATCATCAGAAGTGGATTTTGTAAGCGGTTTTTCTTAAAGTTTGACAAGCTGTAAATTTCTTACTGTTGACCCAGACTCTTTCCCACTGTTCCACCTCTATTGGATAGCCCAATCTCTAGCCCATTTTACCATATTATCCTTCACAGGTTCCGGTTTCATAGGATATCTTAACAACATTTTATACAGTTTAGCTACCACTGAGTTATTACAAGTGGTTAATAATTTCCTTATTTCAATATTTGTTTGATTCAGGTTTACTGATAGCCCATCCAGCTTTTCCCATTTAAACATGACTCCATCTTTCTTCTGTTGGATCATCAGAAATTTATATTCAACATGTTTCCTAAGAATTCTAGAAGGTATATCCTTGTCTATTTTAATTATTTTGCTTTCTAGTATAAACTCTTTTTCATAATTTCTGATTAACCAACTTTCACGAAAGTAAAATGATAAAATATTTAGGAATAAAATTTACAATAAAGAATTCAGATCTATTTAAAAAATAATTATGAAAACAAATGGAAGGACATTGGAAATGATCTAAATAGATGGAAAAAATTAAATTTATCCTTATTAGGTAAGATTGCAACTATAAAAATGACTATACTTCCAAATATGTTATTTCTATTTCAAAACATATCTACTATGATAAACAACATACCATTCCAAAAATGGCAAAGTGATTTATCTAAATTTATATGAGGAAGTAGAAGATCTAGAATAAGGATGAAATTGCTGCAAGATTCTATGGAGAGAGGAGGAATGGGTTTACCGGATTTGAAGACTTATTATTATGCGTGCCGTCTTTTCTGGTTAATGGATGGGATTAAGCTTGATAATGAAAAGAATCTAAAACTAGAAGGTTATGACAATATCTATGGTTGGCACGGTTACCTAATTTATGATAAAGTTAAAATGCACAAAGATTTCAAAGATCATTATTTAAGACGAGCCTTGCTGATGGTCTGGTGTAAAGTTAAAAGTAATGATAATATACCATTATGGAACGCAGTGAATGAAGTCTTTCTTAGGGATAATAAATTAGGTAAAAATAATTGGCTTACACACAGTGATTTATTATTAAGTAAAAATCAAAGTCTTGAAATAAAAACACAAGAACAGTTGAATTCAGAAGGCTACAAATGTAATTGGTTCGCTTATAGGCAAATAAGAGAGCGTTTTATAATTGATAAAACAATTAAATCGGTAGGCATCATGAATAAAGAATTTGAGGACATAATAGAGTTAGAGGATAATCACAAAATCTCTAAACTATATAAATTGTTATTGAAAATTGAATTGGAAGAGAAATTGATCAAACCACAAATGGTGAAATGGGCTCAAGACATTGGACATAATATTGAATTGAAACAGTGGGAACAATGTTGGAAAAAAAGGTTAAAATATACTTTGAATTCAGATATAAAGGAAAGCTTTATTAAATTACAGTTTCATTGGTACTTGACCCCACTAAAATTGGCAAAAATGAGGAGAAACCATACAAATAAATGTTGGAAATGTGGAAAAAGGTGGGTACTTTCTTCCACTTATGGTGGGAGTGTAAAATAACTAAAAATTTTGGCAGCAAATACATAATGCAATGATGAAAATATTACAAACTCAACTGAAGTTAGATTCACTGATGTATCTTCTGGGGATGATAAGTGATGAAAATTTGGGAAAAAATAATGGTAAGATTATATTTTACCTAACATCAGCAGCAAGAATTGTCTACGCGGCAAAATGGAAATCTGAAGAAACTCCTAATATTGATGACTGGTATAATAAAATATATGATGTTTTTCAATATTCACATCCATTATATTTAGTAAAAACAGTTCTGGACAGAACGTTAGTTTTAGGGCCTTTACAGACTGCCAGAAATAATGCAGCTTGAGGCCACTTTAACTTTAACTGTCATTTCTCAGTGTTAAGAAACCCTAAAAGTGGACTCAATTTGCACTATTTCTGGCAGTCTGCAACCCCTATTAGTATGGGCACTGAGGGAACTGCTGACATCACCTGCAACATTTGTGGGATGTTTGTCTTCTTGCCAACAGATGTGGGGAACTTCACATGCCCCAAGTGCAAGTTGTTAGCCCTCTTGGATGAGAAATACAGCAGCTGGAGGCACTTCATCATATTAGGGAGCAAGAGGTTTTCCTGGACAGAACGGAACAAACAGTCTTGGACAGGGACCACACAGAAAAAGTTGCTGGGAAAGAGAAGGTTACTTTACATACACAGGAGGTAGACAGGAGGTAGACAGCTGGAGGAGAAGTAGAGAGACCAGGGATCGTTCTGGGAGCTTGTACCTACAGAATCGATTTGAAGCTCTTTCCCTTATCAAGAAAGATGAGGAAGATGGACAGACTTCAAAGACAGAGCAGGGGAACCTGGGAGTTCCACCACAGGGAATAGTTGCTAATAAGCCTCGGAGGAGGTATGTGGTCATGGTGGGGGACTCCTTGCTGAGGGGTACAGGAGCTGTGATTTGTGGGCCTGACAAGTATGTCGTCTCCCTGGGGCAAAGATCCGAGATGTGACAGAGAGGCTGACAAGACTGGTCAAGCGTACTGACCAATACCCCTTCCTTTTGGTCCATGTGGGAACAAATGGCACAGTAAGACACAGCTTTCAGAACATCAGAAGGGGTTATGAGGCTCTGGATAAGAAGCTAAAAGAAATGGATGCACAGATTGTTATCTCATCTCTTCTACCAGTTGAAGGACAAGGTCCCGGATGAGAGAGGAAAATAGCAGATGTCAACAACTGGCTCCGCAGATGGTGTCACCGACAACGATTTGGATTCTTAGATCATGGGTTGTGGTTCCATAAGGGCGGACTCCTGGCAAGGGATGGGCTGCATATCATGTCAGTTGGAAGAAACGTTTTTGCCAACAGTCTCAAGAATTTGATCAGGAGGGCTTTAAACTGAGTTATGTGGGGAAGGGAGATAGCATCCTGGAAGACAAAAGGATTGGAAAAAATAGTCAAACTGTCATAGAGGAAACAAGGCAAACAATACAGGGATCCAACAGTGGGAGGCAAAAAAATGTGCACAAGGCAGCAAGTAAAGGGGACACATGGTCTTAGATGTCTCTACACTAATGCACAGAGCATGGGAAATTAGCAAGATGAACTTGAACTCCTAGCACAACAAAGCAAGTATGATATAATAGGCATCACTGAAACCTGGTGGGATGAGTCTCATGACTGGAATGTAGAAATACAGGGGTATAACCTTTTCAAGAGAAACAGGCCAAACAGGAAAGGAGGAAGAATGGCATTATATGTCAGGGATATTTACACCAGTGAAGAAATCCAGGACATCAGTCGTGGAAGCCAGGTGGAGAGCATCTGGATAAAAATTAAAAAGGAGGGAAACAACAGGGATGTTAGTGTGGGAGTCTACTACACACCCCCGACTCAGGCAGAAGAATTGGGTGATGCCTTTCTAGAACAGATGATTACACACTCAGAAAGGAGAAATATAGAAGTGATGGGTGACTTCAATTATCCTGATATTTGCTGGAAGTCAAACTCAGCAAAATCCTCAAGGTCTAGCAAATTCCTCACTTCACTTGAAGAAAATGTCATTGTCCAAAAGGTGGAAGAGGCAACGAGGGAGTCAGCTATTTTGGATCTGATCCTAACAGGGAAGACTTAGTTAATGGGGTGCAAGTGGTTGGATCCTTAGGCGGGAGTGATCATGTCCTCCTGGAGTTTATTATACAGTGGAAAGGAGAACCCAGGCATAGTCAGACATGCATTCTAGACTTTAGGAAAGCTGATTTTAGTAAACTTAGAGAAACACTGGGGGTGATCCCATGGACAGGAATACTAAAAGAGAAGGGAGTTCAAGACGGATGGGAGTTTCTCAAAAGGGAGATACTGAAGGCACTATTTCAAACTGTGCCAATGAGGAGGAAAAATGGGAGGTGTCCCAAGAAACCAAGATGGATGACTAAGGAACTTGCAACTGAACTATGTTTTAAATGGAACATGTATAAGAAATGGAAAAATGGGGAAATCACCAAAGAGGAATTGAAATAAATAGTTAGCATGTGTAGGGGTAAAGTCAGAAAAGCTAAAGTGCAGAATGAACTCAAGCTAGCTAGAGAGGTTAAGAACAATAAAAAAAGGTTTTTTTTTTTTTTGGGAGGTATGTCAGCAGTACAAGGAAGAAGAAGGAAATGGTAGGGCCACTGTGTGGAGAAGATGGCAAAAAGTTATCAGAGGACAGAGAAAAGGCAGAATTACTCAACACCTTCTTTGCTTCAGTCTTCTCAGAAAAGGCAAAGGGTGCTCAACCTGAGGATAATGGAGCAGAGGACAGAATAGGAGAATTTCAGCATAGAATAAGTAAAGAGATTGTGCAGGAATACCTGGTTAATCTAAATGAATATAAGTCTCCAGGACCAGACGAATTACATCCAAGGGTACTAAAAGAACTGGCAAACGTAATATCGAAACCATTGGCAATAATCTTTCAGAAGTCCTGGAGAACAGGAGAAGTCCCAGTGGACTGGAGGAGGGCAAATGTTGTCCCCATCTTCAAAAAGGGGAAAAAAAGAGGATCCCAACAATTATCGTCCAGTTAGTCTGACATCAATACCGGGAAAGATTCTGGAGCAGATCATTAAACAGAGAGTCTGTGAACATCTGGAAGATAAATTCATAATCACAAAAAGTCAACATGGGTTTCAGAGAAACAGGTCATGTCAGACAAATCTGATCTCTTTTTTTGATAAAATTACCAGCTTGGTAGATGAAGGGAATGCTGTGGATATAGTATATCTTGATTTCAGTAAGGCCTTTGACAAGGTTCCCCATGATATTCTTGCAAGCAAGTTGGTAAAATGTGGGCTAGACAAAGTAACTGTTACATGGATTTGTAATTGGTTGACTGGCTGAACCTAAAGAGTGCTCAACAATGGCTCCTTTTCAACCTGGAAAGAAGTGACCAGTGGGATGCCACAGGGCTCTGTCCTGGGCCCAGTGCTATTCAATATCTTTATTAATGACTTGGATGACAGTATTGGGCACATAGTTATCAAATTTGCAGACGACACCAAATTAGGAGGAGTAGCTAATACCCCAGAAGACAGGATCAAAATTCAAAATGACTTGAACAGACTAAAAAGTTGGGCCAAAGCTAACAAAATGAAATTCAACACAGAGAAATGTAAGGTACTGCACTTAGGGCGGAAAAACGAAAAGTACAGATATATGACAGGGGACACCTGGCTGAATGAGACTTCTACGTGTGAAAGGGATCTAGGAATCCAGGTAGACCACAAGTTGAACATGAGTCAACAGTGCAATGTAGCAGCTAAAAAGGCCAATGCAATTTTAGACTGCATCAGTAGAAGTATAGTTTCTAGATCAAAAGATGTAATAGTGCCACTATATTCTGCTTTGGTCAGGCCTCACCTGGAATAATACAGTGTCCAGTTCTGGGCACCACAATTCAAAAAGGATGTTTAAAAAACTGGAGCGTGTCCAAAGGAGGGCAACTAAAATGGTGAAGGGTGTGGAAACCAAGCCCTATGAGGAACGACTTAGGGAGCTGGGGATGTTTAACCTGAAGAAGAGAAGGTTAAGAGGCTATATGATAGCTTTGTTCAAATATTTGAAGGGATGTCATATTGAGGAGGGAACAAGCTTGTTTTTTGCTGCTCCAGAGACTAGGACCTGGAACAATGGATGCAAAAGCCAGGAAAAGAGATTCCACCTCAACATTAGGATGAACTTCCTGACAGTAAGGGCGGTTCAACAGTGGAACACACTCCCTCAGAGAGTAGTGGCGTCTCCTTTCTTGGAGGTCTTTAAGCAGAGGCTGGATGGCCATCTGTCAGGGATGCTTTGATTGGGAGTTCCTGCATGGCAGGGGATTGGACTGGATGGCCCTTGTGGTCTCTTCCAACTCTATAATTCTATGATATCCAGAACAAAATAAAGATTTTAAGTCGATGCTTCCTGGTTTAACCAAATAGATTTTAAAAACTGGCTCAGGCACTAAGTGCTTCCCTGTTGTATGGCACTCAATTCGCATCTCTCCTTTCCCTTCCGCTGCTGCTGCTGCATAAAGCAGCCTCTGCTGGGGATTTTCAAGGGTCAACACTGCTGCAAGGACCCTCAATTCACAACTGTTGTTGCTTTCTTCCTTGGCCACCCCATTGTGACACTGAATTAGCCCCGTTGAATGATGAAAGCCCCCAGAGCTCTGCACTAACCCACTACGTTGGCCAGCTGGAAGCCGGTTGCTACTTCTAAAATATACTTCCAGTTGCAGTACCACAGTAATGTATTCACTCACATTCCATATACAAGTTCTTTATTTTATTTTATTTTATTTTATTTGTTGTTTTAAAAAACTCAGATATCTAAATATCATGGTTTGAATTGTAAAGGCAATTGTTGTCAAATCAACTTCAACTTATGGCAATCCCATAAGTGAGAGAGCTCCATGTTATAAATAGCCCTTCTCAAGTCTTGCAAACTGAGGGAGGCTGCAGCATCCTTGATTGAGCCTACACACCTTGTCATGCTGTCTTTTTCTTTTCCTTTCACTTCACTGTGCATTTTTTCTAGTAATTCCTGTTTTCTCATGATATGACATTCTGACTTTAGTCATTTTCACTTCTAGGGAGGGTTCTGACTTTTTTGTTTTTACTCTGAGGCTCATTTATTTGTCTTTTTGGCACTCCAGAATGTCCACAGAACTCTTTCTCAGCATTACATTGCAAATGATTTTCTCTTGAAGCCGCCCTTCCAGAAGTTATCCAAAACACACTGCAGTAATAATCCAGTTTGAGAGTGTTTTAACTGCCCTGGCTAGGAAATCCTGGAAATTGTAGTGTATTGTGGCACCAGAGCTCTCTGAAAGTCTTTTTATCTCCTTTCTTCTATATTGGGAGATATATATTGATTATTTCCATTCTGTTGGCATCTCTATCATTTTCCATATTTATTGGCATATTTTAGTTAACACTAGAGTTGCTTCTATTTGTATGCACTGTAGCAGTTGAATTTGGATATAATTCCTGGTGATTTTTTTGTCTCATTTCTCTTATTGCAGCTTCCACTTCACTTTTTAGAATTTGGGGGTTCATTCATTTTGCGTCATTCTTTTTCTCATCTCTTTTACATAACTCTTCTGTGTATTGTCACCAGGATTAGGACAAATTGTATTAAACAGAGGATGACACATCTGGTTTGTTTCTTTGTTTGTTGGCTTGTTTTTCCAGAAGAGAAGGAGCACTTATGTTCCACCTCCAGGCCTTTTTGTTTACTATTCAAGAGATCAACCGTAATCCCAAGCTCTTACCCAATATCTCCCTGGGATACAGCACCTACGACAACAATTTCAATGCACTGCTCACGTACAATGCCTTGCTTGATTTGCTCTCCACAGGAGGACGGAATATTCCAAATTACAGTTGTGGAAGTCAGAAAGAACCAGTGGCAGTTGTAGATGGGACTGACTCTGAAATTTCCAACCATATTTCAAACATGTTGGCCATTTATAAAATCCCCCAGGTAAGAATCAGCAGAAAAAAGGGCCATTGTGGCATAGTGGTTTGGCCATTGGACAGTAGATCATATTCAGTAGACCAGGGTTTAATTCCCAAGTTAGTCATGAAACCCACTGGGTGACCTTGAGCATGTAACATGCTCTCAGCCTCAGGGGCAGGTAATGACAAAATTCCTCTGAAAATATCTTGCCAAGAAAACACCAGGATAACTTCACTTTAGGATCACCATAAGCCAAAAGAACCTGAAGACACAAAACAAAAAATAACAAAGGGATTGTCAGAAGAGTTGACAGGGTGGTGATGGTTATGCAGTTTGTGTTTGGTTTCAACATCTTTCAGCTTTTGAGTGCTTCTTGTGTTGTATATCGTTTGAATATTTACCTCTTTTAAATAATTAAAATCGATTTATATATAGTTGCTATGTGCATTCAAGTTATTCTGAGTTATGGGAATCCTAAGGTGGATCTAACTCAGGGGTTTCTTGGTAAGATTTCTTCCAAGGCGGTGTTGCATGGCCTTTGTCTGAGGCTGAGAGAATGGGCTTTCTATGGCTTTGCAGGGATTCTGCTCTCCAAAAGTCTAGCCCAAAACTAAACCACTACACCACACTGGCTCATAGTTTATATCTACCGGGCTTAATTTTGCTTCTGAAATAATAATAATAATAATAATAATAATAATAATAATAATTTTTATTTGTATCCCGCCCCTCTGCTAGGCAATCGGGGCGGCGCACAGGATTTCAAAGCATCAGAACAAATATCAAAATTAAATCAAATTCAAATCTCATCCCCCCTTCCCATACCCTCCCATCCCCCAAAAACAATAAACTAAACAAGTTAAATGACAATAATTAAAATATACAATTTAAAAATACTTAAATTTTTCAGTTTCATTATGATCTTCTGAGGGCTGCAGGACGCCCAAAACAGTCCTCCATAGCTTGAGAGTGCCGGTGGGAGATGGAAACAGGCAGGGGCTTTATGTCCACCGGGGCTCCTCCCCTGCTGCCTGCAGGTGCAGCACCTCAAGCCACTCAGGTGGTCCTCCGAGGGCTGCAGGATGCCCAAAACAGTCCTCCACAGCTTGAGAGTGCCGGTGGGAGATGGAAACAGGCAGGGGCTTTATGTCCACCGGGGCTGCTCCCCTGCTGCCTGCAGGTGCAGCATCTCAAGCCACTCAGGTGGTCCTCCAAGGGCTGCAGGACGCCCAAAACAGTCCTCCATAGCTTGAGAGTGCCGGTGGGAGATGGAAACAGGCAGGGGCTTTATGTCCACTGGGGCTGCTCCCCTGCTGCCTGCAGGTGCAGCATCTCAAGCCACTCAGGTGGTCCTCCGAGGGCTGCAGGACGCCCAAAACAGTCCTCCATAGCTTGAGAGTGAATATGATCTCAATGATGGGCCCGATGACCAATTGGGATAGGCCCATGTTTGTCATGGTTTCCATGAACTCCCAAGCCATACCTGTCAGATTTGTCAAACTGGTCTCAATTGGAATGTTGAAGTCACCCAGAACTAAAAGTCTGGATGACTCCAACAGCAACTCTGAGACCACATGTGTCAGCTTGGTTAGGGAGTCTGCTAGACAACGGGATGGTCAATATACTAGCAGAATCCCCAAACTATCCCTGGTCCTCAGGCTCAGGTACATACACTCGAAGTGGACTGTGTTCTGGACAGGTATCCTGGACAAAGTCAGGTTGTTCTTATAAACCAGTGTTAGAATCTTGGTAATATTCTATCAGAAATGTAGTTTAGTGTGGGGATAATGGGAGGTTGGGTTAGAGGAGTCAGTGTTCCAGTTGCCTTATCTGCTGACCTTGAGTGCTAGGCTCTTCTAGCTGAGAATGTTTTGAGAAAGGAGGGAGGGATGAAAGCGCGGGCTTTTGCACATTCTTTTACTGGCTGTTGGGAGGGGGAATCTTCAGTCTCAGCTAAAACGTCTGGTAGATATGACTGACCTCTGGATCTTCCAATAAAGTTCTGTTAATTATTTAATTAAACTGACTGCTTGGTTGTCTAAAGGTGCTGCTGTCTATTTCATGACACCAGAGCCACTCCTCCCCCACCCCCCTGCCCACTTCCCCTTACCTGCTCAGTCACAGAATACCCAGCTGGAAGGCCTGCATCCAAATGATGGTGCTATCCTCTCCCACCCAGGTTTCTGTGAAGCAAGCCAGGTTGACATTCTCATCTAAAAGAAGATCGTAAATAATATGAGTTTTATTTTTGACCAGCCTGGCATTGCAAAGGAGCAAGGTAAGGGTTCTGTTAAATAGTTGGTATGCTCTCCAATCCATTCCAGGGAACAGAGTGAACTGAAGGTGGGATAGCTTTCAAACAGGAATCCCACCTTCTTTTGTAACATCTACTCACTCCATTCCAACCATACCTCCCTTTCCCCAGCACAACTACGATTTCCGCCCCCACACCATTCTCGGCCTCAACTTATAGAGGGGACAATAGGGCCACGTAACCCTCACAAGCACTGCTGGAGGAGAGGAGGGTTTGGAGTAACTAATAACCTGCACAGCCCCAACACTCTCAGCCCAGTTCCCATGGCGACCCAGGTGGTAAGATTGCTGGGCAGTTTGATGGAAAGGTCCCAGCCCAGCTCTCAGCTCACCACTCTCAGCACTGGAAAGGTGGTATAAAATCCTCCATTAGCCCTTCCCAGCATGCACAAATGTTGTTGCTGCTGCCAGGGGATGGTAGAAGGCTCTCTGAAGGCCAGGTGTTCCAAAGGAGGAGGGGGTGGGCCAAGGTACTCACTGCCCGTCTCCCAGTTCCAAGCCAAGGCTGCTGCTGCTGTTGCCAATGGTCAGGCTGGAGCCAGCTTCGAAGACTTTCTGAGGACCAGGTGTTCTGAGGGAGGAGGGGGTGGGCCAAAGTCCTCACTGCCTGGCTCCCAGTTTCAAACCAAGGCTGCTGCTGTTGCCAATGGTTGGGCTGGAGCTGGCTTCAAAAACTCTCTGACGGCCAGGTGTTCCAAGGGAGGAGGGGGTGGGCCAAAGCACTCACTGCCCAGCTCCCAGTTCCAAGCCAAGGCTGCTGCTGTTGCTGATGGTTGGGCTGGAGCCAGCTTTGAAGGCTCTCTGAGGGCCAGGTGTTCTGAGGGAAGAGTGGACGTCTGTGTTTTGGTTGGATGAGGATGTTGATAGGCTCAGCAGAGGTTGGAAAAAGAATAAAATCAGCTAAGAAGAGAGTGGAAACAGACTGCTTTTGCATTCTCAGCCAGGGGAGAAGGATGAAAATCCAGCCAGCCCAGCTAATGCTGTTCCTAAGTTATATGTACTGGATGTTGTAATATATAGTGATGCTGAAGGATATTAACTCTTGAAAGCCTATAGGTACACTGCTATGAGTGTTATGAGTATATGAGATGCATAATTCCTCAACAGATAGGATGTTATTCCTAAATGGATCAATGGCTGAATAATAATAATAATAATAATAATAATAATAATAATAATAATAATAAAATTTATTTATACTGCGCCCTTTAGAGACCCAATCAGGATGGCTTACAACAATGAAACCATACAGTGTATCCCAAAACACAATCCCTCCCCCCCCTTAAAACAATATTATATTGTTTAAGATTATGATGTTATTCTATGTGATAACTTTAGAAGATAGCTTGTCAGAGAGATGTAGAGATAAAGATTCATATGAAAGTGAAACATCTTACTTGCTGTATTCTGGAATACACTGTGGTTTGATGAATGTAGAATGTCTTATATACAATCTGATGTAATGAAAGCAAGGTGTTTGGATGGTAACATGTCTGAGTTTCCCCCTAAAAGCAATGTCTAGATTTGTATGTCTATAATTACCTATAATAAAAAGCTGGAAGATTTACCTGCTCATTCTCACCTAAAAATATCCTGAGATTCCAATGTTTAAGAATGCTTAATAGATGAGTTGATATTAAGTCTGTCTCTTTGTTTTTTACTGCCACCACAAGCTGGATGCCCAGATGGCCTAAAGGTGATGATGGGACCCCAGACAGACTATAGATTTGTTGACAAAGGGCAATGTACTCCCAATCCCTCAGTCTGAAGAGAGTTAGGGAACCATTCCTGTTTCATCACTTTATCAATCTTCTCTACATGAAATGAACATGCCCAGCTCCCTAAACTGTTCTTCATAAGATTTGCTGGTTTCCAGACTTTTTATTATTTTGGTCACCAATTTAGATTAACATATTTCCTTGCTTTGTTCTGAAACATAACAGGGACATTAATCCCCTTTACCTCCTGCCAGGTAAGTTATGGTTTTATCTCCCGGGATATTAATGATGACACCCAGTTCCCTTTTTACTACCGAATGACTCCCAAAGAAGAAATCTTGTACCCAGGGATTGTCCAACTGCTCCTGCATCTTGGATGGACATGGATTGCTCTCTTTGCTCCAGACAATGACAATGGAGATAGGTTTTTGCATACCCTGATGCCAGAGCTCATTCAACATGGGATCTGTGTGGCCCTCTCAGAAAGGATCTCAGAATTTGCTGTGTATCATGTGAAAATTTCCCCTCATGATGCTCTCAGGTGGAGGCAAGTTAAGGTGTTTGTTACCTATGCAGAGACTCGCTCCTTTCTCGCTGTCATTTTCCTTTTAAAATCGATACTTCAACTCTGGGCAGAATCCATCGAAGGGAAAGTCTGGGTCACAACAGCTTCATGGGACATCAGCTTAACATTGCCATGGTTAAGTTTTCAGCACCGCCATTGGTTCCTCTCCTTCTCAATCCAGTTGAAAAATCAGCCCCAAAATGACCATTTCATGTACACCCTTCATCAGCAGTTAGAGATCTTTCCTTGTTCAATTTCAAAACACAAGCTATCAGTGAAAGGCTGGAATAGATGTGAACAGATAAAGGATTTGCCTCTGGATGTATTCGGAGAAAGTGTGTCTAGGGACAGCTACGGAGTCTATGACAGTGTCCTGGCTGTGGCGCATGCCTTACATGCTGCATCTTCACACAGAAACAAGCACATGAAGACAGTGGGCAGAGGAGACAGGTCAAAACATCCAAAATTGCAACCATGGCAGGTATTCATTCCTTTTTTCATCAGGGACTTCTTTTTAAAGCTTTGAAAAAGTTACTGTTTTGTTTAGAGCAAGATTTTCAAACTAATCTAACAGACATCATGTTACAAAACTGGGTGTTACTGTAGGAAAAATTTACGGAGGTCAAAAGTAACAAAAAGAATAGTTTCTCTCAGAGGCAACTCCATTTCAGGAGGCTCCTTCCACTGGCTGGATGGCAGGATGGTGCACCAATCCTAGTCTCATTGGGCTTCAGTCAGTAAGAGAGCTCTAAGCTAGAGGTCAGGTTCAGCTAAGACAAGGCAAGAACTTATAAGTGTGCAATTCGCTTAGTATGGCAAAGGCAAGTTCAGGAAACAAAGGGATTGGTAGTATAAGCTTTCTTAGGCTTTGTCTAGTTTCTCAGAAGCTGAGGAAGTGAGACCAAGGAGAGCAAAATTCAATTCCAGGCAGCACCATGGAGAGTTGCATGCAGAGTGATTCATGCTCGATGTCCAACCAAGGCTCAAATGTTGCTTCTTTAACAGACACCCCCAAGCTGTAGCCTACATAGGCACTTCAGCTCAGGCCAGGAGATTATCTCCTTGTTCACTAACAGTGCCCTCTTCCAGGAAAATGGCCTAGATGAGCCACAACAAGGAAGTGGCATTGAAACTTCATGTCCGTTAAAGTTTCCAGGACATAGAGGAGAATGGGAGAAGCACAATCATCTCAGGACAGGGAGATGGCTGCAGGGAGGTATTATGGTGCAGATGGAAGCCCAGAGGAAAGCACTATTCCTTGTATTTCAGTGGTAGATGTCCTACCTGGCACATGATGAGTCCCAGCTTCCATCTGTGCCTCCATCTGTGGTACCTCCACACTAGAGATGGGAGAGGGGAAAAACTTGAACAGTGTCCACCAGATGTTGGGAAACAAGTCTAATTTTGGAGAATTTATATTTAGCTCAAATGTACAAGAGTGAAACGCCGAACTTCACTTCACGAGACCTATCCAATGTATACCAGAGACTTAAGGATTCTGGCAGGGAATGATGCTAAGATGGACCAAACTCCAGTTAAAGTCTAAAATATTTATTAACACAATAAGCAAACATCCAAACAAGGCACACACACGCACTAGAAGGATAAGGGCAGGGGTAGGCAACCTTTCCCCTTTAAGGGCCGAAGGACTTCAGCTCCCAGAAGCCTCAGCTATGTTGGCCAATAGTCCCATGTTGGCCAATAGCTCCTGCGATTCTGGGAGCTGAAGTCCCTCGGCCCTTAAAGGGGAAAGGTTGCCTACCCCTGGATAAGGGGGAGGGAGCGGGGAAAGCAGAGAGGGAGACCAAGGCTAGAGGGAAATACTTACACTTGAGAGACTCCTCTGGGCTTTTGGCAGTGAATGCGGATGCATTCAGTGGAAGGGCATGACCGGCAAGGGGGGGGGGGAGTTGGGGGAACTATCTCAGAGCACAAACCAACAGAGATTCAGCATGCACTTCCAAGGTAGCACAGGGATTGCCAAAATCCAGGTTTTTTTAAAGGACGATTTCTGCCTCCTAGCTATAAGCCTAACAATTGGAGGACAAAGGCTTGACAAGCTTATCTTTGTTTACCTAAGTATGGGCATAGCCTAAACAAGGCTTTTGATTTCAAAACTATCAAGGAAGGGAAGCTAGAGAAAGGGCTGCAATCAAATCTGATCACTGTCCCATTAAGTGTGAGACTTGAGACAAACCAACACCATTGTGTATCTCTTCCAGGATAATGGAATATTCCCAAGGGAGCTCCCAAACCTGCCTGTCCAGGAAATCTCTAGTAGTCTTGGGCAACTCCAGCAGTGCCTACATGACCTTACATTTAGGGAATTATGACTGCCATCTCCCAAGAGTCAGGCTGGGGTCATAGGGAACTCCACATGCTTCTAAAATATCAAGAAAAATGGAGGACATTTGCTAACACAGAATTTCCCCTAGATGTCTTGGATTAAAGTCCCTCATCCCTCAGCCATTAGAATTGCAAACCAGAACATCTGGAAAGAATAGGGCTGAGGGAAGCTGGTGTCATAATGGTTTGAATGCTAGCCTTCTGTAAATTCCCAAAGCAGAAACAACAAACACAGAAAGGGACCTCAGCTTGGGGTAGGAAGAGGATGGAAGGCCAAACAATAGCACCATTATGGCTGCTGAAAGCATATCCCCAAACCTGTCCCTGGACCTCTTAATGAACGGTGGGGGCATAATGACTGATTCTGCTCCTCTCTGTCCTTCTAGCTTCACCCGTTCCTGAGTGACTTGGTACTCTTCAACACCTCTCAGAGCACCATCTATTTGGATGAAGATGGGGAAATGGGAGCCAACTTCGATTTCTGGAATACTGTAGTGTGGCCCAACAGATCAGTTGCCACAGTGAAATTTGGGAGTCTAGAGAGACAGAGGTCATCAGGCAAAAGCTTCCACATTGAGGAAGGTGCCATTGTGTGGCTCAAGGGGCTTAACTGGGTGAGGAAAAGTTAATTCTTGGGTAGTTTCTACTCCTTAAGCAAAGACAGGCAACAGATCTATTTGGGCTGCTTTTGGAGAGATATTTGGATAATTACCTGATGCAAAGGTTATGGCTGCACTTTTTTGCAAAAGCAAACTGGGCTGGTGTTCACTGGTGCACCCACCTTGAGTTCCATTTTGGGAGAATGGTGGGGTATAAATCAAACAAGCTTGGGGGGCATCCAGGGGCCAATTTAGGGGCACAAACTACATCACAACAAAGAAACAGCTCATGTCCAGTAGGTTGTCCCTGCTGCCCTTGGACATTTGTCTCTGTAGAGGACATGCTTCCCCACCCCTATCCCTTTAGACTGAGGGATCGAGGGTCTTTTGCTATTAGTCAGCTAGCCTGTATCAGTTTGGAGACGCCTGTTATCAATCTTTGGTTTCCTGGGCTCCCAGCTCATGAATCACAGTTCAGTACAAACATGCATCAACACTTAACTTAAGCACTCTTAAATGTTTGAATCTCACAATATTAATATGGAAGAATGGGTGGGCGCAAAAAGAGCCCAACTGTCCCCTAAGCTATTTGTCATATACAGTCATATATATACAAATATACACTCCCATTACAGAAAAACATAGAATTTTGAGTGACAAGCTACATTACTTCCATGCCATTCCATATGAGGTATCATACATTCATAAGGAATTGAACCTTTATACCGTCTGTGTTTCCTTAGCAGGCATATCCATGCTTAAAGCACAGATGAATTTAATATCTTAAATGTAACATCTGTGAATAAATTCATAGGCAAGCAAGTTGACTAGAGGGAGACCTGAAGCACTCCATCCTCATTCGTGCTTCTAAACCTGGAGAGCAGTGCAGTGCTTTCTCCTTTATATGCACACATACACACAAACACACACAAACAGACTCAACAATATCTAACATAAAAACTCACATCATAAAGAAGATGTCTATGGGTGAGCCAAAATGTGCTCCTTTCTTTTAATGTTTTTAATATTCAGGTCAAGAATCAACACTAAATGATGCATCAGTGAAATCAGAACAACGAACTGACATGGATAAGCCCAATGCTATTCTTTAAAATAGTTTCTTTTAGACAGTTTTCCTCCTCAGAAGCAGAGGGAAATGGGAAGCTGAAGTTTAGTAGCTTCTTCAAAAGTAATTCCTAACCTTTGCCCCCTCCTTCCTTGTAATTTATGCTTAGACTCCCTCAGGTTTCCGATGTGTGGAAGGCTGCCTTCCTGGATTCTTCAAGGTTGTGCAGGAAGGAAAACCCAAATGCTGCTATGACTGTCTTCCCTGTCCTGAAGGAACCATCTCCGCTCAGGAAGGTAGGAGGTTCTAGATTCATTGAGAAATGGTGTACACTGGGTCGGGTGGAGGACCTTCCTCATGCCTCAATAACATCTTAACTTGCAGTGGTGGACAATGTGAGTGTAAGTAAGCTAGCCTAGATGGAAAGAAGGTAGCAATAGGAGGTTCTGAAGACACAAACGATTGGCTTGGTGAAATATGGTACCCCAGGCAGGTAGCTTTTATCTGCCTTTTCTTATCACCACTGTGTGACCCTGGAGAAAGTGCAACCATTGTCTAGACCACCAAGAACATACTGGATATTTCAATTTCAAAAGGGTGTCCACCTTGGTGTTTTTCCTGTATGGTTGTGTGGGAGACACATTCTCCAGTTGTTGTGGCTATTGTTCTTGTTTTTCACTTATTTTTGATATTTACGCTTTTGGAAGTTGTTTTTGTGCTCTTATGTTCCTGTTTGAAACCCTGCAAAAAAAGGAGCAATTTTTACATAAGTCTACTGTGAATCCCTTTGTGGGAGAAAGATGGGATATAAATCCTTGAAATAAATAAACGAACAAACAAATAAATAAATAAATAAATAAATATTTTGTGCATTTTACAAAAAAGTGCAAAATCCAGTCTTGAGGATGGGGAAAAGTAATCTCAGAAGAGAGGGCACCATCCTTCTGGCTGTTTTTAAGTTTATTTTATTTCATTTTATCTTTGCATTGTCTGATTTACCAAATTATCATCATTGTAGAAAAAGATGGAAGTGTTCAGACCAAGAAGGCTGGGAGTGAACTCACAACCTTGTGGTTTGTGAGTGAGTAGCTGGAGCACTGGCATTTAACCACTGCACCACCAAAGTAATGGAAGCTGAAGATGTGGTGCTTCTTGGGAATTAGCTGCCAGCTGAAAACATGTTGGAAAGAAACCAGAGGAGCATACTTGGGAGATGGGTCATGCCAAACTCACTCTTTTGCTTCCTTGTCTTTACAGATGCTGACATATGCCCCAATTGCCCAGAAGATGAGCATCCACACAAAGACCGAGATCACTGTATTCCTAAAGGTATCACCTTCTTGTCTTATGAAGAATCTCTGGGCATCATCATGGTCTCCTCTGCCCTTTTCCTCTTCATAACCACAGGTCTTGTTTTAGGTCTTTTCATTAAAAACCAAGAAACTCCAATAGTCAAAGCCAATAACCAGGACCTCTCCTACATTCTCCTCATCTCCCTCCAGCTCTCCTTCTTGTCCTCCTTCCTCTTCATTGGTCAGCCAAGGAAAGTCACCTGCATCCTCCAACAAGCAGCCTTCAATATAATCTTCTCAGTTGCCATCTCTTCTGTTTTAGCCAAAACTATCACTGTGGTGCTGGCCTTCCTGGCCACCAAGCCAGGGAACACAGCAAGGAGATGGCTGGGGAAGACTTTTGCAAATGCCCTTGTCATTTCTTGTGCTGGAGTCCAAGTTATCATCTGCTCCTTCTGGCTAAGCTTCTCTCCTCCATTCCCTGACTCTGACATGAACTTCCAACCTGGAGAGATCCTACTGAAATGCAACCAAGGGTCAGTGGCCATGTTCTACTCTGCCCTTGGCTACATGGGCTTCCTAGCTGCCATCTGCTTCACAGTGGCTTTCTTGGCTAGGAAGCTGCCTGGATCCTTCAACGAAGCCAAGCTGATCACCTTCAGCATGCTGGTCTTCTGCAGTGTCTGGATCTCCTTTGTGCCCACCTATCTCAGCACAAAAGGCAAGTACATGGTAGCTGTGCAGATCTTCTCCATCTTGGCCTCTGGCACTGGACTCCTAGGCTGCATCTTTATCCCCAAGTGCTACATAATTGTTTTGAGGCCTGACCTTAACACTAAGAAGCAGCTAAAAAACTAAAAATGGCATCTAAGTGATAAAATATTTTCTCTGTAAGCAACTCATGTATAGAACAGCAATAAAACCCCCACAAAACTGTCTTGAGAATTCCAGTGCTAGTATTGCAAACTGGCGTCTGAACTAAGAACCACTGTCCACCCCATGGTGCTGGTAGACCCATTAGAATGGTCCATCTAATTGGATTCCAGAAAACTTTAGAGGGTTTAATGGTTGGTAATGACAGTGATTCTGTCAAAGCTTCGGTTAATACCTAGAACCCCGATCTCTCCAAGGCTATCGACACAATCACTCCCAAGTGTCCTTTCGAACCCGCTTGTAATCATCAACCATGGTATATGGAAGAACTCAGGAAGATGAAGTGAGTTGGACAACGACTAGAGTGTGTCTGGCAGAATACTCAACTCTAATAATAATAATATTAATAATAAAATTTATTTTTACCCCATCCCTCTGAGCACAGTCAGGGCAGCTGACAGCTGACAACAATTAAAAGTACAAACAGTATAATCCAAGAAAACCCAGTACCCCTCCCCCCCCAAAAAAAGGATTAAACCAACACTAATTAAAACATCTTAGGTTAAAATAACATACAATAATTAAACCAGAACAACAAAAAATATAATAGGGCAACAAGAGTAGTGGCAGCATCCAATTTGGGAGAGAGCATAGTAGGGGGGTTCCTGAGGCCGGGAACTCTATTCTGGTAAGGTCTGCTGGAAGAGATCTGTCTTAACAGCCTTTTTAAAGCTGCTTAGTATTCTAATCTGATGGATCTCGTCTGGCAGGCCATTTCATAATCTGGGGGCAGTTACTGAGAATGCCCTCTGGGAGGTTGCAGACAGCCTAGATTTTAATGGCTTGGAGAAAATTCCTCCCAGAGGACCAGAGTGCAAGGGGAAGTTGGTATGGGCAGGAAATTTCTTTGCTCCTATAGAGAGGTAATACATGCAGCGAAGAAATCTTTCTTCTTTGTATGTATTGTGTCTGCAGAGTCTCGTCCAGCAGAGCGGTTTAGGGTGCAGAACCCATTACTTAACCTGTGCAGAACCCATTACTTAACCTGACAATGGCCTGCTGTGACATGTTTAACAATTTCTTTGCAGATAAAATCTCTCAGATAAGAGCTGACTTTGATGCTGGTGTTATAGTAGAATCCATAGATGAGGTATCCAGCAACTCCGCTTATGAGATTATACTGGATCACTTCCAACCGGTGAGTACTGATGATGTGGACAGAGTGGTAAAGAAGACAACTTGCCCTCTTGACCCTTGCCCTTCATGGCTGGCCATCCAGGGAGGAGATGTGTTGAGGATGTTCCTGAGGGACATCATCAATGCATCCCTTGGGGAAGGTTGTGTTCCATCTTCTTTGAAGGAAGTGGTGGTTAGGCTGCTTCTGAAAAAACCTTCCCTTGAGCCTCTGGACATGAACAGCTATAGGCCAATCTCTTTGCTACCTTTTTTGAGCAAGGTGATCAAGAGGGCTGTTGCTCTTCTCCAAGCTGCTTTGGAGGAAACTGATTATCTGGATCCATTTCATTCCCACCTTTCTCCCTTTCCTGCTTCCGGGATGGCTTTGGACTGAGGAGAGCCAGGGCGGAGAGACGAACACATGTATGGACATCTTTCTGCCTTAACACTTGTAGCTTTGTATTTGTGAGGAGAAGGGTGCATACACAAAAGCTTTCCTGACTTTTCTGACTTTGCTGCCTACAGATAGATAGTCCCCAAAGATCCCACAGCTGCAGGAGTGTGTCCTGTCCCAAAGCTTAATTGAAGCATGTCCAGAGGAGGGTGACTACAATGGTGAAGGGTCTAGAAACCATGAATCCCTATGAGGAACAACTTAGGGAATTGGGTATGTTTATGCTGGAGAAAAGGTGGTTAAGAGGTGATATGATAGCCCTGTTTAAGTATTTGAAGGGGTATCATATAGAGTATGGAGCAAACTTGTTTTCTGCTGCTCCAGAGAACAGGACCAAGATCAATTGATACAAGCTACAGGAAAAGAGTTTCCAACTCAAAATTAAGAGGACAGTAAGGGCTCTCCCTTGGAGAGTCTCTTTCTTTAGAGGTCTTTAAACAGAGGCTGGATGGCCATCTGTTGGGGATGCATTGATTTTGTTTTCCTCCATGGTAAGATGTTGGACTGGATGGCCCTTGTGGTCTCTTCCAACTCTAAGATTCTATAACCCCATTGCTTAACAGACTCCCTGACTGAGCTAACCCAGCTGGTCTCTGAGTTGCTGTTGGATTCGCCCAGACTTTTGATTCTAGATGACTTCAACATTCCTCTCGAGACCAGTTTGTCAAATCTAACCCATGCGGCTCGGGAGTTCATGGAAACCATGATGAACATGGACCTATCCCAACTGGTTGTCAGGCCCACACATTGTGTGTGTCATGTCAGGAAATGACATGGATGTGACCACAAGATGGAGTTGTAATCTTGGTAATGTAAGTGATTAAGCTCCAGTGGCAGGTGTGTGTGAGTCAGCATCTGGGAGTATGCACACCTGGGATGCCTGATGCAAGATGCATTGGTAACCATCTATAAAAGGGAGATGGGAATTACCTCCAGTGGGGTTTGTTGTGGATGTTGGTTGGCAGAGCAATTTGTTGGAGTGTTGTATAGTTGTGAGTATTTGAGACGGCTGTCCAATACTCTGTATGTATATATTGTACATAGTGCAACTAAAGATTAAAGCCCTCATGTTGAGTGAAGGCTGGCCTTGCTGCTGTCTTTATTTGGAAGAAAGCCAGAGCTCAAGGCCGTGTGCTGCTGTGAAGGAATTTTTCCTTCTCTGCCAGGAGCCCTTTTGCAGACAACTCTCTGGAATCCTTCTCCTGGTGTCCTGTCGATGTGGAACAACTCTGCACGTAGTCATGGTGGACACAGCACATGTTTCTACGCCCCAACAGGTCATAGCCTCGATGCAATCTTTAGTACAGAACAGGAATATCCTTGGGGAACGTTATAAAAACCTCCGCATTGTCATGGATGGATTATTTCCTGGTCAAGATGGAACTAAGAGCCACTGTCTGCCCCTCTGGGGGCAGCAGACCTATTAGAATGGTCCACCCTCAAAGGTTAATGGAACCAATTGGTTTCCAGAAAGCCTTAGAGGGTTTAATGGTTGGTGATGCCGGTGATTCTGTCGAAGACTTGGTGAATACCTGGAACACCGATCTTACCAGGGCTATCAACACAATCGCTCCCAAGCGTCCTTTCCAGCCCGCTTCGAATCGTAAGCCCTGGTACACTGAGGAGCTTAGGAGGATGAAGCGAGCAGGACAACAACTAGAGTGTAAATGGTGGAAGACTCGACTCCTATCCAACAGAACTTGCCATAGGAAGCATTTTGATTCCTATCGGGAGGCATTGCGTGCAGCACAGAGATCCTTCTGTTCTGCACGTATTGCGTGTGCAGAGTCCCGTCCAACAGAACTGTTTAGGGTGGTGGGGGAGTTGACGAAGGTTCCCCGGGTGCCAACCCCCCACTTAACCCAACAATGGCCTGCTGTGACACGTTTAACATCCACTTTGCAGATAAAATCTCTCAGATAAGAGCTGACTTGGACGCCATTGTTCTACAGAATCTGTAGACGAGATGTCCAGCTTCTCTGTTGATGGTGATTTACTGGATCGGTTTCAATCTGTGAGTACCAATGACGTGGACAAGCTCCTTGGAAAAATGAGGAGGATGACTTGCCCTCTTGATCCATGTCCATCTTGGCTGGTCGTCCGGGGGGGGGACACACTGAGATACAACGGGATACAATCAATGCATCCTTCAGGGAAGGTATTGTACCAATGTGATTGAAGGAGGCAGCCATCAGGCCACTCCTGAAAAAACCTTCCCTGGACCCCCTGGATAGAAACAATTATAGACCAGTCTCCTTGCTACATTTTTTAAGCAAGGTGATCGAGAGGGCAGTTGCTTCCCAACTCCAGGCAGTCTTGGGTGAAACTGATTATCTCGATCCATTTCAAACCGGCTTCAGGACAGGATACAGAGTGGAGATTGCCATGGTTACTCAGACAGATGACCTCTGCCTGGGCAACGATAGGGGTAGTGTGACCCTGCTGGTGGTCTTGGATCTCTCAGTGGCTTTTGACACAATAGATCATTCCATCCTCTTGGATCATCTGAGAGAGTTAGGAATTGGAGGCACTGCTTTGCAATGATTCCGTTCCTTCCTCTAGGGTAGATCCCAGAGGGTGAGGTTCGGGGACAGTTGCTCTTCTAAAATTGAGCTTAATTGTGGTGTCCCTTAGGGCACCATCCTATCCTCAATGCTATTTAACATCTATGTGAAGCCGCTGGGTGAGATCATTTGGAGGCATGGAGCACGGTATCATCAGTACGCTGATGACACCCAGATATACTTCTCCATGACCAGATCAGATGGCATCTCTCCTCTCAATGACTGTCTCAGAGCAGTAATGGATTGGATGATGAAAAACAGATTGAAACTAAATCCAGACAAAACGGAGGTGTTGATAGTCATGGGCCCGCAACCAGATTCGGAAATACAGTCTCCAGTCCTGGATGAAGTCACACTCTCCTCTAAGGACTGTGTTCACAGCTTGAGGGTACTCCTAGATTCATTGTTTCACATGACTAGTCAAGTGAATGCAGTGGTCAGGAGTGCCTGTTATCAGCTTTGTCTGATACGCCAACTGCGCCCTTATTTAGATATGAGGGATCTGGAAACTATGGTACACGCTCTGGTAACCTCATGTCTGGATTACTGTAATGCACTCTACATGGGGCTACCCTTGTGTCTAACCCGGAAACTCAACTGGCACAAAATATGGCAGCCAGGCTAATTACTGGAACATCTAGGAGGGAGCATTTAACACCTGTGCTCAAATCTCTCCACTGGCTGCCAATTAGTTTCTGGGCATAGTACAAGGTGTTGGTTATGATCTTTAAAGCCCTACATGGCTTGGGTCCATCTTATCTCCGGGACCGCCTCTCCCCATATGATCCCCCCCCACACACTTCAGTCATCTGGGAGGAACCTGCTGCAGCCTATGAAGACCAGGCTCTCTCAGACCTCCCAGAGGGCCTTCTCTGCGACCACTCCCAGACTATGGAATGGCCTGCCAGATGAGATCCGTCTTATTACCACTCTTGCTGCCTTTAAAAAGGCAGTAAAGACGGATCTCTTCTGGCAGGACTTCCCGGAACAATCACCCGGCTAACTGAAGGCGATCTGCTACTTACCCCTTTTGTCACCATGGCATGTCAGCCAAAAATTGATCTTATTGTATTTTAATTATATTAACTTGATTTTAATTCCAATGTAGTTTAATTTAGCTTTAAGGGGTGGGAGGACTAGGGTGTGGGATAATGGATGTTTTAACTGTTGTCTTTTAAACCTTGCTGTACGCCACCCTGATTGCTGAGCAGAGGGCCGGATTACAAATACAAATTTATTATTATTATTATTATTATTATTATTATTATTATTGAATTGCCAGATGACCAATCCAATCCAATGAGTCAGGGAAGCTATGTGACCTCAACAGCCAAGTCCACTCTGTGGCATAAGAGGCCTATAAGAGGGCTCAAACATGAACAGGCACCACCATTCTGTGGTCCAATGAAGCCTACAAGTCAGCCTGTACTTGGACCAGCCCAAACACCTTGTGGTGTAATGGGGCCAACGAAAGGGCCCGAAGTTGGACCAGCCCTACCATCCTGCAGCCTAATGTGGTTTACAAGAGAGCCTGAATGTGGACTGGCCCAACCACACTGCAGCCTAATGAGGCCTACAAGAAACAGGGACTGGTTCAACCATCCTGAGACCTAATGAGGACCCAAATGCAAACCAGCCCAACCACCCTGCAGCCTGATGAGGTCTGCAAAAGAGTCCGAATGTGGACAGGTCCTGCCAACCTGAGGCCTAAGGATGCCTACAAGATGTCCCAAATGGGTCTGTAATCCACCGTCAAACCGAGACAGAAAACAGAGGAGCCACCAAACAAATCTAAGAGTTAGCTACTATTGGCAGAGGGGTGGGGAGATGTTCAATTTTCATTTTAAAAAATTGGTCTGAACATTTCTATACCGCTTATCAATGCACTTAAGCACTCCAAAAGAAAATCAGCATGTGCTTTATAGATTATAGCAGGGTAGACAACCTTTCCCCTTTAAGGGCCGAGGGACTTCAGCTCCCAGAAGCCTCAGTCATGTTGGCCAATAGTCCCATGTTGGCCAATAGCTCCTGGGATTCTGGGAGCTGAAGTCCCTCAGCCCTTAAAGGGGAAAGGTTGCCTACCCCTGGATTATAGCAAAGCCTTTGACTGCATAGATCATGAAAGGCTATGGAATGCCCTTAAAAACGTGATGGGAGTGCCAACACATCTGATAGTCCTGATCAGGAATCTGTACTAAGGACAAGAGGCTACTGTCAGGAAAGAAGATGGAGAAACTGAATGGATCCCAATTGTCAGAGGAGTCAGACAAGGCTGTATCCTTTCACTTTATCTGTTCAACTCGTATGCAGAACATATTGTAAGGAAAGCAGGCTTGAACATGGAAGAGGGAGGAGTGAAAACAGGAGGAAGGAATATGAGCAATCTAAGTTATGCAGATGAAAGCATAATACTAGCAGAAAACCTCACAGACCTGGAACAACTACTAATTAAGATCAAAGAAGAAAGTGCAAAGGCAGGATTAATGCTGAACATAAAGACAACAAAAATAATGACCACAGAGAACTTACACACATTCAACCTAGACAATGAGGAAATAGAAATAGTAAAAGAGTTCTCATATCTGGGATCAAACAGTGATCAGAATGAGGACTGTAGCCAGCAAATCAGGAGAAGATCATAGAATAATAGAATCATAGAGTTGGAAGAGGTCCAACCCCCTTCTGCTGGAAATCACATTCAATTCATTGTGGACAGATGGCCATCCAGCCTCTGTTTAAAGACCCCCAAAGAAGGAGAATCCACCACTCTCTGAGGGAGTGTGTTCCACAGTTGAACAGCTCTCATTCTCATGAAGTTCCTCCTAATGGTGAAGTGGAATCTCTTTTCCTGTAACTTCCTGTCTTCTGAGGTATTAGCTATTCTTCCTAATTTGGTGTCATCTGCAAATTTGATAAGCATGCCCCCTATTCTTTCATCCAAGTCATTGATAAAGATGTTGAATAGCATTGGGCCCAGGACATAATCATGTGGCACCCCACTGGTTACTTCTCTCCAAGATGAAGAAGAGGAGCCATTGCTGAGCACCCTTTGGATTTGGTCAGTCAACCAATTCCTAATCCACCTAACAGTTGTAATGTCTAATTCACATTTTACTATCTTGTTTGCAAGAATATCAAGGGGACCTTGTCAAAAGCCTTACTGAAATCAAGATATGTTATGTCTACCACATTCCCTTCATCTAGCAAGCTCGTCATTATATATATATATATATATATATATATGTATAAAGATCAGATTAGTCTGGCATGACTTGTTTCAGAGAAACCCATGTTGACTTTTAATGATTATGGCGTTTCCTTCTAAATGTTCACAGACTCTCTGTTTAATGAACTGTTCTAGAAACTTTCCCATTATTGATGTCAGATTAACTGGGCGATAGTTGTTGGGATCCTCCTTTTTTTCCCCTTTTTGAAGATGGGGACAACGTTTGCCCTCCTCCAGTCGGCTGGGACTTCTCCTGTTCTCCTTGAGTTCTCAAAGATTATTGCCAGTGGCTCCGAGATTACATTTGCCAGTTCTTTTAATATCCTTGGATGCTGTTCATCTGGTCCTGGAGACTTATATTCATTTAGATTAAACAGGAATTCCTGTACTACCTCTTTACTTAATCTGTGCTGCATTTCCCCTATTGTGTCCTCTGCTCCATTTTCCTCACATTGAGCACCCTTTTCCTTTTGTGAGAAGACTGAGGCTGAGAAGGTGTTCAGTAGTTAATAATAATAATAATAAATTTTATTTATATACCGCCCTGTGGCAAGCCAATCCGGGCGGTGTACAATAGTAAAACACATACAATTAAAATAGTATAATTCCCTCAACCTTTTCTCTATCCCTTGTTAGCATTTTGCATCTTCTCTGCACAGTGGCTCTACCATTTCCTTCTCCTTCCTTTTGCTACGGACATACGTCCCAAAGCCCTTTTTATTGTTCTTAACCCCTATAGCAAGCCTGAGCTCATTCTGCACTTTGGCCTTCCTGACTTTACCCCTACATGTACGTGCTATTTGTTTGAATTCCTCTTTGGTGATTTCCCCATTTTAATATTTCTTATACATGTTCCATTTAAAACTTAGCTCAGTAGTAACTTCCTTTGTATTCATCCTGGTTTCTTGAGACCCCTCCCATTTTTCCTTCTCATTGGAGCTGTTTTAAATTGTGCCTTCAGTATCTCCCTTTTGAGAAACTCCCATCCATCCTGAACTCCCTTCTCTTTTAGTATTCCTGACCATGGGATCAACCACACTATTTCCCTAAGTTTACTAAAGTCTAGAATGTGTGGCTGAGTATGCCTGGCTTCTCCTTTCCACTGTATAAGAAACTCCAGGAGAACATGATCACTTTCACCTAAGAACCCACCACTTGCACCCCACTGACCACGTCATCCCTGTTGGTTAGGATCAGATCTAAAATAGCTGATCCCCTTATTGCCTCTTCCACCTTTTGGACAATGAAATTGTCTTTGAGGCAAGTGAGGAATTTGCTAGACCTTAACGTTTTGACTGAGTCTGATTTCCGGCAAATATCAGGATAGTTGAAGTCACCCATCACTACTACATCTCTCTTTTCTGAGTGTGTAGTCATCTGTTCTAGAAAGGCATCATCCAGTTCCTCCATCTGAGGGCCTCTACACACGGGCGGCCATGGGCCACCCTGAGAAGCTGCAGATTGGGACAGAGGCTGCCCCACCCCTCAGCCCCAATCCACCCTCATGGTGCCTCTGAAAAGGAGAGCTAAAATAGCACTCCTTTCAGAGGAGCCAAAAGGGGTGCTGGAAGAGGTGACAGGCACCTCTTCCACACTCCTTCTGGCTCAGTGTGTCTGCATGTGCAATGTTGAGCATTCCGATGATGTCCTCAAGAATGGGTTGGGACCCTCAGTGTCTGGCTGCTCCTCCCCTTCTCTGGCTCCAAGATGGCACTTTGTGCCATCTGCATCCCCCCTTACTTGGGGGTCTGTGGTAGACTCTCACAATAAATGCCTGTTGTTTCCCTTCCCTTTAATTTTTATCCAGGTGCTCTTCACCTGGCTTCCATGATTGAAGTCCTGGACTTCTTCAATGGTGTAAACATTCCTGACATATAATGCTATTCCTCCTCCTTTCCTGTTTGGCCTATTTCTCTTTAAAGGTTATACTCCTCTATTACTTCATTCCAATCATGAGATTCATTCCAGCAGGTTTCAGTGATGCCTATTATATTATATTTGCTTTGTTGTGCTAGGAGTTCAAGTTCATTTTGCCCTCCCACTGTTGGGTCCTTGCACTGTTTGCCTTGTTCCCTCTATGGCAATTTGACTATTTTCTCCAGCCCTTTTACCTTCGAGAATACTGTCTCCCTCCCCTACATAACTCAGTTTTAATATGGCTTTGCAGAAGTTGGTGTCTACAGGAGATAAACAAGTGTGTGAGCCTATCTGGAGAATCGTAGTGAAGATCTGTTGTATAGAACAACTTTTAACATTGCTTTCTTTAATATTTAGGATTGGCAATATTTAGGATTTATAGATCTGTGGAGCAGGTGACTACACAACCAGTGGATGTCAGAATTCAGCAGATCTGATGCCTTGAAGAAGAGCCAGTTTCTCCAGACAAACGATATTGGACTATAAAATCTGTCACCAGAATCGTCATTGTTGTGATTATAAGAAAACTCATTGATGCAGAATTAGGAAAAAAATTGTTTTGGCTGTAATTCTTCAGCTCAACAATCCTTAGAAAGTCATACCTGTATGACCTCCAATAGGCCCTATCTGGGTTTAAGCCAGATGAAAGGATCTGGTAGAATTCTTGGTTTTCTGTGAAGTTTGCAATGTAAGCAGAGGATCAGCTATGTGATCAATAAAAACTCACCGGTGTAATTAAAAGGAGGCATGTTTCTACTATCTCTAAAGAATCAAATCTATGTTCTGATTGTCTTATAAGACTATCAAAGCTGTCAATAAATACTATATCTTAATTTGTCTCTATTTACATACTGGCTATGAATAAATGAAACTAAATAGGGGTTTGGAGAGAACCAGATCTTTTTTGGGGCGACCTGCATAAGATGCTAAGGGATTTATTGCCCTAGCTTGGTTTAAGACAGATGAAAGGATGTTTGTTAATTTTTGCTTATTTTGGGGTGTGTATGTCTTTTGGGCATTGGAGATAAGGTTTGCAAAAAGAAATCACAACAAAGTATGTATAACGTTTTAGTTATTTTAAGAAACATACATATGGTATGTGAGATAATTTTTGTTAAAGGAAGTGGTCAGAATGCTATAAAAAGGTGAGCCTTTCCTGCTTATGTCACAGCAAGGTGCCCAGGCCTTCCTGTCGAAACCTTCTGTATCTCTTTAATAGGTGAGTATGCCTGCAATAATGTTTTTTGCATCCCTCTTCTTCTCTCTTTCTCCTCTCTCTCTCTCTCTCTCTCTGTGTGTGTGTTTAAAAATATTTTTTCTTTGCATTTATTGTGGTCTGAGAATGTTTGCCTAGTTAACATGAACTTTGGGAGCTAAATGCTCAATGGTTATGTACTGTATGCTTGATTTGTGTTTTCCTCATGCCATTCTTTGTAAGAATATTTTAGGGCCTCTGCAGACGGGTGGCCATGGGCTGCCCCAAGAAGCCGTGGATTGGGACCGAGGTACCCGCACTCCTCGGCCCCAATACACCTCTTTTCGGGCCCTGGAAAGAGCACTAAAATAGCGCTCCTTCTGAAAGGCACCGAAGGTGTGCCGCAAGAGGCATTGGGCACCTCTTTGGCACCTCTTCCGTTGCAGCGTGTCTGGACGGTGCAACGGAAGGATGTCATCAGAGCGCCTGTTGTGTGGAGCGACGGGCGCTCCAATGACGTGTTCGGGAAGGGGTTGAGGCACCCAGTGTGAGGCTGCCCCTCCCCTTCCTTACCTCCAAGATGGCACAAAGCACCTTCTGCTTCCCCCTTAGTTTCATTCTGTGTGTGTATGTGTGAATATATTTTTCTTTTCATGTATTATGTTCTGAGAATGTTTGCCTGGTTAACATGAGTTTGTTTATTTTTATACGCCACTCTTCCATTTTTGTTTAGATTTAAGTGTTGCTTTCAAAAGTGTAATGTATTTCATTTAAATATTTTAAAATTCAGCCATTATAAAAAAAAATCGTTCAAACAGACTTTCCTAATTCATCAAAGGAACACTGGTTTTCTTGACCTCTGAGAAATACATGACCCTTACTGTTGAAATAAAGCCAATGCAAGACAGAGGTGCTTGTGAGATGGTTGTAAAGCAACAAGACATTGTTAGAAATAAACTCCAGTTGTCTGTCCATACAAAAGAGCTCAGGAAAACTGAAAGAGTGGTTTATGAGAAGGTCATTACTGAAGAGTTTAAGACTCTTATGGATATTGAATATGCAGACTAAGGGGGAGAGCAGACGGGTGGTTGTGGGCCACAACGAGAAGTGGAGTATTGGGGTTGCTGCTAACACACACAGCGACCCCAATACACCCTCCTGCCAGCCCTAGAAGGAGCGCTAAAATTCCACTTCTTCCAGAGCGGGCAGAAGGGGTGCTGGAAGAGGTGCTGCTCACCTCTTCCACACTCCTTCCGGCTCAGCCCATGTGAAGGCTGTGCCGGAAGAATGTCATCGGAGTGTGCCATATAAAATGGAGCGCACTCCAATGATGTCCTCTGTAAGGGGTTGGGGAATCCAGCGTCCAGCTGCCCCTCTCCTTCCCTGGCTCAAAGACAGTGTTTTGTGCTATCTGCAGAGCCTCTAACATGCTAGAATCATACAGGTTATGAATGGGAATTTTTTTCTCCAGATTGGTCTACAGTATATACCATGAAGAAGGGTTTCAGTGGTTGCAAAAGGTTTCAGCTTTAATTCCTATCTCATATTGCTTCCACCACTTCCTTCAGGTCAACATGTCTGGGCGTGTGAAATGAAATCTAGCTCTCTTAAAACTGCTCATTAAATGCCCCCACCCAAAAGGAAAGCTTTTTTTTATGTACAGCATCAAATGACCTGGTTGCCACCATCTCAGAAATAGCCTCAAGTGCTTTAAAAGGCAACATTCCATTATCTCCTCATCAAGTGTGTGTATTGAGAAATAGCTGCCATCTTATTAAAAACATGGGAAACACAGAGACTTCTTGGGAAGAAAAAAACTCTTGGTGAAGCAGTCTGGGGGTTTTCTTGGACCCAAGTTAACTTTTGCTGTTCCCCTGATAACTAACCTTTTAATGAAGCAGTAATGGAATATGCAGAAAAGATGCATTTGGTCCCAAGCCACCAGCTAGAACAATGAAAGAGCTCATTTCCTAAGGATGAAAATATCAGAACTAAGGACGTTATCACACGGGGGCAAATCTGCTGGTTAATCCACACAAAATCCAGACAGAAACTGGATTAGTGCCCTGTGTTTTCACATGACGTCGCACAGAAACTGGACAGAAAGTGGACAGAAACTGGTGTTAACTGTGATCTTTTGTAATTCAGTTGTCTGGAGAAAATGCAAATATGTAATTAAGGTAATTACGCATTTACCATAATGTGATCGCCAAATGCAAATTTGGGAGCATTTCCCTGCTGTTGCCATGGTTCCAGCGAGCATTCCTCTATCTGTGCATGTGCAAGAAGCTCATTTCTAGTTATTCACGGGCTTTTCTCACTTGTGTGTGAAGGTTAAATGCGCTTACTGTAAATTTGCAATTAAGGTAATGACGTTTGCGGAAACAAGGTTTATTTCCTGTTTATTTTCGGGATGCCTCATTTCCATTTCATTTTCAGTTTCTGGGCCACGTGTGATAACTGTTTAAGACTTTATATACCCTGGAGGCTGAAATGCAGAGGATTCTTCACAGGATTGACTTAACAGAGGAGTTTATCACACAGAAACACAGAAACTGCATTTAAAGTAAAAACAATCCACAAAAGCGGGTTGTTTTTCACACAACATTGGCATCAAGGAGAAATAACATGGCATTAATATGAATGGAAAGTCACCAAAACCTACTCCTTTTTACTTGAAGAACTTCCAAAAGTAAAAAGGAGCAGGTTTGGGTGACTTTCCATTTGGGTTAATGTTGTGTTATTTCTCCTTTACACAAATACATCTGAAAAACAACCTGCTTTTGTGTTTTGTTTTGTTTTTTTGCATTTTTAAATCCCATTTCTGCACACAGTTTAAGCAATTTGCCTTCATGTGATGAACTCTAGAGTATAAAAAAGCTAAATAATATGATACTTTGCTTCAAAGGTATTTAATTCATATCAGACTGAAGGAGGCAAAGTAAGAAAACATAAATGTAATTCTACCACAACCACAGCAGCCCCCTGAAAATGGGCTCACAAACTCCTCTGAGACCCTGTTTTAAGAAGTCCTGGAAAGCCTGCCTGCTAGATACAAGAATGCAGCAAGGGTATTGTTAAACAAAATGAAGCAAAACAAGAACATTTCTTTGTGGGATGACAAAGGCTCATTTGTCTATAAAGGAGAACCTGTAGCTGGCTCCAATATGCTAGACTTGGTCAAGGAGATTAGTCAGATGCATGCTGTACCAGTCAAACATGTTCCAAAAGGCTGGGATGTTTTCATGAAGGCCATGGCAGAACTAAATGTCCAAACCTCTGTGGTTGGGAATCATGCCAACAGAGACGTTTTGGACAAGCTAAAGAATCCATATAATACCACCCAGTACTGTTTCCCACACCCCAAACCTCCTGCAGGTCTTTGAGAAAACAGAGACAATCTGGTGCTCCAAATTGGCTCCACTTATGATTCTCCTGATCTTTTTCAAAATGAGAAATAAATAAATAATAAATATCACTTATTTTTCAGTCTATGTTTTGTTTTTAGATAAAATAATAATAAAACACACACACAAGAAAAATGCTATAAAATCCTTCCTAGGGGATATGTTTATTGACAAAAATGTCTACGGAAAGCCTTGGAGGTTCCTCTTTGTTTTTACAAATTCAACCACCATTTCAGCATTTCTTTGCAAATCATGAGAATATAATTCTTGAATAGGCTGAATCAATAGAAGTAGAGTGTCTCAATCAAGGGAAGTAATAGCGCCATTGTATTCTGCTTTGGTCAGGCCCCACCTGGAATACTGTGTCCAGTTCTGGGCACCACAATTTAAAAAGGATGTTGAAAAACTGGAGCGTGTCCAAAGGAGGGCGACTAAAATGGTGAAGGGTCTGGAAACCATGAATTCCTGTGGAGAACGACTTAGAGAACTGGGTATGTTTAGCCAAGAGAAGAGACAATTAAGAGGTGATATGATAGTCCTGTTTAAGTATTTGAAGGGGTGTCACACTGAGGATGGAACAAGCTTTTTTTTCTGCTGCTCCAGAGACTAGAATATGGAACAATGTATGCAAACTACAGGAAAAGAGAGTCCACCTCAACAGTAGGATAAACTTCCTGACAGTAAGTGGAGGGAACAAGCTTGTTTTCTGCTGCCCCAGAAACTAGGACCAGAAAAAATGGATGCAAGCTGCAAGAAAAGAGAATCCACCTCAAGATTAGGAGGAGCTTCCTGACACTGAGAGCTGTTCGACAATAGAACACACTTCCCTGGAGATTGTGGTGGAGTCTCCTTCTTTGGAGGTCTTTAAACAGGCTGGATAGCCATCTGTCAGGGATGCTTTGATTCTGAGTTCCTGCATGGCTGGGGGTTGGAGTGGATGGCCGTTGTGGTCTCTTCCAACTCTTATGAATCTAAATGTCAGGCCTTTAATGTGATGCTGAAGAAAAATATACAATGGTAACCACACACCACAGAGGCTGAGTCTTGCCCTTCTCTGGGCTGAAACACAGTTTTGTGGGCATTTTTTCTTAAAAATTGAATGATGGTTTTAGGAAAGAGAGGGTGGTCGAGAGGGTGTCCAGGATGAAGAGGAGACATTGTTGAGCACCCTATGGGTTCAGCCGGTCAACTAATTACAAATCCACCTAACAGTCACATTGTCTAGCCCACATTTTACCAGTTTGTCTGTGAGAATATCATGGGGGACCTTGTCAAAAGTCTTACTGAAATCGAGATATGCTTAGCATGAAGAAAAGAAGGTTAAGGGGGACATGATAACCCTGTTTGAATATTTGAAGGGATGCCATACTGAGGATGGAGAAAGTTTGTTTTCTGCTGCTCTGGAGACCAGGACACAGAGCAATGGATTCAAGCTATAGGAAAAGAGAATCCACCTAAACAGAGAGTCATAGAGATGGAAGAGATACATGCCAAGTAACATAATCCCCACATGTTAAAGACTTTGTAAGGCAAAATGCCATTCATTTGTCTCTCCAACAGCCTTCCCTGCTGATCCCTACCTGGGGAATCTTGTAAATTGCCAGCATGTTTGAAATATGGATCACAATTTCCAAACCAGACCCTTCCAGAACTACCAAACCCTTCTGTCCTCCACAACTGGAGTTTGAAACATTTGCCCATCCACCGGATAGCAAACCCAACAGGATTTGGACATGATCCTAGCATTGCAGAAATTCTCATAAGTACTGTATCCCAGGGTGATGTTGATGTCAGGATTTTGATGGGATATATAGTCAATGTTGAAATGTAAAGATGTGTGTGTCTGTATTTTTCCATGATGAGAAATCTGCTTCTAGGCCTAAAACACAACATCTCAGTCCAGGTGTTTGAAGAGTCAAAACGAGTGAAGTTAACAAGATGGAATACATGGGAAAGAGGTTTTGTTTATACATAGACTACAATAACAAAAGTTTTGGGAAAATAGATCACATGGTAAAAGATGGACAACAAGGGGTTAGGTTAACATACGTCATGTACATATCAACCAATTAACCTGGAGGGTAACACCCAAAGAGGTGGAGAAAAGTTGGGCTGGGAATTGTGTTTCAGGCATAGGAGTCAGTCTGTTCTTAATCTTTCTACAGTATGGAATAAGTTTTTCTTTATTTTTGCAGAAGCTGTAGCTTAACTAATTTTTCACAATGTAGCATTAAGGATTTATAGTTTTGTTCCTGTTAGCCATATCTGGCTAAAGTGATGTTTTATTGGACTTTATAGTTTTTACTTTGCCTATGCTATTCTATAATAAAGCCTTTTGTTAGAAGCTTGGAAATCTGCCTGCGTGCTGGTGTGATCTCTGCTAGACAAGCTGCCTTGCTGCACGGATTACTCTGCTGAGTGGATTTATCTTCATACACACAAACCTGCTCTTCCAACATCCATCCATCGACAGTTGAGTAAGAGTTTGGGATTGTGGTTGATATCCTGGAAAGCTGGGGAAAAAACCAACAAATGGCTGTAGAACATGGCTGGTTTTCTGCAAAACAAAACCGACATAGAATCATAGATGCTTAGAATTAGAAGATCCACACCAGTTGGCAGAAACCTTTTTGCCAACAGTCTCAACCATTTGATCAGGAGGGATTTAAACTGAGTTATGAGTGGGAGGGAGACAGTATTCTGCAGGGCAGGAGTTCATCAAGGGCTGGATATAATAGCCAAGCAGTTATAAAGGTAACAAGGTAAATCATGCAAGGACCCAAAAATGAGAGGGGGGAAAAACTTTGCATGGCAGCTAGGGGGGAGGGCCCATGGTCTAAGATGTCTCTACACTAATGCACAGTGAATGGGAAATGAACAAGATGAACTTGAACTCCTAGTGCAACAAAGCAAATAAAATATAATAGGTATCATGGAAAATAGGTATTTTCTGAGACATTGAGCCTTCTCTTTCAGAGAGCTCTGGTGCCACAATAAACTACAGTTCCCATGATTCCCTAGCCCTGATCCAGGGCAGTTAAAGTGGACTCAAGTTGCATTATTTCTGGCAGTCTGTAAAGACCCTATATTAGGTATGATCCTAACCAACAGGGATGACCTGGTTAATAGAATGGAGGTGGCAGGATCCTTAAGTGGGAGAGATCATGTTCTCCTGGAGTTTCTTATACAGAGAATAGGAGAAGCCAAGCATAGTTGAACACACATTCTAGACTTTAGGAGAGCTAATTTCAGTGAACTTAAGGGAAATACTGGGGTGATCCCATGGTGAAGAATAGTAGAAGAGAAGGGAGTTCAGGACAGATGGGAGCCCATCAAAAGGGAGATGCTAAAGGCACAATTTCAGACAGTTCCAATGAGGAAGAAAAATGGAAGGTATCTCAAAAAATTCAGGATGACTTTCAACTTAAAACCAACTTTCAACTGAACTAAGGAGTTTATCACATGGGAGAAATCCCGTGCAAAAACAGGATTTAATGTTAGTGTGTGGATGATGAGTGTTGTAGCGATGCCCTTTGGCACCCAGCAGAATCTGCAGGACAAGCTGGCTGTTGTGATCCACAGCCACTTTGTATTTTTTACCATCAACTGGCTCAGCTTTCCTTCTTTAGGATCCTGTCTTTCTCAGCCAAGAAGACACATTGTAAAGTCCAAAAGCATAGCTTTATTAATGCATATAAAAAACTAAAAATAAGATAACTAAGTAAAATCCATTGTGATGAACTTGTCCAGTTCAGCCATACAAGATTACATCTTTAACAATCCAAAAACTTAAGATCCAACTTGTTGCAGTTAAAACTACTGTTTCCAGCCACACACACACTCACATCTTGAACAATAACATTCTAGACAAAGGATTTTCTAGGCCCTTCCCATACTCTACCTTTTAGGTGTTAACCTTATGTTGATTGGATAATGCCTGTATGATATATGCTATCTCAGCCTCTTGCTGTCCATCATCCACCACGTGACTATCTTTCCCAGCCTAACGATTATTTACGTATTGTTATCAAGCCTTTCTCATAATAAAGTCTGTGTCCATGAGTTGTATCTTTGGGAAAGTACATGTTGATGTCTGTGTTGGCCACCTGGTGTTGATTCACTTTGTTTCTCTAGATGTTGTTTGTGCTTTGCCCAAAAGCTGTTCTCAAGTGGAAAATTCCACACACACACATCTCTACATTTCACCTTTGACTGTATATCCCATCCATATCCTAACATTTAAACCAGAAAAAACTGCAAAAGAGGATTAAAATTCAGATGATGTCTGATATTAACCTGGACAGAAAGTGGGAAAAACCACAAAAGTAGATTGATTTTCAGACAACATCAGGATTAATGAGCATTAACGTGGCATTAACCCGGACAGAAAGTCAACAAAACACATTGCTTTTTACTTTCGGAAAATCCTGGAAGTAAAGAGAGGTGCATTTTGTCAACTTTCTGTCCAGGTTAATGTCATATTAATGCTCATTAACCTTATGTCTCTGAAAATCAACACGCTTTTGCAGGTTTTAAGAAATGAAAGAGGAATTCAAACAAATAGCTGGCACGTTTAGGGAGAAAGTCAGAAAAGCTAAAGGGTAGAATGAGCTCAGGCTTGCTAGAAAGGTTAAGGACAATAAAAGGGGCTTTTTTGGGTATCCCTGGAGCAAAATGAGATCCAGCGTGGCATAGTCATTTCAGTGCTGCACTAAGACTCTGGAGACCAGGATTCAATTCCCAGCATTGCCAGGTAAACTCACAGGGACACCTGGCTTGACAACAGTATGTATGAAAGGGATGTAGGAGTCCAAGTTGAACATGAGTCAACAGTGTGATGCAGCAGCCAAACAAGTCAATACAATTCTAGGCTGCATCCATGGAAATATAGTGTCCAGATCAGAGTAAGTAATAGTACTACTCTGTTCTGCTTTGGTCAGGCCTCAACTGGAACAATACTGCATCGAGTTCTGGGCACCACAATTCAAAAAGGATGTGGATTAGCTGGAGCAGGTCCAAAGGAGGATGACCAAAATCATGAAGGAAAACCATCAAGCCCTGTAAAAAGCAACTTAGGGAGCTGGGTATGTTTAGTCTGGAGAAAAGAATCAGAGGAGGGATGCAGACGGGCTTGGGAAGTGGAGGATTGGGGCCGAATCTTTCTTTCTGCCAGCCCCGAAAGGAGCATTAAAATGCTGGTCCTTCCAGAACATGAAGACGCTGCGCTGGGAGGATGTATTCAGGGCGCGTGCCGTGCGTAACAGTGCGGACCCTGATGACGTCCTCGGGGAGGGGTTGAGGCGGCCGCCATGTGGCTGCCCCTCCCCTTCTGTGCTTCCAAGACAGCACTTTGTGCTGTCTGCAGAGGCCCATAGACTCGTAGAATTGGAAGACGGCTCAAGAGCTATCCATTCCAACTCCCTGCCATGCAGGAACATACAGTCAAAGCACCCCCAACAGATGGGCATCCAGCCTCTATTTAAACCCTGCAAAGAAGGAGACTCCACCACTCTCCAAGGCAGCATCTTCCACTGTTAAACAGCTTTTAGGGGCTATGCAGATGGGTAAAAATGGATGCTTTGAGGGTGACTGTTGGTCTTTAGACGACGCACACCTAAAGGTCGCCGGGAAAGCATCCCCTACCTGCCACTTCCTGAGAAAGGCCACTCCAAAAAGGAGCTGCTTTTTCCTGCTTCTTCCTAAAAAGTGCGCATCTTCAGAGGTGCATCTGTATGCAGTGACAGAAGGGAGGTGGAAAAAAGGACACTTGAGAGTTAAAATGCCCTTATAAATGCACCAGCACTTGTGCACCGCATTCTGAGTCACCCATTGAGAGCATGTGCCCTGTGAAAAAAGGGTCAATTTAAAGGGTCCTAATGGCACAGGTGTGGGTACACTGCCGCAAGTGCACCTGCATAAGAACCCTAGCCCAAACCCTAATATTTACAGTGTGCATGTGCCTGAGTGGGAAGGTGAAACTGTTGCAGCCGGATGTATCACTGTAAGAGTGATAAAGTGAAAGTTTCACTTTTAAGCTGGACCCCCACACACATTCCAGCACCATTTTCTCAGTGGACCTTGGTAGTTGTAGAGCTCCATAGCTGTGCACCTTTGGGGCTCATCTTGTACAGTGGGCAGAATGGCACAGCCATCGACAGTGACAAGCCAAAAAAAGGCAGAGGGATGTCATGGTCCCATGCAGAGATGGCTGACCTAATAGCTGTGTGGTCACAGCCACATATTATGGAGAAATTGAGAAATTATTTTTTGAATGCTGAAACATTTAAGGAGTTGGCAGAAGGCATGAGGGCTAAGGGCCACCATTGCACTTGGGAGGAGTGTTGTCGGAAGACCAAAAACCTCAGGGCAGATTGCAAGTGTAGGGATCACAAGGCCAAAAACGAATGGAGTCCCTCCACCATGCCCTTCTACAAAGAACTCCATGCCTTCTTTGCCAGGGATGGTAGTGTACGGCCCAGAAGAATATGTACCAGCAGTGAAATTGTAATGGTCCCAGTCAGCCAGCCAGCCAGAGTGGAAACTGTGGAGGACATCTCCAAGGGAGAATGCGCCAAGACCTTTTGATGTCCCCTCAAGATAAGATATGCCAGGGACCCTTGAAAGGAGTGCAGGGAACAACACTAGGGTGGGCAGAGGGCAGAGATGACCCCGTCCCTTGTCATTTAGATGACCAGGAGGAACACCCTGACTCAGATGAGACATCCTGCAGTCAGAGGGCTGTGGACATCTCTGCCATGAGACCTCCATCCTGTGCCTCTACATCATCCACAGGCAGACCACCATTTCGTAGTACAGAGAGGAGCACTGTATCTTCCAGAATCAGTAGCTACCGTGACCTCTCACCTGTCTCACAGACCAGTAGAGTGGTAAGTAAGGATGCCAGTGAATGTGAGGAGAGGGCAGGTCCAGGACAATTCATCCAGCTGATCCATCAGGTCCAGGTTGCACATGGTAAAGTCATTCCCAGTTATGACAATAAATTCATTCTGTCGCATGTATGCCTGCACTCAAAAAGCATAGCAGTTTGTATGGCTTTTGTGATTTTTTTTGCATAGGTGAGCAAGTATTAAGAACCCTTGCACACCGCTTTTGCATCCTGGCATGCTTAGGGGAGGATCGTGGAGGAACGATTGTCTGTGTGTCTTGTTGACCATGTCTCTCACATGACCACCAGCTGCATGTATCCAGTCTGTTCAAACAAATCTCCCTGGCATGTAGCACTCCCCTCCACCCCCTATCTCTGCGGGACATGTTTTTTGTGTAAGCTTTGTCCTGTGCCATATATGTCCCTAGAACAAGAAGTAGAACAAGAGAGAGAAGTTGAAACAGCTAATCCCAGAGCTGCAATGACACTGGCAGCCTGTCTGGCTTAGATCAAAGATCAAAGAGAAGAGGGTGCGTCGCTCAGCAGCCGCAGCAACTACTACTGCCCTGCATCGGTTCATGGAATGCAGCACAGACCAAAGGGACAGACTTCTGGAACAGGGGGAACAGCTCTGGGAACGTTCCTATCATCTGGCTGAATGTTCTATCACCTCAGGCAGAGTGAGGCAGAGCACCGGAAGGAGTTCCAACAGAGATCCGTCCAGCAACAGGAGTGGTTCGCTACCTCACTGGAAGGGCAGACCGGTCTGCTGGGCCAGCTTGTGGAAGCCATAGTGGGGCCTCCCAGGGGCATTGGTGGCAGAGGGGATGGTGTGGAAGAGGTTGGAAGAGGGAGGGGCATCCCCCCTGGCCCTGGAGGAAGGGGCTGCTGTGGTGGTGGGCAGAGGGAAGAGGGGTCACTCTCCACCCATGGAGATGGAGGCTGCTGTGGGCCTGGGCAGAGGGAGGAGGGAGAACTCTCCACCCATGGAAGAGGGGGTTGTTATAGAGGTGGAGATCATTGAGCAACACCCCGTACATCAGTCTGCCAGCCTTTTCAGCAGTGACGTGGGAGTGCCACAGCCCTCTCGCCACCCCCAAAGGTGGAGATTAAGTAGGGGGGAAGGGGATGTTGCGACAATCACCCTAAGTAGCAAGGCAGACACCATCAACTATCCCACACTATGCCCACCACACTGATGCTCCTCACTGGTTCCCTGTGGAGATCCTGCATTGAATATACACACCTGCACACAAAACGTCACAAGGTTTAGAAATAGAAAGCTTATTCATAAAAAGAAAGCATATGCCGGACCTGCGTAGGTGCACAGATTGGGGCATAATTTTTTTTAAAATAATTTTTTTTCCACAATAAAAGAGAATCTTTGAACTATTTACAAATGGGGAGAGGAGCAGGGGCTATTTACAAATGGGGAGAGGAGAAGGGGCTATTTACAAATGGGGGAGTAGGTATAACTGAGGGGAAGAAGGAAAGGGGGAGGATGGAGGAGGGAAGTATGTACAAGAGGAAGAGGAGGAGAAGGTGCTTCAGGGAAGGGAAGGGGAGGATGTGGGAGTGGGGATGGGGGTGGGGGTGGACCGAGCCGGTCTAGGATGGCTGCCATCATGACCACAAGCTGCTGCACTTGGTGCTTGATGGCAGCTATCCTGTCCTCTAGCCATCGATCTGCAAGGGGAAAGAAAAGAGAAAAGTGTGGTTAGGAGGTTGCTCTGCACCCATCACCCAGTGCCATAGCCAGGGTCCCCACTCCTTCACCCTGTTTCCCTGCCACTCTTACAGCTTTCCTGAAGACATGCCAGGTGGGTGGCATCAAGGAGCTCCTGCCCTTCCCCTCCTGGTGGGCAGCAGCTCAGGCCAAGCTGCTCCTCCTCAGGACCTTCTGTGAAAGTAAAAAATACCATTACAGAAAGTGCCATGGATAGTGGGGGGGGGGGGGGGACAGGAATGCTATGGAGGCTCCAGTCATGCAGCCATCACCCCTCCCCTTGGGGACCTACTTTGTGGCATGGGAGGCTGTTGTGCCTTCAGAGGGATGCCATGGTCTCCCTCTGCCTGGGCCTCCCTGCCAGGGGCAGCTTCACCCTCTGAGGAGGAGGAGGATGGGGGGATCCAGCAGGGTCCCTCCTCCGTTCTTGCCATCACTTCTGCCACATGCCTGGATTTGGGGACAAGAGGGACACCATTACCACCCATGAATGTGGGAAAGGAGGGGGGGATAGGAAAGGGTGATGGGAAGGCAGGGATGGGCATGAGGGACCATGGCAAGGGACTAACACTTACCCAGAGGATGATAATCTTGACACAGTGGGCGGCCGGCCCTCACCCACAGGTCCCACAGCCGGTCATAAAAGTGAGGCCATTTCCACACTGGAGGATACTCAACATAATCCTCCAGGGCTTCAAAGAAAACCCCCTTCAGTGCCTTGAACTGTTGAGGAATCCTCCTGAAGCCTTGCTGTAGAAGTGCCTGGAAGGCCTGATGGAAGTAACCCCGGTTGGGCCGGTTGGTACTTGCCATCACCCTTCTTGTGGCTGCTTCTGGGGTGAGGACATGAAGGAGAATGCCCACCTCCTCATCCGTCCAGTAGGAGATCCGGACGGGCATTCTCCTCCTGGCCGCCATCGTCTTCCTGGGGAACTGCGGAGGTCCACAGGGGCATATATGGGCAGTTGTTGCTGAGGGCAGATGGCCTTACCTGGCCCCTAGCCAATAGAGACCCTCAGAGGAGAAGTTTGTCTCTAGCTCCCAATGATTGCCCTCTGAGCTATCAATTGTTACAATCAAATGGGCCATTGGGAAAGCTTGCTGTTGGTAAATTGATACATTGTCAGGAATTACAGTTGGTCGTTCCTGCACTGTATCTTTCTGTGGCCAGGAAAACTGGTGCCTGGTGACCCCCCATGACCTTTTGTGTGTGTGTTTGCCTGTGTGTCTGTTTGTGTCCCCACTAGGTACATGGTTAAGCATGGTGCATAAGAGCATGAATGCTGGCCAGACACAGATTGTGGATAATAGGATATGTTTATTGAGGTGCTTAACATGGCATATGTCATGGCCAGCCAGGCTGAGGACATGGATGACTCAGAGGATGAGGAGGCTGAGCCAGGTCTTAGTTTTGCTCTACCAGTTTCAGTGGAGTTGGCTGGGCCTGGACCTAGCTCTGTTGTACCCACGTAAGCACAACCCCTGCCTCAGCAGCCTAGCCTCCCCCCAGCAGAAAGCCTCCCCCAACAGAGGTTCCAGGCCTGGGAGATATAGAGGAGCAGGATGAGGAGGTACCTACCTTTAGACAGAGAAGGACAGAAAGGGCATGCCTCAGGCATTCTCTGAGATTTTATGAGAAATGCTCCGCTAAGTCCAAACAACTGTGATTGGGAGCTGGGCAATATAAACAGCTGGGAGATGCTGAGCTCCTCTATCAGAGCTTATCTGTGTTCTCTGGAGAAAGTGTCGGACTCTGACTCCTTGGCTTCATAGACCTCAGATTGCCTTGAAATCCCTGACCTTTGGACTGGACTCGACGACCTGCTTGCTAGAACCCTTGATCCTGGACTGGACTTACTGACTTGTTCTCTGGACTCTTGAACCCTTGGCTTGCTCCTGATTTTGCTTCTTGGAATATTTGGACTGGTATTGTACTTTGTGAACTGCCTTTGAATTTCAGACTTGCATTGGTGTGCTGGCTCTTATCAGTTACTTGTCTGCTTTCTCGGACAGAATAAGCTCTGACCATAATTAGGCTGATAAGAGATGGCTGAAGCTGATTTAATGACGGAGTTGCTGGCTCAGCACCAGCAGCTATCAGCTCAGTTGGCACAATTATCTCAAGGCCTGGCCATGCTCCAGAACCAAGCAGCACCGAAGCCTAGTGGGAAGTCAATCATAGCTATGCCAGAAAATTTTTCTGGGAATAGAAATATGCTAGAAAGTTTTCTAGCACATTGTAAGTTGCATTTTAAAATCAGAGAGGCAGACTTCCCCACAGACTTGCACAAGGTAGCCTTTATTATCAGCTTGCTGTCAGGGCCTGCAAGCCAATGGGCTACTCCTTACCTCAGTGAGGATAGCCCTGTTTTCAACAGCTTGCAGGTCTTCCTGAAGTAGATGAGGGCTACCTGGGGAGATTCTGTCAAGATGAAGACTCCAGAGCACCAAATTAAGACTCTCCAACAAGTCAAGGGCTTTGTGGCAGAATATTCCACTGCCTTTTGCCTCATAGCCCAGGACTTGACTTGGAACCAGAGTGCCTTGCAGGCCCAATTTTGTTGGGGTTTGGCAGACCCCTATCCTGGATGAACTAGCCCGCTCAGAGCCTCCAGATACTTTGGCTGCCTTGATCACACAGGTGACCCACATTGACTGCCGCCTCTCAGCCCTCAGGCAGGCCTGACAGTCCAGCCTGCCACTTCCTCTGTTGTCGATGCCACGGACTCCTGCAGCTTCCCCTGAGATTGCTTCTCCTGGCCCGTAGAGGAACCGAGGCAGCTGGGAGGAGCTTGGCTGCGGTTCACCAGGGCCGAGGAGGAACAGAGGAGGAGAGAGGGTCTGTGGACTCTCTGTGGACTCTCAGGACATTTTGCCAGAGATTGCCCTGCCAAAGGCTGCCGAGTACCACTGCAGGGGAAACGGATGGTCCCAGGTGTAGATCAGGTTAACCACCTGGGAGAGTCTCTTGAACCTGCTTCTCTTAGTTCGACCTGCAGTAAGGACCCTTTGTTGGTGGCAGCCAACCTCAGACTCCCTACCCTAGGAGCCATGATAGTTTCGGGAGCCTCCAGCAATTTCATGGATTTGGGATTTGCCACCTGCCACCAGATCCCTATGGAGGCTCTAGCCAAGCCAAGACCCATGGAGACCATCAACGGGCGGCTCCTGCGGTCTGGTCCAGTGACTCACCGGACCCCTTTGCTCCACTTGGAGATGCAGGGCCATGTCGAGGAGGTCTATTTCCTGCTGGCTGAGGTGCCTCATTTCCCCTTGGTCCTGGGAATGTCCTGGCACACCAATGCAACATGATCCACACATCTTGTGGGCCCATTGGGAGGTTCTGTTTGCCTCCGTGTTTTGTCAGGAGCACTGTTGGCCAGAGCGGATCCTGGCCACAGTGGCAGCAGATGCCAAGGAGTCCTCGGTGACACTGCCTGAGAAATACCGGGACTACGCCAATGTTTTTGATAAGGAGGCAGATCAGCTCCTGCCACACAGACCTTATGACTGTGCAATTGACTTGGTACCAGGGGTCCCTATTCCAGTGGGATGCCTCTGCTCCCTCTCAGAGCCTGAGTTGGCAGCTCTGAGGGATTTTTTGGAGAAAAACCTCCCGAGGGAGTTTATCATACCTTCTAAGTCTCCTGCAGGTGCCCCTGTGCTCTTCATGTGGAAGAAGTGTGGGGAAATGCACCTTTGTAATGACTACCAGGCCCTCAACCGGATCACCGTCAGGAACCGGTATCCATTGCCATTGATTCCGGAGTTGTTGAAGCGGCTTCAGGGACTATTTGGATCAGTTTTTGATCATTAACCTGGACGATTTTTTGATTTATTCCCTCAGCCAGGCTGCTCATGGTGCTCACATTCGTGCCGTCCTTCAGTGACTTCGGGAGCACCGCCTCTACACCAAGTTGGAAAAGTGTGCCTTTGACCTTCAGGAGGTGGACCTTTTGGGTTACCGTGTCTCTGCCGAGGGGGTGGCCATGGACAATTCCAAGGCGGAGGCAGTATTGTCATGACAACCTCCTTGCACTTGGAAGGATTCCAGCAGTTCCTGGGGTTTGTGAACTTTTACAGAAGGTTCATCTTGGAAATCTCAGATTACCTTGAATCCCCTGACCTTTGGACTGGACTTGACGACCCGCTTGCTAGAACCCTTGACCCTGGACTGGATTTACTGACTTGCTCTCTGGGCTCTTGAACCTTTGGCTTGCTCCTGCTTTTGCTTCTTGGAACATTTGAACTGGTATTGTACTTTGTGAACTGCCTTTGTGTTTCAGACTTGCATTGGTGTGCTGGCTCTTATCAGATACTTGGCTGTTTTCTCAGACAGCATAGTACAGTAGTGCCCTAAGATCACAGATGGAGGAGAGGGGATACTTCAGATCCTCCTGGTCACAAAGAACTCTGCCAGGGCCTCCCTCACAGCCTCCCCTTCTCTCTGCTTTACAAGGTCATCGTCCTCCATTGGTGCCCCCAGGGTGGGTAGCATAAAGTGGCACCTGTAGTGCCCTCCCTCATCCAGCACCCTTCCCTTCATCTCACAGATGTGGTGGAGGATGATACAGGAGGCAATGATGGGGATGGCATCTACCACAAGGAGTGTGCCAGTGAGGCACCTCCACTGAGCCTTCAGCCGCTCAAAGGCCCTTTCCATCACATTCCTGGTGCAATTCAACTTCTTGTTGAATCCTTTCTGCCTGGCATTTGTGGTGCCCTGTAGGGCTTCATGAGCCACTTCCGAATGGGATAGGTGCTGTCAGCAAGCAGGAGGGGGGCGATCTGCTGGCCCCTCAGGGTGATGGTGGAGTTCCCTGGGATGTAGATGCCAGCCTCCATAGCTTGATAGATGATGAAGTTCCTTGCCACCCTCGTGTCATGAGTCGCACCAGACCAGTCCAATTCCAGATCTACAACCCATCTTCTATGATCGGATGTCCCCTGGAGGATGACAGAGTAGCTGTCTTTTCAGTTGATGAACTTTTTCCTCCACCCCAAGGGTGGCATGCTCAGACAGTGGCACCCATCTATGGCACCCACTACTTTGGGGGAAGCCGAGGTCAGCAAATCCTTGCATGATCTGTGGGTGACAAGAAGGGGGAGCAGCGGAGGATTAAGGAAAAAAGTCAGGGCACTTACCAACTCATGATGTTTTTCACGTATGTGTGCAAGTACAGCGACCCTAACAGCCAATCCTATACAGTGAATACTGTACTGTATGCCAGGTCATGACATTTTTCATGTACATGCACAGGTACAACAACCCCAACAGCCTATCCTATACAGTGAATGCCATACTGTGTGCTAACTCAAGGCATTTTTTTCACAGGAGGGGAAAGTGACAAGTGTGTGCAACTTTCCTTACCTGAGCAGCATCCCTCACTGTACACTGGTACACTGTCTGTGTCAGAAGCAGTTTCTCCATGGTGACGGCGAATTCCACAGACACTTCCCCCACAATGGTAAGGCTGACCCCAAACTGCTCTCACGTCTGCTTGTAGCTGGCTTTGTGGATGAGTAACCAGATAGCCATGGCGACTCTATTCTGCACTGGAATGGTTTTCCTCATGATAGTGTCAAACTGCTCCATTTCTGGACACAGTGGGGCTATGCAGACGAGAAGGAAAGGGCGACCTGAATTTGCCTTTTCCCGAAACTGCAGCAACTGTACTGCGTGCCCTGAGGTTGTTCTAAATGGGGACGGAGCAACCGCACTGGGGGCCAGTTAATGCAGTTTTTACGAGGCTGCAGTGAAGCCTCATCAACTGCACTGCCGGCCCCAAGTTTGCCCCAAATAGGAATGCAGTAATTTTACAGGCCAGCAGTGGCGGCTTTAATTTTTTGTTGTTGTTGTTCTCTGCGGTGCATGCGCACGTGCACAGATCCAACACGGCCCCTTTAACAGAAATGTCGGCATTGTAGAGAAATCATGGATGCCACAGCAATCGAGTGGTCTGCACTGGTACTCAGCCTGCAATGCACAACCACAGGAGCCTCCGCCATCGTCCCTGCTGCAGATGCGGGTTGTGCTGCAAGATTCATTGGTGGAGTTCGCCCTCACCATGGAGAAGCTAATCCTGCCAGAGACAGTGTACCTGGGGGACACCGCTCAGATAAGGACAGTCACACACACTTGTCACTTTTCCCTCCTGCACAGAACATGTCATGACCTGGCATACAGTGTGGCTGTCACTGTACAGAGTCGGCTGCTTAGGCCATTCAACCTGCGCAAGTATGCCTAAAACGTCATGACTTGACATACAGCTACTACTGTATCCTGATGCAGCTAAGCCTGATGAAGCTGCGCACGGATACCTAGTAGGTCATGCCTTGGCATACAGTGTGGCTCCTCTATATGGAGACTGCAGCTTTGGCCATTGTACCTGCACAGGGTTAGGGTTAGAGTTTAGGGTTAGGGTTAGGGTTTAAGGCAGCGGTCAGCAAACTACAGCCCGTGGGCCAAACCCATGGCCAGTCCTGCCGCTGCTGTTGCCGCCCCACACGCGTGTGCTGTTGCCGTTGTCGCTGCCTCACGCGCGTGACACGAGGTGCCAAAATTGCGACCACACTCACGCATGCATGCGCATGATGACGGGTGCCATTTGGAATGCAAAATGACACCAGTGTCATGTGCATGCACTTGTGACATGCAGTGCCACTTTGCGTTCCAAAATCATGCCCGCTGTTGTGTGCATGTGTGCATGAGCACGGGTGCCATTTTGGAAAGCAAAATGATGGCCCGCGCTCATGCATGCATGTGCATGATGGCGGGAGTAGTTTGCATGTGCATGAGTGCGAGCACATGGGCGCACCTCTGGTGCCACTTTTTTCCCCCTTCGGGAAAATGATCGGGGGACAGTGGAACTGGCCCCACCCCCAAAAGGTATGCTGAACCCTGGTTTAGGGTTAGGGCTAGGGCTAGGGTTAGGGTTAGGGTTAGGGTTAGGGTTTAGGGTTAGGGTGAGGGTTAGGGTGAGGGTTACCTCATGACTTGACATACAGTGTAGCTCATATTGTATACTCCATACCTTATGTCGTTGAACCTGCGCAGGGACTCCTAGTAGGTCATGAGTCCACATACAGTGTGGCTCGTACTGTATCCTCTGCAGCTAAGCCCATTGAACCTGTGCAGGTTCACCTAAAACGTCATGACTCTGCATACAGTGTGGCTTCTACTGTATGGATTCGGCTGCTAGGGCTATTGTTCCTGCACAGGTTCACCTAAAGCATCATGAGTTGACATACAGTGTGGCTCGTAATGTATGGATTTGATGTCTATCACCATTGAACCTGCGTAGCTATGCAGAAAATGTCATCAGTTGACAAATGCAGTGACTGTTTATCATTCATTCTCCACTTCTCCTCCTTCTTTTCACCTACAGATAATTCAAGGATTCACTGACCTTGGCTTCCCCCAAATAGCGGGTGCCGTAGAGGGGTGCCACTTGTCTGCGAAAGCTGCCAACAGCATGACTGATAAGAGCAAGGTCTGTCTCTAGCACCAAAAGCAGTTGCAAGTACAGTACCAATCTGATTGATTCAAGCAGCAAAATAATGAGTCCAGAGTCCACAAGGCAAGTCAATGAATGCAGTCCGAGCTCCAGGGTTCCAACAAGCAGGTCATCCAATCCAATCCAGAGGTCACAAAATCCAAATCAGTCCAAAGCTTTTGCCAGTAATCTCAAATAAGCTCTGACAAGGAACTTGGCTTTCCTTAGCTGCTTATATAGCACAGCTCCCACTCACAGCTGTTTGGCCTTAGCTGCTCATTTCTCTGATAACCTCCAAGAACGCAAGAGGCACGCCCTTTCTGTCCTTATCTGAGCAAAGGTAGGCACCTCCATGTCCTGCTCCTCTGTCTCTTTTAGGCCTGAAACCTCTGCTGGGGGGAGACTTTCTGCTGGGAGGAGTTTAGGCTGCTGAGGCAGGGGCTGTGCCTCAGTGGGTCCCACAGAGCTAGACCCAGGTTCAACTAAGTCCATGGGAACTAGTAGCACTAAGCTAGGACCTGGCTCAGCATCCTCATCCTCAGAGTCCTCCATGTCCTCAACCTGGCTGTCCATGACACCAGTCTGATCGTGCCACCAGAAGTCCATCATCTTTCAGGCCATGGAGGCTGGCATCTATGTGCCAGGGACCCCCACCGTCACCCTGAGGGGCCAGCTGATCAGCTCCCTCCTGCTCGCTGACAGCGTCTACATTCGGAAGTGGCTCATGAAGCCCTACCAGGGCACCACCAATGCCAGGCAGAAAGATTCAACAGGAGGCTGAATCGTGCCAGGAATGTGGTGGAAAGGACCTTCAGGTGGCTGAAGGTTCGGTGGAGGTGCCTCACTGCCCCACTCCTTGTGGCAGAGGAGAATGTTGTCCCCATCATCGCCTCCTGTGTCATCCTCCACAATATCTGTGAGAGCAAGGGAATGGTGCTGGATGAGGGAGGGAGCTACAGGCGCTGCTTTGTGCTGCCCACCCTGGGGGCACCCATGGAGGACAATGACCTTGTGAAGCAGAGAGAAGGGGAGGCTGTGAGGGAAGCCCTGGCAGAGTTCTTTGAGACCAGGAGGATCTGAAGTATCCCCTCTTCTCCATCTGTAACCCCAGGTCACCATTGTACCATGCCATGAGCATAAGCACCTAAACACAACATTTCCTATTATCCCCACTCTGTGTATGGCTTGCATTCATGTAGGAGACTACTGCACTATGCCATGAGCATAAGCACCTCAATAAATATGTATTGTTATCCTCACTCTGTGTATGACTTGCATTTATGTAGGACACTACTGCACTATGCCATGATGAGATCCTATCTGTATGGATGGCAATCCTGCTTTTAGGCAGATATCCTTGAACATCAGCCTAAGTGTTAGAATCCTGTTAGTATTCTACCAGATATAGAATTTAGAGTTTAATAATGGGGATGATGGGAGATTGTTTGGTATATTAGGAGTTTGGGCTGTGAGATTTAGTATAGAGCAGGTGTCTTATCATATGGCCTTGAGTGTCTAGCTCAGAGAGCTGGGAATGTAGGTTCTGTTTTGTGGAAATGGGAGGGGCTGCCTGGGTGGGCTTTTGGACATTCTTTTTCTTTGGCTGTAAGGGGGGGTAGTTAGTCTCAGCTAAAACGCTTGGTGAGGCATGTCTGACTTTTGGATCTATCAATAAAGTTCTATTGGTTCTTCAATCAAACTGACTGGTTGATTGTCCAAGGTGCTGCTGCCTAACTCTGACAGCTGAGACTCACTACACCAAATTTTGCCTTTTTGTTCCTGCTCCCCTGGAGACCGAGATGGATCGGGGTGAGCCAGAGGAAGCCGTGTCCTCCAAAGAAAGCCAGACCACTGAGGCTGGGGAGGAACCTCGGACGGCGGATAGAGGAACCGGAGCTGTGCCAAAGGCAGGGGGGCAACAGTTGCCACAGACCCCACTGGTTCCTGGACAGTGGTTTTTAGCTCCGGCAGCGCCGCCGCGCATGAAAGAACGAAGGCGAGCAGTGAGGTGGTCGGATTGGAACACAGGGTTCACACAACTTCTACAGATGCCATCTGGAGGGGAAGCCAACCTGGAAACGCAGGTACAGCAGTTGAAAACTGACATGAAGGGGGTGCAAGGCACGTTAGCCATGATCCTAGATGTCCTTCAACAGATCACGGGGGATGGAGTAGGGGGTGCAGGAGCAGGACTGGCCCCGGTCCCAGTCCCAGGTGCGTGGCTCCCAGAAGCGGGAGCAGGGGGGAAGAGGCTTTGCCCCCAGGGCCCCCACCAGCTGCCCCTCCACAAGAGAGAGAGCAAGACACGCAGGCCAAGAAGATGGGAGTCAAGTTTGCTGCCCCAGTGTTTTTCACAGAAAAGAAAGATGGTTCTCTTCACCTGGTGGTGGACTATCGCAATTTAAATGGGATTTGTAGCACCAATAAATACCCTTTGCCCTTAATGAAGGACATGTTGGGGAGATTGGTCACGGGCAAGGTGTTTACTAAACTGGATTTACAGGATGCTTACCACCGGGTTCGAATCAAAGAGGGGGACGAATACAAGACTGCTTTTAATTGCTCCTTGGGGGCATTTGAATATCTTGTTCTCCCTTTTGGACTATCTGGGGCCCCTGGGATTTTTATGAGGCACATCAACGAGGTACTACATGATTTACTCTTCGAAGGGGTCCTAGTATATTTGGATGATGTGCTAATCTACTCTAAAGACTTGGATAGTCACATCAAATTAGTAAGAGAGGTTCTTCAGAGACTATGGGACAACCAACTGTATGTTAAATTATCAAAATGTCACTTCCACACAGAGAGATTGGACTTTTTGGGTTACAGTCTCTCTAACCAGGGCATAGAAATGGACCCTGCCAAAGTACAAACGATTGGGTGCCCCCTAGAAGTCGCAAAGATGTTCAAAAGTTTCTGGGCTTTGCTAATTTTTATAGACAGTTCATTCCTGATTTTGTCAAGATTGCCTTGCCCATTACTGACTTGCTCCGAACCAAGGGAGCACACAAAGGTGGGGGAGAAGGAGCACAAAAGACACCCAAACCTTCCACCCCAATTCATTGGTCTGAAAAGTGCCAACATGCTTTTGACCAATTAAAGTTATTGTTTAGCACTGAACCTGTCCTACTTCATTCAGACACAGATAAACCATTTGTAGTTCAAGTGGATGCTAGTGACTTTGCTATGGGGGCGGTCTTGCTACAAAGAGATGATAAAGACCAACTCAGGCCTTGTGCTTACCTGTCTAGAAGATTCCAAAATGCAGAAATTTCCTGGCCTTGCGGGGAGAAGGAGGCTTATGCCGTTAAACATGCCCTAGAAAGCTGGAGACAATTCCTGGAAGGGGCTTCGCACCCCTTCGAGGTGTGGACTGATCACAGAAATTTAGAGGCCTTACAGATCCCCCCCGTAAACTAACCCCGAAACAGAGGAGGTGGGCCAAAGACTTTTACAAATATAAATTTAAACTGAGATTTTTCCCTGGTTGCCAAAACATCTTGGCTGATGCACTGTCCAGATTGCCATAACATGTGGGGAAAGAGTCCATTCCTCTTGAGACTATTTTTTCTCCTGAGCAGTTGGTGCTGGCAGTGAGCACTTGCAGCAAAGCCAAAACCTTGTCTCAGCCCCCTCTACAGGCTAAGATGCAAACTCCCTTGGATGACATTCTGTTCAAGATCCAGCAGAGGGCAGAAACAGATGACTGGTTACAACAGCATAAAGACCAGTTGTCTAAAAATGCTCAAGACCTGTGGGTGTGGAAGTCAAAGATTTATGTTCCTGCTTCCATGAGGGAGGAAATCCTCAAGTTATACCATGACTCTAAAGCTGCAGGTCATTGGGGATATTTAAAGACTTGGCACAAAATATGCAACACCTACTGGTGGGATGGTGTGCGGGCAGACGTGGAGACTTATGTAAAAAGCTGCCCAGTTTGTGCAAGGGCCAAGCCTGTTGTGGGCAAGCCTAGAGGGCTGCTTCATCCTTTGCCCACACCTGAAGTACCTTGGAAACACATTGCTATGGACTTTATAACTGATCTGCCCCCTAGCAAGGGTCGTGACACCATTTGGGTGATAGTAGACTTGTTTTCTAAACAAGCACATTATGTGGCTTGCAAAGGAATGTCCTCAGCTCCTAAATTGGCAGATTTGTTCATTGCCCATGTTTACAAATATCACGGACTACCTGACTGAATTGTCTCGGATCTGGGAAACACCTTCACCTCTAAGTTTTGGAAGGTGCTACAAGACAAATTGTGGGTTCAATTGGCGCTTAGCATGGCTTTTCACCCTGAGATGGACGGTCAATGCGAGAAAACGAACATGGCACTGGAAAGGTACTTGCGCTCATATACAGGTTACCTGCAGTTACCTGTGGATCTGCTCCCACATGCTGAAGTAGCTTTCAACAGTGCCGTGCACAAAAGTACTGGGCAATCTCCTTTTTTGATTAACTATGGGTTTGAACCTAAGCTGCTCCCTGCTTTGCCTGCCGACAAGACTGACTCAGTTCCTGTGGCCCAGTGGGCTGAAAAAGTTAGGGGGGGCTGGCCCATGCTCACTAAGGCTTTACAGGAAGCCAAACGACAATACAAAAAATATGCTGACAAAAAACGGGCCAAGGGTTGGGACATCAAGCCTGGGTACATGGTATATCTTTCCACAAAGAATTTGAAATCCAGGCTTCCTTCCAAGAAGTGGGGCCCCAAATTTTTATTGGTCCTTTTCAGGTTAAAAGACTGGTCAATGACGTCACTGCTGAACTCCTTCTTCCCAAGTCCTATCGTCACCTTCATCCAGTTTTTCATTTCAGGTTGCTGAAACCAGATCGAGCCATGGGTCATTGGAAGACATCTGACCCACCGCCTCTTCCTTTGATGATTGATGGACAACAACACTTTGAAGTTTCTAAGATTCTAGATTCTAGACTGCACCGGGGCAAACTTCAATATCTCATACGCTGGAAACATTTCCCCATTGACCATGCTGAATGGGTTTCTGTTGCTCATGTCAATGCACCTGATTTGGTGGCATGTTTTCATGCACAATACCCTGACAAGCCCTTTCTGCCTTCTGTGACCTGATGTTTTCCTTTCTGTCTGTTTCGGTGTTGGGGTTTTTTTCTTTTTCATTTTCAGGGGGGCTGACTGTTAGAATCCTGTTAGTATTCTACCAGATATAGAGTTTAGAGTTTAGTAATGGGGAGGATGGGAGATTGTTTGGTATATTAGGAGTTTGGGCTGTGAGATTTAGTATAGAGCAGGTGTCTTATCATATGGCCTTGAGTGTCTAGCTCAGAGAGCTGGGAATGTAGTTTCTGTTTTGTGGGAAATGGGATGGGCTGCCTGCGCAGGCTTTTGGACATTCTTTTTCTTTGGCTGTAAGGGGGGGGGGGTAGTTAGTCTCAGCTAAAACGCTTGGTGAGGCATGTCTGACTTTTGGATCCATCAATAAAGTTCTGTTGGTTCTTCAATCAAACTGACTGGTTGATTGTCCAAGGTGCTGCTGCCTAACTCTGACACTAAGGGAGGCACACACAGACACACACACAAAAGGCCATGGAGGGGTCACTTGGTGCCAGATTTCCTGGCAATCGAAAGATACAGTGCAAAAACCACCAACTGTAACCTATGACAATGTTGCAAAATTCCCAACAGTCAGCTTTCCTAATGATTACTAATGTAACAATTGGTAGCCCAGAGGGCAACCATTGGGGCTCACATACAAATTTTTCTTATGAGGGTTTCCATTGGCCAGGGCCCAGGTAAGCCCATCTGTCCCTGCAACAATTGCACATAAATGCTCCTGCAGACCTCTGTAGATCTCCAGGACAACGATGGCGGCCAGGGGGAGAGTACCCATCCGTATCACTTATTGGAGCAATGAGAAGGTGGCGATTCCCTTTCAGGCTCTCACCCCTGAGGCAGCCGCGAGAAGGGTCATGAGCAACACCAACAGGCCCAACCGGGGGTACTTCTCCCAGGCCTCCCAGGCCCTCCGTGAACAGGGCTTCAGGAGGACTCCCCCAACAGTGCTGTACTAAATTCAAGGCACTGAATGGGGTCTTCTCTGTGGCCCTGGAGGACTATGGGGAGTACCCTCCAGTTTGCAGATGGCCACCCTTCTACGACCGGTTGCAGGACCTGTGGGTGAGGGCAGGCCACCCAAGGTGGCAGGATCACCGTCCTCCCAGTAAGTGTTGGGCCCCTGCCATGGTCCCTCATGTTCTCCCTCCCCCTCACTCTTCCCTATCCCTTCCCTCCCTCTTGTCCCCATCCCATGGTTGGTAATGGTGTTTCCCTTCTCTCCAAATGCAGGTGTGTGGCGGAGGCGGCGACAGGGACAGTGGGGGGACCCTTCCGGTTCCCCCTCCTCATCCTCTTCATCCTCCTCATCCTATGATGGAGGATCGGAAGGTCGCCAGTTTGAGGCCCGGGTGCTGCATGGTGGAGTGAGCTCCTGTCACTACTCCCAGCTTCGGCCAACCTAGCAATTCAAAAGGCTGCAAATGCAAGTAGATAAATAGGTACCACTTTGTTGGGAAGGTAACAGCGTTTGGTGCAGTCATCATGGCCACATGACCACCAGAGCAGTCCTCTGACAATGCTGGCTCTTTGGCTTAGAAATGGAGATGAGCATTGTCCCCTACAGTTGGTTAGGACTAGACATTCATGTGAAGGGACTATATTTATCTTTAAAGGCTTGCTGGGCAGGGTGCCCTGGGACTCTCCCTCCTTTCTTGCATGGCGTGGCTTTACACAAGTGTTAAAGGAGCGCCAGGCAGGAAGGCGGGGGCAAGTCCTTTTGGGGGTCTCCTTAAGCCCCACCCCAAAGCCCCACCCCCACAATGAGTGACATCCCAGTGTGGTACACCATTGGGTGGAATCTCTTTCCCTGAATTTTGCATCCATTATTCTGTGGAGCAGTAGAAAACAAGCTTGTTCCATCCTCATTGTGACATCCATTCAAATATTTAAGCAGGGCTATCAAATCACCTCTTCACCATGGGTCAGAAAAGATGGCCTATTAAAGATACCTTCCAAGTGATTTGGGAGCACGGCGTTTACACGCCGCACACTCCCAAGACACCTAGTAGCCACCCAGAAGCTGGCCGCCTGCCCAGACATGGGCAGCTTCAAGATCAGGGCAGATTGGGGCCATGGCATGTGTTTCCCAATGTGTCCTTAGCCTTTGTGGCTATCTGTTCCAGCCCATCTCTTGTCCAGGATAAACTGGTTTAATTGACCCATGAGGTTTATCACATAGTGGACAATTGAAAGTATAACCATTGATTAACCTGTGATAATTCCACAGTAGTGCTAATGGTTTTCACACAATGTCATGTTCAAAGTGCCATTATCCTATGAATAACCATGCAAAAAACAGCAGGAAATCATTCACAGGATTTCCCCATGAATGGGTTTTGCTGTTTATTGCCTGGTTACTGCCTGGTTATTCACAGGATGATGGCTCTTGTGTTAATCTCGTTTTGTTTTTTAATGTGAATTGTGTGATTTTCATGGGTTAATTACTGTTTAAACTCCTAATTTCCTCCTATATGATAAACTCCCATGTATACATGCTCTGAGCATTCTAAAGGAGCCAGGACTTTTCACTTTGTTGTATATGAAATTGCTAGACCCATTGAATCAAGGGCAAACTGGTCAGTCAATACTTGTGGGATTGACTAGCAATTGTATCAAGGCCACAAAAACTTTTGTTGCCATTTGAATACTGAAATACAGAAAAGTTTGCAATGAGTTTCCATGCTCTCAAGAGAATTTTGCCAATTCTGTCATTGATGTACAGAAATAATTGTGACTCTCCCTTGACAAGTTCTAGCAAACATATTTTTCTCCAGCAGAAGTAATCATTTGTCCCTTTATAATTAACAATGTCTTGGTGATTTTTCATGTTCTTCTTGACAATCTTCTATGGATTTCCCCAGGGAATTGCTTTTAAGAACAAGAATCTGAGACATCCAGATCAGGTGCAAGAGGTGATAATATTTGACACTGAGCCTGAAAAAAAAGGAAGGATAAATCCTCCTCCCTGAATTGCTCCCTTGTTTTCAACCACAAGATGTTGCTACATCCATCACTCTTAATTCTCTTGACTTGTGTAGCCTGGGCAATGACCACAAAGGCAAAGTGCTCACTGACTTTGGAAGACAATCCAATGGAGCTTTTCAGTTTTTACAGGCTGGGAGACCAGCTCATTAGTGGTATTCTGCCTGTTTTAAACACTGCAATCGGAGCAACCTCCTTTGTGGTCCCTCCCTCTCTCCACTTGGTAAGGTAAGTAATCCTGCAGTGGCCAATGTTGTGCTAAGAGAGGAGGTGTGTTGGGAAGGAACATTGGCAATGTTCTTGCATTAATCTCTGATTAGTTGTCTCTCAAATATTTATGGATGTGGCAGCTGTGACCATCTGACTTAAGACAGTTGAATGTGAGACAATCAATGATGATGATATATATATATATATATATATATATATATATACACACAAAATACTATTAAATGTGAGCTGCCCCTGTAACACTCCAATGAGTTTAAGGTGATGTACGTGGTTCTCTGCACATGTCTATATTAGGGCTCAGAGTTTGCAAGCTACCTTTTTTTTTATTCAAGTATACAAAGATTAAAATCCTTATACGAACAAATTGACATTAGCATACACATTCTCTGATACAAATTGCATCATCCCCATACACCCACCATTCTTCTTAAACAAACAAACAAAACATACATAGGTTCACTTCCTCTTTTGTCCTCATCCGATGTAAACTAAGATGATTACAAATTGAGCTTCTTATATGACTACGGGCTTAAGCAGCTGGGCAGCCATGGGCAGCCCTGGGAAGCTGCAGATTGGGGCCGAGGTAGCCGCACTCCTCGGCCCCAACCCACAGCTTCTCAGGCCCTGGAAGGAGCACTATAGTTCTCCTTCTGCAAGATGCTGAAGGTGCACTGTAAGAGGCTGGGCACACCTTCGGCATCTCTTCCTCTGCAGCATGTACGGATGCAAAGCACCGTCTGCTTAGGCCCTGTGAAAAACTTACCTCCTGTTATGTTTATGCTATTGCTACTACTGTTCAATGTATACTGGTTGGCTTTCCATAAAAAGAAATTATTATTTTATATTGCTTATGTCTTATTCTCCTTTACTTCTTTTATGTATAAACATCAATATGTATTTAGATTATTATTCCAACTAAGAAATAAGTAAACAAGCGCTTTAGCTACTATAGATCTTTGACCTTTCCTCAAACAAGTATACAGAATACGTTTCCATTAAACCAAAATATCATGAAAACCATACATTCAAATCTAGCTCTAGTCTTTCTATATCTGTTCAGATCATAATTATATTGCCCCATTCTTCCTTTAAGAAATCTATAATTTTGCTCCATTCTTCATGAGTTTTGATTTCTTTTTAAATTTCATAGTAATCTTGTTAATATGTCCACTTCCAGTACTTCAAGAAGTTTAGGCAGCCACATTTCCAAATCCGGTGCTTTTGAAAGTTTCCAAATGCTGGCATATGCCATTCTTCTTCCATGCTGTCTTTCAATATTCACATCCATTATATTTAATAGAAACAGTTCTGAACTGAACTTTAGTCTTACTTGCAATATTTTAGGGGGAATTGTGTAAACCCTTTTTCAATACTTTTTAGCAACAGTGCAAGTCCACTAGAGATTGAATAGCAATCCTTTTTCTTTCTCACACTTCCAGCAGCAATCTGAGTAATTTTTAGAAATTTTATGAATTCTAATCAGAGTTAAATACCATCAGAAGTGGATTTTGTAAGTGTTTTCTCTTAAAGTTTGACAAGTTGTAAATTTCTCACTGTTAACCCAGACTCTTTCCCACTGTTCCATCTCTATTGGATAGCCCAAAGCTCTAGCTCATTTTACCATAGTATCCTTCAAAGTTTCTGGTTCCATAGGGTATTTTAACAAGATTTTATACAGTTTAGCTACCATCGAGTTATTACAAGTGGTTAATAATTTCCTTATTTCAGTATTTTCTCTTACTATCCATAGTCCAAAGTCAATCTTTTCTGAAGCTGCCTGTATAAAAACCAGTTACATCTCTGATTATCCTGTTTTATCTCTTCTATTGGTTTGAACATTATCAAGTCATTCTGTATTGTTATTATATTTTGATATAAACACAATTCTTCCTTTAACTAAGGGTTGCTTCTAAACAATGTTTTGTGTGGTGAAGCCCACATTGGTATTCCATGGCATATATGTAATCTATACAGTTTTAAATCTGAAACAACCAGCCCCCTTCTCTCCTAGCTGTTTTTCATGTATTTTAACTTGATTCTTGCCTTCCTTCCATTCCACATGAAGGAAGCCAAGGGTCTAAGCAGACAGCACTTTGCGCCATCTTCGAGGCAAGGAAGGGGAGGGGCAGCCTCATGCTGGGCGCCCCAACCCCTTCCCGAACACGTCATTGGAGCGCCCGTCACTCCGCATGACCGGCGCTCCGACAACGTACTTCTGCCGCAGTGTCCACACACACTGAGGTGGAAGAAATGCCGAAGGTGCGCCCAAGGCCTCTTGTGGTGCACCTTCGGCATCTTGCGGAAGGAGCGCTATTTTAGTGCTCCTTCCAGGGCCTGGGAAGCTGCAGATTGGGGCCAAGGAGTGTGGCTACCTCGGCCCCAATCTGCAGCTTCCTGGGGCGGCCCACAGCTGCCCATCTGCTTAGGCCCCATGTCTCTATTCCACTCTTTGAAGTGTGCATTGTTCCCAATGATAGGAAGGTTCTGAAAAAAAATAGCATTTTGGGCAACAGATCCTGTTTCTTTATCTGAATCACCTGCTTTATCTTTTTCTTCCACTTCAGTATCATCAATATCTTCCTGGTCTGTTATATTGTCCTTTTTCTCTTGGGTTGAGTCTGTCTGGTCATTGTGCCTGATTTTCTTCCAGGTGTTTTTCTTAATCATCTTAGCATTTTTCTTCCAAAATTCTTAGCCTTTTGGGTCATATTTAGTTTGAACCATTTTTAATTCAATGCTAATAGGCCATCCAGCTTTTCCCATTTAAACATGATTCAATTTTTCTTCAGTTGCATCATCAGAAATTTATATTCAGCACATTTCTTAAGAATTCTAGGGGGTATATCCTTGTACATTTTAATTATTTTTCTTTCTAGCATTAACTCTTTTTCATAATTTCTGATTATAATGTCTTTCCTAATTTCTTCCTGACAAAATAGATCACAATATTCTGAGGTAGATTATTCTTCATTACTATCTCAGAGTTGATTCTGGATAATTTATTTATTTCATACCAAAACTTACTCTCTGGTATTTCGAGATATTCTTCCATTTTGGGAGTTAGATATTCAAGTAAATTTTCTTTCTTTTCCTCTGGAACACCTCTCAATTTTACACAGTTTTCTTTGGCCTTCAGTTCTTCTAAAGCTTTCCAATCCAAGGGCCTTTCTCTTTGTCTTCAGATTTATCGTTATTATCTCTAATTTCTTTGTCTTATTTTCCATCTCCACCAATCTTGTGTTTGATTAATTTATTTTTGTTTTCACTTCTTCAAAAACTTGTTTCAGATCCATTAATTCAGTCTTAATTTCATGTTTAACATCTGCTCAGGTCTTTCATCTCTTGCCTTAGGTTCTTTTGCATTTTCACCATTTCATCCTTTATCTTTTTATTTCATCTATAATCAACATCTGGTCTGAAGAGGGTCTCCTCTGTGCTTGAGCCATGGCTACCCCAAATGCTGCTGCTGCCTGAGCTGGCTTTCTTGGTGCAGTTGCCATTCTTCCTCTCCAGTATTTTATTTATGTATTGCCTTAGTACTTGGGGTTATTGAATTTGTTTCTATTTATTTTTACTCAGTGCATCAAATTTCCACCTTTATGTGCTTTCCCTTGTGTAGAGGAGTTCTTTGCTTGCTTATATATTATCAGACCTTTTATTTCTCTTAGTTTTCCTCTTTCTTTTCCTCTTTGTATACTTGCTTCTTTATTCCTTTTGCTTTAGTTCTTCCTTTTTTTACTTTCTTTCCTTCCTTCTTCCTTCCTTCCTTCTTCCTTAACTTCTCTTCACTCTCCCCTGCTCTGGTTTGTGTCTTTCTCCTATTCTTGGGAAGGTAAAAATCACCTTGAACCACCCAGTTGGTATCTAATCATTGCTGAGTCTGCTACCACCAGCTGTTCTTAATTCGTAAGCAGCTACTTTGGAAGAGTAAAGAATAAAGAAGAGTAAAACTTGACTCTTATCTGACAAAACTCATCATAGGAAATTTCTTTGTTCCTATAGAGAGGCAATATGTGTAGTACAGAAACCTTTCTCCTCTACATGTATTGTGTCTGCAGAGTCCCATCCAGAAGAGCTGTTTAGGGTAGTAAGGGAACTGATACAGATTCCATCTGTGCAGAACCCTTTACTTAACCCTACAACAGCCTGCTGTGATACGTTTAACAACTTCTTGGAAGATAAAATCTCTCAGATAAGAGCTGACTTAGACACCAGTGTTGTAACAGAATCAATTGAGGAGGTCTCCAGCAACTCTGTTGATTATACTGGTTCAGTTTCAATCCATGAGTACTGATGATGTGGACAAGCTTCTTGGTAGAGTGAGGAAAACAACCTGCCTTCTTGATCCTTGCCCTTTGTGGCTGGCCATCCAGGGGGAAGATGCCTTGAGGATGTTTCTTAGAGACATCATCAGTGCATCCCTTAGGGAAGGTCATGTTCCATCCTGTTTGAAGTAAGTGGCGGTTAGGCCGCTCCTGAAAAGACCTTCCCTGGACCATTTGGAGATGAACAGCTATAGGCCAGATTTACTACTACTTTTTTGAGCAAAGTGATTGAGGGGGCAGTTGCTCTTCAACTCCAAGCTGTCTTAGAGGAAACCGATTATCTAGATCCATTTCAAACTGGCTTTAGGACAGGCTATGGAATTGAGACTGCTGTAGTCACCTTAGCTAATGACCTGCCTCTGGACATCAACAGGGGTAGTGCGATCTTGTTGTTGCTATTGGACCTCCCAGCAGCTTTTGATACAATATATCATGACATCCTCTTGAATCACCTGAGAAAGTTAGGAATTGGAGGCACTGCACTTCAATGTTTCCATTCCATCTTCTCAGGCAGATTCCAGAGGATGATGCTTGGGGACAGTCGCTCTACAAGGAAAGACAAGGTGCCATCCTGTCCCCAATGCTATTCAATGTACATATGAAGCCACTGGGAGAGATCATCTGGAGACATAAGGTGGGGTATTATCAGAACACTGATGACAGCCATATATGTTTGTCCATGTCTCAGTCTTATGCTTTGACTTCAGATGGCATCTCTCCTCTCAATGAGCAGTAATGGACTGGATGAGGAAAAACAGATTGAGACTGCTTCCAGACAAAATGAGGGTACTTACAGTAGTGGGCCTGAACCCAGGTATTGGGATGCAACCTCCAGTCCTAGATGAGGCCACATTCTCCTCTAAGGACTGTGTTCACAGTCTGGGGATGCTCCTGGACCCATCGCTTCAGATGATAAATCAAGTAAACGCGACGGTCAGGAGTGCCTGTTATCAGCTTCGGCTGATACGCCAGCTGCACCCTTTCCTGGAAGTTAGAGACCTTGAAACTGTAGTGCATGAACTGGTAACCTCTCTTCTTGATTTCTATATGCACTATACATAGGGCTACCCTCGTACTTGGTCCGGAAGCTTCAATTAGTACAGAATATGGCAGCCAAACTGGTCTCAGGAACAACAAGAAGAGACCATATAATACCAATCTTAAGATCACTTCACTGGCTGCCCATTATTTTCCGAGCCCAGTACAAGCTGTTTTTTATCACCTTTAAAGCCCTAAATGGCTTGGGTCCAGCCTATCTTTGGGACCGCCTCCTTCCATATAATCCACCCCATGCACTCAGGTCCTCTGGGAGGAATCTGTTGCAGCCTATAAAAACTAGACTATTTGCAACCCCCCAGAGGACCTTTTCGGCAACTGCTCCCAGATTATGGAATGGCCTGCCAGATGAGAGCCATCATATTACCACCTTAAACTGCTTTAAAAAGGCTGTTAAGATGGATCTCTTCCGGCAGGCCTTTCCTGAATAGATATTCCAGCCGTCAAAAGACAACCCAACCTACTCCCCTGATTCTGCTGCAGTTATTGTTTATTTATATTATTAATTTAAGTGTGTTTTAAATTGTCATTGTTTAATAGTATTTTAAGGAGTGGGTGGGACTGTGGGATATGGGATGTATATTTTAATGTTGTAAGCCACCCCGATTGTTTTACACAGAGGGGTGGGATAAAAATAAATTATTATTATTATTATTATTATTATTATTATTATTATTATTCATATCTAGGACCAAAAACTGGCTCAGGCGCTAATACTTAAAAAGCACTTCCCTATAGCTTGGCACTCAATTCACATCTCTCCCTTCTCCTACGCCAGCCAGAAGCCAGAAGATACTTCTAAAATAAAATTTCAGTTGCAGTACTGCAGTAGTGTATTCACTCACATGCCATACAGAAGATTTTATTTTATTTTATCTTATTTTATTTTATTTTATGTGTTGTCTTTTAAAAAACTCAGATATCTATATAATGGTTCCAATTGTAAAGGCAATTGTTGTCCAATCAACTTCAACTTATGGCAATCCCATAACTGAGAGACTTCAATGTTATAAATAGCCCTTCTCAAGTCTTGCAAACTGAGGGAGGCTGTAGCATCCTTGGTTGAGCCTACACATCTTGTCATGCTGTCTTTTTCTTTTCCTTTCATTTCACTGTACATTTTTTCTAGTAATTCCTGTTTTCTCATGATATGACATTCTCACTTTAGTCATCTTGGCTTCTAGGATGGGTTCTGACTTCCTTTACTCTGAGGCCCATTTAGTTGTCTTTTTGGCACTCCAGAATGTCCGCAGAACTCTTCCACAGCATTACATTGCAAATAAGCTGATTTTCTTCCTATCAGTTTTCTTCACCATCCAGCTTTCACAACCACATCTAGAAATCCAAAATACAATGGTGTGATAATCCTGATTTGGTATTTGATGATACAGCTTTACACTTGAGGATCCTGTCTTGAAGCTACCCTTACAAATGTTAGTCTTTGATGCAAAACACACTGCAGTAATAATCCAGTTTGAGAGTGTTTTAACTGCTCTGTTTAGGGAATCCTGGAAATTGTAGTGTATTGTGGCACCAGAGCTCTCTGAAAGTCTTTTGCATCTCCTTTCTTGTGTATTGTGTTAGCGAATGTCCTCCATTTTTCTTGATATTTTAGAAGCATGTGGAGTTCCCTATGACCCCAGACTGACCCTTGGGAGATGGCAGCCACAATCCCCTAAATGTGAGGTCATGTAGGCACTGCTGGAGTTGCCCAAAACCACTAGAGATTTCCTGGACAGGCAGGTTTGGGAGTTGCCCTCGGGAATATCCCATTATATTGGAAAAGATGCACAATGGTGTTTGTTTGTCTCACACTTAATGGGACAGTGATCAGATTTGATTGCATCCCTTTCTTTAGCTTCCCTACCTTATAGTTTTGAAACCAAATGAATTGTTTAGAATATGCCCATGCTTAGGTAAACAATGGTAAACCCATCATGCCTTTGTCCACCTATTGTTAAGCTCATAGCTAGGAGGCAGGAATTGCCCTTAAAAACCCCTGGATTTTGGCAGACCGTGTGCTACCTTGGAAGTGCATGCTGAATCTCTGTCGGTCTGCACTCTGAGATAGTTCCCACGACCCCCACTCTCTTGCCAGTCGTGCCCTTCCACCGAATCCATCTGCATTCACCACCAGAAGTCTGGAGGAGTCTCTCAGGCATAAGTATATCCCTTGCACCCTGGTCTTCCTCTCTGTTTTCCTGCTCTCTTCTGCTTATCCTTCTAGTGTGTGTGTGTGTGTTAATAAATATTTTAGACTTTAATTGGAGTTTGGTCCGTCTTAGCATCATTCCCTACCAGAATCCTTATGTCTCTGGTATACATTTGGATAGGTCCCAGAAGCGAAGTTGGGTGCTTCACTCTCACATATTTGAACTAATCCTAAATTCCCCAAAATTAGTCTTGTTTCCTAACAATTGGGAAATATATTGATCATTTCCAGTCTGTTGGCATCTCTATTATATTCCATATTTGTTGGCATATTTTAGTTAATGCTAGAGATGGTTCTCTCTGTGTGAACTGTAGCAGTTGAATTGGGATATAATCTGTTATTGGTGATTTATTTTGTCTAATTTCCTGCCTCGGCAGACGACTAAAAGAGTCGTCTTCAGGGCAGGGAAGAGGAGGGGCAGCCGCACGAGCGGCGGCCCTTCCTCCTCCTGAGGTCGCCCCTGGAAGCGCCGGCCATCCGCACGACCGGTGCTTCCGGGTTGCCGTCACGCCGCGGCAGCCGAACGCGCCGCGGCGTTTGAGCCAGGGAAAGTGCGCCCGCCACTTTTGGGGCGCACTTTCCCTTAAATCTAAAAGAAGCGCCAATTTGGTGCTCCTTTTAGATGTGCCGCAGGAGCGCCGCGGTCCGGAGGCTGAACTCCAGTGGCACTCCGGACCAGGGCGTCTCTGACGCCCTGGTCTGCATCCCCCCTTCTTTTATTGCAGCTTCCACTTTGCTTTTTAGAATTTGGGGTTTGCCTTCATATGGATGCAAGCTCCAGGAAAACAGATTCCACCTCAACAGTAAGGGCTTTTCGACAGTGGAACACACTCCCTCAGAGATTGTGGTGGAGTCTCCTTCCTTGGAGGTCTTTACGCAGAGGCTGGATGGCCATCTGTGGAGGATGCTTTGATTGAGAGTTCCTGCATGGCAGAATGGGGTTGGACTGGATGGCCCTTGTTGTCTCTTCCAACTCTATGATTCTATTCTATAATTCATTCCATGTGTCATACATTTTCTCATCTCTTTTACATAACTCTTCTGTGTATTGTCACCAGGATTAGGACAAATTTTATTAAACAGCGGATGACACATCTGGTTTGTTTCTTTGTTTGTTGGTTTGTTTTTCCAGAAGAGAAGGAGCACTTATGTTCCACCTCCAGGCCTTTTTGTATACTATTCAGGAGATCAACCGTAATCCCAAGCTCTTGCCCAATATCTCCCTGGGATATAGCACCTACGACAACTATTTCAATGCACTGCTCACGTACGATGCCTTGCTTGATTTGCTCTCTGCAGGAGGACGGAATATTCCAAATTATAATTGTGGAAGACAGAAGGAACCAGTGGCAGTTGTAGATGGGTCTGACTCTGAAATTTCCATCCATATTTCACACATGTTGGCCATTTACAAAATTCCCCAGGTAAAGATCAGCAGAAAAAATGGCCAGCGTGGCATAGTGGTTTGAGTGTTGGACAGTAGACTATATTGAGTAGACTAGGGTTCAATTCCCAGGCCAGCCATGAAACCTACTGGCTGACCTTGGGCAAGTCATATGCTCTCAGACTCAGGAGCAGGCAATAACAAAACTCCTCTGAAAATATCGTGCCAAAAAAACACCATGATAACTTCACTTTAGGATCACCATAAGCCAGAAAGAACTTAAAGACACAAAACAAAAAGAATAAAGGGATTGTCAGAAAGGTGGACAGGGAGGTGATGGTTATTCAGTTTGTGTTAGGTTTCAACATCTTTCAGCTTTTGAGTGCTTTTTATGTTGTATATCCTTTGAATATTTCCCTCTTTCAAATAATTAAAATCAATTTATATACAGTTGCTATGTGCATTCAAATTATTCTGAGTTATGTGAATCCTAAGGTGGGTCTAACTCAAGGGTTTCTTGATAAGATTTCTTCCAAGGAGGTGTTGCATGGCCTTCATCTGAGGCTGAGAGAATGGGCTTTCTATGGCTTAGCAGGGACTCTACTCTCTAAGAGTCTATCCCAACACTCAAACCACTACACCACACTGGCTCATAGTTTATATGTACTGAGCTTAATTTTGCTTCTGAAAAAAAAATGAATATGACCTCAAGTGGAAACCAAAGGAGAAAGAAGGTGCATGAAAAGGCTGACAGGTAATTTGTGATGTGCCTGGACAGATGGGAGAGCCTTCGTCTTGTTATGGTTCAAAAGCTGGACTGAGGTCAGCTAAATCTTTGGAAGTTTAACTAAGGGGGGAAGCAGACGACGGTGTTGGGGACGCCGCGGGATGGTGCACCGCCGGAGCGAGGGATATTTTGTTACCTAAATCAGTGCTCCTTTCAGAAGTCAGTGAAAGTGCACCCTAAAAGCGTAGGGCGCACTTTCCTTGATTTTTCCGCCGCAGCATGTGTGGACGCTGCGGCGGGAGGTTGCCCTCGGAGTGCCGGCCGTGCGGAGGGCTGGCAGCTCCAAGGGCAACCTCGGGAGGAGGAAGGGGCGCCAATTGTGCGGCTGCCCCTCCTCTTCCCTGCCTCAGAGAAGACTCTATTAGTCGTCTGCCAAGGCCCTGAGCTGTATAATTATTATTTTAAAAAAATGTCAGCTTGCTTGAGGAGAGCGTGATATTTGCTTTATTCTGCAAGTAGTACAACTGGTAAGAGTCAACAAAGAGGCATAAAAAAAAGAGGTGAGGGCTGATGAGAAGATGCATTACTGGTGTGAGCCCCACTGTATCACCCCTGCTCCCATGAAGACATTTGATGATCTTGGTGGGTTTTGGAAACATCTGTCTCATGGCCTCATTCTCCATCCACGCTGTCTTCCAGAGCTCTCTACCTGAGCCTCTGGAAAAAAGGGAGGAACTGAGAGCTGAATCTGCCACCACCATCTTTTCTTCCTGCCCTAGATGTCTTCCTCCTTCAGAATGGTTGCTGCATCTACCCCAGGGGAGAATGCTTGGTGCTGCTTTTAAGGTGTTGGAGCAGGCAACTGATGTAGAAGTGACCTGGCTTTAATACGCTTGCTCATTTGCTGCTACAGTAAAGGCAGATAGCAATCCAGGGATCCTCCCTACATGCAAGTAGTCAGCTTAGGCTACCAGCTGTCTATCTAGCACCTGAATGAGAACAACAAAGAGAGATAATGGGGTGGGAGGGATATTTTGTTACCTAAAACACACAGCAGCTGCTCACACACTCTAAAACACCTTTCTAAGAGAGGTGAGACTGGTACACACCTTGCGATTTTTTGGTAGAAAGGGGAAAACTTTTTTTAAAATTAATTTGTCAGGTCTTTGAACACAGATTGCTTAAGAGGACTGGGCCTTGCAAAATTCTGCCACCTTGGATCCCATTTTGGTAGAATGGTGGGGTATAAGTGCAATAAATAAATGAATAAATAAATATACTGTCCATCTGTGTGTTCATATAATCATAGGACGTTATCACACGGGGGAAATCTGTTGATTAATCCACACAAATCCCAAACAAAAACTGAATTTGCGCCTCACGATTTCACACGACGTCGCACAGAAACTGGTCAGAAACTGGTATTATCCGAGATCCTTTTAATTTCAGGAGTTTAGAGGGAATACATTTGCCAAATTACAGTAATTGCGCATTTACTGTAATGTGAAAAGCAAATACGCACAGACAATTCTCTTTTAAAACCTGGAGGGGGGCCAAGAGGAGGAGGAGGAAGGCCCTTCAGGGAGGGAGAGTCCTGGGCTCCTGCCATGCAGGGAAAGGAAGGCAAGGCAAGGAGAGGGAAGTTTGGGACGGAGGAGAAGTTTGGCATTTGGGATGGAGGGAAAAGTAGGTGGAAGAAGGCTTCCCTCGCAGCAGCTGTGGGTGGATGTGGGTGCAAGTGTGGGGTGTGCTTTTGGAGCAACTTGGAGATCCATCTCACCATGACGTTCTCCCCTGCAGGTCCTACAGAGGGGAAAGGATTATGGGGGGGGGCCTGGGAGCTACCTCCAGTTTCCCCCTCCCAATCCCTCCCTTGCCTCAGCTTGCTTTGCCTTGCCTTGCCTTGCCTTACCTTTCCAGCCTCCTCCTCCTCCTCCTCTGCTCTCTTGAGAGGTCCTAACCCCAATGGAAGGGGGTTAGGACCTGTGCAAGAGGACATGACCCCAAATGTAGGACAGTCTGACATTTCCTCCTGGGAAATGCAGGACTCGCCCAGGAAAAAGGAGGAGTCTGGTCACGAAACACACCCGTTTCCAGTACATGTACGGGTTCTTTTCACTTGTGTATGAAAGTTAAAAATGTCTTTTTTTCCGCTTTTAACTTAATTCCATTATTACTGTAATTACGTGTGAAAAGTTTGACGGAACAATGGATTCAAACTACAGGGAAAGAGGTACTAACTAAACATTAGAAAGAACTTCCTGATGGTAAGAACCAATGGAATAGGCTGCCTTGAAGGGTGGTGGAGTCTGCTTCTTTTGAAATTTTAAAACAGAGGCTGGATGGAGAAAGCTTGTTTTCTTCTGTTACAGAGACTAGGGGATGGAGATGGTGCTTTGGTGGTGTATTCCTGCATGGCAGAAGAGGGTGGACTGAGTGGCTCATGTGATTTGTTCTATAGGATTCTATGATATGCGAACACTGAGAAGATTTCACCAATAATGAACTCATAGCGGGTGCCACAGTGGCTGATGCAATCGAATGATATATAATCTGATGGAAGGCAGCCAAAAGCCAAGATTTAACTAAACAGAGGTTTGCAAAGGGATCTTGCAGCACCTTTATGACTAACTGTGCTAAAGAATTTGAACCATAAGCTTTCATAGACTTGACCTACCTCCTCATATGTTGCATCTGATGAAACAGAACAAAGAGTTTATGGCATGATTAAAAAAAAAAAAAGTTGTAGCATAAGCTTTTGTAGACTTGGGAGTTTATTGCATGGTTAAAAACCGCAACTAAGGGCCTAAGCAGATGGCTTAAAAGGCCGTCTTGGGGGCAGGGAAGGGGAGGGGCAGCCGCACGCTCGGCGCCCCCTCCCCCTCCCGAGGTCATCCTCGGAGCAGCCGGCCCCCCGCACGGCCGGCGCTCCAAGGAGGACCTCCCGCCGCAGCATTTGCAAACGCTGCAGCGGAAAAGTCACCGAAAATGTGCTGCAGTGAAAGGAGCACTAATTTAGCACTCCTTTCAGGGGCGGCAAAGCTGCGCTGCAGGATCGAGGCATGGGGATGCCTCGGCCCTGCGGTGCAGCTTCCCAGGGTGGCCCATGGCCACCCGTCTGCTTAGCCCCTTACTTCCTCTGAATTGAAGACTCTTCTGGAATGCAGCTGGATTCTATCATCTCATTTTGCCACTGATGCCATTTTCTGGCTTCATTCTTCCTAAAACTTGGCTAGAATCCGCCCTCAGATGGCTGATTTGCAAAATCGCGAAGCTCCTGGCTTTGCAAATTGGCCAGCTGAGGGCAGATTCTAGCCAAGTTTTAGGCGGGATGCAGCCAGGAGTCAGCATCAGCAGCAAAATGTGTGTTATAAAACCCAGCTGCATCCCAGAAGAGAATTCAGTTTGGAGGAGGTAAGTCACGTTTTTTAACCATGCGATAAACTCCCAAGTCTACAAAAGCTTATGCTACAACTTCTTTTGCACAGTTTGGTCCCAAACACACTTTAACTGCCCTGGCTCAATGCTAGGGAAGTCTGGGAACTGTACTTTTGTGAGACATTTAGGGCCTAAGCAGACTGTTAGAAATAGTGCACATTAAATTGAGGCACTGCCCTGGCTCATTGCTAGGGAATCATGGGAAGTGTATTTTTTTCTGAGACATTGAGCCTTCTCTGTCAGAGAGCTCTGGTGCCACAATAAATTACAGTTCCCATGATTCCCTAGCACTGAGCCAGGGCAGTGCCTCAATTTAATGTGCACTATTTCTGGCAGTCTGCTTAGGCCCTAATTAGCCTCCTCTGTCAAAGAGCTTTGGTGCCACAATAAACTCCAGTTCCCAAGATGCCCTAAAACTGAGCCAGGGCAGTTAAAGTGCTCTCAAACTGACTTATTTCTGCAGGGTTTTGTTTTGTTTTGTTTGGGGTTTTTTGGACCTTGTTCTCAAAGGTGCTACAAACTCCCTTTACATAATAGTCTGGTTTGGCATGGCTATGGGCCTTTGCAGACTGCCAGAAATAGTGCACATTAAAATGAGGCACCGCCCTGGCTCAGTGCCAGTGAATCATGGGAACTGTACTTTATTGTGGCACCAGAGCTCTCTGACAGAGAAGGCTCAATGTCTCAGAAAAAAAAATACAATTCCCATGACTCCCTAGCACTGAGCCAGGGCAGTGCCTCAATTTAATGTGCACTATTTCTGGCTGTCTCCGAATTCTGCACTTAGGGGGGAAGTAGACGGGAGCTTCCCATGCGCCGTGGGATGGTGCGCCGCTGGACCGTGGCAGCCGCACCACGGCGCACCTTCAGCGTCCCTAAAAGGAGCTCCAAATTGGTGCTCCTTTTAGATGTCAGGGAAAGTGCACCCTAAAAGCGGCGGGCACACTTTCCCTGACTCTTCCACTGCAGCGCATGTGGTCGCTGCGGCGTGAGGTCATCCCCGGAGCGCCGGCCGTGCGGAGGGCCGGCGACTCCGAGGGCGACCTCAGGAAGAGGAAGGAGCGCCACGCGTGCAGCTGCTCCTCCTCTTCCTTGCCTCGGAGACGGCCCTTAGTTTTCTTTGTATTGTATTGAAGAATCTAATTGGAGAAGACCAAAGTTACATTGCCTCCAGGGACAGAAACTAATTGTTTAAATAAACAGAAGAGTACAATCAGCATCTGTGTTTAGATTGGATGAAGATGTTGATAGGCTCAGCAGAGGCTGGAGAAAGAATAAAATCAGCTGAGAAGAGAGGGAAAACATACTGCTTTTTGCATTCTCACCCAGGGGAGAAGGATGAAAATGAAGCCTATCAACTCTTGGAAGCCTATAGGCACACTGTTATGAGTGTTATGAGTATATGAGATAAATAGCTTCTCAACAGATAGGATGGTATTACTAAATGGATAAATGGCTGAGTTACATGATGATAATGTTCTTCTATGTCAGAGAAGCTTGTCAGAGAGATGCAGAAATAATGATTCATATGAAAGTGAAACATCTTACTTGCTATATTCACTGTGGTATGATGAATGTAGGATGTCTTATATAAAATCTAAAGTAATGAAGGCAAGGTATTTGGATGGTAACATGTCTGTGCTTTTCCCTAAGGGGAATGTGTAGATTTGTATGTCTTTGGTTACCTATCATAAAGAGCCTGAAAGATTATCTTCTCATAGAATCATAGAATCATAGAGTTGGAAGAGACCACAAGGGCCATCCAGTCCAACCCCCCGCCATGCAGGAACTCCCAATCAAAGCATCTCCGACAGATGGTCATCCAGCCTCTGCTTAAAGACCTCCAAGGAAGGAGACTCCACTACTCTCCGAGGGAGTGTGTTCCACTGTCAAACCGCCCTTACTGTCAGGAAATTCCTCCTAATGTTGAGGTGGAATCTCTTTTCTTGCAGCTTGCATCCATTGTTTCGGGTCCTAGTCTCTGGAGCAGCAGAAAACAAGCTTCTTCCCTCCTCAATATGACATCCCTTCAAATATTTAAACATGGCTATCATATCACCTCTTAACCTTCTCTTCTCCAGGCTAAACATTCCCAGCTCCCTAAGTCGTTCCTCATAAGGCTGAGTTTCCAGACCCATGACCATTTTAGTTGCCCTCCTTTGGACACGCTCCAGTTTCTCCACATCCTTTTTGAATTGTGGTGCCCAGAACTGGACACAGTATTCCAGGTGAGGCCTGACCAAAGCAGAATAGAGTGGCACTATTACTTCTCTTGATCTAGACACTATACTTCTATTGATGCAGCCTAAAATTGCATTGGTCTTTTTAGCTGCTGCATTGCACTGTTGACTCATGTTCAACTTATGGTCCACCTGGATTCCTAGACCCTTTCACACGTAGTCTCATTCAGCCAGGTGTCCCCCATTGTATATCTGTGCTTTTCTTTTTTTCGCCCTAAGTGCAGTACCTTACATTTCTCTGTGTTGAATTTCATTTTGTTAGCTTTGGCCCAGCTTTCTAGTCTGTTCAAGTCATTTTGAATTTTGATCCTGTTCTCTGGGGTTTTAGCTACTTCTCCTAATTTGGTGCCATCTGCCAATTTGATAACTATGCCTCCAATACCGTCATCCAAGTCATGAATAAAGATATTGTATAGCACTGGGCCCAGGACAAAGCCCTATGGCACCCCACTGGTCACTTCTTTCCAAGTTGAAAAGGAGCCATTGTTGAGCACCCTTTGGGTTCGGCCAGTCAAACAATTACAAATCCATGTAACAGTTACTTTGTCTAGCCACATTTTACCAGCTTGTTTTCAAGAATGTCATGGGGAACCTTGTCAAAGGCCTTACTGAAATCAAGATATACTATATCGACAGCATTCCCTTCATCTACCAAGCTGGTAATTTTATCAAAAAAAGAGATCAGATTTGTCTGGCATGACCTGTTTCTCTGAAACCCATGTTGACTTTTTTTGATTATGAAATCAAAGTTAATTTCCTGGAAATTACCTGCTCATTCTCCCCTAAAAATATCCTGAGATTCCAATACTTAAGAATGATTAATAGATGAGTTGATATTAAGTCTGCCTGTCTGGTTTTTACTGCCATCACAAGCTGGATGATCAGGTGACCTAAAAGTGATGGTGGGACCCCAGACAGACTACACATTAGTTGACAAATGGCAAAGGACTCTCAATCCCTCAGTCAGAGTTGGGGAACGATGCCTTTTTCATCACTTTATCAATCTTCTTTACTTAAAGTCAACATGCCCATCTCCCTAAACTGTTCCTCATACGATTTGTTGGTTTCCAGACTTTTTATTATCTTGGTCACCAATTTAGATTAACATATGTCTTTGCTTTGTTCTGAAACACAACAACAGGGACATTAATCCCCTTTACCTCCTGCCAGGTGAGTTATGGTTTGATCTCCCAGGATGTTAACGATGACACCCAGTTCCCTTTTTACTACCAAATGACCCCCAAAGAAGAAATCTTGTACCCAGGGATTGTCCAACTGCTCCTGCATCTTGGATGGACATGGATTGCTCTCTTTGCTCCAGACAATGACAATGGAGAGAGGTTTCTGCATACCCTGATGCCGGAGCTCATTCGACATGGGATCTGTGTGGCCCTCTCAGAAAGGATCTCAGAATTTGTTGTTCCTCGTGTGGAATTTTCCCCTAACGATGTTCTCAGGTGGAGGCAAGTTAAGGTGTTTGTTACCTATGCAGAGACTCACTCCTTTTTAACTGTCATATTCCTTTTAACAATGTTACTCCAACTCTGGGCAGAATCCATCGAAGGGAAAGTCTGGGTCACAACAGCTTCGTGGGACATCAGCTTAATGTTGTCTGGGATACCTTTTCAGCACAGTCATTGGTTCCTCTCCTTCTCAATCCAGTTGAAAAATCAGCCCCAAATTGACCATTTCATGTACACCCTTCATCAGCAGTTAGAGATCTTCCATTGTTCAATTTCAAAACACAATCTATCAGTGAAAGGCTGGACTAGATGTAAACAGACAAAGGATTTGCCTCTGGATGTGTTTGGAGAAAGTGTGTCTAGGGACAGCTACGGAGTCTATGACAGTGTCCTGGCTGTGGCGCATGCCTTACATGCTGCATCCTCACCCAGAAGCAAGCACATGAAGACAGTGGACAGAGGAGACAGGTCAAAACATCCAAAATTGCAACCATGGCAGGTATTCATTCCTTTTTTCATCAGGGACTTCTTTTTAAAGCTTGGGAAAAGTTACTGTTTTGTTTAGAGCAAAATTTCTAAACTATTCCAGCAAACATCATGCTACAAAACTAGGTGTTATTGTAGGGAAAAGGTACAAAGGTCAGATGTAACAAAAATAATGGTTTCTCTCAGATGCAACTCCATTTCAGGAGGCTCCTTCAGCTGGTTGGATGGCAGGATGGTGCCTCAATCTCAGTCTCATTGGGTTTCAGTCAGTAAAGGAGATCTAAGCTACAGGTCAGGTTTATCTAAGTAAAGGTAAGATCTTATAAGTGTGTAATTCACATAGTAAGGCAAAGGCAAGTTCAGGAAACAACGATTGGTACCATAAGCTTTCTTAGACTTTTTCTAATCTCTCAGAAGTTGAGGAAGTGAGACCAGGGAGAGCAAAATCAATTCCAGGCAGCACCCTGGAGAGCTGCATGTGGAGTGATTCATACTGGATGTCCAGCCAAGGCTCAAATGCTGCTTTTGTAACAGACAAGCTGTTTTCTCCTGTAATGTAGATAGACACTTCAGCTCAAGCAAGGAGATTATCTCCATGTTCACTAGCAGCATCCTCTTCCAGGAAAACGGCCTGGATGAGCCACAACAAGGAGGGTGGCATTGAAACTTCATGTCCGTTAACGTTTCCAGGACATAGAGGAGAATAGGATCTCAATGATCTCAGGACAGGGAGATGGCTGCAAAGAGGTCTTATGGTGCAGATGGAAGCCCAGAGGAAAGCACTATCCCTTGTAACTCAGTGGTAGATGTCCTACCTGGCACATGATAAGTCCCAGCTTCCATCTGTGCCTTCATCTGTGGTACCTTCACAGTAGGGATGGGAGAGGAGAAAACCTTGGACAGTGTTCACCAGATTTTCCTCAACCTGTCATTTTCTAGATGTCTTGGATTAAAGTCCCTCATCCCTCAGCCATTAGGATTGCAATCCAGAACATCTGAAAAGCATAGGGCTGAGGAAAAATGGTGTCATAATGGTTTGAATGCTAGCCTTCTCTAAATTCCCAAAGCAGAAACAAGGGACATAGAAAGTGACCTCAGCTTGTGGGAGGAAGAGGATGGAAGGCCAAACAACAGCACCATGATGGCCTCTGAAAGCATGTCCCCAAACGACTCCCTGGAGTTCATAATGAACGGTGGGGGCATAATGACTGATTCTGCTCCTCTCTACCCTTCTAGCTTCACCCATTCCTGAGTGACTTGGTACTCTTCAACACCTCCCAAAGCACCATCTATTTGGATGAAGATGGGGAACTGGGAACCAACTTTGATATCTGGAATACTGTGGTGTGGCCTAACAGCTCAGTTGCCACAGTGAAATTTGGGAGTCTAGAGAGACAGAGGTCATCAGGCAAAAACTTCCATATTGAGGAAGGTGCCACTGTGTGGCTCAAGGGACTTAACCGGGTGAGGAAAAGCTAATTCTTGGGTAGTTTCTACTCCTTAAGCCAAGACAGACAACAGATCAATTTGGACTGATGTTGGAGAACCATTTGGATAGTTACCTGATGCAAAGGTTACGGCTGCACTTTTGTGCAAAAGCAAACTGGACTGGTGTTCACTGGTGCAGCCACCTTGAGTCCCATTTTGGGAGAATGGTGGGATATAAATCAAACAATCTTTTTTTTAAAAAAATTAATTTTTATTATTGAAAAGAAAAACAAACAAACATAAATTAACAACATATACACAAATTAACAACAAAAAACAAATTGACAAAACCTAACATAACATTTAGACATACTAACATTAAAAAGGTCTTCCCTTCCTTTAGCTTGGTTATTCTTCCTTATATACATAGACTTTCATTATAAACACCTACATATGTTTTGTTTTTATGTAACAACCTTCCATCATATTCATTAGTTCATATTCCTTTAAATTATATTCTGTACATATTTCTTCTAAATCACCAATATTCTTACACATTAATTCTCATTAATTCATTTAGTCTAATTGAGATTATAAACTTTTAACTGTAAATAACTTGTCTAGTCTTTATTACATATTTCTGTTATGACCATATCTTTGATAAGTACTTTATAATTGGTGACCAATCTTTTTAAAACTTGTCCTTTGTTTGGTCTTTAAGGGCACAAGTAAGCTTATCAAGTTCCATAACATAAATCAACAATCTTGGGGAGCATCCAGGGGCCTATTTAGGGGCACAAGCTACATCACACCAAAGGAACAGCTCATGTCCAGAAGGTTGTCATTGCTCCCCTTGGACAATTAAGTTGTCTCTGAAAAGGGCATGGTTCCCCACCCCTATCCCTTTAGACTGAGGGATTGAGGATCCTTTGCTATTAGTCAGCTAGCCTGTATCAGTTTGGAGGCCCCTGTTATCAATCCGTGGTTTCCTGGGCTCCCAGCTCATGAATCACAGTACAGTCCAAACATGCATCAACACTCCACTTAAGCACTCTTAAGTATTTGAATCTCACAATATTAATATGGGAGAATGGGGAGATGCAAAGAGAGCCCAACTGTCCCGTAAGCTATGTGTCATATACAGTCATATATATACAAATATACAGTCCCATTACAGAAAAACATAGTCTTTTGAGTGAAAAATTACAATACTTCCATTCCATTCCATTCCATTCCATATGAGGCATCATACATTTATAAGGAATTGAACCTTTATACCATCTGTGTTTCCTTAGCAAGCACAGGCTTAAAGCACAGATGAATTTAACACCTTAATTATAACTTCTGTGAATAAATTCATAGGCAAGCAAATTGGCTAGAGGGACAACTGAAGCACTCCATCCCCATTTGTGCCTCTAAACCTGGAGAGCAGTGCAATGATTTCTCCCTTACATGCAGACACACACAGACTCGCCAATATCTAACATCAAAACTCACATCATAAAGACGATGCCTATGGGTGAGCCAAAATGTGCTCCTTTCTTTTAAAGTTTTTAATACTCATGTCAAGAATCAACACTAAATGATGCATCAGTGAAATCAGAACAAAGAACTGACATGGATAAGCCCAATGCTATCCTTTAAAATAGTTTCTTTTGGACAGTTTTCCTCCTCAGAAGAAGAGGGAAATTGGAAGATGAAGTTTAGTAGCTTCTTCAAAAGACATTCCTAACCTTTGCCCCCTCCGTCACATTCCTTGTAATTTATGCTTAGACCCCATCAGGTTTCCGATGTGTGGAAGGCTGCCTCCCTGGATTCTTCAAGGTTGTTCAGGAAGGAAAACCCAAATGCTGCTATGACTGTCTTCCCTGTCCTGAAGGAACCATCTCCGCTCAGGAAGGTAGGAGGTTCATTGAGAAATGGTGTACACTGGGTGGGGTGGAGGACCTTCCTCGTGCCTCAGTAACATCCTAACTTGCAGCGGTGGACAATGCAAGTGTAAGCAAGCTAGCCTACATGGGAATAAAGTAGCAATAGGAGGTGCTGCAGACACAAAAGATTGGCTTGGTGAAATAGGCTACCCCAGGTGGGTGGCTTTTGTCTGCCTTTTCTCATCACCATTGTGTGACCCTGGAGAAAGTGCAACCATTGTCTAAAGAACATGCTGAATATGAAAGGTGTTCACTTTGGTGTTTCCCCTGTATGGTTGTGTGGGAGACACATGTTGGAATATGGATGGGATATACAGTCAAAATGGAAATGTACAGATGTGTGAAAATCTCTTCTGAGAAAAGTTTCTAGGCTGGAAAAGAGTCTTCAGCTTGAAGGTGCAGTTTTATGTAAACATACTTACATGGAGCACAACAAGGCCACTATGTTTTGAGAACAAAAGAAGCTGGAAGGTAAACAATGATCTCATCTGGTTTGCATGGGAACCAGGGTGACATGATAGATGACATACACCATGAAGGCTGGGCTAAAGCTGGTCATCCAATGACTATGCATGTTACCACCAGAAAGAGGAGTTTTTGAGAGTTCTTTGATCTAACTTGCAACAACACAGTTGTGTTCCAGTGTTCATGTTTTTCTACTTGCAAAGATGGATGTATATAGTTTTCTTTTGTTTTACAACTTACAATAAAATCTTACTTTGAACTACTGCTGTGTCTTCGAGCCTGGGAGGATGCATGGCGCTGCTACATTCCTGGGTGGTGAGGAAAATGGCTTTCGAACAGCAGCCAGGCATTTCAGCAAATTGAACTCTGCTACTCATTCACCATAAGTCAACATGGGTTATGGAGCACCAGACAAGCTTTCTGCTGTGCAGTGCTTGCTGGAAGAAGGCAGCAAAGAGGCGTCTGGAATTCATCAGCTGTAAGTAAAGAGAAACTACTGCTGTTTTTTCCCCCCTCAAAGCTGTTTTGCCAGGAGAGGCAGATGTGTTAAGCTCACAAGGACTGAGTTCTGAGCCTTAACACTTTTTAGACAGTGGAAGGAGGGGAGGCTGCCAGGACTATTTTGAGTGCTAATTGTGTCACAATGGAAACAGCCAAATTCCCTAAGCTAAATGACACTAATTACAGCTCCTGGAGCACTTATGCTGAATCCCTTTTGGTCAGGGAAGGTCTTTGAGCAATAGTCCAAACTGGGCTTGCACAGCCACCCACGACAGCGGATGTGGAAGCGGATGCAAAAGCAAAAGCAAAAGCTACCATTCTACTCTCAATTTGTGAAAATCAAATAAATTATGTGACAGATAAAACATCAGCTAAAGATGTATGGGACACTCTTAAAGACATTCACCAATCTAATACAGCATTGTCTCAAATGATTTGGTGTAGATGCCTTTAATCTCAGAAAATGGAAAAAGGGTAATCTCCAGAAAAACATCTTGAAGTGATGCAGGATTTGTTTAATCAAGTATAGATGAGAGGTGTGCAAATCCCATGAGAACAAAAAGCTTATATTTTGTTGGGGAGTCTCTCAAGAGATTTTGATAATATATTATATGGGCTTCAAGGAGTCCCTGAAGCACAATTGACAATGGAAATGGTCACTTCAAGGGTATTGGAAGAAAGCCAGTGAGACAGGTTCAAGGCAGGACTTCAGAGGCAGCCTCAAGGAACGCCAAAGTCCATGTATGCACCTGAGGTTTCCAGAGAGATGCAACCGGAAAAAGCAGCAGTGTCAAAAGACATGTTTTTATTGTCATAAGCCTGGTCATTTGAAAAAGGATTGCAGGGAATTTGCAGCAGACAAAAAGAAAAAGCATCAAGATCAACAGACTAAAGACTTTGGGACTAGAAAAAAGCACTGTGGCTGTGGCAAAGGGCTGTGACAGTGTGACTCAGCTAATGGTCAAGCCCAATCCAGACTGGATTCTGGACTCTGGAGCCACTGGACATATGGTAAACACTCTTGAGCTTCTCAAAAGTAAGAAACCCTCCAATGTAGCTTCTGTCACTCTGGCTGAAAGAGCGGCAAGAGAGATCAAAGACATGGGCATTGTTTTCATCCCGGGGTTTGGTAAAGACTTTGATAATGTATTGTGTGTGCCTAAATTGCAAACTGTTTAGTTAGTGTGTCTGCTTTGACCACTGAAGGGTATGCACTGAAGTTTGTGGGGGAAGAGTGTGTGATCACCAAGAATGATGAGGTTTGTACAAAAGCTGTGAAAAGGGAAAAAATGTATTACATGCTTGATAAGGCAGAATGTGCACTAGTCAATAATGTGCCTTTACATTCAGACTGTGCTCATTATTTTCACAGGGTGCTGGGACATGCTGGTTTCAATAGTTTTGGGAAACTGGGGGAAGTGTGTACAGATTTCAAAATGTCTCCTTGTACAAATCACTTGGAATGCTCAGTTTGCAGCAGGAAAAAATTGAAGGCTTTTCCTGTGACAAAACAAAGCAAACTCATAGCACAAAAACCTTTTCAGTATATTCATGCAGATCTTGCAGGACTGATAGGCAAGTCGCTGGGAGGCAACAAATATTTCATGGTAATTGTGGATCATTTTACCAGGTATTCTTATGTGATGCTTCTGAAGGAAAAGAATGAAGCAGCAGAGTGTTTCAAAGATTGGGTTAAGATGGTTGAAAGGGAGTTTGAATACAAAGTGTGATCTTTGGTCACAGATCGGGGAGGAGAATTCTTATCTCATAGTTTGAAAAACTGGTTGAGAAAGAAGGGAATTCGCCACAATACCACCAACCCTGTGGTTCCTCACGAAGATGGTTTGGCGGAGAGGAGAATAAGTGTCCTAAAGCAAATGAAGGATTGCATGATGTTAAATGTTGAGGTATCTGAACAATTCTGGGGTGAGACAATTCTTACAGCTGTAAAGAAAACCCCATTTCACATGCTTTATGGACGACCACCTAACCTAAAATACCTGAGGGTGTTTGGGCAGTATGCAAATGTGTATGTGCCTGCAAATTTCAGAAAGAAAGGTGAGCCGAAGTAGCGCAGGTTGATGTTTGTGGGTTATTCTGGGAATAGCTACAGGTTTCATCTTGGTGGTGGGGAAATCTTGCTATCCAGAAGTGCCAACTTTGAAAAGCACTCTGGTTGGGAGAGGTTGCATTCCAACAAAGGGGTTTTTCTTAAGTTGAGGCAGTTGGAAATGAGTACTAGAAATGGAGGGGTGGTAAAACAAGAATCAGCTTCCTCTGACAGTGAGTCTAGTACATCAGAAGGATGTACTGTGTAGATCATTCTACACAGACATGACCAACCACACCTAGAATGTCTGAGACAAAGAGATACAGAGATACAGAAGTTCAAACAAGCACTGATAGTGAAGATGAGAGAGGTAGGACAAAGACATTTCTGCCTCGGAGCACTCAGAGAGTAAGAAAGCCTCCAGATCATTTTGTTGTACAGAGTGCTAGAGCTTGTACAGTGGTGGCTGATGAGCCTGAGAGTTTTTAAGGATTTGCTGAGTTTTCCTAATGAGAAAAGGGAGAAGTGGTTTTCTGCAATAGATCAGGAGTACATGTCTTTGGTAAACAAGGAAGTGTTTGAAATTGTTGAAAGACCTAGGAATCACAAGGTGATAGGTTGCAAATGGGTTTACAAGAGGAAGGAAATGCCAGATGGTAGTAATAGATACAAGGCTAGGCTGGCAAAAGGTTTTGCTCAGCAAAAGTTTGAGAACTTTGACAAAACATTTTCTCCTACAGCTAAGCCCGAGAGCCTGAGACTGGTTTTGGCTTTAGCAGCAAGGAGGGGCCAATTGGTGAAACATTTTGATTTTGAGACTGCATATTTGAATGCTTGTCTTGAGGAGGATGTATTCATGGAACAACCTTTAGGTTTTGAACAGGACAGTGATAGAAAAGAGTACAAGTTGAAGAAAGCTTTGTATGGTTTGAAGCAGAGTGCAAGAAGTTGGAATCTTTGTATTCATGAGAAGTTAGTGAAATTGGGTTGCAAATGCAGCATTGCTAATGCATTGTTTACACAAAGGGTGATGTTATGTTGGTGATTTATGTTGATGACTTGTGTGTCGCAGCAAAGTCAGAACAGGAAAATAAAGCAGTGCTGAAAAATTTGGCCAAGACATTCGTGGTTAAGGATCTTGGAATTCTGAAAAGTTATCTAGGGATTGAAGTACAATGGACTGAGGATGGTAAATGTTTGTTAAGTCAGCAGAAAAAGATAGAGATTGATTGAGAAGTGTGGATTGCAAAGTGCTAAAATAGTGAAAAGCCCAATGTCTCCTGGTTTTACCTGTGGTGAGACAACAAGTGAGTTTGAAAATCCAGAATTGTTTAGAAGCATTGTTGGAAGCTTGATGTTCATAGCAAACAACACTAGACCAGATATTGCATTTGCAGTTGGTGTGCTTAGCAGGAAAGCAAACAGTCTGAAGGTGGAGGATTGGACAGCAGTGAAACATTTGTTAAAGTACCTGAAAGGTAGTAAAGACAAGAAGCTTATGATACAGGGAAGTTTGGTTCAGCTTGAATGTTTTGTGGACAGTTCGTTTGCTTCAGAGCAACATGACAGAAAATCAGTCACTGGATTGTTGATCAAGTTTGGAGAAAGTGCAATAGTTTGGCGTAGTAGAAAACAGAGTTGTGTAGCATTGAGTACAAGTGAAGCAGAGTTTGCAGCTTTGTCAGAAATAGTTAATGAGATACAGTGGATTAAGCAGCTACTTCAAGATTTAGGTGAGAATTATTCTGGGCCTGTTTTGGTTCATGAAGATTCACAATTGTGCACTGAGATGTCAGAGGCTGAGAATTTGAAGTGCAGAACAAAATACATTGGTGTGAGGAATTAGAATGTCAGAGAATTGATTCGTTTCTGTATACAATATAGAGAAGAGAGTGATAACCAAGCTGTAATATTGCTTAGCGTTAATGCTTGTAAGTTAGCAAACACCTCATGGGGAATAGGTCAGGGGATACAGCCGTAGTTTAATAATGTTTCATGTATGTTAGTACATGGTATGGTATGGTACTATATGTCTGGAGCTATATATGATGCTATACTAACCTATTTCACCAAAGTTAGGGGCAATTCCATCTATTATATGTGCTCAGATAATTATATAGCCCTATTCACATTATTATACGAACCAGTTCTGTAAACCAAGAGGTTAGAGTGATTTGCATATAGTTACCGGTATGGTCTTGTAAGAAATTATTGTATACAACTAAGATGTGTTTTATTGTAATTTTGTGCTGGCCAAATGGCCGTAATAAAGAATATATGTATAGAGAGAGAGAATTGATTCAGAATGGAGTTGTGTGATTGCAATATATCGACATACAAAATAACATTGTAGACATATTTACAAAAGCTTTAGCAATTGAAAGACATGAACAATTGTCATGCCTAATTGGAATGGCACCTTAAGTGCACAATTTTAGCTATTGAGCTGAGGAATTTTCAATATTGTACATAACTCACACACACATCTATACATTTAAGAGGGGAATGTTGGAATATGGATGGGATATACAGTCAAAATGGAAATGTACAGATGTCTGAAAATCTCTTCTGAGAAAAGTTTCTAAGGTGGGAAAGAGTCTTCAGCTTGCAGGTGCAGTTTTCTGTAAACATACTTACACAGAGCACAACAAGGCCACTATGTTTTGAGAACAAAAGAAGCTGGAAGGTAAACAATGATCTCATCTGGTTTGCATGGGAACCAGGGTCACATGATAGATGAAATACAGCATGAAGGCTGGGCTAAAGCTGTTTTTCCGATGACTATGCATGTTACCACCCAGAAGGTGGATTTTTTTTTTAGAGTTCCTTGTTCTAACTTACAACAACACAATTGTGTTCTGGTGTTCATGTTTTTCTACTTGCAAAGATGGATGTATATAGTTTTCTTTTGTTTTAAAACTTACAATAAAATCTTACTTTGAACTACTGCTGTGTCTTCAAGTCTGGAAGATGCAAGGAGCTGCTACATTCCTGGGTGGTGAGGAAAATGGCTTTCAAACAGCAGCCAGGCATTTCAGCAAATTGAACTCTGCTACTCATTCACCATAAATCAACAACACATTCTCCAGTTGTTGTGCTATTGTTCTTGTTTTTCACTTATTTTGATGTTCATACTTTTGGAAGTTGTTTTTGTGCTCTCATGTTCCTGCTTGAAACCCTGTAAAAAAGGAGCAATTCTTATACAAGTCTACTGTGAATCCCATTGTGGGAGAAAGGCGAGATATACATCCTTGAAATAAATAAATAAATAAATATTTTGTGCATTTTAAAAAAATGTGCAAAATCCGGTCTTGAGGATTGGGAAGGGTAATCTCAGAAGAGAGGGCACCATCCTTCTGACTGTCTTTAAGTTTATATTAGTTCATTTTATTTTTGCATTGTCTGATTTACTAAATCATCATCATTGTATAAAAGGATGGAAGTTTTCAGACCAAGAAGGTATAGAAATGGGTGCCAAAGCTTCACTCCACAAAATGGCAACCTGTTCAAATTTTCTCCTCAAAGCAGCAATAGTAATAGCAATAACAGATTCATTTATATACCTCTTCATGCTGCACTAAGCAGCCTCTAACTGGTGTGCAACTGTAAGTTAATTGCCCCCAACAAGCTGGGGATTCATTTTAGCGACCTCAGAAGGATGCCAGACTGAGTCGACCCTGAGCCTCCGGCTGGGAGTGAACTCACAAACTTGTGGTTTGTGAGTGAATAGCTGTAGTACTGGCATTTAACCACTGGGCCAACAAAGTAATGGAAGCTGAAGATGTGCTTCTTGGGAATTAGCTGCCAGCCGAAAACATGGGTCATGCCAAACTCACTCTTTTGCTTCCTTGTCTTTACAGATGCTGACGTATGCCCCAATTGCCCAGAAGATGAGCATCCACACAAAGACCGAGATCACTGTATCCCCAAAGACATCACCTTCTTGTCTTATGAAGAACCTCTGGGCATCATTGTGGTCTCCTTTGCCCTTTTCCTCTTCATAACCACAGGTCTTGTTTTAGGTCTCTTCATTAAAAACCAGAAAACCCCAATAGTCAAAGCCAATAACCGAGGCCTCGCCTACATTCTCCTCATCTCCCTCCAGCTCTGCTTCTTGTCCTCCTTCCTTTTCATTGGCCAGCCAAAGAAAGTCACCTGCATCCTCCAAGAAACAGCCTTCAATATAATCTTCTCAGCTGCCGTCTCTTCTGTTTTAGCCAAAACCATCACTGTGGTGCTGGCCTTCCTGGCCACCAAGCCAGGGAACACAGCAAGGAGATGGCTGGGGAAGACTTTTGCAAATGCCCTTGTCATTTCTTGTGCTGGAGTCCAAGTTGTCATCTGCTCCATCTGGCTGAGCTTCTCTCCTCCATTCCCTGACTCTGACATGAACTTCCAACCTGGAGAGATCCTACTGAAATGCAACCAAGGGTCGGTGGCCATGTTCTACTCTGCCCTTGGCTACATGGGCTTCCTAGCTGCCATCTGCTTCACAGTGGCTTTCCTGGCTAGGAAGCTGCCTGGATCCTTCAACGAAGCCAAGCTGATCACCTTCAGCATGCTGGTCTTCTGCAGTGTCTGGATCTCCTTTGTGCCCACCTACCTCAGCACAAAAAGCAAGTACATGGTAGCCGTGCAGATCTTCTCCATCTTGGCTTCTGGCACTGGGCTCCTAGGCTGTATCTTTATCCCCAAGTGCTACATAATTGTTTTGAGGCCTGACCTTAACACTAAGAAGAATCTAAAAAACTAAAACTGGCATCTGAGTGATAAAATATTTTCTCTGTAAACAACTCATGTGCAAAACAGCAATAAAACCCCCTCAAAACTGTCTTGAGAATTCAGGTGCTCATATTGCAAACAGATTTCTGTTCTATGTTCAGAAACAATTCATCAGAAACCAAACACAACAGGAGGCTTATCACTAAGACTGAAATAATGGGAGAAAAAAAATGGAAAAAAATGAACTAATGAGTATACTATAAATTACTAAGTACCACTGTACTTTACTATTAAATAACTGTGATATATCTTATTAAATATATATGTATTTGCAATAACACCAAATATACAAAAACAGTGAAACAATAATTGAAAAGTGCCAACAATAAACATAAATAGATGAACAGAACTGCAGGGGATTTTTCTCTGTAAAATCCAGATGGGAGACAATAACCACAATATCCTCGTAACTTATCCTTAGTTAGCTTGCAGAGGGTGTTCTGAGAAGATAACTGAGTAAATCCACTGTTGAAGATTTTATTGTGGTGATATTTGACAATTCAAGTTAGTAACATGCTGCAAATGTTAGAAGCCATGGAAGCATGAGTTTGAAGAATTATTGTCACTGGTAGTCCGTGAGCCAATAATGGCATGAATATCCAATATATTTCTGTGAATAATGCCAATATTTCTGTGGGTAATGACAGGCTACCTCCGGAGTCTTTATGAGGCCATTTCGACAATAATGTCTTCTTCAGTAGTACCACAAAATAAATCTATTCCGGATTAAATTCTCATAAACTATTCCATGCATTCCATATGCATTCTAAATATACAAGATCAACAACATTAGTAGCAATATATGAAATGGACATAAGGAAAAATCACCTTAAAATAACATTACAAATATATATATGTTGCTTACCCATGTTTTAGGTCCTCTTCAGATACTTAATACAAATTCAAAGAATACAAACTACTAGTAACTGAATACACTCATATACTCTTACTGATTAAATGTCCTGCAGGTGCTAGATGCTCACACTAAATTTCTTTACAGCTGGTGTATCAGCCAGAGCTGATAACAGGCAATCCTGACCATCACATTCACCTAATTTGTCATCTGAAGCAACAGATCTAGGAGCACCCCCAGACTATGGACACAGTCCTTTGAGGAATGTGTGACCCCATACAGGATATAGGATCACAATACCTGGGTTTGGGGCCGCTACCATTAGTAGCTCCATTTTGTCTGGATTTAGTTTCAATCTGTTTTTCCTCATCCAGTCTATTACTGCTTTAAGACATTCATTGAGGGGGGAGACGCCATCTGAAGTCAAAGCTGTAGACCGAGACATGGAGAAATATATCTGGGTGTCATCAGCGTGCTGATAACACCCCACCTCATGTCTCCGGATGATCTCTCCCAGTTGCTTCATATATATGTTGAATAGCATCAGGGACAGGATGGCACCTTGTGGGATGCCACAATTAAGCTCCTTTTTAGTTGAGCATCTGTCCCTGAGCATCACCCTCTGGAATCTGCCAGAGAGGAAGGAATGGAACCGTTGTAATGCAATGCCTCCAATTCCTAATTCTCTCAGGCGCCTCAAGAGAATGGCATGATCTATTGTGTCAAAGGCCACTGAAAGGTCTAGTAGTACCAACAGGGTCACACTACCCCTGTCGACACCCAGAAGGAGGTCATCAGCTAAGGCAACTATGGGAGTCTCCACTCCATATCCTGTACTAAAGCCAGTTTGAAATGGATCTAGATAATCAGTTTCCTCCAAGACAGCCTGGAACTGAAGGGCAACAGCACTCTCGATCACCTTGCTCAAGAAAGGTAGTAAGGAAACTGGCCTATACCTGTTCATGTTCAGAAGGTCAAGGGAAGGTATTTTCAGAAGTGGCCTGACTGACGCTTCGTTCAAGCAAGATGGAACCTGACCTTCCCTAAGGGATGCATTGATGATGTCCCCCAGGAACATCCTCAAGGCATCTCCCCCCGGATGGCAGTCACAAAGGGCAAGAGTCAAGAGGGCAGGTTGTTTTCCTCACTCTACCAAGGAGCTTGTCATCTGTTCCTGGTGATTTATTCTTTCCAATTTCTCTGAGTGCTACTTCCACCTTATTTTCCAAAATTTGGGGTTCACCTTCATATGGTTCAAATTTACTCTCATATAGGCTAAAAGAAAATTGGTACAAAATGATGTTTAGATGGCATTTATCACCAGAGGAGGTGGGCAAGATATATAAAAGTGCACAAAGTAAATGTTGGAAGTGTAAAGAGCAAGGGAGGGGGACATATTATCACATGTGGTGGATTTGCAATGAGGCAAAAAGTTATTGGAAACAGATGCATGGTGAGACAGAAAAGGTATTTAAGGTAAAGGTTTATTATTAGAAGACACATTAAGGGTTCATGAAGAATTGCTACAATATTGGATTACAGCAGTAATTATATGCAAGAATGTGGAAGAATATAGAAACACCGTCAAGTAAGGACTGGTTGTGAAAACATCTGAATTTGCAAAGATGGATAAATTAACTATACTATCGAAAGAAAAATCTATAGACAAGTCTGTAGAAGAGTGGAAAGTTTGAGGTACATAAAAGGAAGAAATGACAGCCTTTAAAAACATATTTTAGTTATATTACTTTAAAAAAATGAAAATATTTATAAAACCATTACACATATTAATATAACATAACACAAGTAAAACTCTTTCTGAGCTGGCAAGAAGTAAGCAAACCAGTAGACATAACAAAAATCTAAATTATGGTATCAGAAAAGGTATGAAGATTGTACTGATTTACCAGTAGCTCTTCAAATAAATTGTATAAAAACTAAAAACAAAACATATTTTTTTGTGGGTTTTTTCGGGCTGTGTGGCCATGTTCTGAAAGAGTTTCTTTCTGACGTTTCGCCAGCATCTGTGGCTAGCATCTTCAGAGAAAACTGAAATGGAAAAGCCTGGTTGTATATATACTGTGAGATCCTGGGTAGGGAGGGGTGGTTCCCAGGTGAACTGTGTGTTGTCTGTGTTGAATAGGTATTGTTCTGTGTTGATGGCTTCGCTTCAAGGCTATGCAATCCAGGATATGTCTGCTGTTCCCATGTAAACTGTGTATTGTTCTGTGTTGAATAGGTGTTGTTCTGGTGTTAATGGCATGGCTTCCAGGTGAGGAATGCAATCAAGGAGATTGTCTGCTGTTGTCTGCTGACCCTGGTTGGTCTTCCCTTTGCATTTGCTGAGTGCAGATTTTCTTATTTTGTAGGACTGGTAGCCATATCTTGTTTACTTTAAGAGTTTCTTCTTTCCTGTTGAAGTTGTCTAAGTGTTTATGGATTTTGATGGCTTCCCTGTGCATTCTGACCTGATAGTTGTTGGCATGGTCCAGAATTTCAGTGTTTTCAAACAGCATTTTATGCCCAGGATGGTTTATCATGTGTTCTGCTACTGCTGATTTTTCTGGCTGGCCCAGTTTGCAATGTCTCTCATGTTCCTTGATTCGTGTTAGGACACTGCGTTTGGTGGTCCCTATGTAGACTTGTCCGCAGCTGCATGGTATGCGGTAAACTCCTGCAGCTGTGAGAGGGTCTCTCCTGTCCTTCGCTGAGCGCAGCATTTGTTGGATTTTCTTGGTTGGTTTGTAAACAATTTGGAGGTTGTGTTTCCTCACTACTTTCCCAATTCTGTCTGTGACTCCTTTGATATATGGTAAAAATACCTTCCCTTTGGGTGGCTGCTTGTCTTCAGTCCTCTGGGTTTTTCTGGGTCTGGTAGCTCTTCTGATGTCTGAGCTGGAGTAACCATTTGCCTGTAGAGCCCGGTCTAGGTGCTTCAATTCCTCTTCCAAGAAGTGGGGTTCACAGATGCGTTTTGCCCGGTCTACCAGTGTTTTTATTGTGCTTCTTTTTTGTCCTGGGTGATGGTTAGAGTGATGGTTAGAAAAAAAAACTATGGATGCCGGCCATGAAAGCCTACGACTTCACATTAAAAACAAAACAAATCCCCAAACCCTGTTTCTATCATACATACACCATTCCTTATTTCCTTTTCAACAGCTCTCCACTGTGTTGATATTTCCAAAATTCTAAATATGATTCTCTCAATATTTGAAGGATACAGTTATTTCCACATTATTATTATTATTATTATTATAGCTTTACTCTATATTCAACCCCATAATTGCTATGTCTCCCCATTCCTGAGCTAAGTAATCAAAAACTTTACCCCAATCATCTAAATATTTATTTCTGTGTTCATTTCACAGCTTTCTTATACATTTATCCATTTCTAATATAATCATACAATTTAATTAACCAATTTTCTATTGATGATTTTTTTCTTGTTTTCACATTCAAGCATAGATTAAGGAAAGATGGGTGAAAGCGGGGATAGCTTGAGAGGAGTTAGGCTGAGGGGAAATACTTACTTCCGAAGGCTTCTCCGGGCTTGGCTGCGAAGGTTGATAATGATGGTGATGAAGCACGGCCGCCGAAATGGGGGGAAGGGAAAAGATGGCTGTGGGAGCTAAATCAGAGTACAGACCGACATGGAATCTGCATGCACTCTCATGATAGCACATGGAGCCTAGAAATCCAAGGGTTCTTATAGGGAATTCCTGCCTTCTAGCTATAAGCCTAATGGCTGTCGGACAAAGACGTTGATGGGTTTAGCTTTGTCAATCTGTAGCAACGAATCCTTAGGGGAATTTTATTATTAGCTCAAATATGCGAGAGTAGGCTTGCTACAACAGCCCAATGAGACCGCTCTCCCGGTGTTTATACCAAGAGACCAGAGAATCCCAAGAAATGGAGCTGAGACAGATATTGGTTAACCACTAGATGTCTAATTTATTAAAATAGGGGAAAACTCACTCACAGCACATGCACTCACACACACACACAAGGCTCAGGAAGATCAAGGTTGGAGTTTGGAACAGAAATGCAGGCATTACTAATGGCGATACTTACCGAGACATAGCCTTCCTCCCGGGAAGCGAATGGAAAATGTGGAATGATAGGGAGACAAGTCAGGCTCCTCAGCCTGGATTTTGAGCTGACTTGCCGGTAACTAGTTTCAGAGGTCAGAGTGACGTGGAGTCGTTTAGACCATGAATCTAGCACACTGACTGGCTAAAATCTAGGGTTTATATAGGGCCAAATGGGCCCTGGAGGCGGAAGGCGATAATTGCGATGATGGCACCTTGCTGTATAGGGTTCCATTGTATGTGGTGGTCTTAATCCGAGGGGTCAATATCCTGGGGAAATGTGTGGGTGGGTGACACAATGCACCTTCCTATGGGTGGGAGGGTGTTAGGCTGGGTGGCACAATACAAACATTACACCTTGGATGGCTGAGGGTGTTTGTGGAAGGATGACACAATACACCTCTTGATGGTTTGGATGATCTCATCATGGAAAATCCCATTCGCAACTCTCCTGACTATCTGGAGGAAATGCATTCCTTAAGAATTAAGGGTGGGCTGCCCATGCCATGGGTGCAGAGGGCTTTTGGCCTCTTGACTCTACTGCCAGGGTTCATCTGGAGGTCATTTGGGAATTTAGCAAGGGATCCAAGGGTGGCATATGGAGTTATTAATATATTTGGATATGAAGGAGATTCTGGGTAACAAATCTAGGTATGAGCATAGTCTAAACAATGCATTTGGTTTTGAAACTATCAAGGAAGGGCGGCTAGAGAAAAGGGTGCAGTCAAATCTGATCACTGCTCCATTAAGTGTGAGACTCAAGACAAATAAACACTATTATGTGTCTTTTTCAGTATAATGGTCTTTCCCTTTTGGCAACTCCCAAACCTGTCTGTCCAGGAATTTTTGGGCAAGTCTCTCGGTGCCTACATGACCTGCCATCTAGGGGATTATGGCTGACATCCCTCAGAGGTCAGTCTGGGGTCATAGAGGGAACTCCACATGTGTCCAAAACTTTATGAAAATGCACATATGCTAACAATAGCCCCTAAGCAGAGTTTTTCATCCAAAGGGAGATGCTGGAGCATCCCTGCCCTTCCTAAACCAGAGCATCCCAATGGGGAGTTTGGGGCAATTTCTGGGGCAGTAGGACCCTGTCACAATACCCCCTTCATGCCAGTGATCATTCGCAGGAGGGGGGTAGGCAAGACAGTCAGCCAGTTGCTTCCCAATTGACAGGGACATTGACCCTATTGATCACAAAGGGCTGCAGCTCAGAAAGTGGGAATTGGGGGACTACATAGGACTAAATTAGGGGCTACATAACAGCCAAGAGTGAGTAACTCTAGGTTATGCCTTTGTAGCTGCCCACCAAACTTCTGGCCACTTTCCTTTGACCTAATTGAAGAGAGTATTTCTTCTTAGTAACCTTGTTTTTCTCCCAGCTGCAATTCATTACTTCATAATTATTACAATCACAATGATTTAGCTTTCCCCTTCTCGCCAAGACTCCATGGATTTCTACCAAGACTGCCACTGAGGTCAACAGTTAAAAGTATGAAATTATTAGAATGCAATCTAAGGTGAGTTATTTTCTTGCGCAAAGCATGCAAGAGAGAAAAGTTAAATACTTTGCACCCCATGGAGAATTGGGGCGCTCTGGTTTAGGGAGGCCAGGCATGTATGGAAAGTCCCCAATTGCTTTCTAAAACTTTCAAGAGACTCCTATCAATGGTGCCTGGTGATCCCAGTACCATGAGCTGATGAAATTCTCTCCAAAGGAAACCCTGCAACACCATCCAAGGCCAGCGTGATCTAGTTGCTACTTCTGCTATTTTGCATGCTGTCCTGTGCAACGCAGGGAATCATGCCAGAGTCAAAATGCCTGCTGAATTTAATGCCAGTTCGCTATAATCTCTACGATTGCTACAAGCCAGGAGACCATCTCCTCAGCGGCATCTTACCTAGACAAAATTCAGTCCTCTTCCAGCCTTTCTTCAGCTGGGGTCCTATGATTAACGTTAGAATGTAATTATCTATTAATATAGAAGTAAAAATGAAATTATGCAATTATCATCAGGTCACTTTATTTGGATCTGATTTACTAGGCTGATTCAGAACAGACAATGGCAACTTCCTTGCACCCAATCCTGATGAACGGTGCGCCTCATATTGTCAGGGGGGTTAATTGTGTTAGTCTCTTCCAGCCAAAGCAACAGAGTGTGGTGGCACCTTAAAGACTAACACACTTTATTGGGCATCAGCTTTGGTGGGATGCAACTCAATTGTTTCAGATGCAAGCGCCTATATTGTCCCTCTTCTGTATTAGCATTTTAGGATTTTGGAGCTCTATGAATAGTTGAGCCTGCATCGGCATCTAGTGGCCAAATGTTGCTATTACCAGCCATCACACCAAGCAATGTTCAATGGGAACAATATGTAGAGAAAATGAAGGAAGTTAGAATGGCTTCCTCCTTTTTGCAATCTGTCAGGATGGGGTTAATCCTGCCATGATTTTCCTTTGGCTGTTATGATTAAGTTTGATATTTTATAAGATTTATGTTATATGCTAGTTAATTTCGAGTTTGAAACTGAGTTTTATAGAATGGGATTTGCAGCAGATTGGTTGATATCAAAGACTTGTGTTATAATGTATTAAATTGGGCAAGACCATCAATGCTTATTTGAAGAATTAAAGAAATCAATGATAGGTTAAGATTTTATGAGTTTGATTAAGAATAAAGTTAATAGAAGAAATATAATGAAGATGTTCTAATAGTGTTATATGGGATTTATGAATAGATAAGAAATGTGTGATTTTATATGTTCTAATGTGTTTGAAAATGTTTTGAAATTAATTGGACTAGATGGCTCTTGTGGTCTCTTCCAACTCTAGGATTCATTGATTTGGTTATAGATGGGAGTGGGCCTGATTCATGTTGGGACCCATTTGATTGATGTTTGGAGACCTATTCGATTGATGATACCTCTAGCCTTTTCCTTCCTAGGGAAGGGCTGAAGCCAGCTCTTTGGGCATCCTCAGGGATGTCCTTGGAAGGCTATCTTTCGCCCCCTGACCAGACACAATGTGTACTTGCAGCTATGGATCCACCAAAGCTGCAGTTGTAACTTGGTTGAAGAAGCACCAAACAATATGTGTCTTTCCCACAAGATATGGGTTTTTCATTTTAGGGATGGTGTGTCCCTGGGCTCATCTATTGTACCTGAGGTCACTTTTGTGCACTTGAGCTTCCAGTGAGAGAAATTGGATGAAGAACATCCAAATTACATGTCTGGTCCTTAAGAAGGATGATAAATGATAATGACAATGATATTTATTCTTATTGAACCAAAAGACATATCTGGAGGTGCTCCAAAGATACAGTCTTTTTATTAGTAGAAATGCTCAATGCATATTGTTCTGTCTTTGCTCTTAAGGCCTTTTCCAGGAAGCCACTTAGAATCAAATTTTAGAAGTTTCTAAACTGGAAGCTCATAAACTATTTACTGGGTTTGCATTCCTGTTGGGCTTTTTCTACTCATAAACAGACCATCTTGACACTCCTCTCTCTCTCTTTTCTCTCCTGTGGATGATCTTGGTGTTACCCAAAATGCTAGGGTCCCAATTCCCACAATTGATTTCAATGAGAGAATTTATTTAGTTCAACAGGAAGCAGTGAGAGGGTTTTGAATGAACTTAAATCCAGGACTTAGCCTATGTATCTATGTATTCCTTAGATTGTATGCCTCTGGCAGGATTTAATGTTTTGAATTGATTGTATCTGTAAGGGCCATGGAAATGTATGGTGATGATGATGATCATAGAATCATAAAATCATAGAGTTGGAAGAGACCACAAGGGTCATCCAGTCAACCCCCCTGCCATGCAGGAACTCAAAATCAAACCATCCCTGACAGATGGCCGTCCGGGCTCTGTTTAAAGATCTCCAAAGAAGGAGATTCCACCACACTCCGAAGGAGTGTGTTCCACTGTCAACAGCTTTCACAGTCAAGAAGTGCCTCCTAATGTTGAGGTGGAATCTCTTTTCCTGTAGCTTGCAACCGTTGCTTCGGGTCCTATTCTCTGGAGCAGCAGAAAACAAGCTAGTGCCCTCCTCAATATTGTTAGCATATATGATTTTAATAAAATTAGGAACATATGGAATTACTTTTATGACCCCGAACTAACTTCTATGTGGTGTCAGCTGTAAGCCTCAAGATGGCAAGTCAGGTAGGCACAGGAAGTAAGGCCTGCCAAACAACTGAAAAATTCCCTACCAGACGGGTTTAGGAATTGCTCAAGGGGAAAGACCATCACACCTAAAGGTCAACACAATAGTGCTTGTTTGCCCTGAGTCTTACACCTAATGGGGCAGTGATTAGATTAACTGCGCCCTTTTTCTCTAGCCTCCCTCCTTGATTGTGTCAAGATCCAAGTATATTGTTTAGGTAATCCTCACACCTTGGCTTAACAAAGCCGAGGCAATCAGCACCTTTGTCCAGGCTTCAGCCAAGCCATCAAGTCTTTAGCCAGAGGCTAGATATACCCTATATAAACCCCTAGATTTTTAGACTCTGTGTGCTATCCTTAGAGTGCATTTTGGCTCCACATCAGTCTGTGCTGTAATCATAGCTCCCTCAGCCATCCCTTCCCCCATTTCGGCGGCCATGCATCATCATCATCACCATCCACATCCACAGAAGATCCCGGAGAAGCCTTCGGAAGTGAGTATCTCCTGTAGTCTGGCCCATCTCGATCTATTCCCGCTTTCACTCCTTTGCTTCTAGTGTGCAGAGTGGGTATGTGTGTCATATTTGTAACTTTGCAGTTTTCCCCTTTTAATAAATATTTAGACCTTAATTGAAGATGCTTGTCTCAGCGTCATCCATTGTGGGATCTCTTCATCTTCCAGTATACATGATGGTACTCCGGTCTCGTGGTGTGTTGTTAGGAACCCACTCTTGCATATTTTGAGCTAATTATAAATCCGCCTAATTAGATCCTTCCTAACAATATGACATCCCTTCAAATATTTAAAGAGGGCTGTCATATCCCCTCCTAACCATCTCTTCTCCAAGCTAAACATATCCAGTTCCCTGAGTCATTCGTCATAGGAATTTATGGTTTCCAGATGCTTCACCATTTTAGTCACCCTCCTCTGGACACACTCCAGTTTTTCAACATCTTTTTTGAATTGTGGTGCTAGAACTGGACACAGTATTCCAGGTGGGGCCTGACTAAAGCAGAATACTGTGGCAGTATTAAATCCCTCAATCTAGATACTATACTTCTATTAATGCAGCCTAAAATTGCATTGGCTTTTTTAGCTGCAGCATCACACTGTTGACTGATGTAGGTGTTCCCCATCTTATATCTATGCATTTCATTTTTTTTTGCCCCAAATGCAGTACCTTACATTTCTCTGTGTTAAAATTCATTTTGTTAGCTTTGGCCCAGCTTTCTAATCTATTAAGGTCATTTTGAATTTTCATCCTGTCTTCTGGGGTATTAGCTATTCCTACTAATTTGGTGTCATCTGCAAATGTCATAAGCATGCCCCCTATTCCTTCATCCAAGTCATTGATAAAGATGTTGACTAGCACTGGGCCCAGGACAGAACCCTGTGGCACCCCACTGGTCACTTCTTTCCAAGATGAAGAGGAGCCATTGCTGAACCCCCTTTTGGTTCGGTCAGTCAACCAATTCCTAATCCACCTAACAGTTGTATTGTCTAGCCCACATTTTACTCTCTTGTTTTCAAGAATATCATGGGGGACCCTGTCAAAAGCCTTGCTGAAATCAAGATATGCTATGTCTACAGCATTCCCTTCATCTACCAAGCGGTTAATTTTATCAAAAAAAGAGATCAGATTAGACTGACATGACTTGTTTTTGAGAAACCCATGTTGACTTTTAGTGTCCCCTGTTAGAATTCCTCCATCTTCTCTGTGCACTGGTGCTTCCCTTTCCTTCTTCTTTCTTTTGCTATAGACATACCCCCAAAAACCTTTTTTTATTGTATTTAACCCCTCTAGCATGCCTGAGCTCATTCTGTGCTTTGGCTTTCCTGACTTTACCTCTACATGTGCTAGCTATTTGTTTGAATTCCTCTTTAGTGATTTCACCCCTTTTCCACTTCTTATACATCTCTTGTTTAAAAGATAATTCAATTGAAAGTTTTTTAGTCATATAACCTGGTTTCTTGAGACACCGCCCATTTTTTCTTCCCATTGGAACAGTTTGAGATTGTGCCTTCAGTATCTCCCTTTTGAGAAGCTCCCATCAATCCTGAACTCTCTTCCCCTTTAGTATTCCTGACCACAGGATCACTCGTTACCTTCTTCCCTGTATAACAATTTGAGTATTATCTCCAGCCCATGATGTACTCCTTCCTTCCAAGATACATTCCAAGGTACTGTCTCCCTCCCCCACATCACTCAGTTTAAAGCCCTCCTGATCAAATGTTTGAGAGTATTGGCAAAAATGTTTCTTCCAACTGATGTGAGATGCAGCCCATCTCTTGCCAGAAGTCCACCTTCATGGAACCACAGCCCATGAACCAAGAATACAAATCGTTCATGGCTGCACCATCTACAGAGCCATTTATTCACATCTGCTATCTTCCTCTCCTTTCCTGGACCGTGCCCTTCAACTGGGAGAAGAGATGAGATAACAACCTGTGCATCCAGCTCTTTCAGCCTCATAATCCCTTCTGATATTCTTTTTTAAATAAATTTATTCATTGATTAAAAGAACAAAAAACACACAAAAACCAACCACATAAAATATATCACAAAATTAGACACTAAAACAAATATACCTGTACTAACAAACATTACACACTATACATCTACTAAACCACAATACTTCCTAATCTACTTCACTGATTTTGTGTTGGTTTTAATATATAATATGTCTCCTGTTTATTATTTATGCTCCTTACCTTGTAATATATCTTACAACAAGTCAGCAATAAAAGAAAGAAAGAGATTGAAAAAAGAAATAAGAAACATAAGTTTAAATACATTTCTATTTATAAGACACTAATATAATTATCATTCAGTTTCTCATGGAGATATCTTAATCAAGCTAAGTACCTTATAAGTATACACTTTTCTATCAATAATCTTTTTCTCATTTAATTTTTCAAACTCAAACTAATAATAATAATAATAATAATAATAATTTTTATTTATAACCCGCCCCTCTGCGTGGCAATCGGGGCGGGGTACAACAAGATTAAGAGACAAACACAGTTAAAAATCATTCCCCCGTCCCATAATCCCACCTTCCCATCCCCTTAAAATAGGATTAAATTGCATTCAAATTAAAAATGCCACATAGTTAAGAAATAATAAAAAAGGTAAACATACACATACACAGAATCAGTGGAGCAATTCTAAAAACTCATCTCCCAGCTAAATGCTATTCCGGGAAGGCCTGCTGAAAGAGATCCGTCTTTACTGCTTTCTTGAAAGCAGCAAGAGTAGTAATAAGATGGATCTCATCCGGCAGGCTATTCCAGAGTCTGGGAGCGGTTACGGAGAAGGCCCTCTGGGAGGTCTGAGACAGCCTAGTTCTTATTGGCTGTAACAGATTCCTCCCAGAGGACCGCAGGGCGCGGGGGGATCATACGGGGAGAGGCGGTCCCTAAGATAGGATGGACCCAAGCCATGTAGGGCCATAAAGGTCAGAACCAACACCTTGTACTGCACCCGGAAACTAATCGGCAGCCAGTGGAGGGATTTAAGCACCGGTGTTATGTGCTCCCTCCTAGATGTTCCGGTAATTAGCCTGGCTGCCATGTTTTGTACTAATTGAAGTTTCCGGGTTAGGCACAAGGGTAGCCCCATGTAGAGAGCATTGCAGTAATCCAAGCGTGAGGTCACCAGGGCGTGCACTACAGTTTCCAGATCCCTCATGTCCAGATAAGGGCGCAGTTGGCGTATCAGCCGAAGCTGATAACAGGCGCTCCTGACCACCGCATTCACCTGACTAGTCATGTGAAGCGATGAATCTAAGAGCACCCCCAGACTGCGCACATGGTCCTTGGAAGAGAGTGTGACCCCGTCCAGGACTGGGGGCTGTAATCCCGAACCCGGATTTGGACCTGTAACCGTGAGCACCTCCGTTTTGTCTGGATTCAACTTCAATATCTTGTCATTAATTTCAGGAATTGTTTTTTGTTTCCATTTTGCTGCAAATATTAATCTAGCTGCCGTTGTTAAATGAAAGATAAGTCTACCATAATTTTTTTCTATTTTTCCTCTCAGATCATACTTAATATTTTTTCTATTTTTCCTCTCAGATCATACTTAATATTTTCCTCTCAGATCATACTTAATATTTGGTGCAATTGGTGCAGAATATGGCAGCCAGGGTGGTTGCCGGTAAGTCCAGGTTTGACCACATAACACCCATTTTGAAAGACCTTCATTGGCTGCCCATCCGCTTCCGGGCTCAATACAAGGTGTTGGTTTTGACCTATAAAGCCCTAAATGGCTTGGGCCCAGGGTACTTGGAGGACCGCCTCTCTCCGTACAATCCGCCCCGTACACTCAGAACACTCAGAACATCAGGGACTAAATTGTTAGAGGTCCCAAAATCACATCTAGTCAGGACCTCTCAGAGGGCTTTCACCATCGTAGCCCCCACAATTTGGAATAGGCTTCCGGCCGAACTTCGCTCCACCGCGTCATTGGTCTCTTTTAAAAAGAACCTAAAAACATATTTGTTTCAGCAAGCGTTCCCACCCTAGATGTAAAAACTCTTGTCTGTTGCCCCTGTGTATGACCCTGGACTTGATATTGATCTTCCTTGTCCTACCCCTAACTGTTGTGATTTACCTCTGCTCCCCGTTGATTTTTCTAACTTGTTTTTAACTTGTATTGTATTTTTGGATTGTCTTATTCAATGTTGTAAGCCGCTTTGATCAGTTTTCTGGAAAGGCGGGGTATAAATAAAACTTTTATTTATTTATTATTATTAATAAGTACATTACTGGATCTTTTTAAAATTTACACTTTAACATTATTTCAATCTCTTTGTGGATCTCCTCCCAATATACTTTTGACAAACCGCAATTCCACCACATATGATAAAATGTGCCTATTTCTTTTTCTCATTTCCAACATTTAGAATTCCCCTTTTTGTAGATTTTGGCCAATTTAAACGGGGTAAGGTGCCACCTAAATTGCATTTTATAAAAATTCTCTTTTAAATTATAATTTAGTGTATATTTCAATCTTTTTGTCCAGGTTTTTCCCCATTGTTCCATATTTATCAGTGCTTCTATATTCTGAGCACATTTTATTATCTGTGGTTTAACCACTTCTTCTTCCATATCAAATTTCAGCAGCAGTTTATAAAATTTCTTAATTCTATGTATCTCTTCTGATTTTATTATTTTTTAAAAAAATCTGGTTCTGGATCTATAATACTCTTTAATTTTTTGTCTAATTCAAATCTTTCTTTAATTTGGTAATAAGTAAAGCAAGTACAATTCATAATAATAATAATAATAATAAATTTTTATTTGTAACCCGCCCCTCTGCTCAGCAATCGGGGTGGTGTACATCAGGTTAAAATACTACAGTTAAAAATCCAAGGTCTTACCCTTCGTCCACTACCCTCCCCCCTTAAAACAGTATTAAACATAATAAAATTAAAATCGGACATATAACTAAAAATAGATAATAAAAGCAATAACAAGATGCCACTCTCGGTAGAGAGATCAGAGATAAAGTGGCTCGAATGTACATACCCCTGCAAAGAGTTATTCTGGGAAGGCCTGCCGGAAAAGCTCTGTCTTAACTGCTTTCTTGAAGGTGGTAAAGGAAGTAATAAGACGTATCTGATCCGGCAGGCCATTCCACAGTTTAGGGGCAGTGACTGAGAATGCCCTTTGGGAAGTCTGCTTGAATTTCGTTTTAGGTTGTAGGACCTTCTGACCTCATTTGATCCAATGTTTTCATTACCATCTTGGTTTTTTGCAGCAAATCTTCATAAGTTACCCATCTCTCATTATCAAGTTGAACTCTATTAAAGAAGGCTTCATTTATAGATGCCCATCTTGGAGTGCCTTGACACAATCTAGGTTTTAGTTTTAACCACGTCTGTAGCAATGGTTTTCTAATATAATGGTCATAGAAGTCCCTATTGACTTCATCTTTCCCATAAAAAAGGTAGGCATGCCAACCAAATCTAATACCTGACCCTTCTAATTATAATAGTCTATGATTTTCTAATTTTAACCAATCTATTATCCAATCCATAATGCATGCATAATAGTAAATTTGAAGATTAGGTAATGCCATGCCTCCTCTTGCTATTTCATTATACAATAGTTTAAATTTAACCCTTGGCTTTTTGCCTGACCACAAAAATTTTGAAATATCCTTTTGCCAGTTCTTAAAAGCAAAGCAGCTTCATTTATATACCACTTCATACCACACTATGGGATGTCTAAGTGGTTTACAACTGTAAGTTCATTGCCCCCCAACAGTTGGGTACTCATTTTAGCAACCTCGGAAGGATGCAGGCCTGAGTCTAGCCTGAGCCCTGGCTGTTATTGAACTCGCAACCTTATGGTCTATGAGTGAGTGGATGCAGTACAGGCATTTAACCACTGTGCCACCAGGGTTATAAAAGGTTTATCATTCATAATAATTGGCAGATTTTGAAATAGAAATAACATTTTAGGGAGTACAGCCATTTTTATTGTTGATATTTTTCCCATCCATGATAGTCCTATTCCTCCCCCCCCCATTTTTTGAAGTCTCTCTTAATCTCTTTCCATTTGATTTGATTTCATAGTTATTTTTGAACAAATTCGAGTTTTTAGTAGTGATATTTATTCCAAGATATTTTGTCTTCTTTACTATTTGAAATCCAGAGATTTCTTTTAATATTTGTTTCTCTTTTGTATTCAGATTCATAGGTAACATATTTCTTTTTTCCTTATTTATTACTAAACCTGAAACCTCTATTGTTTCTATCAATTCTTGTATGTTTTCTAGGGGGTTTGCAAGTGTTATTAACAGATCATTTGCAAAAGCACGAATTTTAAACTCTGATTTTTTTAAATCTTAACTCCTTTCACATTATTGTTTTCTCTTATAGCTTTGTTTAAGATCTCTAATGTGATAATAAAAAGTAAGGGTGATAAAGGGCAACCTAGTCTTACTCCTGTTTGTATCTTATATTTCTTTGTGTTTAATCCATTCCAATATTCTGAAGACTATACCTTGCAGTATCATTGGTTCCCACGTGGATCAAGAGGAAGGGGTAATGGTCAATAGGCTTGCCAAGTCTTGTCAGCCTGACTGTCACATCATGGATTTTTACTCCAGGAAGACAACACACCTCTTGGGCCATCTTGTCAGGCCCACAAACCACTGCTTCTCTACCCCTCAACAAGGAGTCCCCAACCACCACCACATGCCTCCTCTGGAGCTTAGCCATGGCTGTTCCCTGTGGTGGTACTCTTAGGGTCCCCTGCACTGTCCCTGAGGACTGTCCCTGCTAGTCTTCCTCTTCATTTAGCAGCCCTGGTGGCGCAGTGGTTAAATGCCTGTACTGCAGCCACTCACTCATAGACCACAAGGTTGCGAGTTCAATACCAGCCAGGGCTGAGGCTCGACTCAGGCCTGCATCCTTCCGAGGTCGCTAAAATGAGTACCCAGCTTGTTGGGGGGCAATCAGCTCACAGTTGTAAACCGCTTAGACATCCCATAGCGTGATATGAAGCGGTATATAAATAAGCTGCTTTGCTTTTTGCTTTTCATCCTTGCTAAGGGAGTGAGCTTCAAATTATTCTGTACCTGCAAGCTCCCAGAACGATCCGTGGTTTCTCTACTTGTGTGTGTGACATTCTTCCAGCTGTCTACCTCCTGTGTACATGAAGTGACCTCCTCCTCAACAACTTTTGCTCTGTGGTCCCAGTCCAAGACCATTTGTTCCACTCTGTCCAGGAAAACCTCTTGCTCCTTAATATGCTGAAGTGTAGCTATCTGGGCCTGGACTGCAGGAGCTCCCTCAATGTCAATATTGAGAAATCTTAAGTAAGCACTGAAACAGGACTATGGGCTTCTCCCTCAAAAAGTCCCCTGGTGGAGACCCATGTAAAGGGTCCTGTTCTCTTGGTCTTTTCAACAGGCTCTATGAGCGAGCTCAATTAACTGGGTTTCTAACTCTACCGAGAGCTCCTGGATGCTACCTTATTCTGGAGGCAAGTCTCTCACTCTCTTCCTCTGAGCAAAAAATCTGCCTTCCTTCTCCTTCCTGGTAGGAACTGACCTGGAAAGCCTCTAGGAGGAGTTGTATAGAGCATGATGATGATGATGATGATATATAACATTCCAAACCCCAAGAACTTCAGAATGCAAAGTCCAAATTTAGTCATTTTCTGAGGACTGAAATGAGTTGCCCAGCATTGATCACATGGCTGGCAACTCATTCATTCCAATAATGGCGGTGCCGGGTGGCACAACAGAACGCATGTGTTGACAGCATCCCAGAATCACCACAGAGTGCTCTCTGGATTTTCCTACAAAACCCAGAGCAAAAGGAGAGGTTTTCTACACTGGTCTAAGGGAGAGATAGGGTGGATTTGGTGCATAACTGGTCTCACACTATAAAGACACTCCGCTTTCTGATCTTAGAATTGTCCCTGCATTGTGTAGACAGGTTGCAACGAGGGTGGGGGAACCATAGTAGCATAGAGTTTGAAGAGACATCAAGGGTTATCTAGTCCAACCCCCTTGACATAGAATCATAGAATCACAGAATCATAGAGTTGGAAGAGACCACAAAGGCCATCCAGTCCAACCCCCTGCCATGCAGGAACTCCCAATCAAAGGATCCCCAACAGATGGCCATTCAGCCTCTACTTAAAGACCTCCAAGGAAGGAGACTCCACTATTCTCCGAGGGAGTGTATTCCACTGTCGAACTGCCCTTACTGTCAGGAAGTTCCTCCTAATGTTGAGGTGGAATATCTTTTCCTGGAGCTTACATCCATTGTTTCAGGTCCTAGTCTCTGGAGCAGCAGAAAACAAGCTTGTTCCCTCCTCAATATGACATCCCTTCAAATATTTAAACATGGATATCATATCACCTCTCAACCTTCTCTTCTTCAGGCTAAACATCCCCAGCTCCCTAAGTCGTTCCTCATAGGATTTGGTTTCCAGACCCTTCACCATTTTAGTTGCCCTCCTTTGGACACGCTCCAGTTTCTCCACATCCTTTTTTAATTGTGGTGCCCAGAACTGGACACAGTATTGTTCCAGGTGAGGCCTGACCAAAGCAGAATAGAGTGGCACTATTACTTCTCTTGATCTAGACACTATACTTCTACTGATGCAGCCTAAAATTGCATTGGCCTTTTTAGCTGCTGCATCGCACTGTTGACTCATGTTCAACTTGTGGTCCACCTGGATTCCTAGATCCCTTTCACATGTAGTCTCATTCAGCCAGGTGTCCCCCATCATATATCTGTGCTAGGAGGTAGACATGCAGGAAGTCACAATCAAAGCATCCCAGACAGATGGCTATCCAGCCTCTGTTTAGAGACTTCACCTCCCTCCAGGGGAATGTGTTCCACTGTTAAACAGCTCTTACAGTCAGGAAGTTCCTTCTAATGTTTAGGTGGAATCAGTAGCATCACTAGGTGTGTGTGTCTGGGGGGGAGTGCAGACCGTACTGAGTGATACCCCAGAAGAGGGGTGACACCTGGCTTAGTACCCACACACACACACACACACACACACACACACCTCGGATGGCAGTGAGGGAGAGTCCCAGGGCACCCTTTTCTCCCTTCCTAGCAAGGCTTTGCTTGTGTGTAAAGCAATAGTGGGCAGGGAGGGAGAAGCCCAGGGATGCGGTGGCTTAGTGGTTAAGATGCCAGTTCTAATGATAGGAAAATCGGAAGGTTGGCAGTTCGAGGCCCGGGTACTGCATGGCGGGGTGACTTCCTATCACTAGTCCCAGCTTCAGCCAACCTAGCAGTTCGAAAGTATGCAAATGCAAGTAGACAAATAGGTACCACTTTGGTGAGAAGATAACAGTGTTCAGTGCAGTCATGATGGGCACATGATCACAGAATAGTCTCTGACAATGCTGGCTCTTTGGCTTAGAAATGGAGATGAGCACTGCCCCCTACGGTTGGTTAGGACTAGAAATTCATGTCAAGGGACTACATTTACCTTTAAAGGCTTGCTGGGCAGGGTGCCCTGGGACTCTCCCTCCTTTCTTGCATGGCGTGGCTTTACACAAGTGTAAAAGGAGTGACAGGCAGGAAGGTGGGGGCAAGTCCTTTTGGGGGAGGCCTTAAGCCCCACCCCAAAGCCCCACCTCCGCAATGAGTGATACCCCAGTGTGGTATGCCATTGGGTGGAATCTCTTTCCCTGAATTTTGCATCCATTATTTTCAAGAGCAGCAGAAAACAATCTTACTCCATCCTCATTGTGACATCCTTTCAAATATTTAAACAGGGCTATCAAATCACCTCTTAACCATGGGCCAGAACAGACGGCAGTAGTATAAGGGGTATACCTCTCGTCAAATTCAAAAGTGACAGGTGCCCCGCCCCTTTTTGGTTCTTAGTCCCGCCTCCCAATATGTGGGTTCTAGGTCTTGGGGTTCTAGGTGACAGTGCCAATTTCAGGGTTCTAGGCATTGGGGTTCTAGGCGCTGTGTGTAAATTTCGAGGTTCTAGGTTCTGGGTTCTAGGGCTCCAGGTTCTGCTGGGAATTGTTTCTGGGTTCTAGGTTTTGGGGTTCTAGGTGCAACTGACCAATTGTGGGTTCTAGGTTTTGGGGTTCCGTGGGAACCTCCCCTGAACCCCAAGAGGGCGGCCATTTTGATTTTTTTTACCAAAGTTGTTTGGGGGTGCCCGTGTGACCCCTCCATGAATTCGTCTCGGGACCACCGGCCACTAGGAGCAGCCCCCATCCCTCTCCGATCAACGGTGTAGCCGCAAAATGCATTCAAAGGTGTCAATCAGGAGCTCCCGAAGCAACAGATTCAGAGGGCTGCTGCGCTCTGAGCTTCGGAAAGGCGTGACACGCGGATCGCTTCCCCTCACCCCTCCCAATTGGGCATGTTTTCAAAAACAGTTCGTTTTTGAGAGAAGCGGATTGTCCCAAAGGCCAGCGTCGATGATGCTGATTGGTGCAAATCCCCTGCGCTTCTGAGGCCTCCAATAGGGTTTCAGACGAGGGGTCCACCGCCCCGATGATGTTGGGTATATGAGAGGGTTCCCTGGGGTCTGAGCTTCACCCCCCTGCTACTTTGACTACCGCCTGCTACCGCTTGCTACCGCTTTTGGGAGCTACCTACCTGCAATGGAGACAACGCCTGTGAAACCCCTATCTTCTGTAAAGGAAGAAGGCACACAGACCTCTCCCCCGAATTCCCCTGTGGCTCGGCTTGAGAGGCCGGGGAGAGATCTTGAGGCAACGATTGAAGAACTACGCGAAATGTATGAATCTGCCACAAAGCTGATAATTGAAAAAAACATCTATGGTTCTCCTGAAAACCTGAAGACCCACTTTGAAAAATGGTTATCTCAAACTCACCTAATTATCTGGACTGCTTAGAAGAAGTGTCCTCAGATGATGGATTTGACAGAGAGGTCTCCAGCAGCGACGAAGAACTTTACATGCCAATCACCCCGTTGAACAGCAAAGATGAGGAAGAGGATCCAATTTACGAAGTTGTGGCCCCATTAAGCAAGGTAAATATGCTGATGAGAATTGGAGAAGGATTATAAGTGTGTGTGTGTGTTCACATATATGATGAGATGAGTTATTTTGGTATTTTTCTTTTGTTTTTATGATAGAGAAAAGATGAAGAAGATGCCCCGTCTATAAGTGCAAAGGACTCTGTGGATTCTAATGCCAGCGACTTAACTGAGAGAGTCTCTTCAGATTCAAAGTGCTGCCTGACCTGTTTTTGTGTAAATGTAGCAAATTCATTACCAAAAGAGGAAGAGAAGAGAAAGAAGAAAGCGAATTCTGTTTAATTTGAATGAAAAGATCAATAAAATTAATATGATTTAACACTGTCTCTTTTTTAAAACAAGGGTGTGGAGGGGTGTGTGTGTGTGTGTGACAGAATGAGGGGGGGCCCCTTCTCTTAGCTGTTGAAGCACAGGGAACCAGAGTCCAGCCCCTATTGCTACAGCCAAAGTGGAAATTTACAAGCCAGAAGGAGCAGGCATTGCCCCCCTCCCCTTTGCCATGATGAAATACATTATTAACGGACATTTGCAGTGGGCCTCTCTTTAGCCCCTAAATAAGAGAATCAGCTTTTCTCGGGGGTGGGTGTGGGGTGCTTCATTGTCAAAAAGCTTTTACTGGCAGGAAGGGAGACATTGCTTTCTGTCTGCTGTTCAACCTGTTTACAATACATTCTTAAGTTACACTGTTAATAAATACACAAATATAAGTGTGTGCTATTACAATTTAAACTTTTTACTGTATCAGATAGGAATAGGGAACATAACTTATAAGAAAAATCTTTTAACCAAAGACAACCTCTCTCCAAGCAGTGTTGAGTATTACAAAGGCCCTATTCCACAAATTAATAATAATAATAATATTGTAAAGTTTTAAAACTACATTTTGTACCATTTAAACAGGGTCTTGCCATTTTAAGGTAGGGATAGAAATTCTTGGGGGGCAGAACTTTTTGCACAACTCAATCACATTAAAAAGAAAGAGCTTTTAAGTATTCACCCCCTAAATGAGAAGAAAATGTTTAAAATGTAATTTTTAACAAGGAAGGCCTGAAGATAAAAATGAATTTTAAAAAGACCCTATAGAGGAGAAACAGGCCCCTGCCTCCCTTGCAACAGAGCAGTCTTATCTGAAGAAATAGGGGTCACTTCATCTGTTGCTTCAGCCAAAGCAGGCATTTACAAGACAAAGGGAGCACCTATTTCAGCATCCTTTTGCCATGATGAAATTAACGGAACATTGAAAGGGGCCACTCTTTAGTTCCTAACCCTAAAACTTTTAAGAGCATGGCATAGAGTTTTAAGAGTAGAGTTTTAAAATCACATTTTGTACCATTTAGACAGTGTTTTAACATTTTAGGATAGAAATTCTTGGAGGGCAGAACATTTTACATGACTCTACTACATTAAAAAGAAAGATTCTTTAAGGATTCACCACAACCACCACCTAAATGAGAAGAAAGCTTTTAAAAATGTTATTTTTAACAAGGGGGTGGGGGCTATAAGAAAAAAAATGAATTTTAAAAAGCCACTATAGAGGAGAAGCATGAGCCCTGCCCCTTGCAACAGAGCAGCCTAGATGGCACTAAAGCAGACCTCTAGGACAGTGTAGCAGATCAGCAAAGGAGAAAAGTTACCAAAAGGTCATGTATCCCAACCCCCCCTTTGACAATATAGGATTAAAGAATAGCATTTACAATATGAAAATATAATTTTCTAAACAAGGGGGGAATATTTTGTATTATAAGTGTGTATGAGGAATGTGGAGTGCAAAATAATAAATAAATAAATAAAACTTATTACTGTCTATATCTGGGAATGAAAAGAAAAATCACACGTCATCATGAGCTTTAAAGGATCCAATCAGAATGGCCGAAAATTACCACGGTTTAAAGGGGGCCAATGGGGGTGTACTTCTTGGGAGGGGCCCCAGGAGAGAAACAGCATAAAAAGAGGGGTCTGAGAGACAATCTTTCTCTTGCCTACCTCCCCCCAGTGTCTGAATACTACTCTCTGCAGGTGAGTACACGAAAATGGAGAATTGAGGGGTAGGGTGGGGGTGGGGGGTGGGGGTGATGATTCCTACTACTGGCACTAGCTGCTGCTGCTAGGCCTCAAATAGTGAGGGGAGGGGGGGTAGTTATTGTATTGCTGTTTTATAGATATGTTAAAGGAAACAGCTCTTTTGACTATAAATTAGTCTTTGTTTTGTATTTCAGTAATTAAAGTGTAAAATGGCTGTGTTCCACGATTTTACAGATAGTGAGTACTTATTTCTCATTGTGGTGGTGGGTGCTGGAGTGTCATCAAGGGGGGGGGGGGGAGCCTAGCACACTACTTTTGCCATAAAATAAAATGCATGAATTTCCCCAATAGGCGAACTAGTTGACTTAACTGCAGAATTCTTTGAAGAAATGGATCAGGGACTGTCAGACGCCCTTATTTCTAGCATACAGTTCCTCTATCTTTGAGGTTTGAATGTCTGCAGCCCACCATGTGGCCCTCGTGAGATAAGGGAAAAGTTGCTTATCAGCTACTGTGCACTGACACACACACACACACACACACACACACACGGCACATTGTCCCTTCTTTGCATCCCCCCCTCTTGCACCGGGGGAAAGTTGCATTGCCCAAAAAGATGTGTTTTATATTTATTTTGTCTTGTCAAAAGAGTTTCTCACAAAACTGGCAGGCTTTCACATAAAAATTGCAAAATGTATCTATTTAAATTGTAGGATGTATACACCGTACTCTTTTGTATCAGTCTTCTTAACACGACTTCCAATCCAGAGTTTTTCTGGGTTCGCAAAGTTTATCAAAAAGGCTCCTACTCCTAACTTCCCTCGTTTTTAATCTTCCCACTGATAAATTCCCTTTATTATAACTCTCTGCTTTCTTGTTATACCTGTAAATTAAACACTCCTGTTTTTCCATCTTCCTGCTTTGCAACAGACAGCAGACAACCCTTAGAGCCTCCCATGATCATCGCCCTTGACAGAGCCTCCATCCACATTTGTTTTTCCTGCCCTGCTGTGGGAACAGAAAATGACCCTCTGCCAGCCAGCCCCCTCCCTGGCCATTCCAGACCCCCAAACAGTAGTGCCCTAAACCCCTATGTACCTCTACTACCCTCAGACCTCATTCCAATATCTACCCTGGGACATCTATGAAATGCCTAGGCATTTTGCAGCCATTGTGGTCTGAAGCAGGGGTCAGAACGTGGATATCTCTGGAGGGGGGGGGCATAGTGTTTCAAGGGGGGGGGGAACCCTGCTACTAACTTTTCACGTACCCAGTTTGTAAAAACAGGGGGGAGGGGGTATGTGTATAGGCAAGATCAATAACCTGTGTGCTCTGTATGTTTTCAAAATAATGGGCCAGATATGGTGGGGTGGAAATACGCTCCTGTTGAAGGAGGGTCTGGGTTGGCTGTAAAGAAGGGCCACGTTCTATCTTAAAAGGAACACTTGAAAAATTGTTTCCTTGTTTATTGTTATTGGTGTTTTAAATTAGATTTAATTGATGCCGATTTAATGTATTTTTAAAGGGGGCGGTTGTATGTCTGTTATAATGTGTGGGTTGTTATTTTAATGTAAGCCGCCTTGATAGCCTTGGCTAAAGGCGGGGGGGAAATAAAAAATTATTATTATTATTATTATTATTATTATTATTATTATTATTATTTTCTTGCATTTACATTGGATTGCATAATTACAAAAGTGCTTATTTATACCATTTTTGAGCTACAAAATTGTTAAATCCATTCATTGTGGTTGTGTAGTTTACAGTATACACAGAGGCCACATATGGGGGCATATTTACCCCAAACACAGTGCTATTGGATTTTCTATTTTCTGTTTCTTCTAAGTGAGACCTACAGGCAGCTTTAGGATATCCATTATCTATAACATGTTGTGGATATCCTCTATCCCTTAACTGTTTATTTAATTGGGGGGTGGGGGTCCAGAATGGATCCCCCGTGAAAATGGAGGGGTGACGGTACTTCCCAATTTTATGGCATTGATAGTTAGGTTTTATACTGTCTATCTTTCTTTCAATACCTTATTTTTGTATATACTACTTTAGAATCCTCCATTCTGAGATGGCGGGGGGAAGAGCAGAAATAGCCAAAATGTGGTGGGGCAGAGGGTGCTTCGTAGGGGCCAAGTTTTTACTTTAACTTATACTTTTCAGCTCAGCTTTGTGTATCTTTCATGAATATGTTTTTCACTCTCCCTTGGACATGTTTTATTGTTCAAAAATTGTAATTCAAACATCTTGAAAGTATTCTATCTATACCTTAACACACGTTATCTTGTAATTCATATGCAACGTATGACAGATTTGTTAGGAGTGTAAAACAATAAAGAAAAAGGTTTTATATGATTTTTTTTTTAAAAAAAGAATTCTTCCTCCTTAGAAACTGTCCATATGGGAGGTTATTTTTCTTAGTTCAGGGATGGCAGCTATCAGACTTCAAATAAGTATTTACAACTGCAGGTTTCCGGTACATTGATGTGATAAGATGATCACCTTCTTTTTCTTTTTCTTTAACTCTTAAATCCAAAAAGTGGACCTCAGAGTTATGGTATTCTAAATCAAACTGTATATTGGTATCAATAGAGTTCATCAATTTGTAGAATTTTTAATTCAGTGGCATTACCTCTCCATATAAAAATACATCATCTAAAGATCTGACCCCCATTTTAAGCTTATCTTTGGCCCAACAAAAATGGCCGCCCTCTTGGGGTTCTAGGTTTGGGATTATAAATTTTGGTGTGTTGATTTTGGGGGTTCTAGGTATTGGGATTCCACTGTTTTAATCTTGCTGTAAATGGCTTTGAACCTTAGTTTGGGAAACAGAAGGGATATTAAGACAAATAAATAAATATGTAGTTTAAAATGTAAATGTTTCATAATGGTCAATAAGTGTAGAGAAGATAGAGAAGAATACAAAAGAGAAGTACTTCAGCAACTGGCTGATGACCCAGCTTATAAAACAATGACCCTTAAGGGCACATTTCCAAGATTATTGAGGTCATTATACAAGAAGGGAATTTCTCTGGGATACATTACACATAAAGAGAGTAACTTCCTCATAAAATCTAATCCCCAGGACACCCCTTTTCGATATCTTGCCTAAAATACATACTGTTCCCTCCCCCCCCCCCCCCCGGAAGACTGATAGTGGCTGCCTGTGACTCAGTTCTAGAGCCAATAGCAATGGAGCAAATGCCTTTCTCAAAATTTTCCATGTAAAAAGGGAAGAACATTGAGATATATCAAACAAAAACTAGCTGAACATCTGGCCACTTTGAGAAATAAAGGTATAGGGGTCCTCTGGTTAATCCCTTTGAACAAAGGAAACATGCAGCACCCACCATAAGTTTTTGGGTACTGGAGGTGATAAATAATAAAAAGAAGAATTGTTTAAAGAAGAAAGAGATAGAGTGGATTTTGAAACTTAAAACTTTAGTACCATGGTTTGGATGAGGATTTGGAAATACAGTGTCTTATATAAAAATTTGGAATCAATAGCTACAAATAATTTCAATATTGCATCAACTAGATAGAACAGAGCTGAGTAACTTTATGGACAGCTTACATCATTGGCTCTCTTCAATGATGTTACTTCAAAAAATCCATAAATAAGAACTCAGTGTAGTCCTAGTCCCTTCCTTCTAATACTCAGAAATTGTCCACTTTGTTGAAAGTGCAGGCTGCAACTCCTAAAATCTCTGGTAATAGGTATGTATATGATAATATGGATAATAGTTATTTGCTTTTTGGAGATGCTTTATATGTTGTCCCAATACCACAACTATAATGAATGTACTTTTATTTATTTTACAATAGCCCCTGAGGAAGGCCAATTTGTGACATGGCCGGAATGCTTTGTGCTTTTTAAAATAATAAACTTTGTGACCATCAACAGCCAGTGGGATTTCACTTCCTTTCTCTTTTCTACCCCTGCCTACATTCATATGTGAACTGTGTGCTAAAGAGTTCACTGTAATTAGGAGTATGCATTTAGATTTATCAGTCGAGTGTGGATGGGACAGGCCAGCAGTGAGCCTGTTTTGGCTGTCTTAAAGACCAATAAAACCTTTTATTAAAAGAAGTCAGCTACTTGGCACATGGCAAGCCTTACATTCACTTCTGAAGACCACTGGACTTCATATGGCTCTGTATAAGCTAAGAGTTAATACTTGGCAGAATATCTCCCTGCCCCATTCTTCCTCCAAATTCAGAGGAGTGTCAATGAAGAGCTTTTGCAAAAGCTGAAGAGGAAAGGGTTGCCATCCTCAGAGGCTGTGGAGATTAAGTGGTTAAAAAGGCCAAGACATTTATGATCCTGCATCCACGGCTTCTGGGAAAAGATCAGATGCTGCTCTTTATACATAGCAAAACTACACAGCTAAATAAGCGACAGTAGGAGCCTGCAAACCTCTTCCATCCTCCATCTAACAGCGCAGGGACATTAAGAGCGCTGGTGCTCCTCGTGGCTTTCAAACTGCCCAGGAAACAAACCATATTGTTCAAAAACCACCTATCTGTCTGCACACTTCATGATATTTCTTTTTCCCTTTTTCTTTTTTAACACGCTCCCCACCACCACCGTTAAATGCAAGCCAGATAATTAACTTCTGTGTATAACTTTCTGCTGGACTACTAGTTCCCTTTATGCTGAGTTAACAAACAAAACAGTCCTTACCTGACAGAAGAACGTTCTACATTCAGGCTTATTATTATTATGTCTTGGTCCTGACTCTGAAAAGCCTGATGGAGATCTTTGAAAGCCCTCCCTTGGTCCCTTGTCTTTCAAAGGGGCCCCTGATTGGTTAATTTGAAGAGGCTATTAAATAATTTTGACCTGACGATTGGCCTGTTCCTCTCTCCTGCCTTTAGTTGTGTGGTTGTTTAAAACGCCCTTATTTCTAGCATACAGTTCCTCTATCTTTGAGGTTTGAACGTCTGCAGCCCACCATGTGGCCCTCGTGAGATAAGGAAAAAGTTGCTTATCAGCTACTGTGCACTGACACACACACACACACACACACACACACACATGGCACATTGTCCCTTCTTTGCATCCCCCCCCCCTTGCACCGGGGGAAAGTTGCATTGCCCAAAAAGATGTGTTTTATATTTATTTTGTCTTGTCAAAAGAGTTTCTCACAAAACTGGCAGGCTTTCACATAAAAATTGTAAAATGTATCTATTTAAATTGTAGGATGTATACACCTTACTCTTTTGTATCAGTCTTCTTAACACGACTTCCAATCCAGAGTTTTTCTGGGTTTGCAAAGTTTATCAAAAAGGCTCCTACTCCTAGCTTTCCTCATTTTTAATCTTCCCACTGATAAATTCCTTTTATTATAACTCTCTGCTTTCTTGTTATACCTGTAAATTAAACACTACTGTTTTTTCCATCTTCCTGCTTTGCAACAGACAGCAGACAACCCTTAGAGCCTCCCATGATCATCGCCCTTGACAGAGCCTCCATCCACATTTGTTTTTCCTGACCTGCTGTGGGAACAGAAAATGACCCTCCGCCAGCCAGCCCTCTCCCTGGCCATTCCAGACCCCCAAACAGTAGTGCCCTAAACCCCTATGTACCTCTACTATCCTCAGACCTCTTTCCAATATCTACCCTGGAACCTTTTTTCATAGAAATGCCTAGGCATTTTGCAGCCATTGTGGTCTGAAGCAGGGGCCAGAACGCATCTATTTCCAAGGTGTAGGGGGGGACGGGACCCTGCTACTAACTTCTCATGTACCCAATTTGTAAAAGTAGGAGAGGGGGTATGTGTATAGGTAAGATCAATAACCTGAGTGCTCTGTATGTTTTCAAAATGATGGGCCAGATATGGTGGGGTGGAAACACACTCCTGTTGAAGGAGGGTCTGGGTTGGCTGTAACGAAGGGCCACGTTCTATCTTAAAAGGAACACTTGAAAACAAAAGCAGGCACAAATTGTTGCGGGAATGGATAGGGAGCAGCTTGCCTTATTATGTTCCCCTTCAAAGTTGTGAAATACATACAAAATTGTGTTGGTGAAAACTTCTTTTTGGTTCTTCTCAAAGACACCTCTCGAGCGAAGGGGCTGACCCTCTTTGCCTATCCACATGGAAGCCTAACATCAGTCATGGCTGGTGGGGCATGTGCAGGCAAGACACCCATCCTACTCCAAATCCACCCTTTTGGGGAGCATAGCCCCTGTTTGTGAGTTGTGTACTGCTGTGAGAACTGAAAAGCCTCTGGTGAACTGGAAACCAACTCCTGGAGTCCAGGATGGAGCAACAAGAAAATGTTTAAAATGTAGTTTTTAACAAGGAAGGCCTGAAGAAAAAATGAATTTGAAAAAGACCCTATAGAGGAGAAGCAGGCCCCTGCCCCCTTGCAACAGAGCAGTCTTATCTGAAGAAATAGGGGCTACTTCCTCTGTTGCTTCAGCCATCGTAGGAATTTACAAGCCAAAGGGAGCACCTATTTCAGCATCCTTTTGCCATGATGAAATTAACGGAACATTGAAAGGAGGCCACTCTTTAGCTCCTAACCCCAAAACTTTTAAGAGCATGTCGTAGAGTTTTAAAATCACATTTTGTACCATTTAGACAGTGTTTTAGCATTTTAAGGTAGGGATAGAAATTCTTGGAGGGCAGAACTTTTTGCGCAACTCAACCACATTAAAAAAGAAAGAGCTTTTAAGTATTCACCCCCTAAATGAGAAGAAAATGTTTAAAATGTAATTTTTTAACAAGGAAGGCCTGAAGAAGAAAAAATGAATTTTAAAAAGCCACTATAGAGAAGAAGCATGAGCCCTGCCCCTTGCAACAGAGCAGCCTTATCAGGGAGATGGCACTAAAGCAGACCTCTAGACAGTGTAGCAGAGCAGCAAAGGAGAAAAGTTACCAAAAGGTCATGTATCCCAATCCCCCCTTTGACAATATAGGATTAAAGAATAGCATTTACAATATGAAAATATAATTTTCTAAACAAGGGGGAATATTTTGTATTATAAGTGTGTATGAGGAATGTGGCGTGCAAAATAATAAAAAAACAAAAAACCTTATTACTGTCTATATCTGGGAATGAAAAGTAAAATCACACGTCATCATGAGCTTTAAAGGATCCAATCAGAATGACCGAAAAATTACCACGGTTTAAAGGCCTTTCTGAGAGAACTCATTGGATGGTGCCAGGGGGTGGGGGTCTTTGGGCCAATCCACTTCTCTCAAAAGCGCGCTGTTTTTTAAAAACACACCCCCAGGGGAGGGGTGAGCAGTAGCGGATTGGCTGTCGTGCCTTTCTGAAGCTCAGAGAGCAACAGACCTCTGAGCCGTTCACTTCGGGAGCTCAAGTCGAGTCTGGAGACATGTCACAACAACCCCGAAAACTAAACTTGGCGCAGAAAAAATGGCCGCCGATTGCCACCTTCGAACATGGCTTGCGGCTATACTGTTGGTCGGAGAGGGATGGGGGCTGCTCCTAGTGGTCGGGGGGCCCGAGACAAATCCATAGAGGGGTTACACAACCCCCCAAAAAACAGCTTTTGCAAAAAACAAAATGGCCGAACTTTTGGGGTTCAGGGGGGAAAGCTATTGAACCCCAAAAATTGGCACCCCAAAAAGTGGCACCCCAAAACAGTGGCACCCCCAAAAGTTGGCACCCCAAATCTAGAACCCTAACACCTAGAACCCCGAATCTAGAACCCAAAAAGATGCTCCTCGAAACCCCAAAACCTAGAACCTCAAAAACCCAGAACCCCCAAACATAGAACCCCAAAAAGTGTTCCGCGGGACCCCCGAACCCAGAACCTTGAAACCTAGAACCCCGAACATGGAACCCCAAAATTGTCACGTGGCGCCTAGAACCCCAATACCTAGAACCCTGAAATTGGCCCTGTCACCTGGAACCCCAAGACCTAGAACCCACATATTGGGAGGCGGGGCTAAGAACCAAAAGGGGCGGGGCACCTGTCACTTTTGAGTTTGATGAAAGGTATACCCCTTATACTACTGACGGCCTGTTCAAGACGCCTTCCAAATGTCTTGGGAGCACGGCATTTACACACCGCACCCCCCTAAGACACTAGAAGCCACCCAGAAGCTGGCCACCTGCCCAGACGTGGGTGGCTTCAAGATCAGGGCAGAATGGGGCCACGGCATCTGTTTCCCAATACGTCTTCAGCCTTTGTGGCTGTCTGTTCCAGCCCCATCTCTTGTCCAGGCTAAACTGGTTTAATTGGCCCATGGAGTTTATCACACCGGTGACAATTGGAAGTATAACTGGTGATTAACCCATGATAATTCCGCAGATGCACTAATGATTTTCACACAACGTCTTGTTCAATGTGCTATTATCCCATGAATAACCCATGATAATCCTGCAATTGCACTAATAGTTTTCACACTACGTTGAGATACAACATGATTAAAGTGCCATTATCCCATGAATAACCAGGCAAGAAACAGCAGCAAATCATTCACAGGATTTCCCCATGAATGGGTTTTGCTGTTTATTGCCTGGTTACTGCCTGGTTATTCATAGGATGATGGCTCTTGTGTTAATCTCATTTTAATTGTATTTTAATGTGAATTGTGTGATTTTTGTGGGTTAATTACTGTTTAAACTCCTAATTTCCTCCTGTATGATAAACTCCCATGTATACATGCTCTTAGCATTCTAAAGGAGCCAGGACTTTTCACTTTGTTGTATATGAAATTGCTAGACCCATTGAATCAAGGGCAGACTGGTCAGTCAATATTTGTACGATTGACTAGCAATTGCATCATGGCCACAAAAACTTTTGTTGCCAGCTGAATCCTGAAATACAGAAAAGTTTGCAATGAGTTTCCATGCTCTCAAGAGAATTTTGCCAATTCTGTCATTGATGTACAGAAATAATTGTGACTCTCCCTTGGCAAGTTCTAGCAAAAATATTTTTCTCCATCGGAAGTAATCATTTGTCCCTTTATAATTATCAATGTCTTGGTGATTTTTAGTGTTCTTGTTGACAATCTTCTATGGATTTCCACAGGGAATTGCTTTTGAGAACGAGAATCTAAGACATCCAGATCAGGTGCAAGAGGTGATAATATTGGACACTGAGCCTGAACAAAAGGAAGGATAAATCCTCCTGCCTGAATTGCTCCCTTGTTTTCAACCACAAGATGTTACTACATCCATCACTCTTAATTCTCCTGCCTTGTGTAGCCTGGGCAATGGCCACAAAGGCAAAGTGCTCACTGAATTTGGAAGACAATCCAATGGAAATTTTCAGTTATTACAGGCTGGGAGACCACCTTATTAGCGGGATTGTGCCTCTTTTAAACGCTGGAATCGGACCAACCACCTTTGAGGTCTCTCCCTTTCTCCGCTTGGGAAGGTAAGTAATTCTGCAGTGGCCAATGTGAACTGCATCTGTAACTCTCCAGTGAGTTTAAGGTGATGTACGTGGCTCTCTGCACATGTCTATATTGAGAGATTATATTTTATCTGTATAGGAGGACTCAGAGCTTTGTAAACTACTTTTTTTAATCTCTTTATTCAAGTATACAAAGATTAAAATCCTTATACAAATAAATTGACATTAGCGTACACATTCTGTGATACAAATTGTTTCTTCCCCACACACCCACCATTCTTCTTAAATAAACAAACAAACAAACAAAATCTTCTTTTTTTGTCCTGATCTGACATAAACTAGAGGAGTTGCTGCCCCAAACCTTGCCCTCAATCCTCCCTTCTGCTGGCCCTAAAAGGAACGCTAAAATGCTGCTCCTTTCGGAGCCAACAGAAGGAATGTATCAAGAGCCACCACACGGCTCTTCTGCGTCTCTTCCAGCGCAGCATGTCAAGATGCTGTGCCGGAAGGAAGTCTTGACACCGCACGCCATACGTAATGGCGTGCACTATCATGACGTCCTTAAGGAGGGGTTGGGGTACCCGGCTTGTGGCTGCCCCTCCCCTTCCCTGCCTTCAAGATGGTGCAAAGCACCGTCTGTACAGGCCCTAAGAAATTTTCAGTTTTTACAGGCTGGGAGACCAGCTTATTAGTGGTATTCTGCCTCTTTTAAACTCTGCAATCGAAGCAACCTCCTTTGTGGTCCCTCCCTCTCTCCACTTGGTAAGGTAAGTAATTCTGCAGTGGCCAATGTTGTGCTCACAGATGAGGTGTGTTGGGAAGGGACATCGCCTATGTTCTTGCATTAATATCTGATTAGTTGTCTCTCAAATATTTATGGATGTGGCAGCTGTGACCATCTGACTTAAGACAATTGAATGCAAGACAATCAATGATGATTATATATATATATATATATATATATATATACACATACATACACACACAAAATACTTTTAAATGTGAGCTTCACCTGTAACTCTCCAATGAGTTTAAGGTGATGTAATATATATATACATACACACACAAAATACTTTTAAATGTGAGCTTCACCTGTAACTCTCCAATGAGTTTAAGGTGACGTACGTGGTTCTCTGCACATGTCTATATTGAGAGATTATATTGTATCAACATAAGAGGGCTCAGAGTTTTGGAAGCTATTCTTTTTTTAAATCTCTTTATTTAAGTATACAAAGATTAAAATCCATATATAAACAAATTGACATTAGCATACTAATTCTCTGATACAAATTGCTTTTTCCCCATACACCCACCATTCTTCTTAAACAAACAAACAATAAAACCATACATAGGTTCACTTCCTTTTTTGTCTTGATCTGATGTAAACTAAAATGATTACAAGTTGGGCTTCTTATATGACTAAGAAAAACTTCGCTCTTGTTATGTTTACACTATTGCTACTAGTGTTCAATGTATACTGGTTGCTTTCCATAAAAAGAAATTATTATTTTATATTGCTTACGTCTTATTCTCCTTCTTTTACTTCCTTTATGTATAAAACCCTATACTTATCTAGGTTATTATTCCAACTAAGAAATAAGTAAACAAGTGCTTTATCTTCTATAGATCTTTGATCTTTCCTCAAACAAGTATACAGAATACATTTCCATTAAACCAAAATATCATGAAAACCATAACTTCAGATCTCGCTCTAGTCTTAATTTTTATATCTGTTCAAATCATAATTATATTGCCCCATTGTTTCTTTAAGACATCTATCCTTTTACTCCATTCTTCATGAGTTTTGCTTTCTTTTTAAATTTTGTAGTAGTCTTTTTAATATGTCCATTTTCAGTGCTTCAAGAAGTTTAGGCAGCCACATTTCCAAATCCGGTGCTTTTGAATGTTTTCAAATGCTGGCATATACCATTCTCGCTGTTGTTAGAAAATAAAACAAGATTTTTCTATGCTGTCTTTCAATATTCCCATCCATTATATTTAGTAAAAACAGTTCTGGACAGAACTTTAGTCTTACTTGCAATATTTTACGGGTAATTGTGTAAATCTTTTTCCAATACGTTTTAGCAACAGTGCAAGTCCACTAGAGATGGAATAGCAATCCTTTTTTTTCTCACACTTCCAGCAGGGATCTGAGTAATTTTTAGAAATTTTATGAATTCTAACCAGAGTTAAATACCATCAAAAGTGGATTTTGTAAACATTTTCTCTTAAAGTTTGACAAGCTGTAAATTTCTTACTGTTAACCCAGACTCTTTCCTACTGTTCCACCTCTATTGGATAGCCCAAATCTCTAGCCCATTTTACCATAGTATCCTTCAATGTTTCTGGTTCCATAGGGTATGGTAACAAGATTTTATACAGTTTAACTACCATTGAGTTATTTCAAGTGTTTAATAATTTCCCTATTTCAGTATTTTCTATTACTATCCATGGTACATAGTCAATCTTTCCTGAAGCTGCCTATATAAAAACTAGTTACAACTCCGATTATCCTGTTTTATCTCTTCTATTGTTTTGAACATCATTGAGTCATTCTGTATTGTTATTATATCTTTATATAAACACAATTCTTCCTTTAACCAAGGGTCAGTTCTTTGTGTGCTTTGTGTGGTGAAACCCACATTGGTATTCCATTGCATATATGTAATCTATAGTTTTTCCAAATTCTTAATAGCGCCTTCCTAATGAAGTGGTTATTGAATTCTCTGTTTGCTTTTTCTTTTTTGTAGAACATATATGCATGGAAGCCAAAAAGTAAGTCTGCTCCCTCCTCTCTAAGTATATCTTTGTTAACCAACAAAACCAACTCCCTAATCCAATTTAAGCAGGATGCTTCAAAATAAATTTTTAAATCTTGAACAGCCATCCCCACTCTCTCCTGGCTGTCTTTCATGTATTTTAACTTGATTCTTAGCTTCCTTCGATTCCAGATGAAGGGAGCCAAGTCTCTATTCCACTCTTTGAAGGGTGCATTGTTCCCGATGATAGGAAGGTTCTGAAACAAAAATAGCATTTTGGGCAACAGATCCTGTTTCTTTATCTGAGTCATCTGCTTTATCTTCTTCTTCCACTTCAGTATCATCAATATCTTCCTGGTCTGTTATATTGTCCTTCTTGGGTTGAATCTGTCTGGTCATTTTTTCTGATTTTCTTCCAGGTGTTTCTCTCAATCATCCTACCGTTTTTCATCCAAAGTTCTTTAGCCTTTTTTGTTGTATTTAATTTGAACAATTTTTGATTCAGGTTTACCAATAGGCCATCCAGCTTTTCCCATTTATACATGATTCCATTTTTCTTCAGTTGTGTCATCAGAAATTTAGATTCAGCACGTTTCCTATGAATGCTTGAGGGTATATCCTTGTATATTTTAATTACTTTGCTTTCTAGCATAAAGTCTTTTTCATAATTTCTGATTATAATGTCATCCCTAATTTTCTTCCTGACAAAATAGATTACAATATTCTGAGGTAGATTATTCTTCATTGCTATCGCAGAGTTGATTCTGTATAATTTATTTATTTCATATCAAAATTCACCCTCTGGTGTTTCAAGATATTCTGTCAATTTGGGAGTTAGATATTCAAGTAAGTTTTCTTTCTTTTCCTCTGAAACTTCTGTCAATTTTACACAGTTCTCTTTGGCTTTCAGTTCTTCTAAAGCTTTCCAATCCAAGGGCCTTTCTCTCTCTGTCTTCAGATTTTTTGTTATTATCTCTAATTTCTTTGCCTTATTTTCCATCTCCACCAATATTGTGCTTGTTGAATTTATTTCTGTTTTCGCTTCTTCAAAAACTTGTTTCAGATCCATTAATTCAGTCTTAATTTCATCTACTGTCAGGTCTTTCATCTCTTACCTTAGGTTCTTTTGCATTTTCACCATTTCATCCTTTATCTTTTTTATTTCATCCAAAATCGACATCTGCTCTGATAAGGGTGACCTCTGTGCTTGAGCCATGGCTGCCCCAACTGCTGCTGCAGCCTGAGCTGCCTTTCTTGGTGCAGTTGCCATTCTCCCTCTCCAGTACTTTATTTATGTATTGCCTTAATACTTGGGGTTATTTAATTTGTTTCCATTTACTTTTACTGAGAACATCAAAATTCCACTTATAGTTTGACCTTCTTGAAATTGGCACTATGTTTGTTTTCTTCCTTTCTCTTGCTATGAAGATTGGATTCCCTTGTGAGTAAATTACTGGGATTTATTGACACTCAGTACAAAAATTTATAGCTGCTGATCCTTTTCTAGAAGCAAATTTAAACAAACTTGAGTTTTCTCAGCAATTAAGAAGGCTGCGTCCTTAGAAGGTTTAAGTCCTGTATCCTATGAAGATTTAAAAAAATAACCTATATCCTTTAATTTACCTTTATGTGCTTTGCCTTGTGTCAAGGAGTTCTTTGCTTGCTTATATATTATCAGAACTTTTATTTCTCTTAAAGGGGAAGCAGACTGGTGGCACGGGGCCGTCCTGGGAGGGTGCGCTGCAGGACCGAGGCATCCCCATGCCTCGATCCTGCAGCGCACCTTCCCCGTCCCTGAAAGGAGCGTTAAAATATCGCTCCTTTCACAAGTCAGTGAAAGTGCACCACAAAAGCTTGCGGTGCACTTTCACTGACTTTTCTGCTGCAGCGTGTCTGGACGCTGCAGCAGGAGGTTGCCCTTGGAGCGCCGGCCGTGCGGAGGGCCAGCGGCTCTGAGGGCAACCTCAGGAGGAGGAAGGGGCGCCGATCGTGTGGTTGCCCCTCCTCTTCCCTGCCTCCAGGACAGTTTTTTAAGCTGTCTGCCGAGGCCCTTAGTTTTCCTCTTTCTTTTCCTCTTTGTATACTTGCTTCTTTATTCCTTTTGCTTTAGTTCTTATTCCTTTTTTATAATAATAATAATAATAATAATAATAATATTTTATTTATACCCCGCCCCGCCTTTAGCCGAAGCCATCAAGGTGGCTTACATTAAAAATACAACCCACATTTAAACAATCATATAACTCCCCCATAAAATTACAATTAAAGCAAACAATTAAAAACTGACATTTAAATAAACAATTAAACAATATTACAAACACTAACCAAAGGCACTAAGATGTCGAAGCACCCCCATTTTATAACAGGGGCAAATTAACCCCTGAGCAATACATATTATAATACATACAGCTAAAGGGCTCTTAAAGGTGCAGGATCAAAGCTGACTTTTTTTCTTTCCTTCCTTCTTTCTCTCTTCTTTCTTTCTTAACTCCTCTTCACTCTCCCCTGCCCTGGTTTGCATCTTTCTCTTACTCTTGGGAAGGTAAAAATCAAATTGAACCACCCAGTTGGTATCTAATCACTGCTGAGTCTCCTACCACCAGCTGTTCTTGATTAGTAAGCAGCTACTTTGGAAGAGTAAAGAGAAAGGAAGAGTAAAACTCGATTGTTATCCAACAAGACTCGTCATATTAAATTTCTTTGTTATTATAGATAAGCAATATATGCAGCGCAGAAATCTTTCTCCTCTGCATGTATTGCATCTGCAGAGTACCTGTGCATAACCTGTTACTTAACCCTACAACAGCCTGCTGCAACTTAACCCTACAACAGCCTGCTGCAACAGCCTGCTGCAACTTCTTTGCAGATAAAATCTCTCAGATAAGAACTGACTTAGGGGCTCTGCAAATGGCACAAAGCACCATCTTGGAGCCAGGGAAGGGGAGGGACAACCGGACGCCAGACGCCCCAATCCCTTCCTGAGGACATCATTGGAGCACTCACTGTTGCACACAGCGAGCACTCATATGACATCCTCCCGGCCCAGCCTCTGCATGGGCTGAGCCGGAAGAGATGCAGAAGAGCTGCGTGACAGCTCTTCCAGTGCCCCTTCTGCCCACTGTGGAAGGAGTGCTATTTTAGCTATCCTTCCAGGGCCTGCAGAAGGGTGGATTGGGGCCGAGGCATGGGGCAGCCTCAGCCCCAATCCTGCGCTTCTCAGAGTGGCCCATGGCCGCCCGTCTGCAGTGTTGTACCAGCATCAATTGATGAGGTGTCCAGCAACTTGTTGATGAAATTATACTAATTCAGTTTCAATTTGTGACTACTGATGATATGGACAAGCTTCTTGGTAGAGTGAGGAAAACAACCTGCCCTCTTGATCCTTGCCCTTCGTGGCTGGCCATCCAGGGGGGAGATGCCTTGAGGATGTTTTGTAGAGACATAATCAATGCATCCTTTAGGGAAGGTCATGTTCTATCCTGTTTGAAGGAAGCAGAGATTAGGCTGCTCCTGAAAAGACCTTCCCTGGACCCTCTGGATATGAACAGCTATAGGCCAGTTTTGATACTACCTTTTTTGAGCAAAGTGATGGAGAGGATGGTTGCTTTTCAACTCCAAGCTGTTTTGGAGGAAACTGACTATCTAGATCCATTTCAAACTGGCTTTAGGACAGGATATGGAGTTGAGACTGCCATGGTCACCTTAGCTGATGACCTTCGCCTGGGCATCGACAGGGGTTGTGTAACCCTGTTGGTGCTATTGGACCTCTCAGCGGCTTTTGATACAATAGATCATGACATCTGAATTCCACCTCTCCCCTGGCAACCATGTGGCGATCAGTGGCATTTGGGGCCATGGAGGACTGTTCTAGCCCCAGCTTTCAGCTCTCAGAGGACCATCTGAAGCGGCCTGAGCCGCCACACCTGTGGGAAGCCAGGAGGAACACCGGCGGGGATAAAAACCCGCCCAAATTCCACCTCTCCCCCGGCAACCATGCAGCGATCGGCGGTGTTTGGGGCTGCGGAGGACTGTTCTAGCCCCGGCTTTCAGCCCTCAGAGGACTATCTGAAGCAGCCTGAGCCGCCACACCTGTGGGAAGCAGGGAGGAGCACCAGCAGGGATAAAACCCCACCCGAATTCCACCTCTCCCCCGGCAACCACGCGGCAATCGGCGGCGTTTGGGGCCGCGGAGGTCTGGGCGGGGCCAGTATCACCATCACCAGATCTTTCGTTTGTTAATATCTCAAACTCCCAGAATGTCATCAGGAGGGAAATCATTTGCTCTGGAACAAGCCTCAGTTGAGATGTCCTCCTAGCCCCTTTTCTTTTTCGCCATCTATCTATGAAAGACGCTGCCACTTATTAGGGACAGGAATTAGCTGTCTCACCCATCTCCCCATCCATACAATGGAGCCAGTTATAGTCTGGGAGCAGGCATTGAGGTTGTGTGGGGGCAGGGAAGGTATGGTGGTAACAGAGTTAACAAATGTTACAAAAGAAGGAGGGATCGATGTCTAATACCTATCCCTCCTTCAGTTTATTCTGTTTCCCAAAATAACTTGGAGAGCGTGCCAACCATTCCACAGACCCTTAATCTGCTCCTTTGCAATGCCAGGTCGGTCAAAAACAAGACCCATATCATCCACGATCTTTTGGAGGATGAGGCGGCAGACCTGGCATGCTTTAGTGAGACCTGGCTGGGGGACGCAAGCGCCACAACATGGGCGCAGATCTTCCCAGCTGGGTACTCAGTCAGCGAGCAGGTAAGGGAAAGTGGGCAGAATGGTAGTGTAGCCTTGGTTCACAGAAACACCTTAACCTTGATCAGGAAGCCTATCCGGAAAACGACTCATATCAAGTGTATGTACCTTAGCCTGATCATATCAAGTGTATGTACCTATTGCTCTTGGATCTCTCAGTGGCCTTTGACACTATAGATCATGCCATCCTCTTGGATCGCCTGAGAGAGTTAGGAATTGGAGGCACTGCTTTGCAGTGGTTCCGTTCCTTCCTCTCAGGCAGATCCCAGAGGGTGAGGCTCGGGGACAGTTGCTCATCTAAAATAGAGTTTAATTGTGGTGTCCCTCAGGGCGCCATCCTGTCCCCGATGCTATTTAACATCTATATGAAGCTGCTGGGTGAGATCATTCGGAGGCATGGAGCACGGTGTCTTAAGTATGCTGATGACACCCAGATATACTTCTCCATGACTAGATCATCGTCTCAGACTTCAGATGGCGTCTCTCCTCTCAATGACTGTCTCAGAGCGGTAATGGATTGGATGAGGAAAAACAGATTGAGGCTGAATCCAGACAAAACGGAGGTACTGACAGTTACAGGCCCGAAACCAGATTTGGGAATACAGTCTCCAGTCCTGGATGGAGTCACACTCTCCTCTAAGGACTGTGTTCACAGCTTGGGGGTGCTCCTAGACTCGTCGCTTCACATGACTAGTCAGGTGAATGCGGCAGTCAGGAGCGCTTGTTATCAGCTTTGGCTGATATGCCAACTGCACCCTTATTTGGACATGAGGAATCTGAAAGCTGTGGTACATGCTCTGGTAACCTCATGTCTGGATTACTGCAATGCACTCTACATGGGGTTACCCTTGTGCCTAACCCGGAAACTACAACTGGTCCAAAGTATGGCAGCCCAGTTAATTACAGGCACATCCAGGAGGGAGCACATAACACCAGTGCTTAAATCCCTCCACTGGCTGCCGATTAGTTTCTGGGCACAGTACAAGGTGTTGGTGTCAACCTTTAAAGCCAGGGGTAGGCAACTTTTTTGAGCCAGGGGCCGTTCCCCTGAAATTGTCCCTTCCGGCAGGCCGATAGGGAGGGAATGGCGGCGCACACGCTCCAGCACGCGCGCACAACCCCCGCCACCATGTGCAACCCCCCACGCACACCGCTGCCGCCGCTACCACTACCACCACCACCACTATGCACTGCCACCGCCACCTCCGCACACATCGCGGCCGCCATTTTGTTCTCCAAAATGGCGGCCGCGATGCGTTTGAGCATGCACAGGAGTACTGCGCATGCACAAACAAGTCGCAGCCACCATTTTGGAGAACAAAATGGCGGCCACCACTCGCGACCACCATTTTGTGCGGCTGCCATTTTGTTTTCCAAAATGGCTGCTGCGACTCGTTCGTACATGTGCAGTACTGCGCATGCACAAATGCATCGCGGCCGCCATTTTGGAAATCAAAATGGCGGTAGTGGCATGCGCAGCCGCACGGTGACCAAAATGTGAGGTGGTGGTGGCGTGTGGTGGCGGCGGCGGCAGGGGTCCGCCTGGTCCGGTAAGCGTGGGGCCCTGGGCCGGAACCGGCCCGCAGGCCACAGGTTGCCAGCCCCTGTTTAAAGCCCTACATGGCTTGGGTCCTCCTTATCTTAGGGACCACCTCTCCCTGTACAATCCCCCCCCCGCACCCTCTGGTCCTCTGGGAGAAATCTGTTACAGCCAATAAAAATTAGGCTGTCTCAGAGCTCCCAGAGGGCCTTTTCTGTGACTGCTCCCAGACTATGGAATGACCTGCCAAATGAGATCTGTCTTATTACTACTCTTGCTGCTTTTAAAAAAGTAGTAAAGACGGATCTCTTCCGGCAGGCCTTCCCGGAATAATTCCCTGGCTCTAGGGGTGATGGTTCCTATTGTTCCTTTTTATTATGGTTGCCCTATTGTTTTGTTGTTGTTATTGCATTATGGCATTTTAATTTCTTTATAGTTTAATCTTTTTTTAATGGGATGGGAGGGGTAGATTCTGGGATGAGGGAATGTTTTTAACTTTGTATGTTTTAAAATGCTGCAACCCACCCTGATTGCTGAGCAGAGGGGCGGGCTATAAATAAAAATTTTATTATTATTATTATTATCTTCTTGGATTGATTGAGAAGGTTAGGAATTAGAGGCACTGCACTATAATGGTTCCGTTCCTTCCTCTCAGGCAGATTCAAGAGGGTGATGCTCAGGGACAGTCGCTCTACAAGGATGGAGCTTAATTGTGGCATCCCACAAGGTGCCATCCTGTCCCCGATGCTATTTAATATATATATGAAGCTGCTGGGAGAGATCATTCGGAGACATGGGGCGGGGTGTTATCAGTACGCCGATGACAGCCAGATATATTTCCCAATGTCTCGGTCTTCGGCTTTGACTTCAGATGGTGTCTCTCCTCGCAATGATTGTCTTAAAGCAGTAATGGACTGATGAGGAAAAACAGATTGAGATTGAATCCAGAGAAAACGGAGGTACTTACAGTAGCGGCCAACCCAGGTATTGGGATGCAATCTCCATTCCTGGATGGGGTCACACTCTCCTCTAAGGACTGTGTTCGCAGTCTGGGGGTGTTCCTGGATCTGTTGCTTCAGATGATAAGTCAGGAAAATGCAACGGTCAGCAGTGCCTGTTATCAGCTTTGGCTGATACACTAGCTGCACCCTTTCCTGGAAGTTAGGGACCTTGAAACTGTGGTGCATGTGCTGGTAACCTCTCATCTTGATTTCTGTAATGCACTCTACGTGGGGCTAGCCTCGTACTTGGTCCAGAAACTTCAACGAGTACAGAATATGGCAGCCAAGCTGGTCTCAGGAACAACGAGAAGAGACCATATAACACTGATCTTAAGATCACTTCACTGGCTGCCCATTAGTTTCTGGGCCCAGTACAAGGTGTTGGTTATCACCTTTAAAGCCCTAAATGGCTTGGGTCCAATTTATCTTTGGGATCGCCAACTCCCCTATAATCCACCCTGTGCACTCAGGACCTCTGAGAGGAATCTGCTGCAGCCTACAAAAACTACACTGTCTGCAATCACCCAGAGGACCTTTTAAGCAACTGCTCCCAGATTATAACTGCTGCAGTTATTGTTTATTTGCATTATTATTTTAAGTGTGTTTTAAATTGTCATTGTTTAATAGTATTTTAAGGGGTGGGTGGGATTGTGAGATTAATTATCATTCCTGTAACTGACTTCTTGTCTCCTAATTCTGATGCAAAAGAACTATCCACATAACAATCTAAATCTGAATTACTGTTTCTAATTACCAATTTCTTATCTAAAGTTCCTTTCAAATATCTTAATAAGTGTTTTACTGCTGTCCAGTCTTCAATTTTTGGATCATTAACTCTTCTGGACAATACATTTACAGCATATGAAATGTCTGGTCTGGTGTGGCAAGATATGAATTGTAAAGATCCTATTATGCTCCTGAATAAAGTCTTGTCTTCAAAATCTCTAGATGTTTTTTCAAATACGAAACCAATTGTCATTGGAGTTCTTACTATTTTAGCATTTTGTAATCCACACTTTTCAATCAAATTTTCAATTTTCTTTCTCTGGCTTAACAAACAATGTCCTTCTTCTGTCCATTCAACACCAATACCTAAATAAGACTTCAATAAACCTAGATCTTTTAAGACAAACTTTTCAGACAATTCTCTTTTTACTGATTCAATTTCCTGTTTTGACTTTGCTGCCACGCATAAATCGTCTACATAAATCACTAACACTATGTCTCCTTTTGTATAGACACAAGCATCTGCAATGCTCCTTTTGTATCCTAGTTTAGCTAACTCTTCATTAATGCACAAATTCCATGCTCTGGCACTTTGTTTTAATCCATACAATGCTTTTTTTCAATTTATAAACTTTCTGACTACTATTTTCTTCAAAACCTTGTGGCTGCTCCATAAAGATCTCTTCATCTAAACTAGCATTCAAGTAGGCTGTTTCAAAGTCAAAATGCTCTACAACTAAACTTCTTTTTGCTGCTACAGCCAGAACCATTCTCAGATTTTCTGGCTTTGCAGTTGGAGAATATGTCTTATCATAGTTCTCATACTGCTGTTGTGCAAAACCCTTAGCTACTAACCTTGCTTTATACTTAATACTTCCATCTGGCATTTCTTTCTTTTTGTATACCCACTTACAACCAATTACTTTCTTGTCCTTGGGTCTATCAACGACTTCAAAAACATCTTTATTTACCAGACAACCAAACTCATCATCCATTGCATCAATCCATCTTTCATGTTCTTCTCTAGACAAACTTTCCAACTCTTCAAAACTTTCAGGCTCTTCCACTGCTAAACAAGCTCTTGCATTTGTCACAACAAACCTATCTGGAGGCTTTCTAACTCTGTGACTACGTCTGGGAATAAACTCTGCTGATCTGCCTCTTTCATCCTCACTTTCTGTACTGGAAGTTGTAGTTCTATGACTAAATCTCTTGTCTTCAGTCATTCTAGTAGTAATGGGTCTAGATTGTGTCTCATTATCAGAAGAACTATCCCTGCTGCTAGTGGATGCTTCTGGCTTAACTGAAACCCCTCCGTTTCCTGAAGTTGGTTCAGTTTGTGTTTCTGGCTCATTTGAATTTCCTAACCTCAAGAAAACTTCTTTATTTGCATGCAGTTTGTCCCAACCGGCATGTCTCTCGAAATTTGCAGACCTAGAATACTGCACTTCTTTTCCACCTAAATGAAACTTGTAGCTATTTCCAGAATAACCCAAAAACCTAAGCCTTCTACTTTTGGGTTCTCCTTTCTTCCTGAAACAAGCTGGAATGTAAACATAAGCAAACTGTCCAAAGACCCTCAAATACTTGTAATTTGGCACTCTCCCATACAATACCCTGTAGGGAATGTCTTCAATTTCTGAATGATACAGTCTGTTACTAATATGTACTGCTGTCAAAGCTGCTTCCGCATCTGCCATCAAACAAGCAGTTATTCTTTTTCTGTCTTGTATTTTTTTTCTCCACTAAACCATCTTCGTTAGGACAAGCGGGATTAGTAGTTTCATGCCTTATTCCCACCTTTTGAAACCAATGAAACAATTGATTACTTAGAAATTCTCCTCCTCGGTCAGTGACAATGGTGCCTACTCTAATATCAAATTGTCTTTCCACCATTCTCACCCATGCTTTTAAACTTTGCCCAGCGTCAGATTTGTTTTTCAATATTCTTACAAAAGCAAACCTTGTAAACCTATCAACAATTACTAGGAAATATTTGCTTCCCTCTAAAGATAAACAATTAGCTTGGGCCACGTCTGCATGTACAAACTGAAATGGTCTTTGAGCAATTCTTTTGGTTTTCTTGGCTACTGGAAAAGCTCGGACCTTTACCTGATTACATACAGTACAATCTAAGTGATTTTTGCACTCAACTTTTAAATCTGGACACATACTGATTAACTTCTTTAAACATTTGAAACTAGCATGACCAAATTTTCTATGGAGTTCATGTATACAGTCTTTGTGAATTGAACTATTGTCTATGTTATTAGCATTTTCAACACTGTAGCTATCAATATTGTCTTCCAAATAGTAAAGTTTATCCTTTTTCAAGCCTATGCCTCGCAATTCCCCATTCAGTTTTATCTTACACATGTTCTTTTCAAAAATTACTGTGTAGTCTCTGTCTGTTAATCTGCTCACTGATAACAAATTATTTTCTAACTCCTTTACATGTATCACATCATTAAAGTTTTCCTTTAGCCCTGGAATGTAAACTGTACCCATTTGATTTACAGTACTGAGCTCTTTCCCATCAGCTAATAGAATAGAATAGGCTGAAGACCCTGACAAACTCTCCAAGCCTTCTCACTCTTCTTCCTGAGATGTCTCCAAACTTCTCCAGGATTCTTCTGGCTCTTGTATCTTCTCTCAAGACACCAGACAACTCAGTAGTCTTATATAAAAGATCTACTTTATTCTACTATATACATAAATACTATATGCCCTACAAATCACAATCTCTACACTTCACAATATCTCCAAAACTACTCCACACTACTCCTCTGGCAAACATTGCACTTATAGCCATTGTTAGTCACCACCCACTAGTCGGTTCCCACCCAGTGGGTGTGTACATTCATTTTGATTGGTTTACATGGATCATCCCATACTTAAGACCAACCCAAGTGTTTCATCATTTTACCTTGACTACTTAATGAATCTCAGGTGTTTGCAATCTATAACAGGTGTTTTCAATATACACTCTATAACTTTGTCCTTGTCTCTCAAGGCTTCCAAATTACATTATCCTTTTCACCTGTGTAGCTTCATGATTGCTCCTGCTTAATCACTGTGACTTTCACATACACATTTTATTTCTATTACTGTAAGTCCCATGTAGCATCCTTGGTTGAGCCTACACGCTTTGTTATGGTGTCTTTTTCTTTTCCTACTGCCTTTCACTTCACTGTGCATTTTTTCTAGTAATTCCTGTTTTCTCATGATATGACATTCTCACTTTAGTCATCTTGTGTTCTAGGGAGGGTTTTGACTTTTTGTTTTTACTCTAAGGCTCATTTATTTGTCTTTTTTGGGACTCCAGAATGTCTGCAGAACTCTTCCTCAGCATTACATTGCAAATGAGCTGATTTTCTTCCTATCAACTTTCTTCACCATCCAGCTTTCACAACCGCATCTAGAAATCCAAAATACAATGGTGTGATAATCCTGATTTGGTATTTGATGATACAGCTTTACACTTGAGGATCCTGTCTTGAAGCTTGTTGGGATCAAAGCTACCTTGGGGAATTATAATTAGCTCAAATATGCGAGAGTGAAACACCCAACTCCGTTTCACAAGACCTAACCAGGTGTATACAGAAGTCCTAAGGAATCTAGCAGGGGATGACGCTGAGATGGACCAAGCAAGTCTAACAATGTTTATTAACACAATAAGCAAACATCCAAATAAGGCACGCACACACACTAGAAGGATAAGCGGGAGAAAGTGGGGAGAGTAGAGAGTAGAGACCAGGGTATGAGGGATATATTTACACCCGAAAGACTCCTCCGGACTCCTGGCAGCAAATGCGGATGAATTCAGTGAAAGGACATGACCGGCAAGAAGAGGGGGGGGGGTTGCGGGAACTATCTCAGAACGCAGAATGACATAGGTTCAACATGCACTTCCAAGGTAGCACACGGACTGCCAGGATCCAGGGGTTTTTAAGGACATTTTGCACCCCCTAGCTATGAGTCTAACAATAGAGGACAAAGGCCTTGATGAGCTTATCTTTGTGTATCTAAGGATGAGCATAGTCTACAGTGAGATTGGTTTCAAGGCAATCAGGAGGAGGATGCTAGTAGAATAAGGTGTGATCAAATCCAATCACCGTCCCATTCGATGTGAGACTCCAACCAAATAAACTTAATGGGAATTTCCCGGGGCAACTCCCAAACCTGTCTGTCCAGGAAATCTCTAGTGGTCTTGAGCAACTTCAGCAGTGCCTACATGACCTTACATTCAGGGGATTATGGCTGCCATCTCCCAAGGGTCAGGCTGGGGTCATAGGGAACTCCACATTCTTCTCAAATGCCAGGAAAAATGGAGCACATCTGCTAACAGCCCCCCCCCCCCGAAAGCATTGAGACCAATGCATAGGTGCTTTGGGATCAATATCTTTCGAATTAGTCTTTGTCATAGAATTTCGGGGTGAGAATTTGGAAGGAGGAGTTGTGTGCAGGCAGAGGTACCTCTCTCTTAGGAAAAGGAGGGGTGGGATCCCTAACCACACATCAGGAACCCATTCATAGCAACAACATCAATGAACAAAAATCTGGGCAAACAGCAATGTAAATCTGAGGGGGCAGTGTTGTGTTTGGCCTGGGCAACACTGTCTGTAATTGGCGCTTGTGCGGTGGCTTAGCTGGAAGCCTTGGAATGTGAGCATCAGAGGCGAGGCAGCTGTGAAGGGGGAGCTGCTCATCTGCTTCGGTGGGGGCTGCAGTAGGAGCGATGCAGGCACAATCTGGGTTGAAAGTGGTGGTGCGGCAGTCTTGAGAGTGCTGGCTGGTGGTCAGCATCTAAGGCTGCATCCAGGAGCTGGAGCGATATGAGCATGTAGTCCAATCTGCACACGGCAGGGCCTCTGTGGCATCTGGATCATGTTGGAGGCTTACCTTCCTCTTGAAAGCTTGTCGGAGATTAAAGCAGTAGAAAGCATGCATTGGGGATGAAGATTCACACACACACACCCCATTTCTCTGGAGAGACATGGCTAAAAGTTAAGTGACAATGCCATAGGTCGGCACAGAAGTCAGAGGCAGAGAAGCCAAACAATGAAAGAGAGTTTCCCAAATCATCACACTTGCAATGAAATCTGTCACCGAAAGGGGGCATATAGTGCCAAACACATAGATACACCAACAAATATCATGCAACAAAAAGACTACTTGGGGCTTAAGGCCCATAACTATTCCAAGGCTGAGAGACTATAGCAGCTACGCTGTCTCAGAGCCCGTTGGCTTAATGAACTTGAGTCCTGCACCATTGCACTCTTTTACATGGGGGTGCATGGATAGGTTAAAACTGGTCAGGCGGGTCGCAGGGGCGATCCCTATAGGCTATTTGAACTGTGGGCACTTGGTCTGGGTGAAGCAGGGGTTGCCACCTTGGTGTGGGGTTGGGAAGGCGGGGAAAAATATGCAAGTTAGGATTCCGTTTGGAACTGAAGGGGGTTATTGTGGTGGAACCAGGTCGTTCCTATGGTTGAGGAAGATATGGCTGATTGTAGATTGGAGCAGGGTTGTGGACCCGATACTCCGGACGGAGTGGTCACTGTAAAAGACAGACCAAACTCTCCTCCCCCCCCCCGGGCTCTGGAAGGGCGGGGTGCAGGCAGCGGCTATGGATGTGTGAATGACTGTTTTACCCAAAAAGATTCTCTTTACCACCTTCGTCCTCTAGAGGAGGGAGACAATCAGAAAAGGAGCAGGTCTGGTGGCAGTGGTTGTAATGCCTAGTGGTTATCGGTTGTGGGAGGTCTAGCCTGCCTCTAAGGGCACGAAACTTGGCCACTTGCTTTCTAATCCAACATGCAAGACGAATAGCTCCCATAACTGTGATAACCTGTATTGCCAGAATTATTGCAATGGGATTGGTTACCAATTTTAAAATTGCCTGTCCTGTGGCAGACCAGTCCCACTTCCCAAACCAAGTGTTTTTGCTGCATCTTTGATTTCTTGAGTGACTTCAGTAATCTGCTGGGCTTTGAGGTCTACAGAAATCTTAATACTGGCCTCAGTCTGCTCAATTTGTTTGGCAGCCTGGCTCAAGTTAGTGAGTAGGCACAACCATCTTGAGATTTATAGTTCATCTTTTAAATGACATCCTTCTAGCAATTGTGGGTTTACAAAATATGGCACCTCGCTAGTATATTCTCTAACCCAGGGGTAGGCAATGTTTTTGAGCCGGGGGCCGGGTTGCTGTCCCTCAGACAATTGGGGGGCCAAAGCACCAAAATTAAATAAATAAATAAATAAATAAATAAATCAAATTAAAAAATTTAAAAAAATTTAAAAAATATGTATGCACGCTCTCTCAGCCCCAGAAAAGCCATGGCAAAGCCCCTGTGGAGATTTTACCAAGAAAACCCCAAGAACAAGTAATAACAACAATAATCAACATCATCATGACGGAGGGGCGGGGGGGCAATGGAGGCAGGACCGGCCTGGCGCCGATCCAAAGGCCTCAGGGGGCCGCATCTGGCCCCCGGGCCTTAGGTTGCCTATCCCTGCTCTAACCATTTCATGAAGATAAAATTCCTTCCCAAAACAATCTCTTACATGTACTTGGGAAAAGCATGGGTTTCCTAATGACCTATCAATATCTAGAATACATTCAATAAAAGAACATGATCACAAGGGGTCTGGAGGCAAAAGCAATCATGGTTAAGTTGTACAAGGATGGATGCCTGGACTGGAATTATGATGTGGGTCTGTATCTCTTGTATGGGGGTTCCTATTAAAACGCTGTAACAATGGGTCCATTGCTGTGTTTTTACACACCCAGACAAATCATGCAAGTGGGTGTCATTAGTCTAATGTAGGGTTTGTTCTGGCAACATCGTTGTATTGCCTTCTGCTAAGGGAAGACCTATGTGATAAGCGGGGTGAATGACTTGAGGATCCCATATCTTTTAAACAAAATCATGACTTCTAGATGAATGAGTCGCATCAGGAATAAGGCTGCTTTGGATTTGGGTGCACTGAATGGCTATGGACAAGTTGTAAATACCGGACTTAAGGGAGTTTCCAATGTCTATAATGATTTCCTTTTTGATGCCTACCCACTGCAGTAGGAGATGATCAATTATGTCTATGCCTTGGGCCACGTTTGTTAGACCTGAGGCAATGGATACACCTAACTCTTTGGTTCTAGATCCAACCAATCCCAGTTTGTTAGCCACTACTTCTGTATCTATCGCATTTAAAACTCCTACTCCTGTTCCAAATCCTCCTAACACTGTGCTTACAATATCGCGCTTGCTTCTGAAAAGCAGGTGTGTTACACTATGCCACTTATCTTCCAATTGTTCCCATTGTGCCCATGAGGCTTTTAAATATGGGCTACAGGAGGGGATGGTGCGTCCTATATTTACAGCGGTCAAGTTCAACTTTAGGTTGTGACTATGGGTTGAATCTCCGTATACGCATAAAGGGATATATCTTTCCTAATTACTACATTGCCAATATACATAGATGGCTCTTGAATCATAGCGGGAACCTCTGCTGGGATGTCTGGGCACAATGTGACCTGAGCTTTGGGGATGGGCGGCTTTCTGAAATCTCTGCTTAATACCTAGGTCAGAACATAGGGCTTTCATGACTTCTCCTGTGAAATGGCTGCCTGAGTCATGGTCAATGGTGAAGGTTTGGGGCAGTCCCCAGCAACTAAAAAGCTGTTCAAATAGGATTCGGGCTGTGGTGTCAGCAGTGTTATCTCTAGTGGGAAAAGCCTCAATTCATTTGCTAAATGGGTCGATTATGATCAAACAGTACTTGTGGGGTCAGGAGGTGGTTGGCAAGGGGCCAATATAATCCATTTGCAGTCGGGACCAGGGGCCTTCTATGCGTTGGTGGTGGATGGGGGCCTTGGGGCCGCTAGAGTCCACGTTTACCATGGCACATGCGAGGCAGTTCTCTACCCACTGCTCTATGTCCTCCTTCATGCGGGGCCACCATCCTGTTTCCTTAATTCTGTCTATAGTGATTTGCTTTCCTCGGTGTCCTATGTTATGTACAAACTGAATGAGATCCCCTCGGACCTCAGTGGAGACTATCCAATGATAAATTCCTTCTCCATCTACTGCCCACCATATATCTTCTTTCTGTACTATACTATATTTCCCTGTGGAGTCCTTGCCTGCTGCTGCTAGCGCTTTGGTCTCACTGTCTCCCTTTTGCAGCTATGCTAAATCTAGGGTCTTGGGTAGGGTGTAGGCCTTGGGTTTTACATTAATGGTGGCCATGGGGGTAGTGGCTGCTGTCTTAGCTAGGGTGTCGGCCCTATTATTCCATTGGGCTTTTTCCTCTGTGGTTTTCTGATGGCCTTTCACATAAGAGACCCATGTGGGGGCAGTTTTATTCAGGATCAACTGGGCTGCTTCTTGACACTTATCTGCATGTGCTACTGGCTTATTGTCACTAGTTTTCCAATCTCGGGTCATCCAAATGGGGAGCCAATCAATGGCCATGTTTACAGTCCATAGGGAGTCTGAATAAATAGCTGCGGGGGTGTCTGGGTCCTCAAATTCCAACATGGCACGGAGGGCTTCTACCTCGGCAGCCTGACTGGAGTGGGTGCAAACGGTTCCTTGGAGGGTGTGCTGGTCGTTAACTCTGATGGCTCCAAATCCCTTTAAGCAGGTCCCATCGGGGCAGGCGGAAGATTCGTCTCAAAACCAACACATAAATCCTTCCTGCATGGCTTCTGCCAGGGGCTTGCCTGCCTTCACTGGCCAGTTACTTGGTGTGTTTATAGGGAGGGGGCACTCGTGGGCTGCTCCAGCAACCACTAGCCCATAGGGGGCAACCGGCTCGTTGTCTTGTCTATTATAATCAAGGCCGTGTTTGATTAATTCTAGGGTCCATTTGGCTATGCGGGAGCTATGAACTTGGCCATCCTGAATTTTGCCTGATAGGATATACTTAAGGGTTGTATGTGGGGTCTGAACAATGACTCTGGTGCCACCTATGATAAACTCCCAGTGGGTCAGGGCCCATATCAGAGCTAAGCAGTTCTTCTCACACAGGCTAAACTTTACTTCCATGGGAGTGAGGTTTTTCAAGGCGTAAGCTACTACCCTATGCACATTGTTCCTAAGCTGAGTGAGGACTGCTCCTACATGGCTATCTGCTATTGCAAGCTGAATGTAAAATGGCTGGGTCACATTGGGATGTACTAAGGCTGGCGCTTTGGCTAGATCTGTTTTTAGAGTGGCAAATGCTTCCTGTTGTTCAGGGCCCCATTTCCATACTGCGCCCTTCTTAAGTAAGGCATATAGGGGCTTTGCTTTGCTAGCGAAGGCTTCGATGAATTCTCTGGAAAAGTTAAAGGTTCCTAGGAGCATTCTCAGGGATGCTACATCTGTGGGGGCAGGGAGTTTTCCAATAGTCTCTACTCTCTGTAAGTCCGGAGTCCTACAATCTGGCTGGAGGTTGAGTCCTAAGTACTTGACCTGCGTCTGCACTAACTGAGCCTTTTGCCAGTTGGCCTTAAATCCTGTGTCCTGAATGAGCTCTAACACTTCTCTGGTGATGTCTGCGGTCTTTTCTTGGGAGTCTGAATGGACTAAAATGTCATCCACATAGGACAAAATATAGGAGTGTGACGTGGGTCACAACTTGGTCCACATTTTGACCATGTGGGCATGGCAGATTGAGGGGCTGGAGTGAAAACCTTGGGGTACCCTCTTGAAACACATTTGATTCCTGTGAAATTTGAATGCAAATTTGTAGAAGCAACTCTCGTGGAGTGGGATGGAGTGGAAGGCGTTTGCTAGATCTATTAAACTGTAAAATTTGGCTCCAGCTGCGATGACAGCTAAAATCTCATTGTACTTGGCTACTACGGGGGCTACTGGGGGAGTGACCACATTGAAGGCTCTAAAATCCACAGTCATTCGCCATGTGACACCATCAGCTTTTAACACTGGCCATAGGGGCACATTGCAAATTGATTGCATGGGGAGTATTACATCATATTTGAGGAGGCCTTCTATGGTTTTTGCTATCCCTTCTTCTGCCTCATGGGGGTATCGGTACGGCTTCTGTGGAGGCAGATCCTTCCCTTCTATGAGCACACCTGCTCCTTTAACCTTGCCACACTCCATTTTGTCTCTGATCCACACGTCTGGGAAATCTGCAGTCCATGGGTCATGTAAAATGGGGTAAAGGGGTGCCGGGGCTTTTAAGGCGGTACACTGGTGTATGGCTGATACTACGAGTGGACCTTCCTCCAATTGTCATAGGAAACCGTTGACCAGATCAAGGGTCAAACGGTTCCTTCTTAAGAATCCTGCTCCTAAAATTCCATTGTCCTCTCCCTGGTTCTCACACACCTTGATGTAGTCTAGAATGGGTCCTAAGTGAATGGGGATGTCTCTCCAAATGGCGGCTTGGTGCTTGCCCTTCCCAAAACCTATTAGCTCCATGCTGTCCTGTGTCCTACTTCCTTCAGCGGCCAATTTGGGGTGTAGTGTGTTAACTGCGGTGCCTGAATCCACAAGTAGAGTGGTGGGCTTGGGTTTGTCTTGGGACCCCACCTTTACATTTACAGTCGGGCGTCCCCAAAAATCTGGTTTGAGGGTGGCTACTATCTGTTGACTAGGCGGAGCTATTGTGGGAGTTGGAGGATTTGGAGCACTGGTGGGGATAACTGTGGAGACCTGGTTCCTTGGGGCTTTAATAGCTCTGGTCCTAGGAGGTGGATGTGGGGGACTATGATGGTTTCAGGCAGGAGGGTCTTCAGCCCAAGGGATCCGAATGTCTGCCCTGGCTCTCCGCGAGCCCCGGGATCCTGGGCATCCCTAGCCTGATTGACTTGGGTTCTGCATCGGGTTCTGGGGTACAGACGCACTAGGGTTGGTACTGGGTCCATTGGGGTCTCGACCGCCTAGAGTTCGGAGCAGTAGCTCGGTGAGTTCATGAGTGGGCCGGCCATGAAGGTCCAATATGGTGTATCCTAACTCCCTCAGTTGCCTCCAAATGGGGCTCCTAATTTCATGTAGGGGGTCCTTGCCATAGTCTGGGGCCTCTGGCCCTCTGGGGTAACTCCTAAAGCCTCTCCTAAAACGGTTGTTGTTGGGGGACTTCCCTGGCTCACTGGACATTGGCAGAGAATGGGGGCCAGTGTTCCGGTATGTAACCGCGTGGACTGGTTCACCATCTTTATCTGTCTTCCTTCCTAGGCTGCAGGAGGTTTTTCCTGAGTTTGCTGCCACTAAGCTCTTAGCCATATCTTTCTGTGCTTCTCTAGCCCAGAATATCTGGGAAGCTGCCTGAATGTGCTGCAAAAATCCTTGCCAATCTATTGTGCTCACTTGGTGGTAAGCAGGACCTATGCACGTTTTAGCGGCCTCATTTATACCTTGGTGCACCTCTTTTATGAAATCAGTACAGTTCAAAAGTGGCACCCCGTCACGATTAAGGCTAACTTCTCATGTTAGGATCGCTAACATTTTATTTCTGGCTACATAAGTGTCTGGGGCTTCGTCTGTCTGTTGTACTTCATTGTGGTATTTTGCTCTGAGGGTGGTGCCTGGCCAGAGGATTTGCATCATTACGCGTATCCACTCCTTTAACTCTAAGTTTGCCAGATCATAGTTGGAAACTGCTGCCTCAAAGGGGCCTAAGTAAGCGGGATCTATGCTCAGCCTTGCTATCTGCGTAAGGTCCTGTCCTTTAGCTTTTGGATAGGAAAGGATGATGTTAGACATCCATTGGACTCCTGTGTGGGGATTTAGCCTTCCTTGCTGGTCTGCTAGGGCTTTAATTTCTGTTAGTGACCATGAGACCATTTCTTCCACTATTTTAGTAACTGTGCCATCTTCTGAGGTGGCTTTTGTCTCTACCATACTCCGGGTTTTAACAGGATCCATGGATATGCCTGGAGTGCACCCCTCCATTGGTTCATTCCCTTTTGGGGGACTCCATTGGGGATTGTAGGGTGGGGGAGTCCATGCCTATACCGGAGATGGACTCTCCTGAAGGAGGTTTGCCTACATGGCCGACTCTAAAATGTTAGGTTGCACTGTGGCCACGAGGGCGCTTTTTAAGTTTACTTTACTTTCTAATTCTCTAATTCGGGCCTTGCACATGGTGTGGTCAGCTTGGGCTGCCGCTTCTGTTTTCTGGGCCAATATGAACTTTGCAGCTTGTTTTGCCTGGCCTAATTTAAATTCTAATTCAGCCATCTTTTGTTTTAGGGCAATATTTTCTTGTTCCGCCCTATCTTCTCTCTGGCTTGCTTCATGGGCTCTCCTAGTGAGATTCATGTTTTCTGTTACTTTATTCCTTGCCTGGGTTACCAATTCTCCTATTTGTTTTTGGGACACCTCTATCTCCAATTTATATTTTCTATACTTTTCAATGGCGTCATGGGCTAGGGTCCAGATTCCCCATGATGCCAGCCTATCTTTTTTGGACTGCGGGATGCTTTTAAGTCCCCTTTTAGCATTCCTGATATTGTAGACCTCAGGGTCAGAAATGGATCATCTGTCGGGAATGCCCCTGGAATCCAGGGATTAGGCCCCTTCTTGGTGATCCACCTCTGCAGCCTGTTCTGCACCTTCATCGAAAAGAAGTGTGTGTGTGTGGGTTGCAAGAACTATCTCAGAGCGCAGACTGACATAGGTTAATAATAATAATAATAATAATAATAATAATAATAAATTTTATTTATAGCCCGCCCCTCTGCGGAGCAATTGGGGCGGGTTACATCAATTAAAAAACAGAAGATACAGAAGTTAAAAACAATCGCATACCCATCCAACCCTCCCACCCCTTAAAACAGTATTAAACTAATTATTAATTAAAACAACATGCTCCAAACACAACAAAATAAATAACAATACAACAAATACAACATGAGCAGTAGGAGGAAGGGCAATATAGCTGTCTCCTGGAGCCGGAAGTTATTCCGGGAAGGCCTGCCAGAAGAGATCCGTCTTTAATGCTTTCTTGAAAGCCGCAAGAGTGGTGATATGACGGATCTCCTCCGGCAGGCCATTCCAGAGTCTGGGAGCGGTGACAGAGAAAGTCCTCTGGGAGGTCTGAGACAGCCTAGTTTTTACTGGCTGCAACAGATTCCTCCCAGAGGACCGAAGGGCGCGGGGAGGATCATATGGGAAGAGGCGGTCCCTGAGATAAGATGGACCCAAGCCATGTAGGGCTTTAAAGGTCAGAACCAACACCTTGTACTGCGCCCGGAAACTAATCGGCAGCCAGTGGAGGGATTTAAGCACCGGTGTTATGTGCTCCCTCCTTGATATACCAGTAATTAACCTGGCTGCCATGTTTTGCACTAATTGTAGTTTCCGAGTTAGGCACAAGGGTAGCCCCATGTAGAGTGCGTTGCAGTAATCTAATCGTGAGGTTACCAGGGCGTGTACTACAGTTTCCAGATCCCTCATGTCCAGATAAGGGCGCAGTTGGCGTATCAGCCGAAGCTGATAACAGGCACTCCTGACCACCGCATTCACCTGACTAGTCATGTGAAGCGATGAGTCAAGGAGCACCCCCAAACTGCGAACACAGTCCTTTACGGAGAGTGTGACCCCGTCCAGGACTGGAGACTGTATTCCCAAACCTGGTTTCGGGCCTGTGACTGTGAGTACCTCCGTTTTGTCAGGATTTAGCTTCAATCTATTTTTCCTCATCCAATCCATTACCGCTCTAAGACATTCATTAAGAGACGCCATCTGAAATCTGAGACGATGATCTGGTCATGGAGAGATATATCTGGGTGTCATCAGCGTACTGAAGACACCGAGCTCCATGCCTCCGAATGATCTCCCCCAGTGGTTTCATGTAGATATTAAATAACATCGGGGACAGGATGGCGCCCTGTGGGACACCACAATTAAGCTCTATTTAGACGAGCAACGAGGTTCAGCATGCACTTCCAAGGTAGCACATGGATTGCCAGGATCCAGGGGTTTTTAAGTACATTTTGCACCCCCATCTATGAGTCTAACAATAGAGGACAAAGACCTTGATGAGCTTATCTTTGTGTGTCTAAGAATGAGCTTAGTCTAAACAATGAGATTGGTTTCAAGGCAATAGGAGGAGGATGCTAGTAGAATAAGGTGTGATCAAATCCAATCACCATCCCATCCGGTGTGAGACTCCAACCAAATAAACTTAATGGAAATTTCCCGAGGGCAACTCCCAAACCTGCCTGTCCAGGAAATCTCTAGTGGTCTTGAGCAACTTCAGCAGTGCCTACATGACCTTACATTCAGGGGATTATGGCTGCCATCTCCCAAGGGTCAGGCTGGGGTCATAGGGAACTCCACATGCTTCTCAAATGCCAGGAAAAATGGAGCACATCTGCTGCCCTTCCAGATGTTAGCCTTTGATCCAAAAAACACTGCAGAAATAATCCAGTTTGAGAGTGTTTGTTTTAACTGCCTTAGCTACGGAATCCTGGAAATTGTAGTGTATTATGGCACCAGAGCTCTCTGAAAGTCTTTTGTATCTCCTTTTATGTGTATTGGGAAATATATTGATCATTTCCAATCTGTTGACATCTCTATTATTTTCCATATTTGTTGGCATATTAAAATAATAATAATAATAATAATAATAATAATAATAATAATAATTTATTTGTATACCGCCCTATGGCGAACCAATCCGGGTGGTGAACAGAATAAAATGCAATATACAATGAGTACAATCTAAAACACACCAACCCCCCTCCCCCCTCTGTGTTCACTGTAGCAGTTGAATTGGGATATAATCTGTTCCTGGTGATTTATTTTGACACATTTCTCTTATTGCATCTTCCACTTCACTTTTTAGAATTTGGGGTTTGTCTTCATATGGCACTTCATTCCATGTGTCATTCATTTTCTCATCTCTTTTATATAACTCTTCTGTGTATTGTCACCAGGATTAGGACACATTATATTAAACAGAGGATGACGCATCTGTTTTGTTTCTGTGTTTGTTTGTTTTTCCCCCAGAAAACAAGGAACACTTATTTTTCACCTACAAGCCTTTTTGTATACTATTCAGGAGATCAACCATAATCCCAAGCTCTTACCCAATATCTCCCTGGGATACAGCACCTACGACACCTATTTCAATGCAATGCTCACGTACAATGCCTTGCTTGATTTGCTCTCCGCAGGAGGATGGAATATTCCAAATTACAGCTGCGGAAGTCAGAAGGAACCAGTGGCAGTTGTAGATGGGTCTGACTCTGAAATTTCCATCCATCTTTCAAACATGCTGGCCATTTACAAAATCCCCCAGGTAAGGATAAGCAGAAAAAAGGGCCAGCATGGCATAGTGGTTTGACTGTTGGGCAGTAGACCATATTGAGTAGACTAGGGTTCAATTCCTAGGTCAGCCATGAAACCCACTGGCTGACCTTGGGCAAGTCACATGCTCTCAGACTCAGGGGCAGGCAATGACAAAACTCCTCTGAAAATATCTTGCCAAGAAAACACCAGGATAACTTCACTTTAGGATCACCATAAGTCAAAAGAACCTGAAGACACAAAACAAAAAGAACAAAGGGATAGTCAGAAAGGTGGACAGGGTGGTGATGGTTATGCAGTTTGTGTTTGGTTTCAACATCTTTCAGCTTTTGAGTGCTTCTTGTGTTGTATATCCTTTGAGTATTTCCCTGTTTTAAATAATTAATATCAATGTATATATAGTTGCTATGTGCATTCAAGTTATTCTGAGTTATGGGAATCCTAAGGTGGATCTAACTCAAGGGTTTCTTGGTAAGATTTCTTCCAAGGCGGTGTTGCATGGCCTTCATCTGAGGCTGAGAGAATGGAATTTCTATGTCTTCGCAGGGACTCTGCTCTCTAAAAATCTAGCCCAAAACTAAACCACTACACCACACTGGCTCATAGTTTATATGTACTGGGCTTAATTTTGTTTCTGGAAAAAAATATGAATATAACCTCATGTGGAAACCAGAGAAGAAAGAGGGTGCATGAAAAGGCTGACAGGTAATTTGTGATGTGTCTGGACAGATAGGAGAGCCTCCATCTTGTCATAGTTCAAAAGCTGGACTGAGGTCAGCTAAATCTGTTGAAGTTTAACTAAGCTGTATAATTAATATGAATAAAAATGTCGGCTTCTTTGGGTATATTTGCTTTATTCACCATGTAATCCAACTGGTAAGAGTCAACAAAGAGGCATAAAAAAGAGGTGAGGGCTGATGAGAGGATGCATTACTGGTGTGAGCCCCACTGAATCCCCCCTGCTCCTTGGAAACATCAGTCTCATAGCCACATTCTCCACCCACCCTGTCTCTTCCAGAGCGCTCTGCCTGAACCTCTGGAAAAAAGGAATTGAGAGCGGAGGCTACCATCACTATCTTTTCTATAGTTTTTTGTGGGTTTTTCAGGCTTTGTGGCCATGTTCTAGAAGAGTTTCAATTCAGAGAAGAGTTCTAGAGTTCTAGAAGAGTTTCAATTCTAGAAACTCTTCTAGAACATGGTCACACAGCACGAAAAACCCACAAAAAAATATGGATGCCGGCCATGAAAGCCTACGACTTCACTATCTTTTCTTCCTGCCCTAGATGTCTTCCTCCTTCAGACTGGTTGCTGCATCTACTCCAGGAGAGAATACTTGCTGCTGCTTTTAAGGTGTTGGAGCAGGCAACTGATGTAGAAGTGACCTGGCTTTAATACGTTTGCTCATTTGCTGCTACAGTGAAGGCAGATAGCAATCCAGGGATCCTCCCTCCCTGCAAGTAGTCAGCTTAGGCTACCAGCTGTCTATCTAGCACCTGAATAAGAACAACAAAGAGGGTTATTGGGGTGGGAGGGATATGTTTTGTTACCTAAAACACACAGCAGCTGCTCACAAACTCTAAAACACCTTTCTAAGAGGGGTGAGACTGGTGCCCTCCTTTCTATTTTTCGGTAGGCAGGGGAAAACTTTTATAAAAATTAATTTGTCAGGTCTTTGAACACGGATTGCTCAAGAGGACTGGGCCTTGCAGAATTCTGCCACCTTGGATCCCATTTTGCTAAAATGGTGGGGTATTAGTGCAATAAATAAATTAATAAATAAATATACTGTCCATCTGTGTGTTTATATAATCATAGAGTTACAGGAATACACAGTCAAAGCACTCTGTGACAGATGGCCATCCAGCCTCTGTTGAAAGACAGTCTCCAAAGAAAAAGACTTCACTGCCCTCCAGGGCAGCATCTTCCACTGCTGGACAGCTCTTAGCCTCAGGACATTCTTCCTAATGTTGAGGTGAAGGGTCTGGAAACCATGCTATATGAGGACAGGCTTCAGGAGCTTGGTATGTTTAGACTGGCAAAGTTTAGAAAAGGAAAAGAGGTGACTATTTGAAGGGATATCATATTGAGGATTGAGCAAACTTGCTTTGTGCTATTCCTTAAACTAGGTCACAGAACAATGGATTCAAACTACAGGGAAAGAGATTCCAACTAAACATTAGAAAGAACTTCCTGATGATAAGAGCCAATGGAATAGGCTGCCTTGAAGGGTGGTAAAGTCTGCTTCTTTTGAGATTTTAAAACAGGCTGGATGGAGAAAGTTTGTTTTCTTCTGCTACAGAGACTAGGAGATGGAGATGGTACTTTGATAAGTATTCCTGCATGGCAGAAGGAGGTTGGACTGAGTGGCTCTTGTGACCTGTTCTAGCTCTAGGATTCTAAGATATGTGAACACTGAGAAGATTTCACCAATAATGAACTCATAGCAGGTGCCACAGTGGCTGATGCAATTGAATGATATATAATCTGATGAAAGGCAGCCAAAAGCCAAGGTCTAACTCAGGGGTAGGCAACCTTTCACCTTTAAGGGCCGAGGGACTTCAGCTCCCAGAAGCCTCAGCCATGTTGGCCAATAGTCCCATGTTGGCCAATAGCTCCTGGGATTCTGGGAGCTGAAGTCCCTCGGCCCTTAAAGGGGAAAGGTTGCCTACCCCTGGTCTAACTAAACACAGGTTTGCAAAGGGATCTTGCAGCACCTTTATGACTAACTGTGCTAAAGAATTTGAACCATAAGCTTTCATAGACTTGGCCTACCTCCTCATATGTTGCATCTGATGAAATAGACCAAAGGGTTTGTGGCATGGTAAAAAAACTGTGATTTACCTCCTCTGAAATCTCTTCTGGGATGCAGCTGGGTTCTATCACACACATTTTGCCACTGATGCCATCTCCTGGCTGCAATCCGCCCTCAGATGGCTGATTTGCAAAATCATGAAACTCCCATCTTTGCAAATTGCCAGATGAGAACAGATTCTAGCCAGGTTTTTCAGTTGGATGCAGCCAGGAGTCAGCATTGGCAGCAAAATGTATGTGATAAAACCAAGCTGCAACCTGGAAGAGACCTCAATTCGGAGGAGTCAAGTTGCATTTTTTAACCATGCAATAAACTCCCAAGTCTACAAAAGCTTATGCTACAACTTCTTTTGCACAGTCTGGTCCCAAACACACTGTAGAAATTATCTAGTTTGAGACCACTTTAACTGCCCTGGACCAATGCTAGGGAAGTCTGGGAACTGTAGTTTTGTGAGACATTTAGCCTCCTCTGTCAAAGAGCTTTGGTGCCACAATAAACTACAGTTCCCCAGATTCCTTAAAACTGAGCCAGGGCAGTTAAAGTGGTCTCAAACTGAATTACTTCTGCAGGTGTTTTTTTTGGGGGGGGTTGGACCTTAGGGGGGATGCAGACAGGCGGCTCTGGGCTGCCCCGGGAAGTGGAGGATTGAGGCTGAGGCTGCCGGACACCTCGGCCCCGATCCTCCCTTTCACTGCCTGCAAAAGGAGCGCTAAAATAGCACTCCTTCCACAAGCCGCAAAAGGGGTGCTGCAAAAGGCGTGGCGTGCCTTTTTGGTGTCTCTTCTGGCTCAGCGTGTGTGGACGCTGAGCCGGAAGGACATCATCGGAGTGCCCTTTGTGTGGACAGGCCATCGCTCCGATGACGTCCTCAGGAAGGGGATGGGGCACCCAGCGTCCAGCTGCCCCTCCCTTTCCTTGCCTCCAACATGCCGCAAAGGGCCCGTCTGCAGAGGCCCTTTGTCTCAAAGGTACTACAAGCTCCCTTTGCATAATAGTCTGGTTTGGCATGGCTATGTCTCTGACTTTTGTGCTCAGTTTTCTCTGTACTGAATTGAAGAACCTAATTGGAGGAGACCAAAGTTACATTGCCTCCAAGGAAAGAAACTGATTGTTTATATAAACAGAGTACAGTCAGCATCTGTGTTTGGGTTTTGGTTGGATGAGGATGTTAATAGGCTCAGCAGAGGCTGGAGAAAGAATAAAATCAGCTAAGAAGAGAGGGAAAACAGACTGCTTTTGCATTCTCAGCAAGGGGAGAAGGATGAAAATGCAGCCTGCCCAACTAATGCTGTTCCTACGTTATATATACTGGATGCTGTAATATATAGTGTTGCTGAAGGATATTAACTCTTGGAAGCCTATAGGTACACTGTTATGAGTGTTATATAAGATGCATAGTTCCTCAACAGATAGGATGGTATTCCTATATGGATAAATGGCTGAGTTATATTGTAAGATGATAATGTTCTGCTATGTGATAGCTTGTCAGAGAGATGCTGAGATAATGATTCATTTGAAAGTGAAACATCGTACTTGCTATATTCACTGTGGTATGATTAATGAAGGATGTCTTATATACAATCTGATGCAATGAAGGCAAGGTGTTTGGATGGTTACATGTTTTTCTTTTCCCCTAAGGGGAATGTGTACATTTGTATGGCTATGGTTACCTATAATAAATTGCCTGGAAGATTATCTGCTCATTCTCCCCTAAAAATATCCTGAGATTCTGGTACTTAAGAATGCTTAATAGATGTGTTGATATTAAGTCTGCCTGTCTGGTTTTCACTGACATCACAAGCTGGATGCCCAGGTGGCTTAAGGTGATGGTGGGACCCCAGACAGATTACAGATTAGTTGACAAATGGCAAAGGAATCTCAATCCCTCAGTCTGAAGAGAGTTGGGAAACTATGTCTTTTTCATCTGATAAAGTGATAATCTTCTGTATTTGAAGTCAACATGCCCAGCTCCCTAAACTGTTCCTCATAAGATGTGTTGGTTTCAAGATGTTGGTCACCATTTAGATTAACATATTTCTTTGCTTTGTCCTGAAACACAACAACAAGGACATTAACCTCATTTACCTCCTGCCAGGTGAGTTATGGTTTGATCTCCCGGGATGTTAACGTTGACACCCAGTTCCCTTTTTACTACCGAATGACTCCCAAAGAAGAAATCTTGTACCCAGGGATTGTACAACTCCTCCTGCAACTTGGATGGACATGGATTGCTCTCTTTGCTCCAGACAATGACAATGGAAACAGGTTTCTGCATACCCTGACACCGGAGCTCATTCAACATGGGATCTGTGTGGCCCTCTCAGAAAGGATCCCAGAATTTGTTGGGCCTCATGTGGAAATTTCCCCTGATGATATTCTCAAGTGGAGGCAAGTTAAGGTGTTTGTTACCTATGCAGAGACTCGCTCCTTTTTAACTGTCATATTCCTTTTAACAATGTTACTTCAACTCTGGGCAGAATCCATCGAAGGGAAAGTCTGGGTCACAACAGCTTCGTGGGACATCAGCTTAATGTTGGCTGGGATAGGTTTTCAGCACAGCCATTGGTTCCTCTCCTTCTCAATCCAGTTGAAAAATCAGCTCCAAAATGACCATTTCATGTACACCCTTCATCATCACCCAGAGATCTTCCATTGTTCAATTTCAAAACACAATCTATCAGTGAAAGGCTGGACTAGATGTGAACAGACAAAGGATTTGCCTCTGGATGTGTTTGGGGAAAGCGTGTCTAGGGACAGCTACAGAGTTTATCACAGTGTCCTGGCTGTGGCACATGCCTTACATGCTGCATCCTCACCCAGAGGCAAGCACATGAAGACAGTGGGCAGAGGAGAAAGGTCAAAACATCCAAAATTGCATCCGTGGCAGGTATTAGTTCCTTTTTTCATCAGGGACTTATTTTTAAAGCTTGGGGAAAGTTAGTGTTTTGTTTAGAGCAGAATTTTCAAACTAATCCAGTAGACATCATGCTACAAAACTGGGTATTATTGTAGGAAAAAGGTCTGAAGGTCACATGTCACATCTTGGATTAAAGTCCCTCATCCCTCAGCCACAAGGATTGTAATCCAGAACATCTGGAAAATATAGGGATGAGGAAAACTGGTTACATAATGGTTTGAATGCTAGCCTTCTCTAAATTCCCAAAGCAGAAAGAAGGGACACAGAAAGGGACCTCTGCTTCAGTTAGGAAGAGGACAGAAGGCAAACAAGAGCACCATTATGGCCTCTGAAAGCTTGTCCCCGAACCTCTCCTTGGACTTCATAATGAATGGTGTGGTCATAATGACTGATTCTGCTTTTCTCTGACCTTCTAGCTTCACCCATTCCTGAGTGACTTGGTACTCTTCAACACCTCCCAGAGCACCATCTATTTGGATGAAGATGGGGAACTGGGAGCCAACTTCGATATCTGGAATACTGTGGTGTGGCCCAACAGATCAGCTGCCACAGTGAAATTTGGGAGTCTAGAGAGACAGAGGTCATCAGGCAAAAACTTCCATATTGAGGAAGATGCCATTGTGTGGCTCAAGGGGCTTAACCGGGTGAGGAAAAGCTAATTCTTGGGTAGTTTCTACTCCTTAAGCTAAGACAGACAATAGATCAACCTGGGCTGCTGTTGGAGAGATATTTGGATAGTTACTGATGCAAAGGTTATGGCTGCACTTTTGTGCAAAAGCAAACTGGACTCGTGTTTACTGGTGCAGCCACCTTGAGTCCCATTTTGGGAGAATGGTGGGATATAAATCAAACAAAATTGGGGCGCATCCAGGGGTTAATTTAGGGGCACAAACTCCATCACACCAAAGGAACAGATCATGTCCAGAAGGTTGTCTCTGCTGCCCTTGGACATTTAAGTTATGTCTGAAAAGGGCAAGCTTCCCCACCTCTATCCCTTTAGACAGGGATTGATGGTTCTTTGCTATTCATCAACTAGTCTGCATCGGTTTGGAGGCCCCTGTTATCAATCCTTGGTTTTCTGGGCTCCCAACTCATGAATCACAGTACAGTCCAAACATGCATCAACACTCCACTTAAGCACTCTTAAGTATTTGAATCTCACAATATTAGTATGGGAGAATGGGTAGGCGCAAAGAGACCCCAACTGTCCTCTAAGTCCGGGGCAGGCAACCTTTCCCCTTTAAAGGCCGAGGGACTTCAGCTCCCAGAATCCCAGGAGCTATTGGCCAACATGGGACTATTGGCTAACATGACGGAGGCTTCTGGAAGCTGAAGTCCCTCGGCCCTTAAAGGGGAAAGGTTGCCTACCCCTGCTCTAAGCTATTTGTCATATATAATCATATATATACAAATATACACTCCCGTTATGGAGAAACATAGACTTTTCAATGACAAGTTACATTACTTCCATTCCATTCCATATGAGGCATCATAAATTCATAACGAATTGAACCTTTATACCATCTGTGGGGGACTGCAGATGGGCGGCTCTGGGCCACCCCAGGAAGAAACCCCACACCGTGGCCCCAATCCTCCCTTTTGCCACCCTGAAAAGAGTGGCAAAATGCCGTTCCTTTCAGGGGCAGCTAAAGTCCGCCCTAAGAACTGGCACATGGCTCTTCAGTGCCCTTTTCGGTGCAGTGTGTTTGAACACTGTGCAGGAAGGGCTTCCTGATGGTGCACAGTGTGCATAATGGTGTGTGGCATCAAGACGGCATCAGTGTGGGGTTGGGGTGGCTGGCGTGCAGCTGCCCTGCCCCATCTCTGCATCCAGGCTGGCCCTTTGGGCCGGTCTGCAGAGGCCCTGTGTTTCCTTAGCAGGCATATCCATGCTTAAAGCACAGACGAAATTAACATCTTAAATATAACATCTGTGAATAAATTCATAGGCAAGCAAGTTGGCTAGAGGGTGGCTAGAAGCACTCCACCCCCAATGGTGCCTCTAAACCTGGATATCAGTGCAGTTCTTTCTCCTTTACACACACACACGCACACAGATTCACCAATATCTAACATCAAAACTCACATCATAAAGAAGATGCCTATGGGTGAGCCAAAATGTGCTCCTTTCTTTTAAAGTTTTTAATACTCATGTCAAGAATCAACACTAAATGATGCATCAGTGAAATCAGAACAAAGAACTGACATGGATAAGACCAATGCTATCCTTTAAAATAGTTTCTTTGGGAAAGTTTTCCTCCTCAGAAGCAGTGGGAAATGGAAAGATGAAGTTTAGTAGCTTCTACAAAAGACATTCCTAACCTTTGCCCCCTCCTTCACATTCCTTGTAATTTATGCTTAGACCCCTTCAGGTTTCCGATGTGTGGAAGGCTGCCTCCCTGGATTCTTCAAGGTTGTTCAGGAAGGAAAACCCAAATGCTGCTATGACTGTCTTCCCTGTCCTGAAGGAACCATCTCCGCTCAGGAAGGTAGGAGGCTCTAGATTCATTGAGAAATGCTGTACACTGGGGGTGGGGGGTGGGGGGTGGAAGACCTACCCCATGCCTCAGTAACATCCTAATTTGCAGCGGTGTACAATGAGAGTGTAAGCAAGCTAGCCTAGATGGAAATAAAGTAGCAATAGGAGGTGCTGCAGATACAAAAGATTGTCTTGCTGAAATAGGCTACCCCAGGTGGGTGGCTTTTATCTGCCTTTTCTTATCACCACTGTGTGACCCTGGAGAAAGTGCAACCATTGTCTAGACCACCAAGAACATGCTGGATATCAATTTCAAAAGGGTGTCCACCTTGGTGTTTGCCCTGTATGGTTGTGTGGGAGACACATTCTCCAATTGTTGTGGCTATTGTTCTAGTTTTTCACTTATTTTTGATGTTCACACTTTTGAAAGTTGTTTTTGTGCTCTTATGTTTCTGCTTGAAACCCTGCAAAAACTGAGCAATTTTTATACAAGTCTACTGTAAATCCCATTGTGGGAGAAAGGCGAGATATAAATCCTTGAAATAAATAAATATTTTGTGCATTTTACAAAAATGTGCAAAATCTGGTCTTGAGGATGGGGAAAAGTAATCTCAGAAGAGAGGGCACCATCCTTCTGACTGTCTTTAAGTTTATTTCATTTCATTTTATTTTTGCATTGTCTAATTTACCAAATCATTATCATTGTAGAAAAGGATGGAAGTTTTCAGACCAAGAAGGTATAGAAATGGATACCAAGGCTTCACTCCATAAAATGGCAACCTGTCCAAATTTAAGTTCTCTAAGCAGCAATAGTAATAGCAAGAGCAGATTCATTTATATACCGCATCATGTTGCACTAAGCAGTCTCTAAGTAGTTTACAACTGTAAGCTAATTGCCCCCAACAAGCTGGGTACTCATTTTAGAGACCTCAGAAGGATGCCAGACTGAGTCGATCCTGAGCCCCCCGGCAGGGAGTGAACACACAACCTTGTGGTTTGTGAGTGAGTAGCTGCAGCACTGGGATTTAAACACTGCGCCACAAAAGTAATGGAAGCTGAAGATGTGGTGCTTTTTGGGAATTAGCTGCCAACTGAAAACATGTTGGACAGAAACCAGAGGAGCATACTTGGGACATGTGTCATGCCAAAATTACTCTTTTCCTTCCTTGTCTTTACAGATGCTGACGTATGCCCCAATTGCCCAGAAGATGAGCATCCACACAAAGACCGAGATCACTGTATCCCCAAAGACATCTCTTTCTTGTCTTATGAAGAAACTCTGGGCATCGTTGTGGTCTCCTCTGCTCTTTTCCTCTTCATAACCACAGGTCTTGTTTTAGGTCTCTTCATTAAAAACCAAGACACTCCAATAGTCAAAGCCAATAACCGGGACCTCTCCTACATTCTCCTCATCTCCCTCCAGCTCTCCTTCTTGTCCTCCTTCCTCTTCATTGGCCACCCAAGGAAAGTCACCTGCATCCTCCAACAAACAGCCTTCAATATAATCTTCTCAGCTGCCGTCTCTTCTGTTTTAGCCAAAACTATCACTGTGGTGCTGGCCTTCCTGGCCACCAAGCCAGGGAACACAGCAAGGAGATGGCTGGGGAAGACTTTTGCAAATGCCCTTGTCATTTCTTGTGCTGGAGTCCAAGTTATCATCTGCTCCTTCTGGCTAAGCTTCTCTCCTCCATTCCCTGACTCTGATATGAACTCCCAGCCTGGAGAGATCCTACTGAAATGCAACCAAGGGTCGGTGGCCATGTTCTACTCTGCCCTTGGCTACATGGGCTTCCTAGCTGCCATCTGCTTCACAGTGGCTTTCCTGGCTAGGAAGCTGCCTGGATCCTTCAATGAAGCCAAGCTGATCACCTTCAGCATGTTGGTCTTCTGCAGTGTCTGGATCTCCTTTGTGCCTACCTACCTCAGCACAAAAGGCAAGTACATGGTAGCCGTGCAGATCTTCTCCATCTTGGCCTCTGGCACTGGGCTCCTAGGCTGCATCTTTATCCCCAAGTGCTACATAATTGTTTTGAGGCCTGACCTTAACACTAAGAAGCAGCTAAAAAACTAAAAATGGCATCTAAGTTATAAAATATTTTCTCTGTAAGCAACTCTTGTGTAGAACAGCAATAAAAACCCTTCAAAACTGTCTTGAGAATTCAGGTGCTAATATTGCAAACTGATCTCTGTTCTATGTTCAGAAACAATTCATCCCATCCTGAGTAATGCTTGATTTGTGATTACTTACTTGGAGAACAACACAAATCCTTTTGTCTCTAATCTACACCCAGGGTTACCCTGACTGGTTGATTTGAACTTCAATAAATTGCCTTTTCTTTTAATATCCCTTAGTGGACAAGATTGATGAGGAATTCTGGAAAGCCTCAAATGCTCGTCTTATTTTTCAGTAAAATTGCTTCCATTTCACTCCATACTGGAAGGTTTCTCCCATTCCCACTTTTCTTTCTTCCCTGCTTCTGGGATGGCTTTGGACTGAGGGGAGCCAGGGAAGAGAAAGGAACACATGCACAAACATCTTTCTGCCTTAACACATGTAGCTTTGTATTTGTGAGAAGGATGCATACACAAAACTTTGCTGCCTACAGGTATACAGTCCCCAAAGAGCCCACAGCTGCAGTAGAGTGTCCTGTCCCAAGGCTTAATTGAAGTGTGTCCAGAGGAGGGTGATTAAAATGCTGAAGGATCTTGAAACCATGAAGCCCTATGAGGAGAGACTTAGGGAGCTGGGTATGTTTAGCCTGGAAAAGAGACGGTTAAGAGGGGATATGATAACCCTGTTTAAATATTTGAACGGTTATCACATTGAGCATGGAGCATCTTGTTTTCTGCTGCTCTAGAGAACAGGACCCAGAGCAATTGATACAAGCTACATGAAAAGAGATTCCACCTCAACATTAGGAGGCACTTAGAATCATAGAATCATAGAGTTGGAAAAGACCACAAGGGCCATCCAGTCCAACCCCCTGCCATGCAGGAACTCAAAATCAAACCATCCCCAACATATGGCCATCCAGCCTCAGTTTAAAGACCTTCAAAGAAGGTCTTTTTCACATTCTCTGAGGGACTGTGTCCACTGTCGAACAGCTCTCACTGTCAGGAAGTTCCTCCTAATGTTGATGTGGAATCTCTTTACCTATAGCTTACATCCATTGTTCTGGGTCCTATTCTCTGCAGCATCAGAAAACAAGCTTGTTCTTTCCTCAATATCACATCCCTTCAAATATTTAAACAGGGCAATCATATCAACTCTTAACCGTCTCTTCTTCAAGCTAAACATACCCAGTTCCCTAATTTGTTCCTCTCAGGACATGGTTTCCAGACCTTTCACTATTTTAGTTGCCATCCTTTTGACACGCTCCATCCTTTTTGAATTGTGGTGCCCAGAACTGGACACAGTATTCCAGTTTAAAGCCCTCCTGATCAAATTCTTGAGACTGTTGGCAAAAACATTTCTTCCAACTGGCGTGAGATTCAGCCCATCCCTTGCCAGGAGTCCGCCCTCATGGAACCACAGCCCATGATCTAGGAATCCAAATCATTCTTGGCAACACCATCTGCTGAGCCAGTTGTTGACATCTGCTATTTTCCTCTCTCATCCTGGACCATGCCCTTCAACTGGAAGAATAGACGAGATGACAATCTGTGCATCTATTTCTTTCAGCTTCTTACTCAGAGCCTCGTAATCCCTTCTGATGTTCTGAAGGCTGTGTCTTGCTGTGTCATTCATTTCCACATGGACCAAAAGGAAGGGGTATTGGTCAGTAGGCTTGGCTATATAAGGCGGATGCCTCTGGACACACATGTGAATAGTTGGTTGGTTGGATGGTTATCATTATTGCTGTAAATAGCCTTGTACAAAGGCTATTTGTACAAGGAACAAAGATTAAAGCCTCATTTGTGAGACATCTGTCTGTAGAGTCTCTTTGCTCTGTCTGGAAGGGGAGAGGTGCTTCTCCAGCTGACAAGCTACTGGCTTCATCTGAGAAGGTTGTGATCGTCTGTGGCATGCTACATGGATCTTCATGCGCTGCGTAACTACACTAACAGCAACACCACCCAAGGCCCACAAGATACATTCTCTACTGCTGCTATTTTTGCCTGATCTCCTGGGCAGCCCAGGAAATCATGCCAGATTCAAAATGCCTGCTGAATTTAATGCCAGATCACTATGAACCCTACAGTTTTTACAAGACAGAAGACCCCCTACTCAGTGGCATCATGCCTGAATTCAGTAGGAACATCTTCTCACATTTCTTTACCCACACTCCTATTATTGACCTTACAGTGTAAAGAATTATGCTACTAATGCTAAAATGTAATTATGGAGTGACCATTGTCATGTTACTTTTTCAGGATCTGATTTAGTCAGCCGATTTGGAGCAGACAATGGCTACTTCCTTGCACCTAACTGTACCCAAAAGTATATTAAGGGGAATTTTATTTAGCTCAAGTTGAGAGGGAGTACAAGGACCCTGCGAGACTGTTTCCCACATGTATATCAAGAGTTTGGAGATCTAAGAATTGATGCAGAAACAGAATTCTCCAATTAAAGTATTATTTATTAAAGGGGAAAATCACACAGCAATTCACATACGTGCACATACTTGTTCAAGGCTCAGTAAATCAGGTGTTAGCTTGGAAAAGATGTTGAGGCAGAACTACGGGTGATACGTACTACATATGAGGCCTTCTCCAGGATACAATTGGGTGAAGTGGTGTGAGACAACCATTCCAAGAGCATGGGTTTGATCAGAGGTGCTGGTAACTAGATTAGAGAGCACAGTGATGCAGTGTCCCCATGAACTCTAACTAGCAACACCGAGGGGGGAAATCCAGGGGTCTTTAAGGGCTAAAAACAAAGGTGTGAGACTGCATGGGTGGGGTAATCTGGTCTGGCAATATTCAAGGTGAATGGGAAAAGGATTAAGTCATTGACTGGCCCATCAAGTGAGACATCTAGGCCATTATCACCATCCTTCTGATTATGGAGTTGATGATGGTCCATTTGCTTTGGCGATTGGGTTTTTTCCAGTCTTCCAAGTGACTTAGGTGTGACCTACCTGCCTCGCCTTGGTGGCACTTGAGGTCCATGGAAGTGTACATCTGGGGTCATGTGGAATTCATACACACACCAAAATTCAGAAAAATGCACTTTTGGTAACAGCCCCCCCCCTCAAAAATTATTCAGACCCATACCTGTGTGGGGATGGATATTTTTTTAGTTAACCTTTGCTATGAAAGAATTTTGGCTTGTCAATAGGGGAAAAGGCCATTCTATAGGCAGTATCACAGTTAGTAGTGCCTCTGGTGTTGGGAAGGGAATGGGTGATCATCCATTTGGAACCCATGCATACATCTTTTGATAAGGCAATTAGAGCAATCAATAATCAGCAATAAATGATAGTAAAGCAAATAGCAAGAGTTCAAAGCATTAATGGCAAAATCAAGTCCTTGGGTGATTGAAAATTCAGAGTCCATAAAGTGTGGTCATAAATGGCAACAATAGCCAAAGTCCAACCGATGGTCAGCAAGTATTTGGTGTGTTTTGGCAAACATAAGTTCATAGCAGCCCTTGCAGCAATTCTGGGCATGTTTTCTGAAAGCTTAGAAGAAGTTTGGACCACTGTCTGGAGCGGATGTTGGGGCTGGCGTTTTGATATGCCAACAGCAGGATGGAGTGTTTATGCTGTCTGGGATGCATAAACAAAGTTCATATGCCAGCAGGGGTGTGCATGGTGTCATCTGGGGTGAATGGAGAACAGCTCAGAGGACCTTGTGTCTGGATGTGCGGTTGCGTGGCGGCAGGAACAGTGATTCATGACATCTGTGCAGTCAGGTCCAGTTCAGGAACAGAAGATCTGGGGCTTACCTCCCCATGAGAGTCCAGAGGAAACAAGAAAAACAAAGGATAGAGCCATAACTATTTACATGCCATGGAGGATGAAAGAGGACTGTCTCTTCCTCCCCCCTCCAGCTCCCGATGGGGTTAGGCTGACAGGGAAAGCTTCAAACAAGGATAAGATCTTAACTATTTTTATAAGCTGTGGGGACCTTCAGAAAGAAAAGGGGGGAAAAGGTTCAGTCCCCTGACTTCCCACAGAGTCAGACCAGTGTTTAGACGTGGGAGAGGTCTCTTGGTCACAGAAACTTTTTGGAGCAGCCATCCAGCATTTTGAAAGCTCCTGGGGTTAACATAAAAGACCAGGGATAGGGTCTGGCTTGGTCATGTGAGTGGCAAAGTGAAAGGTCAGATTGGTTAAACTGAACTAAAGGCATTTAGCCTTTAGGAGGCAGCTGCATTCATTTTGGTTGTGGTCAGTTCCTGAATAGTGTTGGGGCTGCTGGGAAAAATATGCAAATTAGCCCAAATTTTGGCAAAAACCTCCCAAAAACACAACTGTTCCAAGAGCGCGGGGTTGACCAAAGGCACACCCCATATTTCCAGGAGAGGTGGTAGTTATTTAAGTCTCTTCCACGCAAAGCAACACAAAGTCTAGTGGCACCTTAAAGACTAACAGAGTTTATAGGGCATCAGCTTTGTTAGAATGCAGCCCAATTGTTTCAGACAGAAGCTCCTATGGTGCTTTGTATTAGAGGATTCTGGTGCTCTATGAATATTTGATGCTGCAGTGGTATCTAGTAGCCACATCTTGCTATTTTCCCCTCAGTGTTCAATAGGAACAGTAGATGGAATAAAAATATAGTAGACTCGCCATATTCACTGGGGTTAGTGGCACAGGACTCCTGTGAAAGTGGAAAACCCACAAATAAATAAACACTACTTTTTTAATTTGTGAGAACACCTCTCTAGAAATATCTAGATCCTCTAGCACCAACTTTATAGTCAACTTCCTACAAAATTTCTCTGTAGGACCCAGTGATTCCCAGAGAGAACATATTAATCTAATCCACAAATAATCAATATTCAAAGCCTAAATGTGGAGGGCTGACTGTATGTACAAGTGAAGAGTTTTTTCTCCTGATTTTGACTAAAAATATCAAACAGTGTCTTTACTTTGGAGTCATGTAATTGGATTACTCCTTTTTGGTTTAATCATTTCACCTTAACTGCTCCGAAAAACAAAACAAAAAAGTTTTAAGTGTTTCTAGTATGACTTCCATTTAAATTCCTCCAATAAACTGAAGGTGATGCTAATCATTGTTTTCTTCCTCCTCTTCCTTACTTTATTCTTTAGTCAAGTGTTTCCCCTGAAGTTGTATAAGAGAGAACAAAAGGGCTGTATAGGAGGGGATATGTCAGAGCTAGCACCAGCACCTTGGACAATCAACCAGTCAGCTTGATTAATAAATCAACAGCACTTTATTGATAGATCCAAAAGTCAGACATGTGCATCACTCAGCGTTTCAGCTGAGACTAACCACACACACCCCCACAGACAACGAAAAGGAATAGCCCAAAAGCCCATGCACAAAGCCCCTCCCGTTTCCCACAAAACAGAAACTGCATTCCCAGCTCCAGGAGCCAGGCTCCCAAGGTCACTGATAAGATACCTGCTCTACACTATATCTCACAGTCTAAATTCTTACTTTCAGATGTCTTCCAGCGACCAGTGGCTCGATCTGGTTTCAGTAACCTGAAATGGAAAACTGGATGAAGGTGACGATAGGACTTTGGCAGAAGGAGTTCAGCAGTGACGTCATTGACCAGTCTCTTAACCTGGAAAGGACCAATGAATTTGGGGCCCAATTTTTTGGAAGGAAGCCGGGATCTTAAATTTTTTGTAGACAGGTATACCATGTCTCCAGGCTTAATGTCCCAACCCATGGCTCATTTTTTGTCAGCATATTTTTTGTATTGATGTTTGGCCTCCTGTAAAGCCTTAGTGATCATGGGCCAGGCCCCCCTAACCTTTTCAGCCCACTGAGTCACAGGGACAGGATCAGTCTTATCGGTTGGCAAAGCAGGGAGTAGCTTAGGTTCAAACCCATAGTTGATCAAAAAAGGAGATTGTCCAGTATTGCGATGCACGACACTGTTAAAAGCGACCTCAGCATGTGGGAGCAAATCAAACCAATCGTCTTGCAGATAATTGGTATATGAGTGCAAGTATCTCTCCAGTGCCATGTTAGTTTTTTCACACCGACCGTCTGTTTCCGGGTGAAAAGCCATACTAAGCGCTAATTGAACCCCCAATTTGTCTTGTAACACCCTCCAAAATTTAGAGGTGAACGTGCTCCCCCGATCTGAGACAATTCTGTCTGGCAGTCCGTGATATTTGTAAACATGAGAAATGAACAGATCTGCCAGTTTAGGAGCAGAGGGCATCCCTTTGCAAGCCACATAATGTGCTTGTTTAGAAAACAAGTCTACTATCACCCAAATGGTGTCACGGACCTTGCTAGATGGCAAATCTGTTATAAAGTCCATGGCAATGTGTTTTCAAGGGACTTCAGGAGTGGGCAAAGGACGAAGCAACCCTCTGGGTTTGCCCATTACAGGCTTGGCTCTAGCACAAACAGGACAGCTTTTTACATAAGCCTCCACGTCTGCACGCACACCATCCCACCAATAGGTGTTGCGTATTTTGTGCCAAGTCTTTAGATATCCCCAATGGCCAGCAGCTTTAGAATCATGGCATAACTTGAGGATATCCTCCCTCATAGAAGCAGGAACATAGATTTTTGACTTCCACACCCACATGTCCTGAGCATTTTTAGGCAACCGGTCTTTATGATGCTGGAGCCAGTCATCTGTTTCTGCCACCTGCTGGATCTTGAGCAGAATGTCATCCAATGGAGTTTAAGATTTTGCCTGTAGAGGGGGCTGAGTCAAAACTTTGGCCTTACTACGAGTGATCACTGCCAGTCCTAAATGTTCAGGGGGGGAAATGGTTTCAAGAGGAATTGTCTCCTTCCCCACATGCTGTGGCAATCTGGACAGTGCATCAGCCAATATGTTTTGGCGGCCAGGAAAAAATCTCAGTTTAAACCTATATTTGTAGAAGTCCTTGGCCCACCTCCTCTGTTTGGGGATTAATTTACGGGGAGTTTGCAAGGCCTCCAAATTCCTGTGGTCAGTCCACACTTCGAAAGGGTGCGGAGCCCCCTCTAGGAATTGTCTCCAGCTTTTTAGGGAATGTTTAACTGCATAAGCTTCCTTCTCCCAACAAGGCCAGGGCACCTCAGCGTCCTGGAACCTTCTAGACAGGTAAGCGCATGGCCTGAGCTTGTCTTTACTATCCCTTTGTAGCAAGACCGCCCCCATAGCAAAGTCACTGGCATCCACTTGCACCACAAAAGGTTTATCAGGGTCTGGGTGAAGCAAGACAGGTTCAGTGCTGAACAGTAACTTCAACTGTTCAAAGGCACGTTGACACTCTTCAGACCAATGGATTGGGGTGGAAGGTTTGGGCACTTTACCCCCCTTTTGTGTCTCTTCTCCCCCACTTTTGTTTATTCCCTTGGTTTTCAGCAGATCGATAATGGGCAAAGCAATCTTGGCAAAATCAGGAATGAACTGTCTATAAAAGTTAGCAAAGCCTAGAAACTTTTGAACATCCTTGCGGTTTCTAGGGGGCGCCCAATCTAACACCGTTTGTACTTTGGCGGGGTCCATTTCTATGCCTTGATTAGAGACTCTGTAACCCAAAAAATCCAGTCTCTTCATGTGGAAATGGCATTTAGACAGCTTAACATATAGTTGGTTGTCCCATAGCCTCTTGAGGACCTCTCTTACTAACTTGATGTGACTATCCAGGTCTTTAGAGTAGATGAGTACATCATCTAGATATACCAGAACCCCCTCAAAGAGTAAGTCATATAGTACCTCATTAATGTGTCTCATAAAAATCCCAGAGGCCCCAGATAGTCCAAAAGGGAGGACGAGGTACTCAAATGCCCCCAAGGGGCAATTAAAAGCAGTCTTGTATTCGTCCCCTTCCTTGATGCGAACCCGGCGGTAAGCATCCCTCAAGTCCAGTTTGGTGAACACATTGCCCGTGACCAATCTTCCCAACATATCCTTCATTAGGGGCAAAGGGTATTTGTTAGTGCTACAAATCCCATTCAAATTGTGATAGTCTACAACCAGACGAAGAGAACCATCTTTTTTTTCTCTGAAAAACACCAAGGCTGCAAAGGTGGAGGTGGATGGTCTGATAAAACCCCGGGCCAAGTTTTTCTCAATGTATTCCTTTAAGGTGGCCAGTTCTTTTGGGGTCATAGAGAACAGCTTAGGTTTGGGCAGTGGCGCTCCTGGCAATATTTCAATGGCGCAATCTGTCTCCCTGTGGGGAGGTAGGACATCACATTCTTGTTCTTTAAAAAACCCTTTTAAGTCTTGGTAGCACGGGGGGGGGGGGAATTGCGCCCCCTCCCCAGCCCTCTCAACGTCTCTCTCCTTGGGTCCACTTTCTAAATGGGCAGCTGCTTCTTTTGGGGTTTGTCCTGGGAGTGGCACCGTAGGGAGGAGAGGAGGGAGCACAATCCTCTGGTCGAGGCAATGTTCTCTGCAACCCGGGTCACCAAAAATCAATTGCCCATCCCTCCATCTCAAGGTAGGGTTGTGGTGGTGTAACCAGTCTATGCCCAACATCAAGTGATAATTGTAAGTGTGTCCCACCACCAGCTGAAGTTGTTCCCAGTGGTCCGCTACCCCCAACCACACGGGGGCGGTTTTCCTCTCGGCTGCTCGCCCCCCCATTAGGGATCCATCCATTTGTACAAAAGGAATGGGCTCCTGCAAAGGGTGAGTGGCAATGTCCAAACAGTCTACCACTGCGGGGTTAATCAAGCACCTGGTGCACCCACAGTCAATGGCCGCACTTAATTGCATAGCCCTTTTCTTGGATCCCACCACCAGAGTCACCGACACTGAAAATAGGGGGACACCCCCACTCACCATCCCTCCACGGCTCTCCATTTCAGTAGCCCACCTTTTGCCACTTTCTAAGGCAGGCTCAAGAAGTTTAAAGGCCCCTCCTCGGTTTCGGAACTATCGCTGTCTGTCCAGACCTCTATCTCTTTTTCCTCCGCTGCTTTTAGGCTGCGCTCGGTCGGGGTTTTTTTCTCTGGCTTGCTTTTCTCTTTTTTCGTGGCTTTGCTCGGGGGGGGGCTGAGGGGGGCTGGTCTTCCTCTCCTGGTTCATGTCAGGGCAGGCTGCAATTAGGTGGTCTTTATTGCCGCACTTCAGACACAAGCCAAACCTGCGTCTCCTCTCTCGCTCACTCTCAGCAGGACTTGCTTGCCCTTTGGGTTTTGGCGGTTGGGCCCGGTTCCCCTTTACTCTCACATCTTTAGACTGCTTCTGGTCTAGCATTTTAACCTCGTGTAAAATTGCTTCTGCTTCTCCCGCTACTCTAATCCATTCCATGGCTGTGGGAGGCTTGCCCATAGTGAGAACCCATTTGGCTATCTCCGGACGCAGCCCTTCCTTGAAATATTGAATCTTCATGCCCTCCATGCAGTCTGGCACCTGGGCCACTAATCTCCGGAATTCCATGGCATATTCAGCCACTGTCCTGGATCCTTGATCCAAAGCCTTGAGCTCTGCTAGGGCAGTGGTGGCCCTGAAAGGGTCTTCGAATCTGGTTCAGAGGGCCCTCATAAATTCAGTTAAGCTCCCCAACTCTGGGGCTCAGCAATCATACAGTTGTACTAGCCAATTTGCCGCCTCTCCCCTCAGATGTCTAGCCACACACTTTACTTTGGCTATCTCAGTGGGGAAAGTGGCTCCCCATTCTTCCATGTGATCCGCCACTTGCGAAAGAAAGTAGGGCAGCGTTTGAGGATCTCCATCAAACTTGACCCCCATCTTCTTGGCCTGCGCATCTTGCGCCCTATCTTGCGGAGGGGCTGGTGGTGGGGGCCCCTGGGGCAAAGCATCTTCCTCCCCTGCTCTCGCTCCTGGGGGCAACGCGGCTGGGGCCGGGGCCTGTCCTGCCCCTGCACCCCCTGCTCTGTCCCCCGCTAGTTGTTGCAGGACATCTAGGATCATGACTAAAGTGCCCTGGACCCCCTCCATGTCCATCCTCAATTGCTGTACCTGCGTTTCCAGGTCGGCTTCCTCTCCAGATGGCAGCTGTAGAGGTTGTGTGAACCCTGTGTTCCAGTCCGACCATCTCACAGCCCGCCTTCGCTCTTTCGTGCGTGGTGGCGCCGTGGTAGATCTGAACCACTGCCCAGGCACCAGTGGGGTCTGCAGTAACTGTTGGCCCCCTGCCTTTGGCACGGCTCCTGCTCTCTTCGTCGCCGTCTGAGAATCCTCCACAGCCTCAGTAGTCTGGCTTTCCTTGGAGGACACGGCTTCCTCCATCTCTCCCCAGTCCATCATGGTCTCCCGGGGGGCAGACAATGAAAAAATTTGGTGGTGAGTCTTAGCTGACTGTCAGAGCTAGCACCAGCACCTTGGACAATCAACCAGTCAGCTTGATTAATAAATCAACAGCACTTTATTGATAGATCCAAAAGTCAGACATGTGCATCACTCAGCATTTCAGCTGAGACTAACCACACACCCCCCACAGACAAAGAAAAGGAATAGCCCAAAAGCCCGCGCACAAAGCCCCTCCCGTTTCCCACAAAACAGAAACTGCATTCCCAGCTCCAGGAGCCAGGCTCCCAAGGTCACTGATAAGACACCTGCTCTACACTATATCTCACAGTCTAAATTCTTACTTTCTAAACTTTCTCCCATCATCCCCAACTGCTAACCCTAAACTCTATATCTGGTAGAACACTAACAGGATTCTAACAGGATAAGAGTTTGAAAAAAACTGCCTCAAATATTTACTTATAGGTACAGCTCCAACTGTATATATCTAACATAGTGTATGGTTTGAATGTTGGACTATGGTTTGAATGTTGGACAGCCATAGAAACCCATGGACCCTCTGGGCAATTCACACTCCCTTAGCTTTAGAGGAAAGCAAAGGAAAAACGCCTCTGAACAAATCTCACTAGGAAATCCCTAGGAGAGAGTTGCCTTAGGCAACGTGAACCACATAACAACAATCATTCCAACTAAATAATGCCTAAATACCTTGAAAGCACACGATCCTGTCTGATCTCAGAAGCTAAGCAGGATCAGCCCTGGTGTCTATGGAATTCATGAGGTCACTAGAAATAGCAATAGCAGCAGCTTCATCAGCTTACAGTTGTGAACCGCTTAGAGACCGCATAGCGTGGTATGAAGTGATATATAAATGAAGCTGATATTGCTAGAAACTGACAGACAGGTACCATCTGTATATCATCTTATACAAGTTGGCTTTTAAATTGCTGCACAAAGTAAAATTTACATCTTTAGACCACATTTTATCCCATATATCCGTTTGAACATTTATGCCCAACATTTTGGGCCCACCTTATTGTATACTCTTTTACAGATTTATTTTCTCTCTCTAGTTTCAAAAGCCATATATACACTTTACATGTGCATCATCTTTACACCATTCTAACTAGAATTGATTTTCTCTACCCTCTATTGTTGCATTTCTCTTATCTTGATTGAATCTGGAACTAAGGCCCTGTACAGATCGCCCAGAAGGACTAGCCTTGGGGTGGAGTCAGGGCGTGGTGACTGCACGCCGGCCGCCCCGACTCTGCCTTGATACTGCCATCACACCGTGCACCCCATCGCATGGCAGGCCGCTTCAGGGCACTCCATTGGTGCAGCATTCAGACACTGCGCCAAAGGAGCATGGAAAAGCCACCATCGCCATGGCAAGGGCGGCTTTTTGCCGCTCCAAAAAGGAGCGGCATTTGCCAGCTCTTTTTAGAGTGGCAAAGTGCTGGACTGGGGCTGTGGTGTGCAGTTGCCATGGCCCCAATCCGGCAAGGAAAGGGGTGGCGTGATGCCACTCCTTAGGGGCTGTCTGTACAGCCCCTAAGCTGCATATGAGCAAACCAACTAAAATCTTTATCTTCCTTTCTTAAGAAGGATCTCTTTTAATTTAAACTTCAAATTCATTATCTATTCTGCAGACTTCAAATGCATTATCTATTCTCTCTTCTTCATATTGGTAACTTGGAGACAAATAATTCTTATTTGGGATTTTGAAGAAAATGCCTTTCCCCCTCTTTCCTGGGTAGTATTTAGTCCATTTATATTCCATGAAATTATTTTCAGATTAATTTCTTTTTTCCAACAGTCATCCTTTGGAGTGTCTCCTTCTGGGGCTTCCTCCTTCAAGTTTTTAACCTGATCTTTCACTCGCTCCAAAGAACTTATTGTATACTTATTATCTGCATAAGGGATTATCAAACTCTCTGGAACTAACCAGGCTGGATGTCAGAATCATGCCTGCGTGCATGATTTCTGTCAGGTTCTATGTTGGGTTTTGTTAGGTTTTGCTATTGTAATAGCTGTAGTTGATTAGGGATTATGGGTGTGTTAGTGGCTGTAAGGAATAGGCAGGCTGGGATGAGGGGGATTTGGGAGTAGTGCTACTGTGTTAGAACAGTTTTGAGAAAGTCAGGCCTTTGGAATGTCTAATCTGTGGGAGTTGGTGTCTGGATATAACTGGAAGGAGGGAGGTTGGATGGAGTGCTTGGGCTAAAGAAAGATAGCACTGGTGAGAAAGCTTGGAAAGGGGGGCTGGCTTGATGGGGGAAGAAGTGCTATGGGAATTGGAGGTGGGTGCTGGTATTGGTGCCAAGGGTGTTAGGAGGAATTTGAGGAATGCTGGTCTTCTGCGGTATCTGGGTCTCCTACCTTAGCACCAAGGGGAAGAACATGTTAGCTGTGCAAATCTTCTCCATCTTGGCCTCCAGCACTGGACTCCTGAGCTGCATCTTCATCCCCAAGTGTTACATTGTTTTGTGAGTCCTGATCTTAATATTGCTCTGCAGAAGGACAGGATATAAATAATAATAATAATAATAATAATAATAATAATAATAATAATAATAACAAAGCAGTATCTTAAAAACTAAAAATGGCATCTGATTCAATCCCTGTGGAAAACATGAGCAATAAAATCTGCATACTTATTTAAGTAATGTAAGTGCTAATTTTATGGCATAGTCACCCCATCGGTCTCATGGACCTCATGTCTGTGGTTGTATATATTCACAGAGGGGCAACCTCCCTTTAAAACAATGGGGCACGTGTCTGCAGGAGCGTGCTCCATTCAAGCCTACAGGGCTTAAATATTTACGACTCTCCACTTTCATGGGGGGGGGGTCTGAAATGGATCTCCTGCAAAAACAGAGGGCCAACTGTATTTCCAAAAGAGCCATGCCTAACTATTTAATATGTTTTTCCCAGGTTGGTATTTCAGACTTACTATGTGAAGATATTTTCTGATTCAGAAAAGGATGTGGAGAAACTGGAGCGTGTCCAAAGGAGGGCAACTAAAATGGTGAAGGGTCTGGAAATTAAGCCCTATGAGGAACGATTTAGGGAACTGGGAATGTTTAGCCTGGAGAAGAGAAGGTTAAGAGGTGATATGATAGCCATGTTTAAATATTTGAAGGGATGTCATATTGAGGAGGGAACAAGCTTGTTTTCTGCTGCTCCAGAGACTAGGATCCGAAACAATGGATGCAAGCTGCAAGAAAAGAGATTCCACCTCAACATTAGGAGGAACTTCCTGACAGTAAGGGCAATTCGACAGTGGAACACACTCCCTCGGAGAGTGGTGGAGTCTCCTTCCTTGGAGGTCTTTAAGCAGAGGCTGGATGGCCATCTGTCGGGGATGGTTTGATTTTGAGTTCCTGCATGGCAGGGGGTTGGACTGGATGGCTCTTGTGGTCTCTTCCAACTCTATGATTCTATGATTCTATGGTTCTATGGTTGTCGGTGCATTGGAGGAACAGAAGTAGCAACCAAGGAAACATTTTTGAGTTTGAGTGGCACAGAATCCTCCAGAGTTGGGGTTAATAATAAGCTTTCCAAGCTTGGCCCATCGCAGTCAGATAAAAAAAAGCACGCTTGAGTCTTGCTGGTCCTGGCCATCTCTTATAGAAGATTCACTGAGAAATTTGACACAAAGCCATCCAGCTGCATGAATTTCCCAGAAAAGGGTTTTGGGGTTTTTAAGGTTAACATTAGCCTGCCTTTGCACTTTCGTCTTTGACTTTCTTTAGTGAATGTTCCAAGCCTGTGATGTTTTCTGCTAGTAGTATGGTGTCATCTGCATACATTAAGTTGTTGATATTCTTTCCTCTGTTCTTCACTCCTTCTTCTTCCATGCCTAAGCCTGCTCTTTGCATGATATTTTGGGTGAAAGGATGCAGACTTGCCTGGCCTCTTTGCCAATTCGGAACCATTCTGTTTCTCCGTCTTCTGTTCTGACAGTAGCCTCTTGTCCGGAGAACAGATTCCTCTTCAGGACTGTCAGATGTGATGGCACTCCCATTTCCTTAAAAGCATTCCATAACTTTTTGCAATCTATGCAATCAAAGGCCTTGCTATAAAGCACAGGCTAATTTTCTTCTGGAATTTTTCTGGGTCACTCCATTATCCATCATACATTTGTGATGTGGTCTTCCTTTTCTGGACATCTGGCAATTGTTGCACCATACATGATTGGAGTCTAAGCTGCAGAATTTTGAGCAAAATTTTGCTTGCAAGGGAAGTTAATGCTCTGGTCCTATAACTGCTGCAATCTTTTGTGCCTCCTTTTTTGTGGATGGGGATGCATATTGATCATTTCCAGTCTGTTGGCCATTGTTTTGTTTTCTGTATTTGCTGGCATATTTTAGTTAACATTGGAATTGATTCTGTTTATGTGATTTGTAGCAGTTCAATTGGGATATCATTTTTGAGTTTGAGTGGCACAGAATCCTCCAGAGTTGGGGTTAATAATAAGCTTTCCAAGCTTGGCCCATCATTCCTGGTGATTTATTCTTTCCAATTTCTCTGAATGCTAATTCCATTTCATTTTCCAAAATTTGGAGTTATCCTTCATATGGTTCAAATTTACTCTACCATATAAGCTAAAAGAAAATTGGTATAAAATGACATTTAGATAGCATTTATCACCAGAGGAGTTGGCCAAAATACATAAAGATGCACAAAGTAAATGTTGGAAATGTAAAGAGCAAGAGGGGACATATTATCACATGTGGTGTATTTGCAATGAGGCAAAAAGTTATTGGAAACAGATCCATGATGAGATAGAAAAAATGTTTAAGGTAAAGGTTGTTATTAGAAGACACATTAAGGGTGTATGAAAAATTGCTACAATATCTGATTACAGCAGAATTATATGCAAGAATGTGGAAGAATATAGAGACACCGTCAATTCAGGACTGATTGTGAAAACGTCTGAATTTGCAAAGATGGATAAATTAACTATACTATTGAAAGAAAGATCAATAGACAAGTTTGTAGAAGGGCGGAATGTTTGAGGTATATAAAAGAAAAGGAAGAAATGACAACTTTTAAAAAATATATTTTATTGATATTATCTTAAAATGAAAATATTTATAAACCCATTACACATATTAATATAACATAACACAACAAGTAAAACTGTTTCTGAGCTGGCAAGAAGTGAACCATAACAAAAAACTAAATTATGCCATCACAAAATCTATGCAGATTGTACTGATTTACCAGTAGCTCTTCAAATAAATTGTATAAAAACTAAAAACAAAACCCCAAACCTTGTTTCTATCATACATACATCATTCTTTATTTCCCTTTCAACATCTCTCCACTGTGTTGATATTTCCAAAATTCTAGATATGATTCTCTCGATATTTGAAGGATACAGTTATTTCCACATTTTTATTATTATTATTATTATAGCTTTACTCTATATTCAACCCCATAACTGCTATTTCTCCCCATTCCTGAACTAAGTAATCCAAAACTTTACCCCAATTATCTAAATATTTAGACTTTAATTGAAGAAGCTTGCCTCAGTGTCATCCATTGTAGGATTCTTTAGTCCTCTGGTATACATATTAGTACCTGGTCCCGCGGGGGCTTGTTAGGACCCCACTTGCATATTTGAGCTAATTATAAATTCCCCTAATTAGATCCTGAGTGGAGAATGCTTGGGCATTGTAGAGTACCCCAAAATTTGGACACTCCAAACTGATCACTTGGGCCATTTAAATCTCGGAACTTAGGAGGAATAAGGTTCTTGGACAAAGGAGATGCTGACACAATAACTACGAAAGCATGTGATTGTGTTTGTGTGCAACTGAAAAAGGCTGTCTTGGGTTGGCTACTCCCTTTCTGTCTTTGGTTCTCTATTTCGGTTTAGGAGAGAAGAGCCAGGCTTCCCCATTCAAGTTTTCCCCTTCCATAATCCAAAACTTAGATTGTCCCCAAAACCACCTTGGATGAGCAGAGGTAGGTGAAGTGAGGAGACGTCCCCATCTGAGGCCATAATTCCTAGGCGCAAGGTTGGAAGAGTTAGCGAGGGCGAGGTGGCCCAGTGTAGCTTACGAGTTTTAAAACTCACGGCAAGGGTCTAGCTGGGGCCCCAAGGAATAGTGACTGCTAGGAACCTACTGCAGGAGGTCAACTAGTAGGACAGCTTCACTTGAACTTCCCAGTGAACAGTTAGGAGGAGGAACTAACCGATCCTTGGCCAGGGTCTACCACAGGATGGCCATGGCACTAGCTGCAGTAGTGACTCCTCAACCTCCATGATAGTGAGTGGTCAGATACCAGCTCAGACCCACAAGTTAACAGGTGGGATGAGGCATTCCCATAGGACCAGAATCCAGCTAGCAAGGACGGGAACGTCCTGGTGGAGCTAGTAAAAGTAGGTTCAGGCTGGTAAGGACGGGAGTGCCCTAGTGTGGCCAGCAAGAAAGAGAATCCAGTTAGTAAGGATGGGAGTGTCCTAGTGGGGCTAGCACGATTAGGGAAATCCAGCTAGTGAGGATGCGGAGATCCTAGTGGGGTTAGTAGGGACGAGATTTGTTCCTGAGCAGAAAAGAGTAAGGCGAGGAAATGGAAGTTGCCAAGCCATTCAATGAAGAGCAGGTCCAGGACAGGCTTCAGAAGTGGGCATCAAAAAGGGGCCCAATCCATTGGTATCTGGAGGGTTCCTCACGGAAGATCCATTTCTAACCTCCTGGAGGACTATAACCTCAGGACAGAAAAGAAAGGACTGAAGAGCATCCCCAAGGCAGAAAAAGATAGGCTAGCATCATGGGGAATTTGGACCCTAGCTCATGATGAAGTAGAGTAATATAAAAGATACCAATTGGAAGTGGAAGTCTCAAAATGGCAAATTGGTGATCTGGTTACCCAAATTCAGGATAAGGTGACCGAAAACACTCTCCTCACAAGGACAGCAAATGAGGCTAGCCAAAAGGCCAATAGGGCAGAGAAAGAGAACGCTGCCCTGAAATTGAGGGTAGCAGAATTAGAGCACAAATTGGGATAGACAAAACAAGCTGCAGACTTCATATTGGCACAAAAAACAGAAATAGCAGCCCAAGCCAACCACACCATGTGCGAGGCCAAAATCAGAGAATTGGAGAATAGGATAAATTTGAAGAGTTCTTTAGTGGCCACAGTACAACCGAGCTTTTTAGAGTCAGCCACACAAGTGAATATCCTTCAGGAGAGTCCCCCTTGTTGATTTTATGGTGATTTATAGTCATTGGATGTACAACTTTAGCCCAGCCTATAACCCAGCCTCTTGTGTGTCATATATCATGTGATTTTGGTTTTCAAAACCACAAAGATGATCTTATTGTTTATGTCCTGTCTGCCTGTGTTCTCAGGCTCACTGTGCCTTTGTTGTGGCGTTCTGTGTATGTTTATAGAAAGCTGCACCTGAAAGCTCAAGACTCTTTCCCAGCTTAGAAACTTTACTCAGAACATATTTTCACACATCTGTACATTTCCAGTTTTGACTGCGTATCCCATCCATATTCCAACTCCTCCTCCCTACAATCCTCAATGGAGTCTCCCAAAAGGTAATGAACCCACGGAGGGGTGCACTCCAGGCATATCAGTAAACCCTGTTAAAACTTGGGGTACAGTGGAAAGGAAAGCCACCTCTGAGGATGGCACCATAACTAAAACAATGGTAGAAACGGTCTCATGGTCCCTAACGGAAATCAAGACCATAGCAGACCAACTAGGAAAGCTGAATCCACAGACTAGAGTCCAATGGATGTCCACCATCATTCTCTCCTACCCAAAAGCAAAGGGACAGGATCTCATGCAAATAGCCAAGTTGTGCATAGACTCCATCTACTTAAGCCCCTTTCAAGCAGCAGTCTCCAATTACGATCTAGCCAACCTTGACTTAAAGGAGTGGATATGTGTGATGGTGAGATACATGGCAGACCCATTCATGAGCTTACAGCCCTCCACGTTGTTTTAGAATTTGAGGACCCACATGCCCCATTAGCCATATATACAGACTCCCAATGGACGGTAAATGCCGCCATAGATTGGCTTCCCATTTGGATGCCCAGAGATTGGAAGACCAAAGATAATAAGCTAGTCACCCACACAGATAGATGGCAGGAAGCTGCCCAGTTAATCGTGAGGACAGCCCCCACCTGGATGTCTTACATCAAAGGCCACCAGAAAGGCACCAGAGAGGAAGCTCAATGGAATAACAAAGCAGATACTTCAGCTAAGGAAGCAGTGTTGGGATTTGTAACCTGAGTTTAAATGTCCAGATGTGAGAAAGTGACAAAGGATACTACAGGTCACTTTACAGCTTGCTAGCTGGGAAAGTTGTTTCCAGATGGGACTCAAAACATCTTAGCAGTGTCCAAGGTCAGGATGTGCCAGAGAGCATGTAGATCAAGTGTAAAAATCAGCCCTGGTGGCGCAGTGGTTAAATGCCTGTACTGCAGCCACTCACTCATAGACCACAAGGTTGTGAGTTCAATACCAGCCAGGGCTGAGGCTCGACTCAGGCCTGCATCCTTACGAGGTTGCTAAAATGAGTACGCAGCTTGTTGGGGGGCAATCAGCTCACAATTGTAAACCGCTTAGACATCTCATAGCGTGATATGAAGTGATATATAAATGAAACTGCTTTGCTTTGCTTTAAATACATTATGTCATCATGTTTGGGGGACAACAATTCAAGTGACACAGGAAAAAGTCACAGGAAAAGGCTGGACTTAGAGGCCGCATGGCAAGTGTCTATAAAAAACCGAGACCACAGTGGTGTGGGTTGTAATTTATCGGTGGTGCGTGTATGTAGTTTTGTACATACTGCAACTAAAGAATAAAAGTGCCTCTTTGGAGTTAAACCTGTCTTCAGTCTGATTCATCAGAAGCTGGGAGGAATGAATTCCAAAGCAGCCAGACAGCTCCAAGGTCGCCGGGTGTTTTTCTCTGCGAAGTGAAGAAAACTTCCAAAGATTTTGTCTGCACACTAAATTGCTTGACAAGCAGCAACTCTCCTGATGACATCTATTAATGTAAAGCCCAAGGAGTACACTCTGCTGGAAACTCTAGATTTAGCCCAGCTTCAGAGAGGAGATAGTGAGATAAGGGCATTGGCAGCCACAGGGAAAGACCCCACGGGAAAATATGGCATAGTGCAGAATAAAGATGTATGGTAGGCGGTAGATGGAGAAGGAACCCATCAATGGATTGTCCCCACAGAGGTCCGAAGAGACCTTATACAATTTGTACATGGCATAAGACACAGAGGTCATGCTAGAAAGAGTTAGGGAGACAGGATGGTGCTCCATATGAGGGAAGACACAGAGCAATGGGTAGAAAACTGTCTTGCCTGTGCAATGGTTAACGCGGACTCCAGCGGCCCTAAGGCACCCATCCGCCAACAGCACATAGAAAGCCCCTGGTCATTTCAGTCGTTGGGGACTGCCCCAATCATTCACAATCGACCATGAATCAGGCAGCTATTTCACCGGCGAAGTAATGAAAGCTCTGTGTACAGCCCTTGGCACTAAGCAGCGATTTCACATTGCAGCCCATCCCCAGAGCTCAGGGCATATAGAAAGAAGAAATAGAACCCTGAAGGAAGCCATGAGAAAGGTAGTTAAGGCTTCTGGTAAGGACTGGGATGCAAAACTTCCCATAATCCTCATGGCCTTCAGAGGAACAGTAGCTTCACACAGCTTCACACCACACAAAGTAATGACTGGATGCAAGATGGTTATGCCAGAAGCATTTTGGCTGAACACCGCCCTCCCCTCAGATTTAGAACCCGTAATTTTAAACCACAAGGGGATGAAAACTCTCTTACAGAGCATCCAGCAGACACACAGACTGGTAGCAGAAAAATTAGGCAAAAATAAGCCATGAACAGAAGGTTAGGATCGGTACGTAACCCTCAACAATGGGACCCAGGACAACAGGTTATGTACAGGAATTTCTTTAAACAGAAGCATAATTTAACAGCCAAATGGCTAGGCCCTGTGGAAATCATAAAGAGAATATCCCCCTCAATCTACCAAGTCCACACTCCCAGCCGTTACAGAACTAAGCTTAAATACTTTCACTCTTTGCAGTTAAAGGAATGGAAGGGAGGCCTGACTCCTGTAAGGCCGGTTCACTCGGAGCCTGCCCAGTGCCCATCATAGACTTAATAGATACGTTTGTGAATCTCTTCCCCGCATGAGTCAGCCATGGTGAGATGCCTCTCTGTTTCCCTACAGGGATGAGAAATGGCACAGAGCATGTGGACCCTCAAGATATTGTTATGGATGGCATCCCAGGCACCAGCCGATATCTACAAGCTCAGTTCACCACAGATTGGCAATATAACATAGAGGCCACGTGTCATTGAGTCACCCCATATCCAGGAATGATGGCAGTATTAGACTCCATGAGCAACGTGCGGACATGATATGATAAGGGACTCCCCATTTTGCTTAAAACTAGAGTGTATATAACAAAGAGAAAAACCATAGCCTCAAGAGTTTTCATGTTTGGCCCAAAGAACTCACTTGGGTAGAGGCAGACGCAGGTAGCCTCCCCCTCTCCACTGAAACTTGGACTAAGCACCACTTCAACCCTCCTCTCAGCAGGATCCCAGCCTCCTTCTAGCTAGACCACCCTTACCTTAGATTTCCAATGCCACCCTACATGGGCTTGGAAAACTAGACTCTTCACCTGCCACAATTACATTTGCACCCCTACTAACTGTAGTATAAACTGCTGTCAGATGACGTGCCCAGATATCCCCGTAGATGTCCCTGCAATGATACAAGTGTCAGAGAAATGCTTGATGGGACTTGCAGTCGGGCTGGAAATATAAAAGATGTATGGGACAGAATTTTCTTGTAAGAAGAGTTCAGAAAACATGGTTCAGGCAGACAAACAACAGGTGCCATGCCAGACGATAACAAAGAAGCCAACACTAGTGTGTTTTGGGAACAGGACACATTGTAACCAAAACACACTACATAAACATGTTATGCCACATGGACAAGGACGTCAGTAACATGGGTTGGGCTGTAGGTCTGGGAAAGTGGGACTCAGCCAGTCATCGTGGATGGACACACCCAAGTGGATGATAGCTTGTGGAAATAACAATAATGCTTTGTTCATGTGTGTGTGTGTGAGAGAGGGAGGCTTGGAAGGTTCTAAACATGTTCCACAGTTTGATGTGTTGCAAGATCTGTTTCTGTAAATAAACTACTGATGTAAATATATCTAGTTGTAGAATAAAGATAGTGTTCTTGGACTACAACTGGTGTGTTTCCTGATTGCTGGTAAGGCTAGAGAGCTGAGGCAGTGTCACCTGGATCCAGAGGAAGAAGTCTGGGATCATGCAGGAAAAGATTGTCAGCTTTTCCTAACAACTCTGCTGTTTGGTAACTGCAACACACATCATCCACCATCGACTGACAAAAACCCTCCATGTTTGTTGGTAATCTAGTAATTAGAAAAGACATATCCCTGTCTGCATACTCTGAGATCCAACCCATATTTACCACCTTAATATAGAATCTAACTGCCCTAGATGTGGCACGCACTATCCCCGCCTGTAGCCCTTATTTGCGAGCTGCATGGGCACAGTGGGAACAACTGGAAAAGAAATGGCAGTCTGTAATGCACCCAATTTTTAGAAGCAAAAGAGGTATTATGGGCACAGTTTTAGGAGGTTTTGGAACAGGAGTAGGAGTTTTAAACGCTATAGACACAGAGGTTGTAGCCAACAAACTAGGATTGGTTGGATCTCGCACTAAAGAACTAGGTGTTACTGTTGCTTCAGGTCTAACTAACGTGGCCCAAGGCATAGCCATAATTGGTCATATTTTGCCTCAATGGGTAGGAGTAGAGAAAGAGGTCATCATAGACACTGGAAATTCACTTAAAAATCCAGCACCTACAATTTATCTATTGCCATCCAATGCACCTAGGTCCAAAATAACCTCATGGCATTTGCATCTCAACTGATACAAGCTTCCCTTATGAAACTCATCCACCCAGAAGTTATGGGTCTGTTTAAAAATCAACACATAGACCCTTTCCTATACCCACAGACATGATAAAGACAAATGGAGCACAATGGAAGGATATGGTGCTCAAGATAGGCATTTATCACTAGAAGTTATGGAATCCCCAAATCATTCACCCTGCTTCCCACATAGGTCTTCCCCTAGCCGAAAGCAACACCACTAGATTACCTGAGAAAACTCTACATTGGACCAATGGCACCCACTTATATGATTTGTCTGGGTGTGTAAAAACACAGCAATGGGCACACTGTCACAGTGGCCTAATAGGCTCTCCTATACAAGAGGTACAGGACTATGTTATAGTCCCATTCAAAGCCTACATTCTGGTACAAATAAATCATGACTGTTTTTGCCTCAGCACCCCATGGGACCATATCCTCCTCATGCCATTTGAATGCAGGAAACCCCTGTTTCTGCCAAGTACATGTAAGGGACTGTTTTGGCAAGGATTTTTATTTGCATGAGACTGTTAAGGAATACACAAGTGAAGTCCCATACCAGGTAAACCCACAGCTGTTATAGGGTTATTTGGGTTTCATCTGGAGGATGAGCTACAAATCTCAAAATGGCTGCGCGTACTCACTAACTTGAGCCAGACCACCAAACAAATCTTAAAATCATAGAATCATAGAGTTGGAAGAGACCACAAGGGCCATCCAGTACAATCCCCTGCCATGCAGGAACTCAAAATCAAAACATCCCTGACAGATGGCCATCCGGACTCTGTTTAAAGACCCCCAAAGAAGGAGGTCCACCACACTACAAGGGAGTGTGTTCAACTGACGAACTGCTCTCACTGTCAAGAAGTGCCTCCTAATGTTGAGGTGGAATCTCTTTTACTGTAGCTTGCATTTGTTGGTCCGAGTCCTATTCTCTGGAGCAGCAGAAAACAAGCTAGTGCTCACCTCAATATGACATCCCTTCAAATATTTAAAGAGGGCTATCATATTCACTCTTAACCATCTCTTCTTTAGGCTAAACATACCCAGTTCCCTAAGTTGTTCCTCATAGGGATTCATGGTTTCCAGACCCTTCACCATTTTAGTCACCCTCCTCTGGACACACTCCAGTTTTTCAACATCCTTTTTGAATTGTGGTGCCCAGAACTGGACACAGTATTCCAGGGGGGAACTGACGAAAGCAGAATACAATGGCACTATTATTTCCCTTGATCTAGATACTATACTTCTATTAATGCAGCCTAAAATTGCATTGGCCTTTTTAGCTGCGGCATCACACTGTTGACTTATGTTCAACTTGTGGTCTACTAGGATTCCTAGATCCCTTTCACATGTATAAGTCTTGTTAAGCCAGGTGTCCCCCATCTTATATCTATGCATTTCATTTTCTTGCCCTATGTGCAGTACCTTACATTTCTCTGTGCTGAAATTCATTTTGTTAGCTTTGGCTCAGCTTTCTGATCTATTAAGGTCATTTTGAATTTTCATCCTGTCTTCTGGGGTATTAGCTATTCCTCCTAATTTGGTGTCATCTGCAAATGTCATAAGCATGCCCCCTATTCCTTCATCCAAGTCATTGATAAAGATGTTGAATAGCTCGGGGCCCAGGACAGAACCCCACTGGACTCTGGTCACTTCTCTCCACGATGAAGAGGAGCCATTATTAAGTACCCTTTGGCTTCGGTTGGTCAACCAGTTACTAATCCACCTAACAGTTGTATTGTCTAGCCCACATTTTGCTATCTTATTTGCAAGAGTATTGTGGGGTACCTTGTTAAAAGCCTTACTGAAATCAAGATAGCCTATGTCTACTGCATTCCCTTCATCTACCAAGCTGGTAATTTTATCAAAAAAAGAGAACCACCTTGTTCAGGGAGGCATTCCCTAGCACTGTCTGATATACATTTACTTTTTCTGTCATTTGGGTAGACAGTGGATGTTGTTAATTAACTGTTGTAATTGTTTTTTTTTGTTTTAATTGACTTTTATTATTTTACCTATTGTTTTGTATTAGATTGTACACCTTTTGGCAGGTTTTTATTCTATTTTATGCTTGATTATCTTTTTGTACAGTGCTGTGTACACTGACAGTGCTCTAGAAATAAATAATAATAATAATAATAATAATAATAATAATAATAATAATAATAATATCAGATTAGTCTGGCATGACTTGTTTTTGAGAAACCCATGTTGACTTTTAGTGATTATGGCATTCCCTTCTAAATGGTCACAGACTCTCTGTTTAATGGACTGTTCTAGAATCTTTCCCGGTATTGATATCAGACTAACTGGGCAATAGTTGTTGGAATCCTCTTTTCCCCCCTTTTTGAAGATGGAGACAATGTTTGCCCTCTTCCAGTCTGCTGGGACTTCTCCTGTTCTCCTTGAGTTCTCAAGGATTATTGCCAGTGGCTCTGAGATTACATTTGCCAGTTCTTTTAATATCCTTAAATGGAGTTCATCTAGTCCTGGAGACTTAGGGGGGATGCAGACCAGGGCGTCGGGGACGCCCTGGGACGGTGCGCTGCTGGAGCGAGGCACTCGCACGGCAGCGCACCGGCGGAGTCACTGAAAGGAGTGCCAAATTGGTGCTCCTTTCAGAAGTCAGGGAAAGTGTGCCATAAATGTGTAGGGCTCACTTTCCCTGACTTTTCCGCTGCAGCGTGTGAGAACGCTGCGGCGGGAGGTTGCCCCCGGAGCGCCGGCCGTGCGGAGGGCCGGCAGCTTCGAGGGCAACCTCGGGAGGAGGAAGGGGAGCCGCTCGTGCGGCTGCCCCTCCTCTTCCTTGCCTTGGAGACGACTCAATTAGTCGTCTGCCGAGGCCCTTAAATTTGTTTAGGTTCACAAAGTATTCCTGTACTTCTTCTTTACTTATTCTGTGCTGCATTTCTCCTATTGTGTCTTCTGATACATTTTCCTCAGGTTGAGCACCGTTTTCCTTTTGTGAGTAGACTGAGGCAAAGAAGGTGTTGAGTAGTTCTGCCTTTTCTCTGTCCCCTGTTAGAATTACTCCATCTTCTCTGTGCAGTGGCCCTACTATTTCCTTCTTCTTTCTTTTGCTACAGACATACCCCAAAAAGCCCTTTTTATTGTACTTAACCTCTCTAGCAAGTCTGAGCTCATTCTGCGCTTTGGCTTTCCTGACTTTACTCCTACATGTGTTATCTATTTGTTTGAATTCCTCTTTAGTGATTTCGTCCCTTTTCCATTTCTTATACATCTCCCGTTACCATCTGGAAGGTAATTCTATAATCACAAAAAGTCAACATGGGTTTCAGAGGAACAAGTCATGCCAGACAAATCTGATCTCTTTTTTTGATAAAATTACCAGCTTGGAAGATGAAGGGAATGCTGTGGATATAGTATATCTTCATTTCAGTAAGGTCTTTGACAAGTTTCCCCATGACATTCTTGCAAGCAAGTTGGTAAAATGTGGGCTAGACAAAGTAACTGTTACATGGATTTGTAATTGGTTGACTGGTCGAACACAAAGGGTGCTCAACAATGGCTCCTTTTCAACTTGGAAAGAAGTGACCAGTGGGGTGCCACAGGGCTCTGTCCTAGGCCCAGTGCTATTCAACATCTTTATTAATGACTTGGATGACGATATTGGGGGCATAGTTATCAAATTTGCAGATGACATCAAATTAGGAGGAGTAGCTAATACCCCAGAGGACAGGATGAAAATTCAAAATGACTTGAACAGACTAGAAAGCTGGGCCAAAGCTAACAAAATGAAATTCAACAAGGAGAAATGTAAGGTACTGCACTTAGGGCGGAAAAACGAAAAGTACAGATATACGATGGGGGACACCTGGCTGAATGAGACTACGTGTGAAAGGGATCTAGGAGTCCAGGTGGACCACAAGTTGAACATGAGTCAACAGTGTGATGCAGCAGCTAAAAAGGCCAATGCAATTGTAGGCTGCATCAGTAGAAGTATAGTGTCTAGATCAAGAGAAGTAATAGTGCCACTCTATTCTGCTTTGGTCAGGCCTCACCTGGAGTAATGTGTCCAGTTCTGGGCACCACAATTCAAAAAGGATGTGGAGAAACTTTAGCGTGTCCAAAGGAGGGCAACTAAAATGGTGAAGGGTCTGGAAACCAAGCCCTATGAGGAACGACTTAGGGAGCAGGGGATGTTTAGCTGGGGAGAAGAGAAGGCTGAGAAGTGATATGATAGCCGTGTTTAAATATTTGAAGAGATGTCATATCGAAGAGGGAACAAGCTTGTTTTCTGCTGCTTCAGAGACTAGGACCCAAAACAATGGATGCAAGCTGCAAGAAAAGAGATTCCACCTCAACATTAGGAGGAACTTCCTGACAGTAAGGGCGGTTCGACAGTGGAATACACTCCTTCGGAGAGTAGTGGAGTCTCCTTCCTTGGAGGTCTTTAAGCAGAGGCTGGATGGCCATCTGTCAGGGATGCTTTGATTGGGAGTTCCTGCATGGCAGGGGGGTTGACTGGATGGCCCTTGTGGTCTCTTTCAACTCTATGATTCTATCATTTTATGATTCTATGATTCTTCTTGACTGAGGAAGACAGGATGCCTAAAGAAGAGAAGCTGAGCCAGTTGATGGTAAGAGATAAAAAGCGGCTGTGGATCACAGCAGCCAGCTTGTCCTGCAGACTCTGCTGGGTGTCTAAGAGGACCACTGCAACACCCATCACCCATCACCCACACATTGACAAAGGTTACAGGCCCAGAAAAGGCTAGTCTGCCAGAGGACAAAGAGGCTAAATGTCCAAGAGGAAAGGAGCCCAGGAGACAAGGTGGCCAGGAGGCAAGACTGCCTCTCTATAACTTCAGCTGCGCTTTTAAAAAACTTTCTTTTTAAAAACACTTGGGGAGAGTGTGACTGTTGCTCAGCGGGTGGGGCTTTGTTGAGTCGCATTTGCGAGTCAATAGGGGGGTGGAGATAGCCAGTTAGCTCTATACAACGGCTCCCAGAGGCCAGTTTCAGGTAAGTTTTGGCCAGGACAGGAGAAGGAGGAGGAGGCTTTCCAGGCCAGTTTCTGAAAGAAAGGCGTGCAAATTTTATAATCATTACTAATTGTTGATAAGTTCCAGTCATCAGCAGACTTTAACACTGTTGTTAGCAAGGGATTTTCTTGAGGAGGAAAGCCGTAGTCCTCTTTCAGGTACTAATTAAGACTTAGCATGGACACTGAAAGAACTGCTGCCATCCCCTGCAATACCTGTGGGATGTTTGTATTCTTACCTACAGATGTGGGGAACTACACATGCTCCAAGTGTAAGTTGGTAGCCCTGTTGGAGGAGAAAGCACAGCAGCTGGAGGCACAGGTAGCTACACTTCAACATATTAGGGAGCAAGAGGCTTTCCTAGACAGAACGGAACAAACGGTCTTAGTCAGGGAACACACAGAGGAAGTCACTGGGGAAGAGAAGGTCACATCACATACACAGGAGGTAGAAAGCTGGAGGAATGTCACATGCAGAAGTAAGGAGACTAGGGATCATTCTGGGAGCTTACAGCTGCAGAATCGATTTCAAGCTCTTTCCCTTATCAAGGAGGACAAGGAAGAGCAGCATGGACAGACTTCTGGGACAGAGCAGGGGACCCTGGGAGTTCCACCACAGGGAACAGTCTCTGCTAAGCCTCGGAGGAGGCGTGTGGTCGTGGTGGGGAACTCCTTGCTGAGGGGGACAGAAGCAGTGATTTGTGGGCCTGACAAGATGTCTCGAGAGGTGTGTTGTCTCCCTGGAGCAAAGATTTGAGATGTGACAGAGAGGCTGACAAGACTGGTCAAGCCTACTGACCAATACCCCTTCCTTTTGGTCCATGTGGGAATGAATGGCACAGCAAGACACAGCCTTCAGAACATCAAAAGGGATTATGAGGCCCTAGGTAAGAAGCTGAAAGAAATGGAGGCACAGATTGTCATCTCATCTCTTCTGCCAGTTGAAGGGCACGGTCCAGGAACAGAGAAGAAAATAACAGATGTCAACAATTGGCTCTGCAGATGGTGTCGTCGAGAACGATTTGGATTCTTAGATCATGGGTTGTGGTTCCATGAGGGCAGACTCCTGGCAAGGGATGGCCTGCATCTCACGCCAGTTGGAAGAAACGTTTTTGCCAACAGTCTCAAGAATTTGATCAGGAGGGCTTTAAACTGAGTTATGTGAGGAAGGGAGACAGAATCCTGGAAGACAAAAGGACTGGAAAAAAATAGTCAAACTGTCATAGAGGAAACAAGGCAAACAGTACAGGGACCCAACAGTGGGAGGCAAAAAAACATGCACAGGCAGCAAATAAGGGTGATATATGGTCTTAGATGTCTCTACACTAATGCACAGAGAATGGGAAATAAGCAAGATGAACTTGAACTCCTAGCACAACAAAGCAAATATGATATAATAGACATCACTGAAACCTGGTGGTATGAGTCTCATGACTGGAATGTAGAAATACAGGGGTATAACCTTTTCAAGAGAAACAGGACAAACAGGAAAGGAGGAGGAATAGCATTATATGTCAGGGATATTTACACCAGTGAAGAAATCCAGGACATCAATCCTGGAAGCCAGGTGGAGAGCATCTGGATAAAAACCAAAGGGGAGGGAAACAACAGGGATGTTAGTGTGGGAGTCTACTACAGACCCCCAATTCAGGCAGATGCCTTTCTAGAAGAGATGACCACACATTCAAAAAGGAGAAATATAGTAGTGATGGTGACTTCAACTATCCTGATATTTGCTGGAAGTCAAACTCAGTAAATTCCTCAAGGTCTAGCAAATTCCTCACTTGCCTGAAAGACAATTTCATTGTCCAAAAGGTTAAAGAGGCAACAAGGGAGTTAGCTATTTTGGATCTGATCCTAACTAACAGGGAAGATTTAGTTAATGGGGTGCAAGTAGTTGGATCCTTAGGCGGAAGTGATCATGTCCTCCTGGAGTTTATTATACAGTGGAAAGGAGAAGCCAGGCATAGTCAGACACGCATTCTAGACTTTAGGAAAGCTGATTTTAGTAAACTTAGAGAAATCCTGGGGGTGATCCCATGGACAGGAATACTAAAAGAGAAGGGAGTTCAAGACGGATGGGAGTTTCTCAAAAGGGAGATACTGAAGGCACAATTTCAAACCGTGCCAACGAGGAGGAAAAATGGGAGGTGTCTCAAGAAACCAAGATGGATGACTAAGGAACTTGCAACCGAACTATGCTTTAAACGGAACATGTATAATAAATGGAAAAATGGGGAAATCACCAATGAGGAATTCAAACAAATAGCTAGCACGTGTAGGGTTAAAGTCAGAAAAGCTAAAGCGCAGAATGAAATCAGGCTTGCTAGAGAGGTTAAGAACAATAAAAAGGGCTTTTGGGGGTATGTCAGCAGCAAAAGGAAAAAGAAGGAAATGGTAGGGCCACTGTGTGGAGAAGATGGCAAAAAGTTAACAGGAGACAGAGAAAAGGCAGAATTACTCAACACCTTCTTTGCTTCAGTCTTCTCAGAATAGGCAAAGGGTGCTCAACCTGAGGATAATGGAGCAGAGGACAGAATAGGAGAATTTGAGCACAGAATAAGTAAAAAGATAGTACAGAAACATCTGGTTAATCTAAATGAATATAAGTCTCCAGGACCAGATGAATTACATCCAAGGGTACTAAAAGAACTGGCAAATGTAATATCAGAACCATTCGCAATAATCTCTGAGAACTCCTGGAAAACAGGAGAGGTCCCAGTGGACTGGAGGAGGGCAAATGTTGTCCCCATCTTCAAAAAGGGGAAAAAAGAGGATCCCAACAATTATCGTCCAGTTAGTCTGACATCATACCAGGAAAGATTCTGGAGCAGATCATTAAACAGAGAGTCTGTGAATATCTGGAAGGTAATTTCATAATCACAAAAAGTCAACATGGGTTTCAGAGAAACAGGTCATGCCAGACAAATCTGATCTCTTTTTTTGATAAAATTACCAGCTTGGAAGATGAAGGGAATGCTGTGGATATAGTATATCTTGATTTCAGTAAGGCCTTTGACAAGGTTCCCCATGACATTCTTGCAAGCAAGTTGGTAAAATGTGGGCTAGACTAAGTAACTATTACATGGATTTGTAATTGGTTGACTGGTCGAACCCAAAGGGTGCTCAACAATGGCTCCTTTTCAACTTGGAAAGAAGTGACCAGTGGGGTGCCACAGGGCTCTGTCCTGGGCCCTGTGCTATTCAATATCTTTATTAATGACTTAGATGACGGTATTGGGGGCATAGTTTTCAAATTTGCAGACAACACCAAATTAGGAGGAGTAGCTAATACCCCAGAAGACAGGATCAAAATTCAAAATGACTTGAACAGACTAGAAAGTTGGGCCAAAGCTAACAAAATGAAATTCAACACAGAGAAATGTAAGGTACTGCACTTAGGGCGAAAAAAAGAAAAGCACAGATATACAATGGGGGACACCTGGCTGAATGAGACTACGTGTGAAAGGGATCTAGGAATCCAGGTGGACCACAAGTTGAACATGAGTCAACAGTGTGATGCAGCAGCTAAAAAGGCCAATGCAATTTTAGGCTGCATCAGTAGAAGTATAGTGTCTAGATCAAGAGAAGTAATAGTGCCACTCTATTCTGCTTTGGTCAGGCCTCACCTGGAATACTGTCTCCAGTTCTGGGCATCACAATTCAAAAAGGATGTGGAGAAACTGGAGCGTGTCCAAAGGAGGGCAACTAAAATGGTGAAGGGTCTGGAAACCAAGCCCTATGAGGAATGACTTAAGGAGCTGGGGATGCTTAGCCTGGAGAAGAGAAGGTTAAGAGGTGATATGATTGCCATGTTTAAATATTTGAAGGGTTTTCATATTGAGGAGGGAACAAGCTTGTTTTCTGCTGCTCCAGAAACTAGGACCCGGAACAATGGGTGCAAGCTCCAGGAAAAGAGATTCCACCTCAACATTAGGGGGAACTTCCTGACAGTAAAGGCTGTTCAACAGTGGAACACACTCCTTCGGAGAGTAGTGGAGTCTCCCTCCTTGGAGGTCTTTAAGCAGAGGCTGGATGGCCATCTGCCAGGGATGCTTTGATTGGGAGTTCCAGCATGGCAGAATGGTGTTGGACTGGATGGCCCTTGTGGTCTCTTTCAACTCTATGATTCTATGATTCTATGATTCTAAGTGTAAAAGGTGTGCCAGGCAGGAAGGTGGGGGCAAGTCCTTTTGGGGGTGGCCTTAAGCCCCACCCCAAAGCCCCACCCCCGCAATGAGTGACACCCCATTGTGGTATTCCATTGGGTGGAATCTGTTTCCCTGAATTTTGCATCCATTATTCCCTGGAGCAGCAGCAAACAAGCTTGCTCCATCCTCATTGTGACATCCATTCAAATATTTAAACAGGGCTATCAAATCACCTCTTAACCATGGACCAGAACAGATGGCCCATTAAAGATGCCTTACAAGCAATTTGGGAGCATGGCGTTTACACGCCACACACTCCCAAGACACCTAGAAGCCACCCAGAAGCTGGCCGCCTGCCCAGACATGGGCAGCTTCAAGATCAGGGAGGATTGGGGCCACGGCATGTGTTTACCAATGTGTCCTTAGCCTTCATGGCTGTCTGTTCCAGCCCATCTCTTGTCCAGGATAAACGGGTTTAATTGACCCATGAGGTTTATCACATAGTGGACAATTGAAAGTATAACCAGTGATTAACCTGTGATAATTCCACAGTAGTGCTAATGGTTTTCACACAATGTCATGTTCAAAGTGCCATTATCCTATGAATAACCATGCAAAAAACAGCACAGGATTTTCCCATGAATGAGGTTTTGCTGTTTATTGCCTGGTTACTGCCTGGTTATTCACAGGATGATGGCTCTTGTGTTAATCTCATTTTAATAGTGTTTTAATGTCAATTGTGTGATTTTCATGGGTTAATTACCGTTTAAACTCCTAATTTCCAGAACACACAGCCTGTTAAAGATTCCTTCCAAATGTCTTGGGAGCACAGCATTTACATGCCACACACTCCCAAGACTCCTAGAAACAGCAGTAAATTATTCATAGGATTTTCCCATGAATGTTTTTTTTTGCCTGGTTTATTGCCTGGTTATTCACAAGATGATGGCTCTTGTGTTAATCTCATTTTAATTACGTTTTAATGTGAATTATGTGATTTTCATGGGTCAATTGCTGTTTGAACTCCTAATTTCCTCCCGTATGATAAACTTCCATGTATATATGCTCTTAGCATTCTGAAGGAGCCAGGACTTTTCTCTTTGTTTTATATCAGATTGCTAGACCCATTGAATCAAGGGCAAACTGATCAGTCAATATTTGTGGGATTGACTAGCAATTGCATCATGGCCACAAAAACTTTTGTTGCCAGCTGAATCCTGAAATACATAAAAGTTTGTAATGAGTTTCCATTCTCCCAAGAGAGTTTTGCCAATTCTGTCATTGATGTACAGAAATAATTGTGACTCTCCCTTGGCAAGTTCTAGCAAACATATTTTTCTCCAGCAGAAGTAATCATTTGTCCCTTTATAATTATCAATGTCTTGGTGATTTTAGTGTTCTTATTGACAATCTTCTATGGATTTCCACAGGGAACGAGAATCTAAAACATCCAGATCAGGTGCAAGAGGTGATAATATTTGACACTGAGAATGAACAAAAGGAAGGATAAATCTTCCTCCCCGAATTGCTCCCTTGTTTTCAACCACAAGATGTTGCTACATCCATCACTGTTAATTCTCCTGCCTTGTGTAGCCTGGGCAATGGCTGCAAAAGCAAAGTGCTCACTGACTTTGGAAGACAATCCAATGGAACTTTTCAATGTTTACAGGTTGGGAGACCAGCTTATTAGTGGTATTCTGCCTGTTTTAAACTCTGCAATCGGAGCAACCACCTTTGTGGTCCCTCCCTCTCTCCACTTGGTAAGGTAAGTAATTCTGCAGTGGCCAATGCTGTGCTAAGAGATGAGGTGTGTTGGGAAGGGACATTGGCTATGCTCTTGCATTAATCTCTGATTAGTTGTCTCTCAAATATTTATGGATGTGTCAGCTGTGACCATCTGACGTAAGACAGTTGAATGCAAGACAATCAATGAATATATATATATATATATATATATATATATATATGCATAAAATACTACTAAATGTGAGCTTCACCTGTAACTCTCCAATGAGTTTAAGGTGACGTACGTGGTTCTCTGCACATGTCTGTATTGAGAGATTGTATTCTATCTGCATAGGAGGGCTCAGAGTTTTGGAAGCTATTCTTTTTTAAAAATCTCTTTATTTAAGTATACAAAGATTAAAATCCATATATAAACAAATTGACATTAGCATACTAATTCTCTGATACAAATTGCTTCTTCCCCATACACCCACCATTCCTCTTAAACAAACAAACAATAAAACCATACATAGGTTCACTTCCTCTTTTCTCTTGATCTGATGTAAACTAAGATGACTACAAATTGGGCTTCTTATATGACAAAGAAAAACTTAGCTCCTGTTATGTTTACACTATTGCTACTAGTGTTCAATGTATACTGGTTGGCTTTCCATAAAAATAAATTATTATTTTATATTGCTTATGTCTGATTCTCCTTCTTTTACTTCCTTTACATATAAACATCTATACCTATCTTAGTTGCTTTAACTGCTATAGATCTTTGATCTTTCCTCAAACAAGAGGATCCAGAATATGTTTCCATTAAACCAAAATATCATCAAAACCATAAATTCAAATCTAGTTCTAGTCTCAATTTCTATATCTGTTCAAATCATAATTATATTGCCCCTTTCTTTCTTTAAGAAATCTATCCTATTACTCCATTCTTCATGAGTTTTGCTTTCTCTTTAAATTTTGTAGTACTCTTGTTAATATGTCCACTTCCAGCGCTTCAAGAAGTTTAGTCAGCCACATTTCCAAATCCGGTGCTTTTTACTTTTTCCAAATGCTGGCACATACCATTCTCGCTGTTGTTAGAAAATAAAACATGATTCTTCCATTCTGTCTTTCAATATTCATATCCATTATATTTAGTAAAAACAGTTCTGGATAGAATTTTAGTCTTACTTGCAATATTTTACAGGTAATTGCATAAATCTTTTCCCAGTACTTTTTAGCAACAGTGCAAGTCCACCAGAGATGGAATAACAATCCTTTTTTTCTTCTTTTTCTCACACTTCCAGCAGCAATCTGAGTAATTTTTAGAAATTTTATGAATTTTCACTAGAGTTAAATACCACCAGAAGTGGATTTTTTAAACATTTTCTCTTAAAGTTTGACAAGCTGTAAATTTCTTACTGTTAACCCAGACTCTTTCCTACTGTTTCATCTCTATTGGGTAGCCCAAATCTCTAGCCCATTTTACCATATTATCCTTCACAGTTTCCGATTCCATAGGGTATTTTATACAGTTTAGCTATCGTCGAGTTATTACAAGTGGTTAATAATTTCCCTATTTCAGTATTTTCTCTTACTATCCCTATTTGTTTGGAGTCCATAGTCAATCTTTCCTGAAGCTGCCTGTATAAAAACCAGTTACAACTCTGATTATCCTGTTTTATCTCTTCTGTTGTTTTGAACATTATCGAGTCATTCTGTATTGTTATTATATCTTTATATAAAAACAATTCTTCCTTTAACCAAGGGTCTGTTCTAAACAATGCTTTGAATGGTGAAGCCCACATTGGTATTCCATTGCATATATGTAATCTAGACTTTTTCCAAATCCTTCCTAATAAAGTTGTTATTGAATTCTCTATTAGGTTTTTCTTTCTCATAGAACATATAGGCATGGAAGCCAAAAAGTAAGTCTACTCCCTCCACTCTAAGTAAATCTTTGTTTACCAATGAAACCAACTCCCTGATCCAATTTAAACAGGGTTCTTCAAAATAAATCTGGAACAGCCATCTCCCCTCTCTCCTGGCTGTCTTTCATGTATTTTAACTTGATTCTTGGCTTCCTTCCATTCCAGATGAAGGGAGCCAAGTCTCTATTCCACTCTTTGAAGGATGCATTGTTCCCAATGATAGGAAGGTTCTGAAACAAAAATAGCATTTTGGGCAACAGATCCAGTTTCTTTATCTGAGTCATCTGCTTTATCTTCTTCTTCCACTTCAGCATCATAAATATCCTCCTGGCCTGTTATATTGTCCTTCTTTTTCTCTCGGGTTGAGTCAGTCTGGTCATTGTGCCTGATTTTCTTCCAGGTGTTTCTCTCAATCATCTTAGCATTTTTCTTCCAAAATTCTTTTGTCTTAAGTGTCATATTTAATTTGAACCATTTTTTATTCAGGTTTACTGATAGGCCATCCAGCTTTTCCCATTTAAACATGACTCCATTTTTCTTCAGTTGCATCATCAGAAATTTATATACAGCACATTTCCTAAGAATTCTAGAGGGCATATCCTTGTATATTTTAATTAATTTGCTTTCCAGCATAAACTCTTTTTCATAATTTCTGATTATAATGTCGTCCCCTTATTTTCTTCCTGACAAAATAGATTACAATATTTCGAGGTAGATTATTCTTCATTGCTATCACAGAATTGATTCTGTATAATTTATTTCATATCAAAATTCACCCTCTGGTATTTCAAGATATTCTGCTAATTTGGGAGTTAGATATTCAAGTAAATTTTCTTTCTTTTCCTCTGGAACTCCTCTCAATTTTACACAGTTCTCTTTGGCCTTCAGTTCTTTTAAAGCTTTCCAGTCCAAGTCTCTTTCTCTCTCTACCTTCAGAATTATCGTTATTATCTCTAATTTCTTTGTTTTATTTTCCATCTCCACCAATCATGTTTGTTGAATTTAGTTCTGTTTTCACTTCTTCCAAAACTTGTTTCAGATCTGTTAATTCAGTTTTAATTTCATGTTTAACGTCTGCTCTCAGGTCTTTCATCTCTTGCCTTAGGTTCTTTTGCATTTTCACCATTCATCCTTTCTCTTTTTTATGAAGAGGGTCTCCTCTGTGCTTGAGCCATGGCAGCCCCAGCTTCTGCTGCAGCCTGAGCTGCCTTTCTTGGTGCAGTTGCCATTCTCCCTCTCCAGTACTTTATTTATGTATTGCCTTAATACTTGGCATCATTTAATTTGTTTCCATTTACTTTTACTCAATGCATCAAAATTCCACTTATAATTGGACCTTCTTGAAATTGGCACTATGTTTATTTTCTTCCTTTCTCTTGCTATACAGATTGGATTTCCTTGTGAGTAAATTACCTAGATTTATTGACACTCAACACAAAAATTTATAGCTGCTGATCCTATTCTAGAAGCAACTTTAAACAAACTTGAGCTTTCTCAGCAATTAAGAAGAGTGTATTTAAGTCCTGTATCCTATGAATATTTAAAAAATCTATATCTTTTAATTTACCTTAATGTGTTTTCCCTTGTGTAGAGGAGTTCTTTGGTTGCTTATATATTATCACACCTTTTATTTTTCTTAGTTTTCCTCTTTCTTTTCCTCTTTGTATATTTGTTTCTTTATTCCTTTTGCTTTAGTTCTTATTCTTTTTTTTAACTTTCCTTCCTTCTTTCTTTCTTACTCCTCTTTACTCCCCCCCCCCCAGTTTGCATCTTTCTCCTACTTTTGGGAAGGTATAAATCAACTTGATCCACCCAGTTGGTATCTAATCGCTGCCACCAACTGTTCTTGATTCATAAGCAGCTACTTCGGAAGAGTAAAGACTTTGTGCATCATAACCAGAAAAAAATTAAAATTTTAAGTCGATGCTGCCTGGTTCAACCAAATAGATTTTAAAAACTGGCTCAGGCACTAATGCTTAAAAAGTACTTCCCTGTGGTTTGGCACTCAATTTGCATCTCTCCTTTCCCCTCCGCTGCTGCTGCCGCCGCATAAAACAGCCTCTGCTGGGGATTTTCAGGGGCCAACACTGCTACAAGGACCTTTGATCTGCCCCCCCCCCCGGGTGAATTGTTGCCTCTTTCTTCCTTGGCCACCTCATTGTGACACTGGATTAGCCCCGTTGAATGATGAAAGCCCCCGGGTTGCTGGAGTTCATGCAGAGCTCTGCACTAACCCACCTCACTCCTCCATTCGCAAGCAGGAAGCTGGAAGCTACTTCTAAAATATAGTTTCAGTTCCAGTACTGCAGTAGTGTATTCACTCACACATCATACACAAATTCTTTATTTTATTTCATTTCATTTTATTTTATTTGTTGTTTTTTAAAAACTCAGATATCTGAATATCATGGTTCGAATTGTAAAGGCAATTCTTGTCAAGTCAACTTCAATTTATGGCAATCCCATAAGTGAGAGACCTCCATGTTATAAATAGCCCTTCTCAAGTCTTGCAAACTGAAGGTGGCTGTAGCATCCTTGGTTGAGCCTACACACCTTGTTGTGCTGTCTTTTTCTTTTCCTAATACCTTACACTTCACTGTACATTTTTTTCTAGTAATTCCTGTTTTCTCATGATATGACATTCTCACTTTAGTCATCTTGGTTTCTAGGGAGGGTTCTCACTTTCTTTACCCTGAGGCCCATTTATTTGTCATTTTGGAACTCCAGAATGTCCACAGAACTCTTCAACATCATTACATTGCAAATTAGCTGATGTTCTTCCTATCAGCTTTCTTCACTATCAGCTTTCTTCATCCAGCTTTCACAACCGCATCTAGAAATCCAAAATACAATGGTGTGATAATCCTGACTTTGGTATTTGTTGATAAAAGCTTTACACTTGAGGATCCTGTCTTGAAGCTGCCCTTCCAAATGTTAGTCTTTGGTCCCAAACACACTGCAGAAATAATCCAGTTTGAGAGTGTTTTAACTGCCCTGGCTAGGAAATCCTGGAAATTGTAGTGTATTGTGGCACCAGAGCTCTCTGAAAGTCTTTTGTATCTCCTTTTATGTGTATTGGGAAATATATTGATCATTTCCAATCTGTTGACATCTCTATTATTTTCTATATTTGTTGGCATATTTTAGTTAACACTAGAGTTGCTTCTCTCTGTGTGAACTGTAGTAGTTGAATTGGGATATAATCTGTTCCTGGTGATTTGTTTTTTCTGATTTCTCTTATTACAGCTTCCACTTCATTTTTTAGAATTTGGGGTTTGTCTTCATATGGCTCTTCATTCCATGTGTCATTCATTTCCTCATCTCTTTTATATAACTCTTTTGTATATTGTCACCAGGATTAGGACACATAATATTAAACAGAGGATGACGCATCTGGTTTGTTTCTGTGTTTGTTGGTTTGTTTTTCCAGAAGACAAGGAGTACTTATTTTCTACCTCCAGGCCTTTTTGTATACTATTCAGGAGATCAACTGTAATCCCAAGCTCTTACCCAATATCTCCCTGGGATACAGCACCTACGACACCTATTTCAATGCACTGCTCACATACGATGCCTTGCTTGATTTGCTCTCCACAGGAGGACGGAATATTCCAAATTACAGCTGCGGAAGTCAGAAGGAACCAGTGGCAGTTGTAGATGGGTCTGACTCTGAAATTTCCATCCATATTTCAAACATGTTGGCCATTTACAAAATCCCCCAGGTAGGAATCAGCAGCAAAAAGGGCCAGCATGGCATAGTGGTTTGACTGTTGGGCAGTAGACCATATTGAGTAGACTAGGGTTCAATTCCCAGGCCAGCCATGAAAGCCACTGGGTGACCTTGGGTAAGTCACATGCTCTCAGACTCAGGGGCAGGCAATGACAAAACTCCTCTGAAAATATCTTGCCAGGAAAACACCATGATAACATCACTTTAGGATCACCATAAGCCAAAAGAACCTGAAGACACAAAACAAAGAGAACAAAGGGATTGTCAGAAGGGTGGACAGGGTGGTGATGGTTATGCAGTTTGTGTTTGGTTTCAACATCTTTCAGCTTTTGAGTGCTTCTTGTGTTGTATATCCTTTGAATATTTCCCTCTTTTAAATAATTAAAATCAATTTATATATAGCTGCTATGTGCATTCAAGTTATTTTGAGTTATGGGAATCCTAAGATGGACCTAACCATGGGTTTCTTGGCAAGATTTGTTCCAAGGGGAGGGGGTACATGGCCTTCGTCTGAGGCTGAGAGAGTGGGTTTTCCATGGCTTCACAGGGACAATGCTCTAGCCCAACACTCAAACCACTACACCACACTGGCTCAGAGTTTATATGTACTGGGTTTAGTTTTGCTTCTTTAAAAAAATGAATATGACCTCAAGTGGAAACCAGGAGAGAAAGAGGGTACATGAAAAGGCTGACAGGAAATTTGTGATGTGTCTGGACAGAAACAAGAGCCTCAGTCTTGTCATGTTCAAAAGCTTCACTGAGGTCAGCTAAATCTGTTGAAGTTTAACTAAGCTGTGTAATTATTAATAATAAAAATATCAGCTTGCTTGAGGAGAGGGTAGTATTTGCTTTATTCTGCATGTAGTCCAACTGGTAAGAGTCAACAAAGAGGCATAAAAAAAGAGGTGAGCAAATATATTTACAAACTAATTTAAAATCCAAAATATCTACACGTTTGATGTTTTCGAGGACCTTGGAGAATTAATATAGAAAAATGACAATGAGTCTAAGGAGTCAAAGTGCAAAGAACAGCTCAAGCCAATTGCAAACTCAATTGCAATTTTCTAGAAGACCATCATTGCCAGGCCTTTGAACACTGATTGCTCAAGAGGACTGGGCCTTGCAGAATTCTGCCACCTTGGATCCTACTTTAGTAGAAAGGTGGTGTATAAGTGCAATAAATAAATGAATAAATAAATATACTCTCCATCTGTGTGTTTATATAATCATAGAGTTGCAGGAATACACAATCAAAGCACTCTCTGTGACAGATGGCTAGCCAGCCGCTGTTGAAAGAAAGTCTCCAAAAAAAGAAGACTTCACTGCCCTCCACGGCAGCATCTTCCACTGCCGGACAGCTCTTAGCCTCAGGACATTCTTCCTAATGTTGAGGTGAAGGGTCTGGAAACCATGCTCTATGAGGAGAGGCTTAGAGAACTTAGTATGTTTAGACTGGCAAAGTTTAGAAAAGGCAAAGAGGAGACTATTTGAAGGGATGGCATATTGAGGACTGAGTAAACTTGTTTGCTGCTACTCCTGAAACTTGGTCATGGAACAATGGATTCATCAACACGGAAGAGATGTCAACTAAACATTAGAAAGAGCTTCCTGATGGTAAGAGCCAATGGAATAGGCTGCCTTGAAGGATGGTAGAGTCTGCTTCTTTTGAGGTTTTAAAACAGAGGCTGGATGGAGAAAGCTTGTTTTCTTCTGCTATAGAGGGTCCCTGCAGACCAGCCCAAAGGGCCAGCCTAGAGGCAGAGATGGGGAGGGGCAGCCAGACACCGGCCACTCCTACTCCAGTGCAATGACGTCCTGATGGCACGCGCCATTACATATGGTGCATGGCGTCAAGAAATCCTTCTAGCGCAGCGTTTTTATGTGCTGCGCTGGAAGGGATGCTAAAGAGACATGCACCAGCTCTTAGGGTGCCCTTTTGCCACCCCTGCTCCTTTCAGGGTCAGCAAAAGGGAGGATCGAGGCCGCAGTGCATGGTTGCTGCTGCCTCGATCTGCGGCTAGCAGGGGTGGCCCAGAGACACCCATCTGCATAGCCCCAGGGACTAGGAGATGGAGATGGTGCTTTGATGGTGTATTCCTGCGTGGCAGAAGGGGGTTGGACTGAGTGGCTCTTGTGATCTCATCTAGCTAAAAGATTCTATGTTATGCAAACACTGAGAGGATTTCACCAATAATGAACTCATAGCAGGTACCACAGTGACTGATGCAATCAAATTATTGATAATCTGATGGAAGGCAGTCAAGAGCCAAGATCTAAATAAACACAGGTTTGCAAAGGGATCTTGTAGCACCTTTATGACTAACTGTGCTAAAGAATTTGAAACATAAGCTTTCATAGACTTGGCCTACCCCCTCATATGTTGCATCTGATGAAATAGACCAAGGAGTTTATGGCATGGTAAAAAATTGTGACTTACCTCCTCTGAATTGAAGTCTTTTCTGGAATACAGCTAGATTCTATCACACGCATTTTGCCACCGATGCCATCTCCTGGCTTCACCCCACCTAAAACCTGGCTAGAATCCCCCCTCAGCTGGCCAATTTGCAAAATCATGAAGCTCCTGGCTTTGCAAATTAGCCAACAGGGCAGAGTCTAGTTGGGTTTTAGGCGGGATGCAGCCAGGAGGTGGCATCAGCAGCAAGCTCCCTTTGCATAATAGTCTGGTTTGGCATGGCTATGTCTCTGAATTCTGTGCTCAGTTTTCTTTGTACTGAAGACCTTAATTGGAGGAGACCAAATTTACATTGCCTCCAAGGAAAAAAACTGATTGTTTATATGAACAGGGAACAGTCAGCATCTGTGTTTGGGTTGGATAAGGATGTTGATAGGCTCAGTAGAGGCTGGAGAAAGAATAATATCACCTAAGAAGAGAGGGAAAATGACTGCTTTTGCATTCTCATCCAGGGGAGAAGGATGAAAATGCAGCCTTCCCAGCTAATGCTGTTCCTAAGTTATATATACTGGATGCTGTAATATATAGTGATGCTGAAGGATATTAACTCTTGGAAGCCTATACGTACACTGTTATGAGTGTTATGAGTATATGAGATGCATAGTTCCTCAACAGATAGGATGGTATTCCTATATGGATAAATGGCTGAGTTATATTGTAAGATGATAATGTTCTGCTTTGTGATAACTATAGAAGATAGCTTGTCAGAGAGATGCCGAGATAATGATTCATATGAAAGTGAAACATCTTACTTACTGTAGTCTGGAATACACTGTGGTATGATGAATGTAGGATGTCTTATATACAGTCTGATGTAATGAAAGCAAGGTGTTTGGCTGGTAACATGTCTGTGTTTTTCCCTAAAGGGAATGTCTAGATTTGTATGTCTATGATTACCTATAATAAATAGCCTGGAAAATTAACTGCTCATTCTCCCCTAAAAATATCCTGAGATTCCAGTACTTAAGAATGCTTAATAGATGAGTTGATATTAAGTCTGCCTGTCTGGTTTTTACCGCCCCACAAGCTGGATGCCCAAGTGGCCTAAAGGTGATGATCGGACCCCAGACAGACTACAGATTAGTTGACAAACGGCAAAGGACTCTCAATCCCTCAGTCAGAGTTGGGGAACGATGCCTTTTTTATCCCTTTATCAATCTTCTTTACTTAAAGTCAACATGCCCATCTCCCTAAACTGTTCCTTATAAGATTTGTTGGTTTCCAGACTTTTTATTATCTTGGTCACCAACTTAGATTAACATATGCCTTTGCTTTGTTCTGAAACACAGCAACAGGGACATTAATCCCCTTTACCTCATGCCAGGTGAGTTATGGTTTTATCTCCCGGGATGTTAATGATGACACCCAGTTCCCTTTTTACTACCAAATGACTCCCAAAGAAGTAATCTTGTACCCAGGGATTGTCCAATTCCTCCTGCATCTTGGATGGACATGGATTGCTCTCTTTGCTCCAGACAATGACAATGGAGACAGGTTTCTGCATATCCTGATGCCGGAGCTCACTCGACATGGGATCTGTGTGGCTCTCTCAGAAAGGATCTCAGAATTTGTTGTGCCTCGTGTGGAATTTTCCCCTATTGATGTTCTCAGGTGGAGGCAAGTTAAGGTGTTTGTTACCTATGCAGAGACTCGCTCATTTCATATGGTCATTTTCCTTTTAAAAACGTTACTTCAACTCTGGGCAGAATCCATTGAAGGGAAAGTCTGGGTCACAACAGCTTCATGGGACATCAGCTCAACATTGTCACGGTTAAGTTTTCAGCACAGTCATTGGTTCCTCTCCTTCTCAATCCAGTTGAAAAATCAGCCCAAATATGACCATTTCATGTACACCCTTCATGACCAGTCAGAGATCTTCCATTGTTCAATTTCAAAACACAATCTTTCAGTGAAAGGCTGGACTAGATGTGAACAGACAAAGGATTTGCCTCTGGATGTGTTTGGGGAAAGCGTAACTAGGGAAAGCTATACAGTTTATCACACTGTCCTGGCTGTGGCGCATGCCTTACATGCTGCATCCTCACCCAGAGGCAAGCACATGAAGACAGTGGACAGAGGAGTCAGGTCAAAGCATCCAAAATTGCAACCATGGCAGGTATTCATTCCTCTTTTCATCAGGGATTTCTTTTTAAAGCTTGGGGGAAATTACTGTTTTGTTTAGGGCAGAATTTTCAAACTAATCCAGCAGACACCATACTACCCTCAGAGAGTAGTGGAGTCTCCTTCCTTGGAGGTCTTTAAGCAGAGGCTGGATGGCCATCTGTCGGGGATGCTTTGATTGGGAGTTCCTGCATGGCAGGGGGTTGGACTGGATGGCCCTTGTGGTCTCTTCCAACTCTATGATTCTATGATTCTACAAAACTGAGTATTATTATAGGAAAAAGATACAAAGGTCACACATAACAAAAATAATGGTTTCCTTCAAATGTAAATCAATTTCAGGAGGCTGCTTCAGCTGGTTGTTGACAGGATGGTGCACCAATTTCAGTCTCATTGGGCTTCAGTCGGTAAGGGAGCTCTACGCTAGAGGTCAGGTTCAGCTAAAAAAAGGCAAGATCTTATAAGTGCGCAATTTGCATAGTAAGGCAAAGGCAAGTTCAGGAAACAAGGATTGATAGCATAAGCTTTCATAGACTTTGTCTAGTTTCTCAGAAGCTCAGGAAGTGAGACCAGGGAGAGCAAAATTCAATTCCAGGCAGCACCCTGGAGAGCTGCATGCGGAGTGATTCATACTGGATGTCCAGCCAAGGCTCAAATGTTCCTTCTGTAACAGACAATCCCAAGTTGTAACCTAGATAGACACTTCAGCTCAGGCCAGGAGATTATCTCCTTCTTCAGTTGCAGCATCCTGTTCCAGGAAAATGGCCTGGATGAGCCACAACAAAGAGGATGGCATTGAAACTTCATGTCCATTAAAGTTTCCAGGACATAGAGGAGAATGGGGGAAACACAAACATCTCAGGACAGGGAGATGTTCGTAAGGAGGTCTCATGATGCAGATGGAAACCCAGAGGAAAGCACTATCCCTTGTAACTCAGTGGTAGATGTCCTACCTTGTCACATAATAAGTCCCAGCTTCCATCTGCGCCTCCATCTGTGGTACCTCCACGGTAGGGATGGGAGAGGGGAAAACCTTGGACAGTGTCCATGAGAATTTCCTCAACTTGTCATTTTCTAGATGTCTTGGATTAAAATCCCTCTTCCCTCAGCCATTAGGATTGCAATCCAAAACATCTGGAAAGCATAGAGCTGAGGAAAAATGGTGTCATAATGGTTTGAATGCTAGCCTTCTCTAAATTCCCAAAACAGAAACAATGGACACAGAAAGTGACCTCAGCTTGGGGGAGGAAGAGGACGGAAGGCCAAACAACAGCACCATGATGGCCTCTGAAAGCATGTCCCCGAACCACTCCCTGGACTTCATAATGAACGGTGGGGGCATAATGACTGATTCTGCTCCTCTCTACCCTTCTAGCTTCACCCGTTCCTGAGTGACTTGGTACTCTTCAACACCTCCCAGAGCACCGTCTATTTGGATGAAGATGGGGAACTTGGAGCCAACTTCGATATCTGGAATACTGTGGTGTGGCCCAACAGATTAATTGCCACAGTGAAATTTGGGAGTCTAGAGAGACAGAGGTCATCAGGCAAAAACTTCCATATTGAGGAAGGTGCCACTGTGTGGCTCAAGGGACTTAACTGGGTGAGGAAAAGCTAATTCTTGGGTAGTTTCTACTCCTTAAGCCAAGACAGACAACAGATCAATTTGGGCTGCTGTTGGAGAGATGTTTATTTATTTATTTTAATACATTTTATTGAATTAATTAAAAACATAACAAAAACATAAATACATTTAACTAACACACTAACGTACAACATGACAATAACGTTAATCATACATCCACATACATTCTTACATTCTTCTCTATAAGATCACTTCCTCAAATCTAAACTAAGGTAATATAACTATCTTTTTGTGTCTCTAATATCCTTTATATATTGCAAATCAGAATCTATACCTTTTTTCCCCTTTTCTTTTTAATTGACCCTTTGTTGCTTTCCTAATATACAAATTATACCATCAGGATACCATCCCATCAGTTGTCATATTGTTCTTAAAACAAGTTTCTATCATTTACATTATTTTTAATAGAATTCTTGAGAATAATCAGTAATTGTGAGGACTACTATCTTAAATTATTACATTATTGTACTTATCTCTTATCTCTTACATTGGATCTTGTCTATTATTCCATTCCATTCATCATTGTACCTATTAATAGTATGGTTTTTAAGCATATAAGTCAGTTTATCTATCTCAATATAATCCAAAAGTCTCCCATACCACTCTATCATTTCTAGGACCATACGCTGTTTCCAGCTCAATGCAAAAATTATTCTTGCACCCGTGATCATGTAAAAAATCTTTTTTTCCCAAATTTCCTTTCTAACTCCTCGTCTGTAATACCCAATAAGAATAATTTTGGATCTTTATCGATTTTTATTTGAAGCAGGTCTTGTATTTCTTTATGTATGTTCCCCCAATAGCTTTTAGCTAAAGGGCAGCGCCACCACATGTGGAAGAATGTTCCTTCATATTTTTGACATTTCCAGCACTTATAATTATGATCTTTTTTCAACCTTGCTAATCTTGCTGGAGGAAAATGCCACCTGAATTGTAGTTTATAAAAATTCTCTTTCAGATTAAAATTTAAGGTGTGTTTTAATTTTAATTTTTATAATTTTTCCCATTCTTCTATCTGTATTGGCTCTCCTAGATCTTGCGCCCATTGGACCATGCAGTTCTTTATTTGTTCCTCTTCTGTTTCCCATTGCAGAAGAATCATATATATCTTGGATATTACACGATTTGTCTCTGTCAGTAATATTTTTTCCAATGGACTATCTGCTATTGTAATTCCACATGTCTTTTGATCTAATATGAATCTTTGTTTTAATTGTAAATGTAAAAACCAATTCGATTTCACTCCTTTTTCAAGCTCTTCTCTTGTTTTCAAGGTTCATTTTCTATTTTCTTTTTTTTAATAAATCCTCATATATTAGCCACTTATTATCTGACATCTCATCATTTCTATGAAAAGCTTCATTGGGTGATGTATATATAGGGATTCCCCTATTAATTCTCAATTTATATTTTGCCCAAATCCTCCATAAAGGGTTTCTTACATATTGATTTTTGAATTCTTTGTCAGCTTTGTCTTTATCATAGTATAAATATGCATGAAACCCATATACATTGTTCACCCCTTCCAGATACAAAAGTCTCCTATCTGACAACCTTATCCATTCCTTTGTCCAATCTAAGATGCATGCATGAAAATATAATTTTAAATTTGGTAATCCTAAACCTCCCCTGTCGGGTGCATCTTGAAGGACTTTTGCTTTTATTCTGGGTTTCCTTCCAACCCAAATAAAGTCCACAAGATCTTTTTGCCAGTTTTTAAATGGCGTATCATTTGTAATCACCGGTATGGTCTGAAATAAGAAGAGCAATTTAGGCAAAACATACATTTTTATAACAGAGACTCTGCCTAGCAGTGATAAATAGGAGTTTTTCCACTTTTTCAGCTTCATAGTTATAGTTTTCCATGTATTTACATAATTGTTCTTGAAGAGTTCTGAGTTTTTTGTGGAGAAGGTGACACTTTCACTTTCTTTTCTATTTTAAAGTTTGATTGATTTATGAATATCTCTCTTTCTTTATGTGTCATATTCATTGTGAGCTCTTTAGTTTTGTCTTTGTTTATCTTGAATCCTGAGTATTCTCCGTATTTAGTTATTACCTCTATTAGATGTTGAATATTATCCAAAGGATCAGCCAGGTATATAACCATATCATCTGCATAGGCTTGTAGTTTAGACTCATGAGTTTTTATTGTAATTCCTGAGATTTTCTTATCCTCCCTAATCTGATTGCAAAGAATTTCCAATGTTACTATAAATAACAATGGAGATAACGGACACCCTTGACGGGTACCCTTTTGTATTTTACACTGTTGTGTTTTCTCTGCATTTATAATAATATAGACCATTTGTTCTTTGTATAACGCTTCAACCCATATGTAAAAGGAACCTGTTCCAATCACTCTTTGTAATATTTTTAACATAAAATCCCACCTTAAATTGTCGAAGGCTTTCTCCACGTCTAAGAAAATCATGGCGATTTGCTTATCTGGTTTGCTCTGGTAAAATTCAATCACATCTAATAAATTTTGTGTATTATCTTTTATTTGCCTTCCAGATAGGAAGCCTCATTGGTCGTGATGAATCCAATTTACCAGTTTCTTCTTCAATTTTTTTGCTAGGATGGAGGCAAAAATCTTATAGTCCACGTTCAGTAATGATATTGGACGATAGCTTCCCATCTCATCTTCATCTTTGCCTTCTTTTAAGATCAGAGTGATATCTGCTACTTTCCAAGATTCGGGAATAATACCTTCGTTAATTCTCTTCATAACTAGTTGTAGCTTAGGGGTTAATATCTCTGCCAGGGTTTTATAATAAATTGCACTAAATCCATCAGGGCCTGGTGATTTTGATGATTTTAGCTCCTTAATTGTCTTGCATATTTCGGAGATTGTTATATCTTGATCTAACTCTTTAATTTCTTCACTTTTTAAACCCACAAGATTTTGACTTTCAATATAGAGAGATTGTTGGTTTTCTGATATTGTTGTTCCTTTAAATATTTTACTAAAGTAATCATAAAAGCTTTTCTTAATCTCCTTTTGGTCAGTACAAATTTTCCCTTATCATTTATTTTTGTTATTAATCATTTCTTTTTCTCCTCTCTTAATCTAATGGCCAACCATTTACTAGGCTTATTGGTGAATTTGAAATGTTTCTGTTTAATATATTTCAGTTTCCTTTCCATTTCTTCTTTTAGTCTTGAAGATAACTGTCGTTCAAGATTTTTTTTCATTTTCATTTTCATTTTATTTTCAAACTTACATCTTATATACATTCCCAAAGTAGCAAAGTAACAAAATATTATTTTATCGTAGATATGTATCTTACATTGTTAACTTATTTGTAGCCCTTTATCATCCATATTTTAATATTCAAACGTATAACTTTATATGCTCCATTATTATTACATTAATTAATTCCTCTTATTGAGTACAATCTTTATTGTCATAATTCATATACTTTTTCATATTTTTTAGAATATAGTTGTACAGTTTTCCCACTGATTATCATGGTTAGTTTGTCCATTGCCATTAAATCATATACTTTTCCAATCCATTCTTCTATCAACTGTTTGTTAACTTCTTTCCAATGTTTAGCGTATACCAAATGAGCAGCAGTAATCATGTATAACACCACCCCCATCTCCTCTTTGTTTAGTTTTCCCTTCAGATCTTCTGTTATGTTTAATAGCAGTAATTTTGGTTTAAACTCACAATCAATTCGAAGCGTTTGTTTTATTTTGGTTATAATTTCATCCCCAAACCCTTTTATCTTTTCGCATTCCCACCACATATGAATTAGATTTGCTTTCTTTTGTCCACATTTCCAGCATTGATCTTCTTTGATGTTTTTCATTCTAGCTATTCTATTTGGGGATAGATGCCACCTATGTAGCATTTTGTAATAATTTTCTATCAAATTAGCTCTTTTAGCGAATTTCAGATTTTTTTCCCATACCTCCAATGGAATCTATTCATTAAGGTCCTGCATTCACCTTATTAAGCTTTCTTTTATTGTCTCTTCTTTCAATTCTATATCTAATAACAATTTATAAATTCTAGATATCTGTTTTTCCCCTTTATCTAATATTTTTTTCTAATTCTTTTTTCGCCATTTCTATTCCATTATTATTATTATTATTATTATTATCTTTTAAAATCTTTCTTTGAGTTGAAAATATAATAACCATGATGTTATGGTACCTGTTTTTTGGAGTTCTTCTATTGTCTTGAAGCTATTTCCCTTTCTTGTTATTGTTATTGTGTCATGATATGTAATCCAATTTTCAGTGTTAGTTTTTTCCTTTTTGTGAAAAGCCTCATGAGCTGAGGTCCATTTAGGAATTTTTGTGTACATTCTTTTAAATTGTATTTTTAATTACTGTTATTTAGTTTGCTTGTATGTTTGGGGGGATGGGCGGGTGGGTGAAGGAGGGACGGGATTTAATTTGATGTATTGTTTTTAAGTTTTGTAATGTTGTACGCCGCCCCGATTGCCTGGCAGAGGGGCAGGATATAAATAAAAATTATTATTATTATTATTATTATTATTACATATAATTTTTATTTGTCTTCCATGTTATTAATAATGCTTTTCTTATGGTATGATTATTAAATTCTTTATGTTTCCTCTTCATAACATAAATATCTATGCCACCCTTCCTTCAATTCAAAACCTTCCAATTATAGCAATCTCTTATTTTTGAGATCTAGCCAGTCCTTTAGCCATGTAAAGGATAGTGCATTATAATATATTTTTAAGTTGGGTAAACCTAAACCTCCTTTCCTTTTACTATCTTGCATTGTTGTAGTTTTTATTCTAGAGCCATTTATATCTTACGACCAAGTTTTAAAAATGCTTCTAGATGTGATTATTGGCAAGGTTTGAAATAAGAACAGCATCTTTGGTAAGATGTACATTTGTGTTATGACTATTCTTCCAAGTAATGATATCTGTAATGCTTTCCATCTTTCCATATCTACTTTTATCTTGTTCCATGTGGTGGTATAATTATTTTTCAAAAGATCCAATTTTTATATTTGTTACCGTTACTCCTAAATATTTTATTTTAGTTACTAATCTTAGCTCTGTCACTTTTTTTAGGTCTCTTTCTTCTAATTTTGTAAATTTTTTTATCAGCATTGCACCTTTTTGTTTATTAATTTTAAAGCCTGCATTTTGACATGTTTCTTCTAAAGAATGCCAAAGTCTGTTAATGTTAGTATTGTGGTCATCTAATATTATAATAATGTCATCTACAAATGCTTTTATTTTGTAATTTTCCATACCTAGTTGCAGACCTTTGATATTTTTATCATTTCGAATTTTCCTCATTACAACTTCCATCATTAATATAAATAACAATGGGGACAATGAGCATCCTTGCCGTGTTCCTTTAGTTATTGAACATTTTTTCTGAAAGATCTCCGTTGACCTCTATTTGGGCATTTTGTAGTGTGTAAATTGCGTTGATCCATTTTTGGTATTCCTCACCTATATTGCATTGTTTTAATAGTTCCTTCATAAAATACCAACTAGATTATCAAATGCTTTTTCTAAATCTAACATTATGATACCCATTTTTTTCATAATATTCTATTATGTTTACCAGATTTCTGATATTATTTTTTATTTGGTGTCCAGGCAAAAAAACAGCTTGGTCTTCGTGTATCCATTCTGTCAATATTTTCTTCAACCTTTCTGCTAATATCATAGCAAAGATCTTATAGTCAATATTTAATAGCGATATAGGCCTATAGTTCTCTATTAAGCTAATGTCTTTATTTTCTTTTGGTATTAAGGCAATTATTGCGGAGCACCAGGTTTGTGGGTACTTCTTAACATTAATTTCTTTTATGGTGTTGAATAATGGCTGTATCAGTTCTTCTCTAAATATTTTATAGTATTTAGCTGTAAATACATCCGGACCTGGAGCTTTATTATCTTTAAGATTTTTTATAGCTGCATAAATTTCCTCTTTTGATATTGGGGTGTTCAATACTTTTCTCTGTTTATCAGAGAAATGAGGTATCATTTCTTTTTTTAACAAACTCTTGAACTTTTTTTTCTTCTGTCAACTGGTTTTCCTGAAATAATTTCTTAAAATAATCTGTAACAATGTGTTTAATTTTGCTTTGATGAGTATATTCTTTTTCCTTCTCTTTAGTTTAATTATCATTTTTCTTTCTTGTTTTTTATTTTATACGCTAACCACCTTCCAGTTTTATTTGCATGTTCAAAGTAATGCTGTTTCGCATATTTTAATTTAGTGGCCAATTGTTCTGTAATTTTTTTCATTAAGTTGGTTCCTTAGCATTTTTAGCTCTTGTTGTAATTTATTATCCTTCGGGTGTTTTGTAAGTTGTTGTTCTTTCATCTTTAATTTACTCATTATTTCATTTTCCTTTTGTTTTTCCAATCTTTTTCTGCTAATTTCTTGTTGAATTAAATAACCTCTTATTACAGCCTTGCTGGCATCCCATATCACATGTGCTGACATTTTCCTAATAGAGTTTTCTTCAAAGTATAGTTTTAATTCCTTTTTAATCTTTTGAACTATTATTTCTTTTTGTAATAAATAATCCTTTAATTTCCATTTATAGTCTTTTTTTGTTATTGTAATTTGCAATTGTAATGCATTATGACCCAAAAAGGTTTTCAGAAGTATTTCTATTTTTTAACATCTTTGCTTAGTTGTTTTGAAGCACAGACTATGTCGATGCATGACATAGTCTTATGTCTGTCAGAGTAGAATGTATAATCTCTTTCATTTGTATATTTGGTTCTCCAGAGATCTATCAGATTTAAGTTCTCCAACATTGTAAAAGCTGTCATAGGTAGTTTCCCTTGTTTGCCCATATTAAGACTTGGCTTTGATCTATCTATTGATGGGTCCCAAACCCCATTCCAATCTCCTATTATTATAATTTTTTCATACTCCAATTTGTCTATTTCTTTATGTAATTTTTTTGAAAAAGTTCCCTTGGTTTTCTTGAGGGACATATATATTGACCAACAATATTTTCTCACCCGGATAAAGCAACTCTATTGCCACATAATTTCCATTTTTATCACTTAGAATTTGTTTTGTTCTCCTTTGACCCTTACATAAATAGCAACACCTTTCTTTTTTTGTTTTCATCATATGCCACAAACAACTCCCCTAATCTATTATTTTCTAAAACTTTCTTATCATTGTCTTTTATATGTGTTTCTTGCAAACAAACATAATCTATTTTTTGTTTAGCAAAGAAATGAAAAATTTTACTTCTTTTAAATTTGGAATTTAAACCATTAACATTCCATGACAATATTTGTAATGACATATATTTTTAGATGTTTCCCTTGATTGGTTTACTTTTGTGACTTAAGTTTTCCTTTCATTTTCCTTGTTTTTTCTTACTTTTTTATTGTCCACTTGTACTTTTTCCCTTGTGTAATTTTTGCCTTTTTGCCTTTGCCTTTGTTATGTTGTTGTTGGGGACTCTTGTTCTTGTTTCTCTTTTAATTCGCTCTCTTCCTCTGAAGATTGTCTATCTTCTGTAGAATCTGTTCTTTCTTCTAAATTTTGTCTCTTGAGTTCTTTTACTAATTTAGTCTCCATTTTAGTAACTTTCTTTCCTATCTCTAGTTTTCGTTCTTCTTCTGTCTCAGTTCTATCTATTTTTTGAAATTCGTTATGTTCAGATAAAAAAGCTTCCATTTTTCCTTCAGAATCTATTGTAAATCTTTCTTTTTTGTATGAAAAAGAAACTCCTTCCATTTTTCCCATCTGTATCTAATATCATCGTCTCTTAAGAATTCTGTTAACACTTTGTAATCTTTTCTCTTTTTTTAGGATTTGTGTTGGAATTGCTTTGTATATTTTTACCTCTTTTCCTTCAATTATATATTTTTGTTTAGATTTGTTTCTAAAATTAGATCTTTTACTCTTTCTCTCACAAATAGGATCATTATATCTCTTGGGAGATTTCTTTTCTTTTCTTTTTCTTTTTCTTTCTTTTTTTTTTTTTTTTTTTTTTTTTTTTTTTTTTTTTGGCTATCCAAGAATCAACTCTGTATATATTATCCACTTCTAGGTCAAGTTGTTCACCTGCCCATTCTAGAAAGTTTGCTAATTCTGGAATAATTCTCATTATATTGTTCTCCTATTCCTCTTAATCTTAAAGCTTTTTTTCTGAAGGCATAATTTCAAATTTGCATTATAATATTCTTCCTGCATAAGTTTATTTTCCATTTTGTTAACTTTTTCTTCTATTTGTACTGTTTTGTCTTGTATCTCTAATACTTTTGTATCTAAAAATTTTACATCTCCCGTAATTTTATTTATTGTGTCTTTCAAACTATTTATTTCCTTCTGTAAATCGGCTTTTATTTCTTCTCTGAGTCCTTTCATTTCTTCTTTAATTTTTGCCGATATTCCAGATTTTATATCTGCTCCTATTTTCCTAATTTCTTCTAGTAAATATAAATCTTTCTTTTCCTTTTCTTGCTGTTCTATGTTAACCATAGTTTCTGCTAGAAGGTCTGTTTCTATTTCTTCTTTTTCTATTCTGGCCTTTCCTTCCATTTTTATTTTATTAGATGGTGTTACCTATATTTTTTATAAGCTGGGCCAAAGCTGGTGATGCTTCTTCTCCACTTCCTCCTCCTCTCCCACTTCAATATAGGCTGGGAGGTAGGTTGGTTTTATAGTTGCTGCCTTTGGCAAGGTCGGACCACAGCCGGCACTGTTTCTCCTCTACTTCTTCCTCCTCTCCCACCACCAACAGTGTCTTATGAATCTTCTGATCTTTCAGTCATGCTATCTTTAGCTTTCCTGGGCTGCTCAAACCTAGACTCCTTTGCTACCACACCCGAGACTGGGAGCTGGGAAGCTTTATGGAGGACAGAGCCCCGTCCACTGCTGTTATTGCTGCTATGCTGCCATTCTATGAGCCACCAGGAGCCAGGCGCTTCAGCTGTTGCTTCTCCACTGCTGCCAAAGGCAAGGGGGGGGGGTTAAGCCTCTGCCGCCCTGTGCTTTCTCTCTCAGGCACTCTCTCTCTCTCCCAGCCTCTGCTCTCCCAAAACAGCCGCTGGTGTTCAGAGGAAGGCAAGCAGGGGGTTTGAAGCCTCTGCCACCCTGCGCTTCTTCTCTTAGTCTCTCTCTCTCCCAGCCTCCGCTCTCCCAAGATAGCTGCTGGTGTACAGAGGAAGGCAAGCAGGGTTTTTGAAGCCTCCACTGCCCTGTGCTTTCTCTCTCAGGCTCTCTCTCTCCCTCCCAGCCTCCGTTCTCCCAAGACAGCCACTGGTTGTTCAAATTTAGCAGTTTCTATTTTTAATTTCTTATCAGCTGGGTTTTTCTTTAGCTGGTTTTCTATTTGTTTTAGCTGCGCTTGGATTTCATTATATTTCTCTTCTCTTTTTTTCTTTTTCTCATAACTTTGTTTGATGAAGAAGCCTTTCATTATGGCCTTGCTAGTTTCCCAGACAGTAGTTATATCAATATCTTTGGTCATGTTTTCTGTAAAAAAAATGTTCCAATGTTTCCTTAGCCTTTTTTATTATATTCTCCTCTCTAAGAAGCGTTTCGTCTAATCTCCAAGAGAAATCTTTTTTTTGTTTTTTGTTTTTCTGAGTGTCATTTTGATGGGACAATGATCAGATAACAATTTTGGTAAAATCTCGATCATATCAACTTTTGTCTTAATTAATTGGGATGCCAAGATCATATCTATTGTAGACCAAGAACTATATGGAATAGAATAGAACATGAAGTCTTGAACTTGACCTTTCTTGTGTCTCCATATATCCTCAACATATAATGTCTCAATCATGTTAAAGAATGAGGTAGGCAGTTTACCTTGTGTCATTTTTAGTTTTTTGTGTGATTTTTTATCTAATTTGGGATCTAATACCCCATTTCAGTCGCCCATCAATATTATGTTTTCGTGCGGATATTCTAGTATTTTATCAAGTAATTTATGATAAAACATATTTTTATTATCTAAGGATGCATATATACCTATAATCAATATGTTTAAATTTTCCCTTTTAAACTCCACTCCTATAAAATGACCATTTATGTCGGCAAACATTTCTTTTGCTTCTATATGATCTTTTTTATATAGTGCTACTCCTTTCTTATGTTTTTCAGATGAGGATACAAAGAGAGTTCCCAACTTGTTATTTCTTAAAAATCATATATCTTTATTATTTATATGAGTTTCCTGGAGACAGATAATCTCTGCTTTCATTTTTGCCAAATAATGAAAGGCTTTCTTTCTTTTTAAATGAAGAGTTAAGTCCTTTGACGTTCCACATTAGGAATTGGGTATGTCTAATCATCTTCTGAATGAACTTTATCTTCTTCTTCTTCTACTTCTTCTTCTTCTTCTTCTTCTTCTTCTTCTTCTTCTTCCTCTGTGTCTTCTTCTTGGGGTGTATTTACAAATTCTTTATTAGATTGATAATTGTCTCTTCCTATTTTCTTATTCCTTTTCCTTCTTTCGTACTCTCTCTGTTCTTCTTTAACTCTCTGTTAGCTCTTTTTTTGTCAGACTCTTTCTCTTTTGTCAATGTATCACTCTCACATTTAGCATATTGTTTTTCCCCAACAGTCTCGTCATCTGTTGACTGCTTTTCTTTATCCGATTTCTGTTTCTTCTCTTGTCCATCCTGTTTTCCTTTTCTCAGTATTTTTATCATCCCCGGTATTTTCAAAGTAGGGCTTACTTTATATCTTCTTTGTTCAAAGGTGAAGGATAGTCCTTCTGGATATTCCCATTTATAGTTAATATCTTGATCTCTCAAGGCCCTCATCAATTGAGCATATTCTTTTTGTCTTTTCAAGGTTTCTCCTGGCAAATCTTTAAAAAGCTGAATTTCCAAACCTTCTATTACTAATTTCTTATCAAAATGTATTCTTAATAACTGATCTCTTACTTGAGTTCTTACAAAATAAACAACAATATCTCTGGGGATCTTCTTTTGCCTAGCTACCCTTGAGTTGATTTGATACATTTTATCTATCTTGAAATGAAATTCTTCTTCATCTCTTTCCATAAATTCAGCCGTAATGGTGTTAATCTTTCATATAAATTTTCATACTTTTGTTCTTGTAGCCCTCTGATCTTTACACATCTTTCCCTTGTTTTTTGTTCAGTCTTTATTCTTTCTTCCGATTCTTTACTTTGATTTTTCTTTAGATATTGTATTTCTGTTTTCAGATCTTTGTTTTGTTTTTCTAATTCGTCTATTTTCGACTTTGCTTGAGTTAATTTCATTGTTAACTTCTTTACAATGTTTGCTACTTCCTTCACCTCAGTCTTTATATCTTTCTTCAGCTCTTCTCGGGTGTCTCTTAAATCTTGTTTTAATTCTGTCTTATCTTTCTTCATGTCCAATCTTATCCTCTTAATTCACTCCAAGATCATCATATTGGATTCCAGCATTTTATTTGCTTCTAGAGATTGTTTCTCAGCTTGCATTTTGGCAACTTGCAATCTTGTTATTGCTGCCATTCACCGGATGCCCTTTTAGTTGTATTTTGTTGGTTTGTTCCTCACAGTTAAGAGTATCAATTTCTGAGTAGTGATATTTGCTCAATACTTCTTCAAGTCTCTTTAAAAGAGTGAAGTCAATAGGGTTGTTGTACAAGCATTAATTATCTTACAGTTATTTTACAGTAGACAATCTATGATAGTATGGTATTCAATCTTTTTCTATTCTATCTTGAAAAAAGAATTATATTTAAACAGTAGCTAAGTTTATATTCATATCCAGATATAACGGTTACTTACTATCTCATACATCCCTAGATAAATGCACACTTATTTAACTATGAGCTTATTACTATTAACCAGTTTCTAATTCATTCTATTCTTATCTCTGAACTGTTTATACAAAAATTTCCAGCTACGCAGTAATAAAATGCAAAGTTAATAGTGCAATACACTCTTGCCACAGTAAACCATTTCTTATATTGCTTCTTAAATACAGAATAATTTTTATCTATAGATCAACAAAATACCTTCCACTAGTACAGTAGAGATGAAATAATAGTGTCTATATTACTAAAGATCTATCTCTTAATTATACTCCCTATCTACATTTACTATTTCAGTAAACTTACTAATTAATGCAATTTCTAATATTGTATTACCTACTGTATTCTGAGTTTCTTACTGTGATTCAAATTAATTCTAATTGCTATATATTACTGATCTTCAGAACATTTATACAGTCACCATCATGAATTAGTTATAAATTTATACTGTCACCAAACTTGTATAAAAATCAGTTTGTCTTTTCACTTCATATCAATTCTACAATCCTCTTAAATTGAGATAATAAGATAGACAGACCCATCTTCTAGAGCTGTTAGATGGATAATTATTTGATTGCTTACTTTCTTCTTGAGTGTCGTCCTCCTCTATGTAGCCACCTCTATTAGTCTTTGGCGTGTTGTACTTCTTTTATAATATCTTCCTCTTGCATTTATCTCAATTTTTCTGTTCTTTATATTTCTTTCCACAGCTAGCCTTTTCTTTTCTTTTCTTTTCTTTTCCTTTTCTTCTCTTTTCCCTCTCTTCCTCTTGTCTCTGTCCTGAGCAATTGCAGCTGTTACCAATAGTGCCCTTAATATCAAAAATATAAAAATCCATGATGACCTCCAGATGAACTCTGGCAGTGGAAATAGAGGCAAAAGGTCCTCCGCGCCCAAAGCATGGGCCAACCACCCTTAATCCTTAATACATACATACATAGCCCCAGACAGTCTAGGAGAGTTGCAGATGAGATTACCCAATAAGATCATCCAAGCCATCGGAAGGTGCAATGTTTGTATTGTGCCACCCAGTCTCACACGCCCCCACCCATCGGAAGGCGCATTGTGCCACCTAGTCACACTTCCCCCCAGGAAATGGGCCCCTTGGATTAAGACAATGTAACCCTATACAGCTGGGTGGCATCATTGCAATCATCGCCTTTCGCCCCAGGCCCTGTTTGGCCCTATATAAACCTCAGATTTTGGCCAGTCAGTGTGCTATCTTCTTGGTCTAAACGACTCCACGTCACTCTGACCTTTGAAGCTAGTTACCGGCAAGTCCGCTCATACCCAGGCTGCGGAGCAAGACTTGTCCCCATCATCCCGCATTCCATTCGCTTCCTGGAGGAGATCTACATCTCGGTAAGCATCACCATTAGTAACGCCTGAAATCTGTTCCCAATCTCTAACCCTGATTTTCCTGAGCCTTGAGTGTGTGTGAGTGTATGCACAGTGAGTGTGTTTCCCCTATTTCAATAAATTAGACGTCTAGTTACCAACATCCGTCTCAGCTTCATTCCTTGGAACCCCCTGGTCTCTTGGTATAAATATTGGGAGGGCAATTCCATTGTGCTCTTGTAGCCAGCCTCCTCTTGCAGTATTTGAGCTAATAATAAAATTCCCCTATGGACCCTTGGCTACACAGCTGGTGCTTTCCTTCCTCCGCAGCTTCTTATAACATGCAAACTATTCCTTTGATGTCTCACAGTGCCTCACTTCACACTTCTTAATTAGCCTCACCGCTTTCTCCTGCTCCCAAGTTGGCTATGGGGCAATCAATGTTTAATCACTGGTCAACTCTATTTTCTCAGTTCGAAGATCACGGTGCTTTGTAGAAAGGCTGTATTTCCTAGCAGTCTATTCCCCGCTTTCAGCTTTTCTTCTCTGGGCTACTGATTTTATGGTCTTACAGTTTTACAGCTACAAAGTAACCGATGCACTCATTGTTGTTTTATAATCGATTACGTCTTTCTCCAATTTTTTTCCCTTTTTGTTTTTCTTTTTTTGGTGCAAAGCGACAACACACCAGGTAAACTTTTCCCAGCCTTGTAGAAGCGGCTCTTCCTCTACTCTTTCCATCCCTTTAAGATTTGTTGTGTCTAATTGATCCATCCGCTTTTGTATATATATATATATATATATATATATATATATATATATTTAGCATGTATTGCTTACAAAGTCTTTGATGCAAGAGAATTATTGACCTTAGAAATTAGATTCTTACAGGGCAACATACAGCAATGATGCTGTGTTGCAGTTATATTAAGAAGTTAAATAGTTTGGAGGGCAGGTATAGCAAAGCTATCCCTCTCACACAGGAGATTTACCCCGGTCTCTTCCATCTCGTCTGCCTCCTTTAGCTCTTCTTTTACCAAAATAAACAAGCAGGCTAAGACAGATAACTGAACTACATGGGTTCTTCCATCTTCTTTATACCAAAAGAAAATTACTAGTTCTTTTATTCTGCTTTACTGCACGATATTGGGAGGTTAAGACGGAGCCCAATACGACTCTGTCTGAACCCTCACCCTCCCCAACTGGAAGTCCCCTGGAGAGATATTTAGATAGTTACTTGATACAAAGGTTATAGCTGCACTTTTGTGTAAAAGCAAACTGGATTGGTGTTCACTGGTGCAGCCACCTTGAACCCCATTTTGGGAGAATGGTGGGATATGAATCAAACAAACTTGGGGAGCATCCAGGGGGCAATTTAGGGGCACAAACTACATCACACCAAAGGAACAGCTCATGTCCAGAAGGTTGTCGCTGCTGTCCTTGGACATTTAAGTTGTCTCTGTAAAGGGCATGCTTCCCTACCCCTATCCCTTTAGACTGAGGGATCGAGGGTCCTTGCTATTTGTCAGCTAGTATGTATCAGTTTGGAGGCTCATGTTATCAATCCTTGGTTTCCTGGGCTCCCAGCTCATGAATCACAGTACAGTCCAAACATGCATCAACACTCCACTTAAGCACTCTTAAGTATTTAAATCTCACAATATTAATATGGGAGAATGGGGAGGTGCAAAGAGAGCTAAACTGTCCCCTAAACTATTTGTCATATACAGTCATATATATACAAATATACACTCCCATTACAGAAAAACATAGACTTTTGAGTGACAAGTTACATTACTTCCATTCTATTCCATATGAGGCATCATATATTCATAAGGAATTGAACCTTTATACCATCTGTGTTTCCTTAGCAGACATATCCATGCTTAAAGCTCAGATGAATTTGACACTTTAAATATAACTTCTGTGAATAAATTCACAAGCAAGCAAATTGGCTAGAGGGACAACTGAAGCATTCCATCCCCATTCGTGCCTCTAAACCTGGAGAGCAGTGCAGTGCTTTCTCCCTTACATGCAGACACACACAGACTCACCAATAGCTAACATCAAAACTCACATCATAAAGAAGATGCCTATGGGTGAGCCAAAATGTGCTCCTTTCTTTTAAAGTTTTTAATACTCATGTCAAGAATCAACACTAAATGATGCATCAGAGAAATCAGAACAAAGAACTGACATGGATAAGCCCAATGCTATCCTTTAAAATAGTTTCTTTTGGACAGTTTTCCTCCTCAGAAGAAGAGGGAAATGGGAAGATGAAGTTTAGTAGCTTCTTCAAAAGACATTCCTAACCTTTGCCCCCTCCTTCACATTCCTTGTAATTTATGCTTAGACCCTGTCAGGTTTTCGATGTGTGGAAGGCTGCCTCCCTGGATTCTTCAAGGTTGTTCAGGAAGGAAAACCCAAATGCTGCTATGACTGTCTTCCCTGTCCTGAAGGAACCATCTCCACTCAGGAAGGTAGGAGGCTCTAGATTCATTGAGAAATGGTGTACACTGGGGGTGGGGGTGGGTGGGGGTGGTGGAGGACCTACCCCATGCCTCAGTAACATCCTAATTTGCAGCGGTGTACAATGAGAGTGTAAGCAAGCTAGCCTAGATGGAAATAAAGTAGCAATTGGAGGGGCTGCAGACACAAAAGATTGGCTTGGTGAAATAGGCTACCCCAAGTGGGTGGCTTTTCTCTGCCTTTTCTTATCACCACTGTGTGATAAGAAAAGGCAGAAAGTGCAACTGTTGTTTAGGCCACCAAGAACATGCTGGATATCAATTTCAAAAGGGTGTCCACCTTGGTGTTTGCCCTGTATGGTTGTGTGGGAGACACATTATCCAGTTGTTGTGGCTATTGTTCTAGTTTTTCACTTATTTTTGATGTTCACACTTTTGAAAGTTGTTTTTGTGCTCTTATGTTCCTGCTTGAAACCCTGCAAAAACTGAGCAATTTTTATACAAGTCTATGGTAAATCCCATTGTGGGAGGAAGGTGAGATAAAAATCCTTGAAATAAATAAATATTTTGTGCATTTTACAAAAATGTGCAAAATCTGGTCTTGAGGATGGGGAAGGGTAATCCAAGAAGAGAGGGCTCCATCCTTCTGGCTGTCTTTAAGTTTATTTTATTTCATTTTATTTTTGCATTGTCTAATTTACCAAATCATCATCAATGTAGAAAAGGATAGAAGTGTTCAGACCAAGAAGGTATAGAAATCGTTGCCAAGGCTTCACTCCACAAAATGGCAACCTGTCCAAATTTAAGTTCTCAAAGCAGCAATAGCAATAGCAATAGCAAGAGCAGATTCATTTATATACCGCATCATGCTACACTAAGCAGTCTTTAAGTAGTTTACAACTGTAAGCTAATTGCCCCCAACAAGCTAGGTATTCATTTTAGAGACCTCAGAAGGATGCCAGACTGAGTCAACCCTGAGCCCCTGGCTGGGAGTGAAGTCACAACCTTGTGGTTTGTGAGTGACTAGCTGCAGCACTGGCATTTAACCACTGTGCCACCAAAGTAATGGAAGCTGAAGTGCTTCTTGGGAATTAGCTGCCAGCTGAAAACATGGGACATGCCAAACTCACTCTTTTGCTTCCTTGTCTTTACAGATGCTGACGTATGCCCCAATTGCCCAGAAGATGAGCATCCACACAAAGACCGAGATCATTGTATCCCCAAAGACATCTCTTTCTTGTCTTATGAAGAAACTCTGGGCATCGTTGTGGTCTCCTCTGCTCTTTTCCTCTTCATAACCACAGGTCTTGTTTTAGGTCTCTTCATTAAAAACCAAGACACTCCAATAGTCAAAGCCAATAACCGGGACCTCTCCTACATTCTCCTCATCTCCCTCCAGCTCTCCTTCTTGTCCTCCTTCCCCTTCATTGGCCAGCCAAGGAAAGTCACCTGCATCCTCCAACAAACAGCCTTCAATATAATCTTCTCAGCTGCCGTCTCTTCTGTTTTAGCCAAAACCATCACTGTGGTGCTGGCCTTCCTGGCCACCCAGCCAGGGAACACAGCAAGGAGGTGGCTGGGGAAGACTTTTGCAAATGCCCTTGTCATTTCTTGTGCTGGAGTCCAAGTTATCATCTGCTCCTTCTGGCTAAGCTTCTCTCCTCCATTCCCTGACTCTGATATGAACTCCCAGCCTGGAGAGATCCTACTGAAATGCAACCAAGGGTCGGTGGCCATGTTCTACTCTGCCCTTGGCTACATGGGCTTCCTAGCTGCCATCTGCTTCACAGTGGCTTTCCTGGCTAGGAAGCTGCCTGGATCCTTCAATGAAGCCAAGCTGATCACCTTCAGCATGCTGGTCTTCTGCAGTGTCTGGATCTCCTTTGTGCCTACCTACCTCAGCACAAAAGGCAAATACATGGTAGCCGTGCAGATCTTCTCCATCTTGTCCTCTGGCACTGGGCTCCTAGCCTGCATCTTTATCCCCAAGTGCTACATAATTGTTTTGAGGCCTGACCTTAACACTAAGAAGCAGCTAAAAAACTAAAAATGGCATCTAAGTGATAAAATATTTTCTCTGTAAGCAATTCATGTGCAAAACAGCAATAAAACAAACACAAAATTGTCTTGAGAATTCAGGTGCTAATATTGCAAACTGATCTCTGTTCTATGTTCAGAAACAATTCATCCCATCCCAAGTAATGCTTGATTTGTGATTACTTACTTGAAGAACAACACAAATCCTTCTGTCTCCAATCTACACCCAGGGTGACTGGTTGATTTGAACTTCAATAAATTGCCTTTTCTTTTAATATCCCTTAGTGGGCAAAATTGAGGAGGAATTCTGGAAATCCTCAAATGCTTATCTTATTTTTCATTAAAATTGCTTCCATTTCACTCCATACTGGGAGGATTCTCCCATTCCCACATTTCTTCCTTCCTGTTTCTGTGATGGCTTTGGATTGAGGGGAGCCAGGGCAGAGAAAGGAACATATGTATGGACATTTTTCTCCCTTAACACATGTAGCTTTGTATTTGTGAGGAGAAGGATGCATATGCAAAAACTTTCCTGACTTTGCTGCCTACAGGTACACAGTCCCCAAAGAGCCCACAGCTGCAGTAGCGTGTTCTGTCCCAAGGCTTAATTGAAGCGTGTCAAGAGGAGGGTGACTAAAATGGTGAAGGGTCTGGAAACCATGAAGCCCTATGAGGAATGACTTAGGGTATGTTTAGCCTGGAGAAAAGGTGGTTAAGAGGTGATATGATAGCCCTGTTTAAGTATTTGAAGGGGTATCATATAGAGTATGGAGCAAACTTGTTTTCTGCTCCAGAGAACAGGACCAAGATCAATTGATACAAGCTCCAGGAACAGAGATTCCACCTCAACATTAGGAGGAACTTCCTGACAGTAAGAGCTGTTTGACAGTGGAACACTCTCCCTTGAAGTCTCCTTCTTTGGAGATCTTAAAACAGACTGGATGGCCATCTGTCAGGGATGCTTTGATTTTGTGTTCCTGCATGGCAGAGGGTTGGACTGGATGGCCTTTGTGATCTCTTCCAATTCTATGATTCTATGATTCTATCACACTGTTGACTCCTGTTCAACTTGTGGTCTACTAGGACTCCTAGAACGCTTTCACATGTAGACTTATTAAGCCAGGTGCCCCCCATCTTATATCTATGCTTCTCATTTTTTTTTGCCTAAGTGCAGTACCTTATATTTCTCTGTGTTGAAATTCATTTTGTTAGCTTTGGCCCACCTTTCTAATCTATTAAGGTCATTTTGAATTTTCATCCTGCCCTTTGGGCTATTAGCTATTCCTCCTAATTTGGTGTCATCTGTAATTTCATAAGCATGCCTTCTATTCTTTCATCTAAGTTGTTGATAAAGATGTTGAACAGCAAACTGGGCCCAGGAGACAACCCCACTGGACACCCCACTGGTCACTTCTCTCCAGGATGAAGAGGAGCCATTGCAAAACACCCTTTGGGTTTGGTCAGTCAACCAGTTACTAATCCACCTAACAGTTGTATTGTCTAGCCCACATTTTACTATCTTGTTTGCAGGAATATCATGGGGAACCTTGTCAAAAACCTTACTGGAATCAAGATATGCTATGTCTAACGCATTCTCTTCATCTACCAAGCTGGTAATTTTATCAAAAAAGAGATCAGATTAGTCTGGCATGACTTGTTTTTGAAAAACCTATGTTGACTTTTAGTGATTATGGCATTCCCTTCTAAATATTCACAGACTCTCTGTTTAATTAACTGTTCTAGAATCTTTCCTGGTATTAATGTCAGACTAACTGGACTACAATTGTTGGGATGCTCTTTTTCCCCCTTTTTGAAGATGGGGACAATGTTAGCCTCCTCCAGTCTACTAGGACTTTTCCTGTTTTCCATGAGTTCTAAAAAAATATTGCTAATGGCTCCGATATTAGATTTGCCAATTCCTTTAATACCCTTGGATGCAGTTCATCTGGTCCTGGAGACTTATATTCATTTAGGTTAGCCAGGTATTCCTGTACTACCTCTTTCCTTATTCTGTGCTGCATTTCCCCTATTGAGTCCTCTGCTCCATTTTCCTCAGGTTGAACACCATTCTCCTTTTGTGAGACAACTGAGGCAAGGTGTTGAGTAGTTCTGCCTTTTCTCTGTCCCCTGTTAGAATTTCTCCATCTTCTCTGTGCAGTGGTCCTACCATTTTCTTCTTCTTTTACTATGGACATACCCCCAAAAGCCCTTTTTATTTTCCTTGACCCCTCTAGCAAGCCTGAGCTCATTCTGTGCTTTGGCTTTCCTCACTTTACCCCTACATGTGCTAGCTATTTGTTTGAATTCCTCTTTGGTGATTTCCCTTTTCCATTTCTTATACATGTTCCATTTAAAACTTAGCTGAGTTGTAACTTCTTTTGTCATCCAACCTGGTTTCTTGAGACATCTCCCATTTTTTCTTCTCATTGGAACAGTTTGAGATTGTGCCTTCAGTATCTCCCTTTTGAGAAACTCCCATCAATCTTGAACTCCCTTCTCCTTTAGTATTCCTGACCACAGGATCAGTCACTGTATTTCCCTAAGTTTACAGAAGTCAGCTCTCCTAAAGTCTAGAATGAGTGTTTGACTATGCCTAGCTTCTCCTTTCCACTGTATAAGAAACTCCAGGAGAACATGATCACTCCCACCTAAGGATCCCACCACTTGCACCCCATTGACCAGGTCATCCTTGTTGGTTAGAATGAGTAGCCAAAAGGGGCACAGGAAGAGGTGCTGGGCACCATTTCCATGCTCCTTCTGGCTCATCGTGTCCGCATGTGCAATGTTGAGCATTCTGATGACGTTCTCGAGAAGGGGTTTGGATGCCCGGCGTCTGGCTGCCCCTCTCTTCTCTGGCTCCAAGATGGCAGTTTGTGGCACTGTGGCAGACTCCCACAATAACATCCCTGTTGTTTCCCTTTCCTTTAATTTTTATCCAGATGCTCTCCACTTGATTTCCAGGATTTCAGTCCTGGACTTCTTCAATGGTGTAAATATCCCTGAATATCCCTATTCCTCTTCCTTTTCTGTTTCACCTCTTTCTTTTTTAAAAGGTTATACCCCTCTATTACTGCATTCCAATCATGAGATCCATCCCACCAGGTTTCAGTGATGCCTATTATATTATATTTGCTTTGTTGTGCTAGGAGTTCAAGTTCATCTTGCTTATTTCCTATGCTCTGGGCATTAGTGTAGAGATATCTAAGACCATGTGACCCTCCTACTTGCTGTCTGTACAAATATTTTTACCTCCCACTCTTGGGTCCTTGCACTGTTTGCCTTGTTCCCTCTATGACAATTTGACTATTTTCTCCAGCCCCTTTACCTTCCAGAATACAGTCTCCCTCCCCCACATAACTCAGTTTTAATATGGCTTTGCAGACATGGGCGTCTACAGGAGATATAGAGGTATGTGAGCCTATCTGGAGAATTGTACTGAAGATTTAGGATTTAGGAATCTGTGGAGCAGGTGACTACACAACCAGTACATGTCAACATGCAGCGGATCTTAGGCCTGGAAGAAATACCAGTTTCTCCAGACAAAAGATGTTGGACTATGAAATTTGTCACCAGAATCGTCATTGTGATTATAAGAAAACTCATTAATGCAAAATTAAGGGGGGTGGGAATGTTTTGCTTGTAATTCTTCAGCTCAACAATCCTTAGAAAGTCAGACCTGTGTAAAAAAAGGATAAAAAAATACTATCTAAATATGTGTGAGAGAGATGCAGTAAAATTTGCTTCAAAAATCTAATACACATATCATTTGAGTATCATACAGTTTAAATCGTTTGATGCTGACACAGGAATCTCTCAATGCTATTTTAGATACTGTGATATTGCTAAGTAAATCTGAAAAGGCTCTTGATTTTTTAAAGCTTGCTAGTTAGTGACAAGCCTATTTTATATTATGTAGAAAGTGTAATTAAAAGAAGACATATTTCTCTGTTCTGTAAAGAATAAAAACAATGGTCTATTCCATCTGCAAATAAAGATTTTGAAAAACATGCTATTTCTTTATTCTACTAACTAAGACATTTTGGAGTGAGGCCAGAGTCCAGTTTATTACCCTATCTGGGTTTAAGACAATTGAAAGGGTGAGTGTGTGAATTTTTGCTTATTTTGGGAGGCCTATCTTTTGGTACTGGAGATAAGTTTTGTAAAAGGCTTTACTGAGACCTGGCTGGGAGACGCCAGCACTGTCAAGTGGGTGCAGGCGCTCCTGGCTGGGTATATGCAGATAAGGGAAAGTGGGCGAGGAGGCAGTGTGGCCTTGGTTCATAAAAACAACTTAACCTTGCTCTCATATAGAATAAGGAAATTAAAAGAAACAAGAACTATATTAAGATTAAGAGACAAAGGGATAGATCTAATACAACAACAGGAAATTTAAAAAATTACGACAGATTACTTTAAAGATTTATTTAAAGCGGAAAACATCACAGAGGGGGGGGAAAGATCAGTTCAAGAATTCATAAGGAAAGAACAACTACCTAGATTTTCAGAAAAAGAGAAAAGAGAATTGAACGCACCAATCACCAAAGAAGAAATAGAGAAATTAAAAGAGAACAAAGCCCCAGGTCTGGATGGATTAACAGCTCAATTTTATAAAACATTCAAAGATGAATTAATAACACCATTATATAATACCATAAAAGCAATAGATGTAGAGCACTATCCACAGATATGGTGTGAGGCAATTATATTGGTCCCAAAAGGAGATAAAGATAAAAGTAAAATTGAGAACTATAGACCTATCTCCCTGCTTAATATGGATTATAAAATATATGCCTCTATCCTTGCAGAGAGACTAAAAAAGGTGTTATCAAAGTGGATTAATGAAGACCAAGCTGGATTCCTCCCAGGACGACATATTAAAAATAATATTAGAACCATAGTAAATATCATAGAATATTACGAAGGGAACAAAGGCAGAAAAATGGGTATAATAATGCTTGATCTGGAAAAAGCATTTGACAATGCAAACTGGTTTTTTTAAAAAGAGTTATTAAAACAAAACGATGTAGGAAAGGAAATAGAAAAATGGATTAATGCTATTTATAACAAACAATTTGCAAAAATTGAGGTAAATGGAGAGAAAATGGAAAAATGCAATATAAGTAAAGCGACAAGACAAGGCTGCCCACTCTCTCTGCTCTTGTTTATAATGTTAATAGAAGTATTAATGAGGAAAATAAGAAAGGATAATCAAATTAAAGGTTTAAAAGTGGGCAACCAACATTTTAAAGTAAAAGCATTTGCAGATGATATTGCTATTATTTTGGATGATCCCAAAATAAGCATTAAAAGACTATGGTCCGTGCTTGAGGAATTATGTAACATGGCAGGCTTTAGAATTAATAAACAGAAAAGCGGGATTTTGACCAAAAAAAAAATGTCAAGGAAGGATGAGATAGAACTAGCCAGAGAAATAGATTTAAGAATTGTAAACAAAATAAAATATTTGGGCATAATAATGACAAATCAAAACTCTGATTTGTTGTCAAACAATTATATAATGACCTGGGGGAAAATAAAGGAGGATTTGAAGAAATGGATAACCCTGAAATTGTCACTGCTAGGTCGTATAGCAGTAATACAATCATACGTTCTACCCAAAATGTTATACTTATTTCAATCAATTCCAATTATTACATTTAATAGTATTTTTAAATCTTGGACAAAGGATATAAGAGATTTTTTATGGCAGGGGAAAAAACCTAGAATAAGGACAAGAGTATTACAAGATATATAAAAAAGGGGGGGCTCGGTCTACCCAATCTACAAATTTATTACGAGGCAACGGCCATAACTTGGCTCAAAGATTGGATGGTTCTCAAAGATAAAAAACTTTTGGTACTGGAAGGCAGGAATTTAGATAAAGGTTGGCATTGGTACTTAAACTATGATGGGTATTTAATAGATAAGAACTTTAAAAAACACATAGTTAGGAAAGCAATAATAAGAATTTGGCACAAATATAAGAATTTTTTCTATAACAAAATTCCTGGTTGGACATCACCAGAAGAAGCATTTCATAATTATGACAAAATACATAAAGGAAAATGGCTTACTTATAACGATATTCTATTTAAAAAGGACAAGACACTAAAAATGAAAACCCAAGAGGAACTTCAAAATGAGGGTATTGAACTGCATTGACTCAATTTTCAACAGTTAAAAGAAAGATTTAATAAGGATAGCCAAACAAGGGGTATAGATTTTGAGAAAAAAACACTAGATAAGATCATTGACTCAGGGGAAAAACAAATGCGATCTAAAATATATAAGATACTACTTGAGATAGATTTAAAAGAAGAGACGATTAAAGAAAGCATGATTTCATGGATGCAAGATATTAATGAAAATATTGCATTAAATACCTGGGAGGAGGCATGATTAAAATCAATTAAGTTTACAAAAAGTGTATATTTAATAGAAAATTATTATAAAATGCTCCACAGATGGCACATGCACCCCCCAAAATTAGCAAAGATTAAAGGTGAGAATGAAAGCAAATGCTGGAAGTGTGAGCAAAGTAACGCGGATTTAATCCACATGTGGTGGAATTGCAAGTCAGCAAAAAACTTCTGGCTAGAGATCCACAGACAAATACAAGACATCTTTCAAATTAATTTCGATTTGAACCCTAAGCTATTCTTATTAAACATAATTGAAGATATAAAAGGGAAAGTAGACAAAGAGGAGTTAGGGGTAATACTTTATATGACAACAGCAGCCCGAATAACTTTCACCAAATATTGGAAAATGAAATATGGAAAGTTAATTGGTGATTGGAAAATTAAAGTGAACGATTTGAGAACAATGGACAAACTATCAATGTTGCTAGATGGTAAAATGGAACAAAAGTATAGCGACAAATGGGAAAAAGTTGAGAAACTGGGGAAATAGAAAGGAATGAGTATAGATTAATGAATCAGGAAAAATTCTCACTTACCTTTTTATGTTTGACTCAACTACATGAACGAGTTTACACAAGGCTATTAAAGGTCAGTATTAAAGAATGCCCAATTTATTCCAACTTATCTATTTATTATTTATGTATTTATTATTTCTTCTTCTTTTCTTTATAAATCTTATTATATTTATGTATTTATCATTTTTCTTCTGAGCAATTGTTATTTTTTTTTAACATGATGTAAATAACCTGCTTTGGTCCTATCAAAATAATATGTAGTTATTCGCATTTATGTTATTTCAATAAAGTTAAAAATTAATTTAAAAAAAAACAACAGCAAAAAAAATAACTTAACCTTGACCAGGAAGCCTATTCGGAAAACAATGCACATCGAGTGTATGTACCTTAGCCTGAAAACCAGGGATAGTTTAGGGATTCTGTTGGTATACCGGCCACGCCATTGCTTAACAGACTCCCTAACCAGGCTAACCTTGCTGGTCTCAGAGTTGTTGTTGGAGTCGCCCAGACTTTTGGTTTTGGGTGACTTCAACATTCCACTCGAGACCTGCTTGTCCAATCTAACTGTTGCAGCTCGGGAGTTCATGGAGACCATGAAAAACATGGGCCTATCCCAACTAGTTGATGGGCCCACTTATTGTGCTGGCTATACCCTCGATGGAATTTTCAGTACGGAATATCCGTGGGTGGAAGTTACAAAAGCCTCTGCATTGTCATGGATGGATCATTTCCTGGTCAAGATGGAACTAAAGCCAACTATCTGCCCCTCCGGGGGTGGCTGACCTATTAGAATGGTCTGCCCTCAAAGCCTTATGGAGCAAATTGGTTTCCAGAAGGCCTTAGAGGGTTTAATGGTTGGTGAAGCTGATGATTCTGTCGAAGCCTTGGTGAATACCTGGAACACCAATCTTACCAAGGCTATCGACACAATTGGTCCCAAGCATCCTTTCCAGCCCACCTCGAATCGTAAGCACTGGTATACAGAGGAGCTTAGGAGGATGAAGCGAGTAGGACAATGACTAGAGTGCAGATGGAGGAAGACTCGACTCCTATCCGACAACACTCGCCATAGGAAGCATCTTGATTCCTATCAGGAGGCATTGCATGCAGCAAAGAGATCTTTCTGTTCTGCACGTATTGCGTCTGCAGAGTACCATCCAGCAGAGCTGTTTAGGGTGGTGGGGGAGTTGACAAAGGTTCCCCCGGCACCAAGCCCCCTACTTAACCCAACGACAGCCTGCTGTGATGTGTTTAAAATCAACTTTGCAGATAAAATCTCTCGGATAAGAGCTGACTTGGATGCCATTGTTTTGACAGAATCCGTTGACGAGGTGTCCAGCAACTCCGTTGATGGTGATTTACTGGATCAGTTTCAATCTGTGAGTACCAATGACGTAGACAAGCTCATTGGAAAAATGAGGAAGATGACTTGCCCCCTCGATCCATGTCCATCCTGGCTGATTGTCCGGAGGGGGGGGATGTGCTGAGAGTATTCCTATGGGATACAATCAATGCATCCTTCAGGGAAGGTATCGTACCATCGTGTATGAAGGAGGCAGCTGTCAGGCCACTCCTGAAAATACCTTCCCTAGACCCCTGGATAGAAATAATTATAGACCAGTCTCCTTGCTACCTTTTTTAAGCAAGATGATCGAGAGGGCAGTTGCTTCCCAACTCCAAGCAGTCTTGGATGAAACCGATTATCTTGATCCACTTCAAACCAGCTTCAGGATAGGATATGGAGTGGAGACTGCCATGGTCGCTCTGACTGATGACCTCCGCTTGGACATCGACAGGGGTAGTGTGACCCTGCTGGTGCTCTTGGATCTCTCAGCAGCTTTTGATACAATAGATCACTCCTTTCTCTTGAATCGTCTGAGAGAGTTGGGAATCGGAGGCACTGCTTTGCAATGGTTTGATTCCTTCCTCTCGGGCAGATCCCAGAGGGTGAGGCTCGGGGATAGTTGCTCTTCTAAAATTGAGCTTAATTGTGGTGTCCCTCAGGGCACCATCCTGTCCCTGATGCTATTTAACATCTATATGAAGCCGCTGGGTGAGATCATTTGGAGGCATGGAGCTTGGTGTCATCAGTACGCTGATGACACCCAGATATACTTCTCCATGATCAGATCATTGTCTCAGACATCAGATGGCATCTCTCCTCTCAATGACTGTCTTAGAGCGGTAATGGATTGGATGAGGAAAAACAGATTGAAACTAAATCCAGACAAAACAGAGGTACTGACAGTCACGGGCCCGAAACCAGGTTTGGGAATACGGTCTCCAGTCCTAGATGGAGTCACACTCTCCTCTAAGGACTGTGTTCGCAGTCTGGGGGTACTCCTAGATTCGTCACTTCACATGACTAGCGACGGTCAGGAGTGCCTGTTATTAGCTTTGGCTGATACGCCAACTATGCCCTTATCTGGATATGAGGGATCTGGAAACTGTGGTACATGCTCTGATAACCCCACACCTGGATTACTGTAATGCACTCTACATGGGGCTACCCATGTGCCTAACCCAGAAACTTCAACTGGTACAAAACATGGCAGCCAGGTTAATCACTGGAACATCTAGGAGGGAACATATAACACATGTGCTTAAATCCCTCCACTGGCTGCTGATTAGTTTGTGGGCACAGTACAAGGTGTTGGTTTTAACCTTTAAAGCCCTACATGGCTTGGGGCCATCTTATCTTAGAGACCACCTCTTCCCTTATGATCCCCTCCCCCCCGCGCACTTCTTCCTCTGGGAGGAATCTGCTACAGCCCATGAAGACCAGACTCTCACAGACCTCCTAGAGGGCCTTTTCTGCGACCGCCCCCAGACTATGGAATGGCTTGCTGGATGAGATCCATCTTACTACCACTCTTGCTGCCTTTAAAAAGGCAGTAAAGACGGATCTCTTCCGGCAGGCCTTCCCGGAATAACCACCCGGCTAACTGGAGGTGATTTGTTTTACTTCTCTTGCCGCCACGATATGTCAGCCAAGAATTGATTTTACTATTTTAATTGTGTAATTTTATTTTAACCCTATTCCAGTTTAATTTAGTTTTAAGGGGTGGGAGGGCTAGGGTGCGGGATATACGAATGTTTTAGCTGCTGTTTTTTTAACCTTGTTGTATGCCGCCCCGAATGCTGAGCAGAGGGGCGGGTTATAAATATAAAATTATTATTATTATTATTATAAGTTTTGTAAAAGGATGTGTGTTCATTTTATAGAATCGTGCAAAAAGACTATTGGTTAATTTTGAGGCCTGCATAAGAGACTACAGGATTTATTGCCCTATCTGGGTTTTAACCAGATGGAAGGATCTTGTAGAATTACTGGTTTTCTGTGAAGTTTGCAATGGCAGCAGAGGGTCATCTATGTGATCAATAAAAACTCACAGAATCATAGAATGAACTCCCCAAGAGTTTTTAAAAGTTCAAAACTCACCCTCTTAGAATGGCTGCCCAGGAACTGCTCACTCCTCCTCCTCCTCCTCCTCTCTAGCAGGAACCTGCCTAGAAGAATCTAGAAGGCTCAGAGAGGAGTTGTATAAAGCTAGACTGCTACCACCACTCCCTAGTGACTCACAAGTGTGACTCACAGAAGCTCCACCCCCTCAGCAACAACACACTCTACCCAAGAGTTTTTAAAAGTTCAAAACTCACCCCCTGGCGTGTTTCTATGATCTCTAAAGAATCAAATCTATGTTCTGATTGTCTTATAAGACTCTATCAAAGTTGCAAATAAGTACTATATCTTAATTTGTCTATATTCTACATACTGGCTAAGAATAAATTAAACTAAATAGGGGTTTTGAGGGAACCAGATCTGTTTTTGGGAGACCTGCATAAGATTCTAAGGAATTTATTGCCCTCCCTGGAATTTTGGAAGAGGAAAGGTCTACATAAGAGACTACAGAATTTATTATCTGGGGTATAGGACAGATGAAAGGATGTTTGTGAATTTTTGCTTATTTTGGGGTGTGTATGTCTTTGGGCCATTGGAGATAAGGTTTGCAAAAAGAAATCACAACAAAGGATGTATAACTTTTTAGTTATTTTAAGAGACATACATATGGTATGTGAGATATTTTTTGCTAAAGGAAGTGGTCAGAATCCTATAAAAATGTGGGCCTTTCCTGCTTTAACCCACAGCAAGGTGCCCAGGCCTTCCTGTTGAAACCTTCTGTATCTCTTTAGTAAGTGAGTATGCTTGCAATAATGTTTTTTGCATCCCTATTCTTCTTTCATTCTTCTCTCTCTCTCTCTCTGTAAAAATATTTTTTTCATTATTGTGTTCTGAGAATGTTTGCCTAGTTAACATGAGGTTTTTTAAATTTTTATATGCCACTCTTCCATATTTGTTTAGATTTAAGTGCTGCTTTCAAAAGTGTAATATATTTCATTTAAATATTTTAAAATTAAGCCATTATAAAAAAATCATTCAAATAGGCTTTCCTAATTCTGCAAAGGAACATTAGTTTTCTTGACCTCTGAGAAGCACATGACCCCTACAGTTGAAATAAAGCTTTTGCAAGATGGAGGTGCTCATGAGATAGTTGTGCAGCAACAAGGCATTGTTAGAAATAAATGCCAGTTGTCTATCCATCCAAAAGAACTCAGGAAAACTCAAAAAGTGGTTTATGACAAGAAGGTCATTACTGAAGGGTTTAAGACTCTTACTGTTATTGAATATGGTTACATGGTGGCAACACTCCTTCTCAGTTATTCTAGCAGGACCAAACAACTGTGGAAAAACTGTATTTGTAAAAAATATGTTAGCTAATGCTCACAGCCTGTTTTCATAGAGTCATAGAGTTGGAAGAGACGCCAAGGGCCATCCAATCCAACCCCATTCTGCCATGCAGGAACTCAAAATCAAAGCACCCTAGACAAATGGCCATCCAGCCTCTGTTTAAAAACCTCCAAAGAAGGAGACTCCACCAGACCCCGAGGGAGAGTGTTCCATAGTCAAATAGCCCTTACTGTCAGGAAGTTCCTCCTAATGTTGAGCTGGAATCTCTTTTCTAGTAGCTTGCATCCATTCTTCCTGCTCCTATTCTCTGGAGCAGCAGAAAACAAGCTAGCTCCCTCCTCAATAGGACATCTCTTCAAATATTTAAACAGAGTTATCATATCACTTCTTAACCATCTCCTCACCAAGCTGAACATACCAAGTTCCCTAAGTCATTCCTCATAGGGCATGGTTTTGAGACACTTCATCATTTTAGTCACCTTCCTTTGGACACGCTCCAGTTTTTCAACATCCTTTTTAAATTGCAGTGCCCAGAACTGGACACAGTATTCCAGGTGGGACCTGACCAAAGCAGAATACAGTGGTACTATTACTTCCCTTGATTTAGACCAGGGGTCGGCAACATTGCTGCCAGTGGGGGCAGGACGGGGGGGAATGGTGCGGGGGCCATATGGCCATTATCAGATCCTATAGATAAGGGCAATCCATGTCTCAGGATGATATCTCTCATGAAGGCCTTGGTGACCTCTCTTGCCCTCTCTGTCCAGGTCAGATAGGCCTCTAGCCAACCCATATAACAACACACAAAAACAAGTACATAGTGGTATACTCTTGTTCTAGGCATTTTGGTGAAATCTACCACTACAGCTTCAAAAGGTAAAGTGCCTTTTGTTGAATTCCTGGTGATGGACCCTTTCCTTGTCTTGGGTTATTTTAGCACATTCCACACATTGCCAGGAGGCTGACCTCATCAAACTATGTATTCTATTGATATATACTTGTTTTTGTAACAACTCTGCAAATGCACTGTTTTCCAGATGTGCCTGTTGTATTATAATCCAGGACAATCACTTCAGCACAAAGATAAATTGGGTTTTCCAATTTAGCAGGTCAGATGTGGTAAATGGGGTATATGTCCATGCCTGAACTGGGATATATCATTCTTGAGCTTGGTCATCCAGATTAGGTACCATGTGAGTCACTTGCCACAGGCTGTATACTCCAGTTGGTTTATCTGGGAGGAAGCTTCCTCCATTTTGTGTTTTTACCCTATTTCTTAGCCTTCTAAGAATCCTCCCCCTCTTGTGGGGCTGTATACATTCTTGGTACCCATTTCCCTCCCCTTCTCGATTATTGGATATTTCTTTAATTCTGAGCCTATTGTAGCCCATTGGGTGAATTCATCTTCATGATCTGAAATACCACTTACTGTTGATGGGGTATAGATTGAAGACAATGTAGGCAGTGATGGAAAAATGGGGCAGACTGCATGGTACCAGACTGGAGTGGTGGTGTGATGGCTGACACAAGCGCCTTAGGCAGCAGGGGTGCTTGTGCTGGTGGAGAAGGTGGTACAGGTAGAAGGTAAGGGGAAGGTACTGTTGGCTCTGTCAAGTCCTCACCCAGTGGGTCTAACACTAGTTTCAGTTTATTAGCCATTTTTTCTTTTCTAAGCACCAAAATCTTGGCTTGAGATTCCTGGTATTTTTTTAGCCATAGGAGAGATGCCCAAACCACTGAATCCCATGAATCTGTGTAAGGAAACTGATCGGGGTGGCTGAACTCTACAGCTACCACAGAACACACCAGTCTAATACTCTCTAAATCCTAAGAACCCTCACTGGGCCACCCTACACCAAAAGAAGGCCATTCAACTTTACACAGTGTTCACAACCACTGTGGATTCATAGGAGGGTCACCATAATCTTCATTGAATCCTTTCTTAAATTTTTTCAACATACAACCCAAGGGGGTGCAAGTCTTACTTCCCCCACCGAGAGCAAGGCTGAGAAAACTCTGGGTGCTTGGCTGCAGGAACGCCCTGAGAGCATTCTCCACCCCACCCAAGGCTCCAGAGGCAGAGGAGGTGTGGCTCCAGCCTCTCACCCAGGCGGAGAGTATAAAACACCTAGAAGAGCTCCTGTCCTCCGAAGAGCAAGGCTGAGAAAACTCTGGGTGCTCGGCTGCAGGAACGCCCTGAGAGCATTCTCCACCCCACCCAAGGCTCCAGAGGCAGAGGAGGTGTGGCTCCAGCCTCTCACCCAGGCTGAGAGTATAAAACACCTAGAAGAGCTCCTGTCCTCCGAAGAGCAAGGCTGAGAAAACTCTGAGTGCTTGGCTGCAGGAACGCCCTGAGAGCATTCTCCACCCCACCCAAGGCTCCAGAGGCAGAGGAGGTGTGGCTCCAGCCTCTCACCCAGGCTGAGAGTATAAAACACCTAGAAGAGCTCCTGTCCTCTGAAGAGCAAGGCTGAGAAAACTCTGGGTGCTTGGCTGCAGGAACGCCCTGAGAGCATTCTCCACCCCACCCAAGGCTCCAGAGGCAGAGGAGGCGTGGCTCCAGCCTCTCACCCAGGCTGAGAGTATAAAACATCTAGAAGAGCTCCTGTCCTCTGAAGAGCAAGGCTGAGAAAACTCTGGGTGCTTGACTGCAGGAACGCCCTGAGAGCATTCTCCACCCCACCTGAGACTCCAGAGGCGTTTGGTTGTGGGAACGCCGGTTCCAGCCCCCGCCTCCCAATAACAATAACATTTTTTGCTTTTGGAGATCGTGGTGGTAGAAGTGAAAACTGGACGTTTAGTCCTAGGCACGCCCAGGACATCCTTCACTCTATGATATTTAGAGATGGCAATGTGCTCCTAGTAAGCCTGAGCAGGTGGCGTGACCCTAACAAAGATATACCTCCATCAAAGAATTTGTAAGACATGTATATAACTGGATTATAATGAGAAATGTTTGATTTTAAAATTGATAGTGACAAAATTTTAAAATTTAGAAAGGTTGTGAAAGACCTGTAGAAAGATTTAATGTTCTATAATTTTAAAATAAGAACAAGGTTTTAATAAATCAAATCTTATTTGCAGTCCCAGGTACCAGGTAGAAGTTACAAAGAATTGTTCAAGTAGAAACTAAGACATGGTAATGACTCGGAGTAATTATAAATTCCATGGTATTACCCCATTAACAATTAAATCCCCCCTTAGGAAGCCGAGGAGGCAAACAAAAATTACACAGTTCTATGCAAATAAGGAAAGAGAAGATGTGACATTAAATCAAGAGCCCTCAGAAGATAACAGTGTTGTTAAAGGGACCTCCCCTATCAGCAATCAAAATGATTATATTGATGTTAACAATGTGGATAGTAATATAGATAATACAGATAATATTACAGATAATACGACTTCTAACCTACTCTCCCCACAAAGCAGAGAAACAAATGAGAGAAACCATAGAGATCAACTAGAGGAGTTAATGTTAAGGCAAATCTCTGAATTTTCAAAAAAAAAAAATCACTAGCCCAATTCCTTCTGCATCCTACAATGTAATGGATGCATATGAATTACCAATTACTGAATGGATGATTGCCCTGACAGAAGATATTAAACAAATAAAAAGCTTTCTGAGAGACTGTAATAAGGTTATAACTCTCCTAGTAGATACCTGTAAACTTGCAAATGATTGCAAGGGCCCCACACTGAACTTCAAGACGAGTCCTCCAAAAGAGAGTCATAAAGCTGATAAAGCTAAACAGAGCAAGAAAAGTAATACCAAAGCCAAGAAAGAGAAAAATGTTAAACCTGGCAAAAAAGTTAAGAAAAAAAGAACAAACTTTAAAAATCTTTACAAATTATTAGATAATAAAAGTAAATCAAGATTAAAAGAAAGCTCTGAAACAATAACTAAAAAGACAAAAACAAGGAAGAAGCAGGAACCATCTAAGCAAGGCTGTGATACTATATCAGCCTCCCCAAATTTACCTTCAGCAGTACAGATGGACTCTTCACAGAATCCAACAGTTCAAGACCCATGGGCACATGTCCTGTTAGAAAACAGAACTAAAATAACTAAAGCATCTAAGGAGAGACCGCCAATAGACAGGCATTGGAAATTAAAATTAAGTGAAACTAAATTAGCTTTATTAAACTATCCAAAACCACCAGGAATGCTGTCCCACGAGGAACGTAAAAAGCATCTGTGGAATCTACTAGGGGAAGTTATTCCTGGTGTTTTTAATAACATTGCAGATCTAACACATGTTGAATATTTATATTCAAACAGCACTTGTGTAAGAGTAGTGGTCACATTTCGAAAACAAAGAATTACTGCAGAGGTATATAAACATAGGGACAAGCTGAGGCGGAGAGGTATGCATGTCACAAGATTTTTCAAAAATGTGGCACCACCAATATCTTTGATGCCACGTGTTATCCCCACCCCAAAAATTTCACAGGTCAAAGCTTGTCAAAAACTGATTGATATTGGCTGCCTTGATGATAATTCTACAGTTGTAGTTAAAGAAAATACTGAGGAACATCATAGTGCTGAAATTTCTAAACCTTTGCCTTCAATGATCCTGGGAAAGGATTTCTTCGATGAAACCGAAAAAGACCTGTTACATTCTTTTAGTACCTTAACCGCAGAGGCTCAGAGTGATATTTTACTTAGATTAGATTGCCTGAGATCTTACTTACAAAAAATAACGGAAGGAACAAAGCCCCAAAAAGGACAAGATCCACCTTGGATACCAGAATCAATAGAGTCAGCGTATTATCATGAGCTAAAATTGTGGACTGAGAAACCATCTGCCCATTCTCATAAAATCTCTGCGGAAATCAACCTTTCTCAACAAAATCATAGAAAAGCAGATATAATGGAAGCCCCTATAATTATAGCTCACTCTAAAGATGTGGGTAAGGACACTACAGCTGCATGGCTTACTATGAGAGAGCTTGAAGACTGGGAATTGGGAACCCCACATAAAATAGCTGACATACCATCATGTAAGACCACTAAGCCATACGTATCAAATGTAAGTAGAGTAAACACCTCTTTGATTATTATTGAAAATGATATGGAAGAACTTGTCACACTAGAACAACCCGAGGGTCATTTACATTTCCAACAAAGGGGCAATATGATAGTTAACAGGTCAGCAGAGGCTGATAGTCCCCTAGTAATAGCTACAGATATTTCGAGGCGCAGAGAGGGCCACTCCTCAAAAGATAGTACTATGAAATCCTCTACTAGTAAAACCTCACACTCTATAGATTGACATATGTCACCCCGGAAGAACAGCCAATTAGCCCTTCTATCCTGGAATATTGCTGGCTGGCGCAGCAAATGCACCAACTGTTCATTTAATAACTTTATAAGAAAATTTGACATCATTTTCTTACAGGAAACTTGGGAATGTGAGAATTTAGAATTTAATGGTTTTGAGACATATTCCCTAAAAGCAGAGTCTAGTGTAAGGGGGGGGGGGGGGCGAGCAATGGGTGGTCTTGGAATTCTGATCTCAACCAAGCTGCGCGTTTCTGTTAGCAGTTTTAATTCACTACAAAATTTGGCAATTGCTTTGATCATCAATCTAGGTTACACTTCTTTGTTATTGGTCAATGTCTACCTCTCCCCTCTCCGCCAAAGAAAATTAATTAAGGACAGATGGCTTAAACTACAGGATTTTATCAACAGTATAATAACATTACATCCAGATATATCTGTAATAATGGCAGGTGATTGTAATGCGAGGCTTGGGCCTAATGATGAGACAATTTACAACCACTTCGGAGAATATCCCCCTGAAGTAGAAAATAACCACCTGATACCTGTTAGACAGTCTAAGGATAAGATCTGTAACTTCTCTGGTTTCTGTCTCTTACAATTAACAAATTATTTAGATCTTGTGATACTAAATGGAAGTATCAAGGGAGACAAACAAGGAGAGTTCACATTTGCCTCTGGAAACAGAGCTTCGACAATAGACTATTTTGCAGTATCACACAATCTACTAAACGAGATCTTAAAATTTAATGTGATAATTAGAACAGAAAGTGATCACTTTCCTCTGTCTGCTTCCTTAAATCTGGGAACACAAAATATACATACTGATTTAGTACCAGGGTTAGAACTAAATATGACCCCTAGTTTTTCCCGTGTAAAATGGTCCATTAAACAAGATAAAATTGTAAGTAAGTTTCTTCAATTAGACAGTTCGATTAAACTCAGAGAGATCTTTCTCTTAGAAAATCCCTCAGAACAGATCTTAAATTCCTACTCGAAGTTAATAACACATATTCAAGGTTGTCTTCTTGTAAAAAATACCTACAAACATAACACTCAACATGTTAAAACTAACTGCTGGTTTGATAAGGAATGTAGAAATTTAAAAAGAATGCTAATGGAAAAATATAGGCAATATAGAAACTCCGCTATGACATCTTTACCAAAGGATTGGTTTGTGTTAAAAAAGAAATATAAAAAACTAATTAAGGAAAAAAAGAATCAGGAGATAAGAAATAATTGGCAAAGATTAATAGTTGCATCAAATACACATGATTCTGCCACATTTTGGAATATAGTGTCAAGGGGATGGAAAAACAATATATATTGTCTAGATTCCCATATCCCAGTAAAAACTTGGGAAGCATACTTTAGTACAATGTATGCCGGAAGAAAAACAGGAGATAAATCAATTCCCCTGATTCTTGAAGATTTTCCTACTTGGCCACCTGTCTCAACATCTGAAATAGCTAGTCTTATTGCTCGACTAAAACTTGGTAAAGCCCCTGGATATGATCATATACCTCCTGAGCTGTTAAAATCAAATGTTGACTGGTGGTTACCAGTTCTAGCTGCCTTATTTACCTATATAAATCAGACAGCTTCAATACCATCTGACTGGGGCTTGGCAATAATAGTGCCAATTTTTTAAAAAGGGCAAAAATCAGATCCAGCCAATTATAGACCTATCAGTCTACTGAGTATAATTAGTAAACTGTATGCGAGCCATCTCTTAGAAAAATTATTGTGTTGGTTAGAAGAAGACAACTTTCTGAGGGAAGAACAAGCTGGCTTCAGGCAAGGACGTTCATCAATAGATCAGGGCTTCATATTGCAACATTTTGTAGATAAATATTCATCTCCTGTGGGGGGGACACTCTATGCAGCATTTATAGATTTTAAATCTGCTTTTGATACAATTCCAAGAGATAGATTATGGCAAAAATTGGAGGCTACTACTATTGATAGACGCCTATTGACTCTCATAAGAAGTCTTTACGACCAAACTTCTCTGAGAGTAAGATGTAATCAGGAAGGGCATTTAACAAAGATAATACCTACATATAAAGGGGTAAAACAAGGTTGTGTATTGGCCCCTACTTTGTTCAATATCTATATTAATTCATTAATTGAAACTTTGTCTGGAGAAAATTTCCATTCACCCAAATTGACAGGGAGGTCGGTTTCCACACTTTTTTACGCTGATGATGCAATACTGTTATCTTTAACCTGTGTAGGACTGAGACGCCTTTTAAAAACTTTGGGAACACAATGTAATACAGAACAATTAGTAATTAATTATGAAAAATCTAAAGTCCTTATCTTTTCCCCAAAAAAAAGTAAACACCGATGGCAAGTAAACGGTCACCTACTCGAACAGGTTAAATTCTATAAATATTTGGGCGTAATTTTTCATTGCACAGGCACCTGGAAAGCTCAAATTTCATATGCTGTTTCAAATATACAACGAAGTTATAAATCACTGATTTCCTTTTTCTACAGCAAAGGTGGTCAACATGTCCCCTCTGCCATACAGGTATTTAAAGCAAAGATCCTTTCTCAAATGTTATATGGTGCACAAATATGCCTATTCAAAAATACTATTGCCATGGAAACTATTCAAACAAAATTTTTAAGATCTGTTCTAAGTCTACCAAATTGTGTGCCAAATGTTTCACTTAGATTGGAAACTGGTTTAATTACTATTGAAGCACAAATATGGATATATAAGTTATATTATTGGTTAAAGCTGTTATTTACCCCCAACGGTTTAGCTCCCCTGACTCTTACTGATACATTTCAATCAAGATGGATAAAACTGATTAAGGAAAAAGTGCAATCCTTAGGTTTCTCTCAATCTACTATTCTTGCTATGGGGTATGCAAAGGCCAAAGAGAATATTCATCAACGCATATTGGACATAGAATTACAAAATTATATATGTGCAGCATCCCTACATTCAGCGTTTAAAGATAGTGGGAGAGGCCTTGTCATTGCCACATATTTGAAAAATTTAACAATTCCTAAGTATAGGAAGGCCTTTACTTTGGCCAAATTCAATGTACTTCCATCGGCTCTACTCACAGGAAGATATAACAAAAAACCTTTTTGTGAACGGTTATGTCCATGTGGATCTGGGGAGGTAGAAACTGTGTGCCATGTCTTATTGCATTGTACCTTCTATCGGGACTTGCAGCGGCACTTTATAGCTCCAATTCTGCAAAAAATACCAGGCAACTCGGATGCATTCTATACTGATTATCTCCTGGCGGATCAGAAGCTGGAGGTTACAGCTAAGGTAGCAAGTTTTTGCGTTGCTGCAATAGCCTGCTGACGTAAAATGGTGTCTTAATTTTATTGTACTAGAACATGCCATTTTTGTACAAATTTTCTCTTAGAATGTATATATTATTATATTGTTTACCGGAGTCTATAATGTTTATGCTGGTTATTGTTTGTCACTGTCATTGTCATTATCATTTATATGGGTTGTTTTTGTCTGGCCGTTTGTGTGATCTGTATTTACAGATTATCCAGTTATAGGAAAACTACATGGAAAACTAATGTAGACGGCAAGCTTCTGTGCTGTTGAAATTTTGTCCTGGTGCAACGTAGTATTTCATTTTGTATAATACTATACTATCTTGTACAATTCCTTTTTATCATGTATGACATTGCTTTTATAATGGTTCTTTTTTTTTTTTTTTTTTGCTGGTCATTGACTGTAATAAATCTCATTCATTCATTCATACTTCCCCCACCACTCATGCCCTCCCAAGTAAGAACTGGACAGACACAAAGGGAAAGGGTATGGTCAGTGAGTAAGGGGTCTCACTAGCTGACACAAGAGGGATTAACACCACTCTCTCACCACTAGCCTGGGCAGCCAGACTCTCAACAGTTTGCAATGAGAACTGCAGCAGCCAGTCACTCAATACACAATCCAAACACTGCACTCACACATCCCAACCTTCCACCATTCCACCTTTTTCCACTTGAGCCAAGTGATTTCCCCAGCCCTTTGCTGAGTACTCAGGCTTTGGCTAATTTGGGGGAGTGATCAATTCCCCCTTCCACTCTTACAGCAGGACTTGAACCTGGCTGAAGGACTTGAACCTTGTTGGCAGGATTTGAACCTGGCTGAAGGACTTGAACCTTAGTGGCAGGACTTGAAGCTGGCTACGATATTCCCCTTTATTTTATCTGCCTGATCGTGGAAACAGGACTCAGATTTCCTTCTCCATTTTCCAGGTTCTCTTAGTGTGCTTTGCCATTCAGATGGTCACAGCACTGAATCCTCCCATTTTTCTGACAAATAGTCATTGGTGCCAAGAATGGGATGCAAGTGAAAAAGCCTGAAAAAGAAGAAAGCCCTCCCTACCTCCACCATCATCCAAAAGGAGAGAAGAGCAGGCCAGCTCAATTGGGCCTAGCCACAGTATGAAGAGGGGCCCTCCCTCCAGTCCATCTGCCTGGATCCAGGCCTCAGAGGGAGAGGAGAACCACTGGACCTGATCCCCTTCCCCACTGCCATTCCCTTTTTCTTTTGTGTCATGTCTTTTACATTGTATGCCTGAGGGTAGAGACATTTCTAATTAACCATTTGTAAGCTGCTCTGAAAGGCTTTTGGTTGAAGAGTGGGGTATAAATACTCCAAATAAATAAATAAATAAATAAATAGGATGTTGAGAAACTGGAGCATTTCCAAAGGAGGGTGAGAGTGAAGAGTCTGGAAACCATGTCTTATGAGAAAAGACTTAAGAGAGCTGGGTATGTTTAGCCTGGAGAAGAGATTGTTAAGAGGTGCTATGATAGCCCTGGTTAAGTATTTGAAGGAGTATCACATAGAGCATGGAGCAAGCTTGTTTTCTGCTGCTCCTTGGACGTCTTTAAACAGAGGCTGGATGACCATCTGTTGGGGATGCTTTGATTGGGAGTTCCTGCATGGCAGAGGGTTGAACTGGATGGCTCTTGTGGTGTCTTCAAACTCTATGATTCTATATGAGCCAAATCAAGTCAGGCAGCATGAGCTTTCACAGACTTAAGTCTACTTCCTCAGATGCTTTTTTCTGTACGTACTGATTGTACAGGCTAACACAGCTATATCTTTGAATTAACCAGAGGAGTTTTCTTCAGCCACCCGCAAATAGTGGAATAACTTGCCAGAAGAGATCCAACAACTGGATACTGTGCCCAACTGAAACCAGTCCTATCCTGATGGGATAATGGTAGTTTATTTTTTAATTATGAGTTTTTTTGATTATGAAAGGATTGTTTTTAAAATATATGCATTAACTCATGAGCTAGCCAATTTGCTCTATACAACTCCTCCCAGAGGCTTTCCAGGTCAGTTTCTGTTAGGAAGGAGAAGGAAAGCAGTTCCTGAGCAGCCATATTGAGTGGGTGAGTGTTTAAATTCTTTTTTAAATCACTTGGGGAGAGTGTGACTATTGCTGAGTTAGCCAATTTGCTCTATACAACTCCTCCCAGAGGCTTTCCAGGTCAGTTTCTGTTAGGAAGGAGAAGGAAAGCAGTTCCTGAGCAGCCATATTGAGTAGGTGAGTGTTTAAATTCTTTTTAAATACACTTGGGGAGAGTGTGACTGTTGCTGAGCGGGTGGGGCCTTGGTGAGTCACATTTGTGAGTCAATAGGGGGTGGAGCTAGCCAATTAGCTTTATACACCTCCTCCCAGAGGTGCTTCATAGGACAAGGGAAAGCACAGCACAGGTAGATGGGGGTCTTTGACCTTTCTCTTTACAGGTTCTCCTAATCATCATCATCATCATCATCATCATCATCATCATTTAAAGGGCTTTGAGGTTGTTGTTTTTTGCTCAGAGGGAGAGAGACAGAGACTTGCCTTCAGAATAAGGTAGCATCCACGAGCTTTCTGTAGAGTTAGAAACCCAGTTGATTGAATTCACTGAATTCCATCTCTATACAGAGAGGGACAAAACAAGGTTGCCCTCTTTCGCCACTTCTTTTTGCCATCGCCATTGAACCTTTGGCTAATCTTATCCAATATAATCTCAACATTCGTGGCTCAAACATTGGAGGACAAATCCACAAGTTAAACTTATTTGCAGATGACGTCTTACTTTTTTTAGACCACCTTTATAGATGTTTTATAGAATTAAAAGTCATCTTTAATTCTTTTGCAGGCCTGCGAATCAATTATATGAAATCAAAACTTCTGTGCATTAATACCTCGATTAGTGAGCAGAATTCACTGCAACAATTAACAAACCTACAACTATATCCATCAGGCTTCATATATCTAGGTGTATATTTGACCAAATATATTAACCAGCTTATATTATGAAACTACAAAAATGTTACTAGATGGATTACTGCCAAGTTAAGAGGTTGGAAACATCTACACCCTTCTATGCTAGGGAGAATTGCCTTGGTAAAAATGTTCCTTGTCCCACATCTCTTTTTTGTATTCCAAGTGATTCCTATGGCACCTTCTATATCTCGATTTAAAAAATGGCAGAGATTAATCAATTCTTATATTTTTGATAATAAACAACCCTGGTTTTGTCACTCAGTCAGGCACTTCCTCACTAAAATGGGGGGATTAGCCATACTAGATCTTCAGCTTTATTTGCGGCTTTCCAATTATCCCAAGCAGTTCCTTTAATGAAAAAAAGTACTAACATCCCCTGGGTCAATATGGAATTTAATGTAGATATTCTTTAAAAAAACTTTCAGGAAAGGAGATTAGAAACTTAAACAATCCATGGTTCAAAACCACCATTGAGATTTGGCATAAATGGAAATATATTGTCCATTGCCACCTATATGTCCATTTCTTTACAATCCAAACTTTTTCCATCCAGATAAAAATTCTACAATATAAGGGTTGGGAAGAAAGAGGGATTTACCAAATTAAAGATCTTTTCACAAATGGTAAACCCAGGTCAACTGAGGATTTGATATCAACTCTAGACCCACTGTTAATTTCATGGTACCAAATCAATCAAATTAAAACATTCTCCTTTAGTCTACTTCGGAAGAGGGAAATGTTAAAATCTATGACCACCTTTGAAATGCTATGCAGTGATCCTTCTGGGGGTAGGCAACCTTTCCCCTTTAAGGGCCGAGGGACTTCAGCTCCCAGAATCCCAGGAGCTATGGGCCAACATGGGACTATTGGCCAACATGGCTGAGGCTTCTGGGAACTGAAGTCCCTCGGCCCTTAAAGGGGAAAGGTTGCCTACCCCTGTGCTAAGGGTTCAGTTTCTCGTATATACCAATATATCTTGAATGATACCTATCAAGGTACCGGCAGTACCAAAAGAAGCTGGAAAGTGAATTGAATATATTAATATCTGAATCTGAATGGACTGCTATCTGGTCACCTCCCTTGTTGAAATCAAGATCAGCCCTGACCAGAGAAAATTTTTAAAAACTGGTCCACAAATGGTACATGACCCCTACTAGATTATCATGGATGATAAAGTCCATGTCACCCTTATCCTGGCAAGGATGTCCAGTGTGAGGGACATAGATCCACATGTGGATCAACTGTCCCAAAATTATTCTTTTTTGGCATGAAGTGCTCAATCAGATTGCTTTAATTACTAAACAAAAAATCAACTTCTGCCCAGCTCTTCTGTTATTTTCAGTTTACACTAAGGGTAATACATTTTTGAGACACAGAATGCTGATTGCTTTTCTTTTGACGGCAGCTCGACTTGAAGTGGCCAAACCTTGGAAGACAGGACTTGTGTCCCTAGATAAAAGCTGGAAAAGAGTCTGGGACCAATGGCTAATGAATAAGTTATTAGATAAACTGAAATGCAACTTAATACAACAAAACCAAGAATCCTTTTATGAAAAATGACTTCCTTTTATTGATTATGTTAGTATAAATTTTATAGTTGTCCACCCTCCAACATGCTAGTGGTCACTATGGTCTGATCTTTTTCAAACAACTAAAACTGTGTAGGATTATATATATGTTATCTATTTGAAAGTATTTTGGTATGATGACTGGTTTTGTTCTCTTCTTGAGTTTTACTTTTATTTTTGAAATGATCAGTTCACAATCTGTGCCACAATCAGCACCTGGTCTAGTCTTGGCCACCAGTATGGAGCTTTGTCATCTTTTACTTCCAGTTATAGAATCTATTTGGTTTTTGTGTTGGCCATCTGGTGATGTCCATGTGTATAACCTTTTCTCTGGCTGTATGAAAAATGTGTTTGCAATGAATAGGTTCTTGGCTTCACAAAAATCTTATCAGACGCTCACCTGCTTCATTCTTTTTGCTTAGTTCAAATCTGCCTACCATTTTTGATTCTTCTTTACTTCCAACCTTTGCGTTCCAATCTCCACTGATCAGCTTGACATCCTGTGTTGGTCTGTTGTCAATTTTTTCCTGTACTCCTTCATAAAATCTATCAATTTCTTCTTGTTCCGCCTCAGTGGTTGGTGCATATACTTGAATTGTGGTGATATTCATAGGTTTCTCGTGGAGCCTTATTGAGATGATTCAGTCTGATTTTGCATTGTATCCTCTGACTGATTTTGCAACATCTTTTCTTAGTATGAAAGCCACCCTGTTTCTTCTTGTCTTTCCTTTCCCTGAGTAGAACAGTGGGTGGTTGTCTAAATCAAAGTGGCCCATTCCTGTCCATTTTAACTCACTCACCCCCAGTACAGCTATGTTCATGCGTTGCATTTCCATTTTTACTATAGCTTCCCTTGGCTCATGCTTCTCACATTCCATGTCCCTATTTTATGTATGGTGCTGCTTCTGATGGGGATTGTCTTTCTGAAAGTGTTTACTGTTTGCTTCGTCATTTTGGCTGCCCTTAGCTGCTCTTGCATGTGTGTTTTCCTTTAGTTTCTATCTATCTCTCTGTTAGAGCTCTTGTCCTGCCTGTGTGAAACTTTTAATGTCTCCTCATAGGGTTTTCTAGGTGGTGGGTTATGCAAGGAGGATCACTTACACCTTCCTGTGTGCAGGGCTAACAAATGCTAGCTGTGATGTCACTGCTGTTCTTCACTTTAATGACATCCACCACCACTGCTGCTGCCCAGTAGTTGTTTCCCTATGTCATTCTCCCTCCCCCTATTGTTGAACTGATTGTTTCCATACCCTTCTCCTCCCTCCTCCTTTCTTTTCCCTTCCCTACTCATGTCCTTCTTTATTTTAATCTCTCATCTGTCTTCTGGCCCTTGTTTGATTTTCCTTGCCAATCTCCTCTTTTCTCCTGTCCTTCCTCTGGATGGCAGGGAGGGCTGAGATGGTCTGTGTTGGGGCTGAGATGGACTCACATGGCTGGCTTTTCCCTTCTTCTTCCTCCCAGCTGTTTCTCCTCTCCTCCCTCTGGAAGGCAGGGGGCTGAGGTGGACTCATGTGGCTGAGAGGGGATTGGATAGAGTCTTTTCCCACCTCTCCTTGCTGCTTCAGATGATAGGAGGAGTTTGGATGAGTCAATTTTTATTAAAAACGTTTAAAACATAATAAAATAACATTGTTATGTTCTCTTCACCATATACTACAGAATAAATCAAACATATCACTCTTTTCTTGACCCTGAAAAAGTCATCTCTGTAGTATATACAATGCGTACAATACACTATTATTATTCCCACTTATATTTCCTCCCAACAGCAATTGAAGTTGCAAAAAGCCTAGGTTATCTGACTTTGGTCTTTCTTCATTGCTTATTTGTTCTCCTTAGTTTATAATTATTTGTACATGTTCAAACTGGGTAATTTCTGTTACCTCTACTTTTTTCTTTATTTTCCATTTTATATTTATAATCTCCAACCTCTAAATTTCTACAGTAGGACACAACAACAACAACAACAACAACAACAACAACAAAATAATAATAATAATAATAATAATAATAATAATAATAATAATGTTTTATTTTTAACCCGCCCCTCTGCACAGCAACCGGGGCAGCGTACAACAAAATTTAAAACAGACAAAGACTTGACAACCTTGTCAATGGGGAATACCTTTACCTTTCTTTACCTTTTTGTGCTTGTACATTTACCCAAAGGAAAGGAAGAATATGCAGCACTTTCACAGTTACATGTAACTATGATGAGAGGGTTGCCCTTCCCTGTAATTCTCAAACCCCAGGAGGGATGCGGATTTGGTCATTTACTGGCCAACCTTGGGAGGGAGTGAGGAGATAGCAGAAGAATGAGAACTGGCTGGTCTGGGCTGTGAAGGGAAGAGAAACAGGGATGCTTATCTCAGATGGACTGTGCCCTCTTTTCCCTTCCTCTCACAACCCAGACCAACCACTGCTTTTCCTCTGAAGCCAGCTCTTCCCTCCTGTAGAAAAATAGGAACAGAGTTAGCAGCCCCACAGGGCTTGAAAACTACAAGGGTAGAAAGATTGGGTGGGGCACCAAATGCTGGAAAATGGCCTTTTGAACTCTTCCAGAGAAAGGAACATTGGGCATAACTGAGAGTAACATGTGCTTACACTTAGACCTCTGGCAACTTTGCATCACCTCATTCCCCCTTCCTTTGTATCTTTCATCCAAGATGTAATAAGTCACTCTGAAATCAAACTGGCCCATCTGGGGATTAGAGGTCCAACTGGAACTCTTTCTATAGATGGGTTCCCTCTCATGTCCTTGGCTTGATGCTCCTTGTCTTTCTGTGCAGACCCTGCCCACGTCAAGGTGTGTGGATAGCTGTCGGCCTGGATACACCAAGGTGGTTCAAGAAGGAAAACCGGTTGCCTGCTATGGTTGTGCTTTGTGTGCAGAAGGGACCGTCTCCTCCCTGGAAGGTAGGTGACACCAGAAGGAAGGTTGACAACAAGCCCTTGTTTTAACTTGGATCTCCTGTCCATAATTAATGAATCAAGGCCAACTTGAGGGCAGTCATCAACAAAAGCAATGGACTTAAAAACCTCACCAGTTGCTCCAGATCTTCTCAGAAGATCCATAGGCCTCTGTTCTGTTGCCACATGGCTGTCTGGAAGATTTCCCACTTTTTCACTGTGCTGCCCAGTGCTGCAACCACTGGTGATAGTCAATGGTCCTGAGGTTAGAATGAGGCACCCAGCCATGTGACCGAGGCTCACCAATTCATTCGGACCTCAACGACAACAAATGTATTTCGGTCATGGACCAATATAAAAATAATATAATATAAAATATATAAAGAAATACTGAGGCTCACCACTTCATTCTGACCTCAAAAGGGAGAAACTCTTACTAGAAACCATAGTGCCAGGTGCCACAAGTGGAAGAAGCATGTGAACATCTGCCCAGCGTTGATCTGGAGGGTAACAGAGAGATGCCAGGGCAGCTCCAGATCCCCAGGATACTATCAATGGCATGTGGAGTAATCCGGCCATGCAGACACCATCAAAAGATGCATTACTTATGTTGAAATCTCTCTCTTTATTTATAGATGCAGATCAATGCCTCAAGTGTCTGGAAGATCAGCATCCAAACAAGGACCGTGATCACTGCATCCCCAAGGACATAACTTTCCTGTCCTATACTGAACCTCTAGGGAACATCCTGGTTTTCTTTGTCCTCTTCTTCTTTTCAATCACTTTCTTTGTGTTGGCAGTTTTCATTAAATTCCGAGAAACTCCGCTAGTCAAAGCCAACAACCGAGATCTCTCCTACATTCTCCTTGTCTCCCTCCTCCTTTCCTTCTTGTCCTCCTTCCTCTTCATTGGGAAACCAAGGAAAGCTACTTGCCTCCTCCAACAAACAGGTTTCAGCATCATCTTTTCCATTGCAATCTCGTCTGTGTTGGCTAAAACCATCACTGTGGTGCTGGCCTTCCTGGCTACAAAGCCAGGGAGCAGGGCAAGGAGATGGAAAGACTTTGGCCAACAGCATTGTCTTATCCTGTTCCTCCATCCAAGTTATCACCTTCACCCTCTGGCTGAGCATCTCTCCCCCATTCCCTGACTCTGACATGAATTCCTAGCCTGGAGAGATCCTTCTGAAATGTAATCAAGGCTCGGTGGCCATGTTCTACTCTGCCCTTGGCTACCTGGGCTTCCTAACTGCCATCTGCTTCACGGTGGCGTTTCTGGCTAGGAAGCTGCCTGGAGCTTTCAACGAAACCAAGTTGATCACCTTCAGCATGCTGGTCTTCTGCAGTGTCTGGGTCTCCTTTGTGCCCACCTACCTGAGCACCAAGGGCAAGTACATGGTGGCCGTGCAGATCTTCTCCATCTTGGCCTCCAGCGCTGGGCTCCTGGGCTGCATCTTTATCCCCAAGTGCTACATTATTTTACTCAGGCCTGACCTGAATACGAAAGAAGGTCTAACAAAAAATGAAGACAGTAGCTAATTCTAATCCCATTTTTTTGCAGTCCCTTGACAAGGGTATCTTGCATGGTAGGCCTTTATGAATTTTTCTTTGTTCCTAAGATCTTTCTGTGAAATGTAGATGTCTGAATGGTTTTGGACTACATATCTGAGCATTCTTCACCAACAGTAATGCTGTCTAGATGGTTGATGGGATGTGCAGTTCAACAACACCCCATAGTCTACATTTTACCTGCCCATTCTCTCCACACAGATCCACCGATAAGATCCTTATGATTAGAAGGAGCACCTTTGAAGGGATCCATGATATATCACCAAACTGGGTATGCTCCCATCTCAATTGAGCAAAGATTTTCACACGACGTCGCACTCATCCAACACTATTCCTGTCAATTAACTGGAATGCTCCCATAACTGATAACCATTCATTCAAGCAATCTGGGACCTTTACTCAGAGTATATTTCGGTGCAGGCATTATTCCTAGGATTCCTTTTTGGCATGGATTTCCATCTCATTTCAAGGTGTAGGGCACAATTTTGTTTCAGCTAGATTAAAAATGATGTTGTTAAATAAATGAATTTTATTTTCTTCTGTTTGGGATGGAACCATGGTTTTCAGACATGCACAGTTGCGTAAAAACGGTGCATGTGTGAAATGTTCAATGACGATATAGTAATAATACAAGAATGGATGTATGCAGAACACAATTGGAATTCTCTTTTGTTTTTATATTGTCATTATTGCATGATTGTGTGACTGTGTGAAAATGTTGATTGCTATAGCACTATATGCTTACTTTATCTTCAAATAGTGTGATTTTTGAAATACAAATGTTTTATTAAATATATGCAGATTCTGGGCAGCCATTTTGAGTGGGTGAGTGTTTCAATTTTAAAAAAATCTTGAGAGAGTGTGTCTGCTGTAGAGAGAAAAACTGTAGTATTAATGGTGTATATCTAGTAAATTGAATGACAAAGGATTTAAAAATTGTTTAAAGAAGTCTAGAAAATGGCTAATGACAAGACAGCCCAATTTAAGGAAGTCATTTTAAATATATAGAGGCATTTTACTTTCAATACATATATATATATGCTTGTTGACAAAATTATGTTTAGTTTAAGCAGACAATTATAGAAGATTAAAATACTAAATGAAAACATTTTGCTATATAGGACAAATGAAACAAGAAGTTTTTTCTTTTTCAATATCTACTAGTAAATATACCAAAATATATATAGCTATATGTGTTAAAATATATACATGGAATAGTAGATATGGATATAAGCATATTTGGTTTACTTTATATATATGTAATTTTTTAAACAAATTTGTCACAAATGTATTTACCAAAATTGTTTTCGTTTATTTCTTATGTTATGTATAGTGTCTTATATTTCATGTTTGATGTTTTATAGTGAAATTGTTTTTTAATCAATAAAATTAAAAAAAAAAAAACCTCCAAGGAAGGGGACTCCACTACTCTCCGAGGGAGTGTGTTCCACTGTCAAACAGCCCTTACCATCAGGAAGTTTCTTCTAAAGTTGAGGTGGAATCTCTTTTCCTGGAGCTTGCACCCATTGTTCTGGGTCCTAGTTTCTGGGGCAGCAGAAAACAAGCTTGTTCCCTCCTCAATATGATATCTCTTTAAATATTTAAACAAGGCTATCATATCACCTCTTAACCTTCTCTTCTCCAGGCTAAACATCCGCAGCTCCCTAAATCGTTCCTCATAAGGCTTGGTTTCCAGACCCTTCACCATTTTAGTTGCCCTCCTTTGAACACGCTCGTTTCACCCTATCCTTTTTGAATTGTGCTGCCCAGAACTGGACACAGTATTCCAGGTGAGGCCTGACCAAAGCAGAATAGAGTGACACTATTACTTCTCTTGATCTAGACACTATACTTCTACTGATGCAGCCTAAAATTGCATTGGCCTTTTTAGCTGCTGCATCACACTGTTGACTCATGTTCAACTTGTGGTCCACCTGGATTCCTAGGTCCCTTTCACACGTAGTCTCATTCAGCCAGGTGTCCCCCATCGTATATCTGTGCTTTTCATTTTTCCGCCCTAAGTGCAGTACTTTACATTTCTCCGGGTTGAATTTCATTTTGTTAGCTTTGGCCCAGCTTTCTAGTCTGTACAAGTCATTTTGAATTTTGATCCTGTCTTCTGGGATATTAGCTACTCCTCCTAATTTGGTGTCGTCTGCAAATTTGATAACTATGCTCCAATACTGTTATCCAAATCATTATAAAGATATTGAATAGCACTGGGCCCAGGACAGAGCCCTGTGGCTCCCCACTGGTCACTTCTTTCCAGGTTGAAAAGGAGCCATTGTTGAACAACCTTTGAGTTCGGCAAGTCAACCAATTACAAATCCATGTAACATTTACTTTGTCTAGCCCACATTTTACCAGCTTGTTTGCAAGAATCATAGAATCATAGAATCATAGAATCATAGAGTTGGAAGAGACCACAAGGGCCATCCAGTCCAACCCCCTGCCATGCAGGAACTCCCAGGAATGTCATGGGGAACCTTGTCAAAGGCCTTACTGAAATCAAGATATACTATATCTGCAGCATTCCCTTCATCTAGGAAGCTGGTAATTTTATCAAAAAAAAAGAGATCAGATTTGTCTGGCATGTCTTGTTCCTCTGAAACCCATGTTGACTTTTTGTGATTATGGAATTACTTTCCAGGTGTTCACAGACTCTCTGTTTAATGATCTGCTCCAGAATCTTTCTCGGTATTAATATCAGACTAAAAGGACGCTAATTGTTGGGATCCTTTTTTTTTTTTTTTTTTGATCCTTTGGGGACAATGTTTGCCCTCCTCCAGTCTGCTGGTACTTCTCCTGTTTTCCAGGAGTTCTGAAAGATTATTGCCAATGGTTCCGATATTACATTTGCCAGTTCTTTTAGTACCCTTGAATGTAATTCATCTGGTCCTGGAAACTTATATTTATTTAGATTAACCAGGTATTCCTGTACTATCTCTTTACTTATTCTGTGATGAAATTCTCTTATTCTGTCCTCTGCTTTATTATCCTCAGTTTGAGCACCTTTTGCCTTTTCTGAGAAGACTGAAGCAAAGAAGGTGTTGAGTAACTCTGCCTTTTCTCTGTCCCCTGTTAACTTTTTGCCATCTTCTCCACACAGTGGCCCTACCATGTCCTTCTTCTTTCTTTTGCTGCTGACATACCCAAAAAAGCCCTTTTTATTGTTCTTAACTTATCTAGCAAGCCTGAGCTCATTCTGCGCTTTAGCTTTTCTGACTTTAACCCTACACATGCTATCTATTTCTTTGAATGCCTCTTTGGTGATTTCCCCATTTTTCCATTTCTTATACATGCTCCATTTAAAACTTAGTTCAGTTGAAAGTTCCTTAGTAATCCATCCTGGTTTCTTGAGATACCTCCCATTTTTCTTCCTCATTGGAACGGTTTGAAATTGTGCCTTCAGTATTTCCCTTTTGAGAAACTCCCATCCATCTTGAACTCCCTTCCTTTTAGTAATCCTGACCACGGGATCACTCCCAGTATTTCTCTAAGTTTACCAAAATCAGCTCTCCTGAAGTCTAGAATGCGTGTCTGACTATGCCTGGCTTCTCCTTTCCACTGTATAATAAATTCCAGGAGAACATGATCACTCCCACCTAAGGATCCAACCACTTGCACCCCATTAACTAAGTCTTCCCTTTCAGTTAGGATCAGATCCAAAATAGCTGACTCCCTTGTTGCCTCTTTAACCTTTTGGACAATGAAATTGTCTTCAAGGCAAGTGAGGAATTTGCTAGACCTTGAGGATTTTGCTGACTTCCTCAGCAAATATCAGGATAGTTTGCTGATATCCAGCAAATATCAGGATAGTTGAAGTCACCCATCCCTACTATATTTCTCCTTTCTGAGTGTGTGGTCATCTGTTCTAGAAAGGCATCATCCAATTCCTCTGCCTGAGTCGGGGGTCTGTAGTAGACTCCCACAATAACATCCCTGTTGTTTCCCTCCCCTTTAATTTTTATCCAGATGCTCTCCACCTGGCTTCCAGGATTGATGTCCTGGATTTCTTCACTGGTGTAAATATCCCTGACATATAATGCTATTCCTCCTCCTTTCCTGTTTGGCCTGTTTCTCTTGAAAAGGTTAGACCCCTGTATTTCTACATTCCAATCATGAGACTCATTACACCAGTTTTCAATGATGCCTATTATATCATATTTGTTTTGTTGTGCTAGGAGTTCAAGTTCATCTTGCTTATTTCCCATGCTCTGTGCATTAGTGTAGAGACATCTAAGACCATATGCACAGGGTTTTTTTGCCTCCCACTGTTGGGTCCTTGCAGTGTTTGCCTTGTTCCCTCTATGACAGTTTTACCATTTTTTTAGTCCTTTTGTCTTCCAGAACACTGTCTCCCTTCCCCAAATAAGTCATTTTAAAGCCCTTCTGATCAAATTCTTGAGACTGTTAGCAAAAACATTTCTTCCAACTGGAGTGAGATGCAGCCCATCCCTTGCCAGAAGTCCGCCCTCATGGAACCGCAGCCCAAGAATCCAAATCGTTCTCGGAGACACCATCTGAGGAGCCAGTTGTTGACATCTGCTATTATCCTCTCTCATCCTGGACCATGCCCTTCAACTGGCAGAAGAGATGAGATGACAATCTGTGCATCCATTTCTTTCAGCTTCTTACCCAGAGCCTTGTAATCCCTTGTGATGTTCTTGAGACTGTGTCTTGCTGTGTCATTCGTTCCCACATGAACCAAAAGGAAGGGGGTTTGGTCAGTATGCTTGACCAGTCTTGACAGCCTCTCTGTCACATCTCGGATCTTTGCCTCAGGGAGACAACACACCTCCCAAGACATCTTGTCAGACCCACAAATCACTGCTTCTGTACCCCTCAGCAAGGAGTCCGCCACCACAACCACACACCTCCTCCGAGGCTTAGCAGCGACTGTTCCCTATGATAGGACTCCCAGAGTTCCTTGCTCTGTTCCTGAAGTCTGTCCATGCTGCTCTTCCTCATCTTCCTTGATAAGAGAAAGAGTTTCAAATCAATTCTGTAGCTGTAAGCTCCCAGAACGATTCCCGGTCTTCCTACTTCTGTGCGTGACATTCCTCCAGTTGTCGACCTTTGTGTATGTGAAATAACCTTCTCTTCCCCAGCAACTTCCTCTGTGTGCTCCCTGTCCAAGACAGTTCATTCTGTTCTGCCCAGGAAAACCTCCTGCTCCCTAATATGCTGAAGTGTACCTACCCATGCCTCCAGCTGCTGTACTTTCTCTTCCAAGAGGACTACCAACTTGCACTTGGGGCATGTGAAGTTCCTCACCTCTGTAGGCAAGAAGACAAACATCCCACAAGTATTGCAGGTAACGGCAGCAGGTCCCTCAGTGTCCATACTGAGAAGTCTTAATTAGTCCCTGAAACAGGACTATGGCCTTCCCCCTCAAAGAAAATCCCTGAACTAAACACCAGTGTCAAGGGCTCCTGATGACCTAAAATTTTCACCAATTGCTGTCGGTAACCCTCCTCAGCAACAACACACACTCCCCAAGAACTTTTAAAAGTTCAAAACTCACCCCCTGAGAATGGCTGCCCAAGAACTGCTCTCTTCCTCCTCCTCTCCTCTAGCAGGAGCTTGCCTAGAAGAGTCTGGAAGGCATTAAAAATGATTATGCATTTTTAATTGGTGTACATGTTTTTTACTGTGGTCTCACTTCCACTGCAGAAACAATGTCATTTGACACATCTTGAACTGTGCTATGTTATAAAATCCTGAGAGATGTAGTTTGTTGTGGTCCCAGAGCTCTCTGACAGAGAGATCTAAATGTCTCAACTACAAATCCCAGAATTTCATAGCATTGAGCTATAACAGTTAAAGGGGTGTACATGTGTGCATTATTTCTGCAGTGCAGATGTGACTGGTGTTATGTGTCTGTTTGTTGCTGTATTTTAATCTGTTTTTCCCTGCCTCGATCCACTGGGGAGGTGGGTAAGAAATAAAATTATTATTGTTGCTATTGTTGTTGTTGTTTTCATCATCATCATCATCATCATCATCATCATCATCATCATCCCATGCTGGCTCTTGTATGGCCCATTTTTGTTATTGTTATTCTGTCTCTTCATGTCATTTCTGACTTTAGTGACCAACTTTTGGTGACTTTTAGTGACCAACTATCATGAGGTTTTCTGGGTCTTAGAGTGTGTGGCTCACACAAGGTCACCCAGTGGCTCTCCATAGCTGAGCACAAACTGAACCCTAGAGGTATCTCCAAGTCTCCCTGTCCTCCATTGCTCTGTTACAGTCCTGAAAATTCAGACCTGTGTTCTCCCTACTTGAGTCAACCATCTAGTGCAGGGGTAGGCAACCTTTCCCCTTTAAGGGCCGAGGGACTTCAGCTCCCAGAAGCCTCAGACATGTTGGTCAATAGTCCCATGTTGGCCAATAGCCCCTGGGATTCTGGGAACTGAAGTCCCTCGGCCCTTAAAGAGGAAAGGTTGCCTACCCCTGATCTAGTGTGTGCTCTTCCTCTCCCTCTATTCTGAATCTTTCCCAGCATTATTGTCTTTTTCAATGAACCATGCCTACTCATGATGTCGCCAAAGTACCACAGCCTCAATTTAATCATCTTGGCTCCAAAGATGCATTTGTTTGTCTTCTTGGCCATTCATGGTATCCTCAGCACTCTTCTCCAGCACCACATCTCCAATGAGTTGATTTTTCTTCCAATCCTTTTTCTTAACTGTCTAGCTTTCACAACCATACATAGTGATGAGGGATACCATGGCTTGGGCAATTCCAACTTTGGTGCTCAGTTTTATATCTTTACTCTTTAGGATCTTCTCTAGCTCTTTCATTGCTGCCTTTTGCGTTCCTAGTCTTCTTATCTCTTGACTGCAGTCTCCTTTCTGTGCAGTGTTTGATCCCAGGTAAAAGGCATTTTTGACTCCTTAAGTTTCCTCATTGTCTAATTCGAATTTATGTTGATCTTCCATGGTCATTATTTTTATTTTCTTTATGTTCAACAATAAGCCTGCCTTTGCACTTTCTTCCTTGACCTTCTGTTAGGAAGGATCTAATTAGGGCGATTTATAATTAGCTCAAATATGCAAGAGTGGGGCCCTAACAACACCCCGCGAGATCGGAGTACTGATATGTATACCAGAGTACTAAGGGATCCCACAATGGATGATGCTGAGGCAGGCTTCTTCAATTAAGGTCTAAATATTTATTAAAGGGGGGAAACTGCACACACACAAATATGACACATGCACTCACACTGCATACTTAGAAGTAAAGAAGTGAAAGCAGAAATAGATTGAGATGGGCCAGACTATGGGAGATCCTCACTTCCGAAGGCTTCTCTGGGATACGCTGTGGATGATGATGATGATGATGATGATGATGATACACAGTCACTGAAATGGGAGAAGGAATGGCCGAGAGAGCTATGATCAGTGCACAAACTGACGTGGAGCCAAGCTACACTCTAAAGATTACATGTGGAGTCTAAAAATCTGGGGTTTTATATAGGCCATATCTTGCTTCCAGCTATAGACTTGATGGCTTGGCTGAAGCCTGGACAAAGGCGCTGATTGCCTGGGTTTTGTTAAGCCGAGGTGTGAGGATGACCTAAACAATGTACTTGTTGGGGTGTATTGAAAAATATCACAGCAGAGTTGTGGAGTTAACAAAAATATAGAGCTTTACTTCAGCAGAGTATAAGGCAAAAAATAAGCAAAGCAAAAACATAGCATAATAGCCAAGTACATATACAATGCAGAAAAAAGGCATAACATAACTTCCTGCAAACCTGCAGTATTATAACTCCTTAGCAAGGAGAAAAAAAACTTACATCCCAACAATATGAAAAACAACAGGCTTCTGACTGGCATGGAGAGTAATACACTCTCTAACACTCAAGCAAATTCACTATGCAGTTATACTCTGCTAAGTGGCTATCCAGACCACCTGACCTAATTGGCTAACTGCACCATTAATTGCCAGAGCTGTCTTACTATCATGGACTTCACCTGCCACTTTGCTATACCTTCATCCAGTCACAACTTAGAAAACTGGCATACCTTGACACCCTCCTTGTGTACTGGATGAAGCGTATACCCAATTGGCAGACTTATACATCCCTTTGAATTAAACCAAGTCTGGACATCATCTCTTTGTGTTTTACAGCAACTAATGGTTTAGTAAACATGTCAGCAACATTATCTTGCAATGTACAATATATCAGTTGTATCACATTGGTTTGTACAGCATCTCTAACATTGTGGTATTTTATATCAACGTGTTTTGTGCGATTCTTTACTCTTTGTTGTTGCCATTTCAATACATGCTTGCAAATCTTCGTATACAGACAGGTTTTTCTACTTCAATTTTTAGATCCTTCAGGAGTTGTACAAACCATACTAACTGACAGCACAAATCAGATAATGCGGCATATTCGGCTTCTGCTGAAGACACTGACACAAAACTTTGCTTTTTAGATTTCCATATTACAGGAATTTTACCATATAAAATAACAATGCCTGTTGTAGACTTTCTGTCTTGTACATCATTAGCAAAATCACTGTCTACATAACAGTATAATTCTTTTGAAACAGAAGATTATATCTTTTGCAACAGAAGCAACACCGTACAGGTTTTTTTTTATCTGCTGGCAAACTCACACCAGTATATACTTTGTGATCATTCATGGATTTCATTTCTGCTTGCATAGCCTTTTCCCATTTTGCCTTTTCAATAGGAGATAAACTCAAAATTTCCTTATAACTTTGGGGCTCTAACATAACATTACACACTCTAATAACATTTGGAACTAAGAATCTTTCTGGTGGAACCCCTTTGTTTTCTCTCAAAGACCTTCTTGGCTGATTAGTAGTACTTGTATCAACAGAAAACTGTGACTTTCCTGCCCCTCCATTTTAACATTCCCAGGGCTTTTCTCAGGACTTTTTACCTGTTGACGACTAGATGGAGTAGTTTCGCTGACAGGAGATTGAGATGGTGAGGGTGTAGCATCAGTATTGTTAGTTTCACCACTTCCATTCATAGGCAAAAGAATTTCTGATTTGGCATAGACATGCCTCCAATTGCCTTCAATAAAGGTAGCATTCTGGGATATTACCACCTTACCATAGTCTGCATCAAATCTATATCCTTTACACCAAGGGTAGGCAACATTTCCCCTTTAAGGGCCAAGGGACTTCAGCTCCCAGAAGCCTCAGCCATATTGGCCAATAGTCCCATGTTGGCCAATAGCTCCTGGGATTCTGGGAGCTGAAGTCCCCCGGCTCTTAAAGGGGAAAGGTTGCCTACCCCTGCTTTACATCCTGTAGCATAGCCTAAGAATCTTAGCTTTGCAGCTTTAGCATGCCCTTTTCTCCTTTGTGCCTTTGGAATGTACACTCAGGCATAACTCCCAAAAATCCTTAAATGCGTAAGGTTGGGTTGCTTAACAAACAACAGAAAATATGGTGTGTTGTTTATTGCAGAGCTCCATGTCCTATTTAAAAGATAGTTTGCAGTAAGTAAAGCCTCAGCCCAATACTTACAACTCATCCCAGAGTCACATAGTAGTGAGTCTTTTACTACGTGAAGCATTCCCCCATGGTGCTCTGCTATGCCATTTTCCCAAGGTGAAAAAGGGTTAGTAAGTCTATGCAGGATGCCTTTTCTTTTCAGCCACTGCTGAAAACAGTTTGACAAGTATTCTCCTCCTTGGTCTGATTGTAATTGTGCCACCTTGTGGCCAAATTGCCTTTCTACATAGGCAACCCAATTTTTAAATATTTGAAAAACTTCCCCTTTGTTCTTCATAACATAAACCCAGGATTAATGACTGTAGTCATCTACAAAAGTAACAAAATATCTAGCTCCACCTACGCTGGCTTGTACTGGTCCAGTTACATCAGAATGTATTAATTGAAATGGCCTTCCAGTCACCCTGTTGCTTTTCCTATTTATTGGCTGTATTTTGCTCTTTGACAGTTTACATATGGCACAGTCAAGAAATATTTTGCATTGTTTCACTTTGTTGTCCCCATATAAAGACCTCATTTTCTCTATTACTTTGAAACTGGCATGGCCTAAACGCCTATGCAACAAATGAATACATTTGTTATGTGGAGGGTTATTATCATACACTGCACCCACAGAACTCTGTTCATTGGGTGTCATGTAATAAAGGCCATCAATTCTAATCCCTCTAGCTTGGAGTTCCCCTTCACTTCTAACTTCACAATCTGTGCCAGCAAAAGATATCTGATAGCCTTCTGCAGTTAGACAGGCTACACTTAAAAAATAAAATTTTAGCTCTGACACATAAAACACATTTTTCAGTGTCTTGGATAAACATGGAACATAACATTCTCTCATTCCTTCAACAGAAACTTTAAGACCCTTACCCAACTTAACATGATCCATACTTGCTGGCTCCAAAAACTTAAAAAGGTGTTTTTGGTTTGCAATGTGACATGCACAACCAGAATCCATCAACCAATTCCCTTCTTCCTGGCTTGAACAAAATGCAGGAGAAACAAGCTGTGACTTGACTCCCTGCTTCTTCTTTTTCTCTGCACTACCGTGTCTCTGCAAAGCTGGACAGAAGCATTGTAGATGCCTTGTAGAACCACAGCTGTAGCATTTCCTTACAGCAAATATGCCTTCTCCGCTGTTCACCTCACTAGCTCACTGAGGCTGAGCCTAAGAATTCTTGAAATGCTGCTTGGAAACTATCTGCTCCACTCGACGTTCCTTCCTTTTAGCTTCTTCCTCTAGTAGACGACCAGTGGGATACTGCATTGTCAAATCTTTTTCTGCAAGAACCTCCAGACTTTGAGAAAAAAATGTCCCAGGAATCATCAAGGGAACTCAAAACAATAAACACTTTGGCACTTTCCTCAAAATATGTGCCCCTCTCTGACAACTCAAGAAAAAGCTTCTGCATATACTGTAAATGTTGTGAAACATTTCCTCCTGGTTCCAAACATGCTCTGTAGAGCTTTCTTGTCAAAGCCATCTTGGAAAAGGCAGAGGTGCGAATGTGTATTGCTCTCAGAGCATCCCAGCATTCCTTTGTAGACTGCAAGTCTCTTATGTGGTTCAGCTGCCTCTCTTCCACACCCAAAAATCTAGGAGTGAGCTTTTTGAGCTGCTATTCTTTGTCCTCTGCCAGGTTGTGCAGGTGGATTTTCAACAGCATCCCATAAACCTTCTTTCACTAAAAAAAACACTGCATCTTTACGACCAAGTCAAATAATTATGGTCATTTAGTCTCTCAAATGGTAGACCACTGAATATTGTACTGGCCATGGCTGCTGATCTTCAACACTTTTATAAAATAATAGCAAGTGCTCAGCAAGCCCTTTTGCTTCTTACCAGCCTCTGCAAACTCTTCAGACTCCGGACTCAGATGTCCTCCAGACATACACTGCGTTAGCAGTAGCGATCTGGGCCCATAAGTTGGGGTGTATTGAAAAATATCATAGCAGAGTTGTGGAGTTAACAAAAATATAGAGCTTTACTTCAGTAGAGTGTAACGCAAAAGATAAGCAAAGCAAAAACATAGCATAATAGCCAAGTACATATACAATGCAGAAAAAAAGCATAACATAACTTCCTGCAAACCTGCAGTACTATAACTCCTTAGCAAGGAGAAAAAAAAAACTTACATCCCAGCAATATGAAAAACAACAGGCTTCTGACTGGCATGAAGAATAATACACTCTCTAACACTCAAGCAAATTCACTATGCAGTTATACTCTGCTAAGTAGCTATCCAGACCACCTGGCCTAATTGGCTAACTGTATCATTAATTGCCAGAGCTGGCTTACCATCATGGACTTCACCTGCCACTTTGCTATACCTTCATCCAGTCACAACTTAGCAAACTGGCATACCCTGACAGTACTTGGGTCTTGACACAATCAAGGAGAGGAGGGCAGAGAAAAAAGGTGCAGTTAAATCTAATCACTGCCCCATTAGGTGTAAGACTCAGGACAAACAGGCACTATTATGTCGACTTTTGGGATAATGGTCTTTCCCCTTTAGCAACTTCCAAACCTGTCTGGTAGGGAATTTTCCAGTGGTTTGGCAAGCCCTCCTTATGCCTACCTGACCTGCCATCTAGAGGATTATGGCTGACATCCCACAGAGGTCAGTTTGGGGTCATAGAGGGAACTCCACATGTGTCCCAAAATTTTATTAATTTCATATTTGCTAACACTTCCTTAGTAATTGTTCCAAGCCCATGACATTTTCTGCTAGAAGTATGGTGTCATCTGCATATCTATGATTGTTGATTTTCCTTCCTCCTATATTCAGTCTTTCTACTTCTGAATCTAGCCCTTCATATGATATTTTCTGCATACAAGTTCAACAAGTAGGGTGATAATTAGTATAATATTGGGAAAAGAAATGGTCAGGTCTGAACAATATAATGTAATTTTAATATAACAAATATATAACTTAGGTTGAATGCTCAGTGATGAACCAAGTGATTTTCATTTCTTCAGGTATAAATAGAAGTGGTTGGGAAAGTAAATGGTAAATTGAAAACTGGCTATACATAGATAGAATATACATGGGATAAACTTTACTATAATTACAATTATGAAGAATCTTTGAATATGTATGGATAACAACAACAAAAACAAAAAGGAAGTGATTTAAATGCATAGAATGTTCAAATTTATTTTTCATTAAAGTGAATACAAGATATGATGTGATATAAATTAGCTTAACAAGATAATGTATCCATTATGGATTGTTATTGAATATTTGCTTTTTGTTCTTGTTTGTTCTGTATGTTTTTAAGGATGAATAGAAAGATTATAATAAATGTATAAGACTGGAGAAATTGTTGGTTGAATAAAATAATACATATTTAAAAAACTTGAACAAGTATGGTGATAATATGTAGCCTAGCCTGAGTCCTTTGCCTATTGGGAACTATTCCATTTCTCCATATTCTATTGGAACAGTGCCCCCTTGTCCTGAGTATAGATTTCGCAACAGAAGTACCAAGTGTGTCCATGAACCTATTTATCATCAAAATTCAGACATTTCTGGATCAGGACAAGAGAACACTTTTACAGATAAAACCATTTTGGGATGTTTCTGTTTTCTTCTCTAGATTCTTTTGAATGTGCCCAGTTCCAGCTTCTTCATTGCTCACTCATGTGATTTCAGGAGAGGTGGATCACACTCCTCCATGGTTTGCCGCACCAAAACTCAGCTCTCTCCCAGCTTCGCTGTGTTTTTCACTCTGATGGCTGTCTTCCCTTCCCTAAGGAGTTTACCACATGGGAAGGAATCAGGCAAATCCCATGCAGAAATGGGATTTAAATCCACAAAAGCAGGATCATTTTCAGACACATTGAGGGGCTAAGCAGACGGGCGCCATGGGGCCGCCCCAGGAAACTGCACCGTGGGGCCAAGGCATCCGCATTCCTCGGCCCCACGGCACAGCTTCACCACCCCTGGAAGGAGTGCTAAAATAGCGATCCTTCCACAAGTCGCCGAAGATGCACCGCAAAAGGCTGCCGGCGCACCTTCCACTGCAGCGTGTGCAGACGCTGCAGCGGGAGGTCATCCTCAGAGTGCCGGCCATGCAGAAGGCCGGCTGCTCCGAGGACATTTTGGGGAAGGGTTTGGGGCACCGAGTGTGCGGCTGCCCCTCCCCTTCCTTGCCCCCAACACAGCCCTTTCAGCCATCTGCTTCCCCCCTGAGTTGCCCAGCCAAGTTTATCCAGTGGCTTTTCAAAAATGAGATTTTGTTGGTTTTGAGGTGGGTGCAGTCACTGGTCCTGGTTACACAAGAAGAATTATCTAACACAAGAAGCTGCCCCTTTCGAACTTTACATCTAGAAGTCATAATGGTGGTTTTGACAAGACAGGGTTACAAAAACCTGGGCTACACTCCTCTAAACCCTAATGAACTAAACTCTCTTCCTTGTAAAAAGAGAAAACAAGCCGAAATTACTGCTTACTTTTCTTCAGCTGCAGAACCAAACATACAAACAAAAGATATGGACCACATATCACTTTTGGACTCAACTGCTGATTGGACTTTAAGCAACAAACAGCTTTTATGTGTTTCTCCAGACGACTGTGGAGTGAACTTGGCAGCTGAAATTGCTACTGCTGAGAAGGTTGAGAGCAAGGGTGTAACACAACAGCATGGAACATTACAAAAGGAAACCTCTGCTTATGTTTCGCCAATTGTAGTGATAAAAAATATAGACCCAGAACTGTCATCTAATTCAGTTGTCGATTGGTCCCTGAACTGCAGACAAATCCTGTTTGACCCTTATGATGTGGGTCACATAAGTCCTGTGGTTGACTCAGCTTTTCATAAAAAGACTGAGAATTCTAATCACTCAGTAACGTGGAGTAAAGGAACTACCTCTGAGACCTCAAAGGGAAACAAATCTGAGGGCGGCATGCAGCAATGTATATCATTCCAGGAGGAAAGAAGTGACCAGTGGGGTGCCACAGGGCTCTGTCCTGGGCCCAGTGCTATTCAATCTCTTTATCAATGACTTGGAGGACGGTATTGGGGGTATAGTTATCAAATTTGCAGATGACACCAAATTAGGAGGAGTAGCTAATACCCCAGAGGACAGGATCAAAATTCAAAATGACTTGAACAGACTAGAAAGTTGGGCCAAAGCTAACAAAATGAAATTCAACACGGAGAAATGTAAGGTACTGCACTTAGGGCGGAAAAATGAAAAGTACAGATATACGATGGGGAACACCTGGCTGAATGAGACTACGTGTGAAAGGGATCTAGGAGTCCAGGTAGACCACAAGTTGAACATGAGTCAACAGTGTGATGCAGCAGCTAAAAAGGCCAATGCAATTTTAGGCTGCATCAGTAGAAGTATAGTGTCTAGATCAAGAGAAGTAATAGTGCCACTCTATTCTGCTTTGGTCAGGCCTCACCTGGAATACTGTGTCCAGTTCTGGGCACCACAATTCAAAAAGGATGTGGAGAAATTGGAGCGTGTCCAAAGGAGGGCAACTAAAATGGTGAAAGGTCTGGAAACCAAGCCCTACGAGGAACGACTTAGGGAGCTGGGGATGTTTAGCCTGGAGAAGAGAAGACTGAGAAGTGATATGATAGCTGTGTTTAAATATTTGAAGGGATGTCATATTGAGGAGGGAACAAGCTTGTTTTCTGCTGCTCCAGAGACTAGGACCCGAAACAATGGATGCAAGCTGCAAGAAAAGAGATTCCACCTCAACATTAGGAGGAACTTCCTGACAGTAAGGGCTGTTCGACTGTGGAACACACTCCCTTGGAGAGTAGTGGAGTCTCCTTCCTTGGAGGTCTTTAAGCAGCGGCTGGATGGTCATCTGTCGGGGATGCTTTGATTGGGAGTTCCTGCATGGCAGGGGGTTGGACTGGATGGCCCTTGTGGTCTCTTCCAACTCTATGATTCTATGATTCTATGATTCTAGGAATGGCAAGAGGAGAAACTCTCAAACCTCACCAAACAGGTCTACAATATAAACAAGGATCTACATTCAATTAAGTCCTTCCTTTCTGAATGTAATGCTTTACTAACAGTTATTGCTGAATCCTTGGTAAAGCTAGACTCTGAATTTGAAACCAAGTCGCTAGTCTCAGATACAAACTCACTGCGTCCCAATAAAAGGGAGTTTCCCATCAGTGAACAAACTTCATGCCAAAAGAAGCTAAAGACAGCTAAGAAAAGTAAAAGTGCCATGAAAGCAAGATCAGAAAGAAGAGTGACATCAAAGCATAACAAGAGAAATCCCACAAATCTCACAAAACTGACTAACTTGACAAATAACAAAGTCAAGAAATCTGTTAAATTTCAGGAACTGGGTGAAAAACTGGTAACTTACCCTGATCACAAACAGCTGCCTACTGAAAATTTGCTGGTTTCACCACAGCCCTTGTGTCGTGGTACCAAAGATCAAGATTCCCAGGATCCTTGGGACAAAGTCCTGCAGAAAGGCCTGAGTCATTCTGAGAAGAAACCTCCCCCAGCAATAGATCCTCCTTCCACAAGTCAGGGGACACCTGGCTGAATGAGACTACCTGTGAAAGGGATCTAGGAATCCAGGTGGACCACAAGTTGAACATGAGTCAACAGTGCGATGCAGCAGCTAAAAAGGCCAATGCAATTTTAGGCTGCATCAGTAGAAGTATAGTGTCTAGATCAAGAGAAGTAATAGTGCCACTATATTCTGCTTTGGTCCGGCCTCACCTGGAATAATCCTGAGTCCAGTTCTGGGCACCACAATTCAAAAAGGATGTGGAGAAACTGGAGCGTGTCCAAAGGAGGGCAACTAAAATGGTGAAGGGTCTGGAAACCAAGCCCTATGAGGAACGACTTAGGGAGCTGGGGATGTTTAGCCTGGAGAAGAGAAGGCTGAGAGGTGATATGATAGCTGTGTTTAAATATTTGAAGGGATGTCATATCGAGGAGGGAACAAGCTTGTTTTCTGCTGCTCCAGAGACTAGGACCCGAAACAATGGATGCAAGCTGCAAGAAAAGAGATTCACCTCAACATTAGGAGGAACTTCCTGACAGTAAGGGCGGTTTGACAGTGGAACACACTCCCTCGGAGAGTAGTGGAGTCTCCTTCCTTGGAGGTCTTTAAGCAGAGGCTGGATGGCCATCTGTCGGGGATGCTTTGATTGGGAGTTCCTGCATGGCAGGGGGTTGGACTGGATGGCCCTTGTGGTCTCTTCCAACTCTATGATTCTATGATTCTATGATTCTCTAACACCTCAGAACATTTTCAATAATAATAATCATTGGAACATAGTTCTAATGAAGTGTAAACTGGTTATCAGCAATTATCCCAAGCCAGTTGGTATGGTACCTCAGAAAGTGCGCAAGGACCACCTTTTATATACTCTAGGATATAACGGTTATGGGGCTCTAACTCCCAATGATATTGTTCACGTGGAATACTTATTCTATAATTACAAACATGCGAGAGCTGTTGTGACCTTTTCAAATGTACACACAGCCAGAAAAGTATTTCTTCTAAGGAACCAGTTATTAAATAGAGGTCTTCTAATCTCTCAATTCTACCTGAATAAAGCCCCACCAATGCCTCTATTCAAATCTACAGCCCCTAAATCAACCCTTCATAGTAACATAAACGAAAACTTAAATGATAATCTTATTGATCTAGGACATACAGTATCCAGTTCAAATCATTCCTGGCATGAGGAACAAACGGTTTGCACATCCTCTGAACTAAAAGGTCAGTCATCCTTTCTTAATGACCCAGTCATTTCAAATGATGTCCCCAGTAGTCCAGTCTGATTTCATTAATAGGCTAACCTCCTTGATAGCGATTTTGCTTAGTCTCCAGGGGAAGAACGAACAGAGACTGACAAATTCTCCCAACCTGAGAATCAGAACAACAACAGTTAAGAATAAGAATTGTAAGATCACTGATTGGCTTGAAATGAAGAACCCAAAGGCAAATAACATTTGTAACTGTCCCCTAATAGCCCTTGATATGGATATACAGTCACTCACAAGCAGCACCGATGTATCAACAAGTGAACATGAGAGATCTAGGAAAGACACCCAGGGCAGTGAGTGTATCCTGATCAAAGGGGCCGTACCTGCTAATGAACAGGAACAACAGAAACAGCAACAAAGAACTGGCTGACAATACAAGCATCAGAATGCAACACCTAAAATTGTACAATCCTTTGGCTCTGAGGTGGATGCCCTAGCCCCTAATAAGGCAAAAGCACATTCACTAACGAATTCTTTATTCAAGTGCATATCTTGGAACATAGCCAGGTGGAATTCTAAGATCAGTGATCTTGATGTGATAGATTACATCAACGAGTTTGATGTGATCTTTCTTCAAGAGACATGGTGTATGTCTGGAATTGATTGTAATGGATACACCATATTTGATTCACCAGCTATTCCACCCTCTGGCAAAGGAAGACCTTGTGCAGGACTTGCTATCCTGATTTCTACAGCGCTTAAAGCTGTCATCAAGTGTCTGCCACATTGTGAATCAATCGCTATGGCCTGTTTAATTGATTTTGGTACTCTGTGTTTGCTGATGATAAATGTGTATATTCCACCAAAGCTTAGTAGGGACCATAGCAAAAAGGTGTGGGAAACATTAGAAAATTATATTGTCAAACTAGAGGGACAATTCCCCTCAGCTCTTTTAGTCCTGATGGGGGATTTTAATGCCCGAATTGGCCACAATAATGAGGCTCTTTTTTCTTCCCATGCTTGGTGTTTAGAAGAGATGGAGGAATGCATCTTGAATATTGATAGACACTCCAAAGATCGGGGGATTAATTTTGCTGGCATATGCTTTGTTCAGATGGTTGAGCACCTTGCTTTAAGAATGCTCAATGGGAATCCCTTATTCGACCCATGTGGTGAGTACACATATATTTCAGCAAAAGGTAGCAGTACCATCGATTATGCATTCGTTTCTGATGCTCTTGCTGATCTTATGGTTAGTTTTTCTGTAGGTACTAGGCTTGATAGTGATCACCTCCTTATTTCCCTCTCCTTTGAGATTTCCACAAATATTCACTCCCAGGTACAACCACATCTTATTGATTCAGCCATGGTGCTTAGACAGAAAAGGCTATGGTGGACAGAAAATCTCCATGAAGAGATTTCAGAACTTCTGAATTCAGCACTGTGTCTGGGTCTTAAAAAGCAGATTATTGAGTCACAAAAAGTGCAAGATGCCCTGGAGAATTACTCTCAGCTCCTCAAGACATTGGCAGCATTGCTGAGGTGCACAGAGAGGAGGCCTAGAAATTTTAAGCACAAAAGATTGGCCCCCTGGTTTGATAAAGCTTGTGCTGAAGCTAGAATTCACTTAAGAAATATGTACATTCAATATAGGAGAGATAATTGCCAGACACTGCCTCAATCCTGTTACACCACCAGAAGACAGTACAAATCACTTTTGGCAAGGAAAAAGAAAAAGGCAATTCAAAGGCAATGGACATCACTAATTAATTTCTCCCTACAAAAGAACACCAAGCTCTTTTGGGCCACAGTTACAGGGATGATAGGAAACACTGGTGGTTCTCCCCCTTGTAATATCACCATAAATGTGTGGGAGGATTATTTTTCCACACTGTATAGAGACAGTGGGGATCAGGTTTCTGTTATCCCCAATCAGCTCAACTCACCCCTCCCCCCTAGATTGCCTGGATATTCTCCAGTGGCCTCCTGTATCCCAAGAAGAATTAAAGATATTAATTACACAGCTTAAAACTGGAAAAGCCCCAGGGCCTGATTTAATCTTGCCTGAGCTTTTGAAAGCAAACAGCTCATGGTGGGCACCTCTATTTGCCTCCCTTTTTACCCTCATCAATCAGACTGCCAGACTACCCAGTAGCTGGTCAAACTCAATTATAATCCTTATTTATAAAAAGGGAGCTAGGAACGATCCATCCAATTATTGTCCTATAAGTTTACTTTCAGTTGTGGGTAAACTCTATGGCCGATTTCTCAACAATCGTCTTTCTGAATGGATAGAGAATGAGAACATTACTGGTAATGAACAAATTGGCTTTAGAAAGGGTAAGTCAACCTACGATCATTGCCTGGTCTTGAACCATCTGGCTGAGAAATATTCTAATTCCCAAAGTAAGGGTTTATACGCTGCATTGATTGATCTGAAATCAGCTTTTGATTTAATCCCAAGAGAGAGACTATGGACCAAACTTCTCACCTCTTCCACTGACAGGAGACTATTATGGCTGATTATGAATTTGTATAGAGACATGACTATTCAAGTGAGATGTGGTATCCAGGGTAATCTTACTAAATCTATTACTGTTGATAAGGGCATGTACCAAGGTTGCATTTTGGCACCTTTATTATTCAATCTATATCTTAATGATCTCTCAGCGTTTATTTCCTCAGAAGCACATCATCCACCCAAACTGGGCTCGGTCGGTATTTCGTTATTGCTGTATGCAGGCGATGCAGTTCTCCTCTCATTTTCTAAAATAGGCTTGAAACAAATGCTGAGAGCTTTTGGGGGTTACTGTGAAGAAAATCGCTTAACCATTAATTATAGCAAAACTAAAATCATGTTTTTTTCCAAGAACCAGGGTCGGTCCAACTGGGTCATAAACGGACATAAGGTAGAGCAGGTGAAACACTTCAAGTACTTAGGAGTAATATTTCAATCAATGCGTGGTTGGGCATCCCAGTGGTCTGCTGCTATTCAGTCAGCAAATAATAGTGCTAAGGCATTCGTTTGGTTGTTTTACACCAAAGGAGGCCAATTTTTACCTGCGGCACTTAGGGTGTTCCAGGCTAAGGTCTTGCCACAACTGTTATTTGGGATCCCTATTTGGATCCTAGGTTTTTCTGTTGCATTAGAACAGATTCTTTCAGCCTACCTTCAAAAACTGTTTGGAGTACCCAACTGTGTACCATCAGCCATCCTACGCCTTGAAGCGGGCTGTCACTCAGTTGAATGTACTGCCTGGGACGTGGGCCCTAAAGTACTGGCTTAAACTTTTCTATGCTGGCCCTGAATCAGGATATCTATATCTTGTAATGAAAGATAATTATACCACTCTTTGGTCTAAAAACATCAAGGAAAAACTGCAGAGAGTGTGCTTTTCAAACAACTTCCTCATAACACAAGACTTACCCAGGGCACAGCAGATTTTGGTACGCCATGTAAAAGATATTGATATCCAATATTCTTTGTCTTCTGCCTGCACTACCTGCTCTCCCATCAGTTTAGGGTTGCAGTTCAATCTTGAGAGGGAAGCACATTATTTACAACATTTGACCATCCCAAAATACTGTGCTGTGTTTACTAAAGCAAGAATTAACGTTATCCCCTCTGACCTGCTAGAAGGTTGCTTTAAGGGAATCCCCTACTACAAACGGGTCTGCCCTTGTGGTGAAGGTTTTGTTGAATCTCTAGAGCATGTCCTATTCTTCTGTATTTTTTACAAGGATGAGAGGCTAAAATTAATTTCACCCCTCCTGCTTAAGTTTCCAGGCAGACCTAATATCTGGTACTTGGAGTATTTGCTAAATGATTCTTTTTTTTTAAAAAAAAAATTATTTTATTGAAAACATTTAAAAGTAAATCAAAATAACAAACAACAAACAACAACAAACAAATAACACAGTTACGTACATACATAGACATATACAAATGAAACATAAATATCTTCCTCTGCACTACATAGGTTTATGTATATTTGTTTTTTTTCCTTGACCTTATACTCAATATATATAATATCACAGTCTGTAATCTGTAAGCAATTATCAGAAGAGTCATAATCTTTTCATGTTAAATTATCAATTCTTAATAAAAGGGAGCATTCTACAAAAAATACAAATTTACCTATCTCTCAATTCATATATACTTTCTTTTGTTTCACTGTGCTATTATCTACTCTATTTAAAGACTATTGTTCTTTAAATACTCATACAAATATCCACCTTCTTTCAGTGTCACATGGCTTGTATTATCTAATGCATCTGTGAGTGACTTTGTAAATGTATATATGCATGTACATATGTATGCATTAGTAGTATGTTATGTATATTTGTCTTATAGTGTTATTTTAACATTTTTTTTATGTTTTATATACATTTTGTTGCCTAATGGCCTGTTGGCTGAAATAAAGGTTGGTTGTTGTTGTTGTTGACACACTGAGCATTAATCCAAAATTAATCTGCACAGAAAGTGGATAAATCCTGCAAAAGCAGATCTTTTTCAGATACATCGGCGGCATTGAGCATTAATCCAACATTAACCTGCACAGAAAGTGGACAAAATCAGCTGCTTTTTACTTTTGGGATTTTCCCAAATTTTATCCACTTTCTGTGCAGGTTAATGTTGGATTAATGTTCAGTGCCCCTGATGTATCTTAAAATGATCCCACTTTTCCCAGAATTTAAATTCAGTTTTTGAATGAGATTTGGACACTTAGCCTCTGTTAGCCAATGTCCTCCATTTTTCTTGGTGTTTTAGAAGCATGTGGAGTTCCCTATGACCCCAGCCTGACCCTTGGGAGATGGCAGCCATAATCCCCTAGATGTAAGGTCATATAGGCACTGCTGGAGTTGCCCAAGACCACTAGAGATTTCCTGGACAGGCAGGTTTGGGAGTTGCCCTTGGGAATATCCCATTATACTGGAAAAGATACACAATGGTGTTTATTTGTTTTAGTCTCACACTTAATGAGACAGTAATCAGATTTGATTGCACACTTTTCTCTAGCTCCCCTTCCTTGATAGTTTTGAAACCAAATGTATTGTTTAGGCTATGCTCATACTTAGGAAAACAAAGATAAGCTCATCAAGCCTTTGTCCTCCATTGTTAGACTCATAGCTAGAAGGCAGAAATTCCCTATAAAAACCCCTGGATTTTGGCAGTCCGTGTGCTACCTTGGAAGTGCATGCTGAATCTATGTCGGTCCACTTATCCTTCGTGTGTGTGTGTGTGTGTGTGTGTGTGCCTGATTCGGATGTTTGCTTATTGTGTTAATAAATATTTAGCCTTTAATTGAAGTTTTGTCCTTTGCAGCGTCATTCCCTGCAAGATTTCTTAGTACACCTGGCTAGATCTCGTGAAGCTGAGTTGGGTGTTTCACTCTCGCATATTTGAACTAATTATGAATTCCCCAAAAATAGACTTGTTTCCCAACACCTCCCATGTGATAAACTCATTTGTTAGTCTCAAAGTTATTCCCCCCCCCCCCCGTTAGTGTCAAAGGTGTGACAAGATCCTTTTGCTTTACCGAGACCTGGCTGGGAGGTACCAGCGCTGCTACATGGGCGCGAGCTCTCCCAGCTGGGTACATGGTCAGTGAGCAGATAAGGGAAAGTGGGAGAGGGGGTGGCATGGCATTAGTTCATAGAAACTAGGTCCTAGTCTCTGGAGCAACAGAAAACAAGCTTGTTCCCTCCTCAATATAACATCCCTTCAAATATTTAAACAAGGCTATCATATCACCTCTTAACCTTCTCTTCTCCAGGCTAAACATCCCCAGCTCCCTAAGTCGTTCCTCATAGGGCTTGGTTTCCAGACCCTTCACCATTTTAGTTGCCCTCCTTTGGAAACGCTCCAGTTTCTCCATATCCTTTTTGAATTGTGGTGCCCAGAACTGGACACAGTATTATTCCAGGTGATTCCTGACCAAAGCAGAATAGAATGGCACTATTACTTTTCTTGATCTAGACACTATACTTCTATTGATGCAGCCTAAAATTTCATTGGCTTTTTTAGCTGCTGCATTGCACTGTTGACTCATGTTCAACTTGTTGATAGTTTATTCAGACATTTCCTAGAATCCCTCAGCCTCTGTGGCCAATAACTAGTTGAGGGACTCTGGGAATTTTTGAACTGAACAGAACTTTTTTAAAACTTTTCTGAGAGACCTCATAAACATGTTTTCTCCTTTCTCTAATTTGACATCTATGCATGGAGAGTTGAGGGCAGAGAGAAAATAAACCATCCCTTCATACTTATCCAAATTATAGTAATCAAGCCATTCTGTTTCTGTTTCCTTCTGGAGAAAGCTGCAAGGATTTCCGCAGGGATTCCTTTGGCGAGCAAGAGATGAAAAATCACAATCTGATGCAAGAGGAGGCAATTTCTTTCCCTGATCATGACAGATTGTTGGATAAATATTTGGTCCACCATAAAGAGATGGGAGTTTCCATTTAAAAAATCAGGAATGCTGTTGCCAGTGGTGGTGTGAGTTCCCTTTGAATTACAAGTCCTGGCTTGTTTCTTTTCCATACCTGCAGAGCTCTCACTTTCAGCTGGAGGAGTCCCACATCTTCCTGGAGAGGAGCCACTGGGGAAGTCTTCTTCATGGCCAGTTCAATCCAACTTCTCTTGTTGCTTCTCTTCAGCCTGCTTCCCTCGGCAGCCTGGGGAACGATGGCAAGGGCTAAATGCAGCCTGAGTTTAAGGAACAAAAACGATGAACAAATCGAATATTTTATGAGAGGTGACCTTGCTGTCGGAGGTCTATTGCCTGTGTCTACTGTCATCCTCTCTCCAGTCTCCTTCACTCGTCTTCCCACTGAGTATCAAGCCCTGTAAGTAATCCTGTTGTCATTCTAATTTTGTCATCATTTTGACCCCAGGAAATCAGGGCTAAATCACCCTTCCTAGTTGTACCACAAACTAAAGGATGAATATAAGACCTTATTAGCCCCCCCAAAGATGTCAATTTGTTGAAAAATCTTGGTCTAGACTACTAACAGTCTCTTTAGAAAATGCTGGAAAATCTTTTTGGCAGATTGTGTCTGGCGCTCTTTGTTCCCGTACAGAAGCTCCAAGCTGTGAAATCAAGTCTTGGGTTTGAGAGGAGCATTTTAGATCCATCTTTACCAATCAATATATCACTTATTCACATCTTGTGATAATGCTCTGGATGGCATTCCCTCCTCTGTCCTTCTTTGGGAACCAGTAACCATGGATGACTTTACTGGATGATTCCAACATCTTAAAGCAGGGGTAGGCAACCTAAGACCTGGGGGCCGGATGCGGCCCCCTGAGGCCTTTGGACCGGCCCCAGGCCGGTCCTGTTGCCACCGCCGCCGCCACCCACCATGATGATATTGATTACTGTTGTTATTACTTATTCTTGGGGTTTTCTTGGCAAAATCTCCACAGAGGTTTTGTCATCATGGCTTTTCTGGGGTAGAGAGAGTATGCATGTATCCCTGCTTATTTGTGGGCCTGCCTTCCAGTCATTTCCATGATGATAATGATTATTGTTGTTATTACTTGTTCTTGGGGTTTTCTTGGCAAGATCTCCACAGGGGTTTTGCCATGGCTTTTCTGGGGCTGAGAGAGTGTGCATGCATTTTATTTTTTGCTTCGGCCCCCCAATTGTCTGAGGGACAGAAACCTGGCCCCCGTCTCAAAAAGGTTGCCTACCCCTGTCTTAAAGGGAGTAAAGCTCTGGGAACCAATTATAGCCCAACTGAATTCATTAAAAAGTAATCATCATTGGTGAGCCCCTCTTTTAGCAGCCCCTTTTATGGCTATAAATTGCTCTGGTAAAATTTCTGTTAGCTGGAAGCATGTCACAGTGGTACCAATCTATAAGAAAGGAGAACAGAGGGCTCTGGCAATTATAGACCCATTGGTTTGTCATTTATTGTGGGTAAGATAGATGCAAGATATTTATGTAATAAATTATCAGCATCCCTGGAGTCAGAAAACATTTTTTCAGAGGGTCAAATAGCTTTCAGGGAAGGTCATTCTGCTCTGATTAGATTCATAGGATCAAAGAATTGGAAGAGACCCCAAGAACCATCCAGTCCAATCCACTGACATGCAGGAACTCATAATCAAAGCACCCTCGACAGATGGCCACCCTGCCTCTGTTTAAAAACCTCCAAAGAAGGAGACTCCACTACAATCTCTGGGGGAGTGTGTTCCACTGTTGAACAGCCCTTACTGTCAGGAGGTTCCTCCTAATGTTGAGGTGGAATCTCTTTTTTTGTAGCTTGCATCCATTGCTGTGGGTCCTGTTTTCTGGAGCAGCAGAAAACAAGCTCGCTTCCTCCTCAATATGACATCCCTTCAAATATTTAAAGAGTGCTATCATATCCCCTCTTAACCATCTCTTCTCCAGACTAAACATTCCCAGCTCCCTAAGTCGTTCCTCATAGGGATTCATGGTTTCCAGACCCTTTACCATTTTAGTTGCCCTCCTTTGGACACGCTCCAGTTTCTCCACATCCTTTTTGAATTGTGGTGCCCAGAACTGGACACAGGATTATTCCAGGTGAGGCCTGGCCAAAGCAGAATAGAGTAGCACTATTACTTCCCTTGACACTATACTTCTGTTCATGCAGCCTAGAATCACATTGGCCTTTTTAGCTGCCACATCACACTCTGGACTCATGGTTAACTTGTGGTCTACCAGGACTTCTAGATACCTTTCACACGTCGTCTTGTTAAGCCAGGTGTCCCCCAAAGAAAAGAAAAAAGAAAAGACAGAAAGAAAAGAAAGATCATTCTGCTATGGATCATTGTTTAACTCTTTACCATTTAGCAACAAAATACCTAAAGCATTTACAGAGCCCATTTTTGTTGCATTTATGGATCTGAAAACTGCCTTTGAGACTGTCTCTAGATCCAAACGGTGGGACAAGTTGTATAGCCATGTGGAAGGGAATAGGGTTGTTGTTGTTTTAAACCAAGGCCCTCTATAGCAATAGATGATGCGGTTTCACTTTCTCATGCAAGACTTAGATTGAAACGTCTGAGTTCAGGTTTTTAGATTATTGTAAGACTTATGACCTCAAGATAAACTTTGGAAAACCCAAATTAATGGTCTTTGAAAACAGATTCTCTGAATTTCAATGGATAATTGATGGAAATCCCCTGGAACAGGTAAAAAGCTTTACATACCTGTTTCCATCATTCCCTGACGTGGAAACCTCATATTGGGCCTTTGCAGACTGCTAGAAATAGTGCAAATTGAGTCCACTTGACTACCCTGGCTCAGTGTTACGGAATCATGGGAATTGTATTTTTTTCTGAGACATTGAGCCTTCTATGTCAGAGAGCTCTGGTGCCACAATAAACTACAGTTCCCATGATTCCTAGTTAAAGTGCATAAGCTTATCTGCAATAAAGTGATTTTTTTTTTCCTCAAAGGGGGCACTCTGTATAAAAGTGTTTGATACCAAAGCTGTGACACAATTATTATATGCTTCCAATATTTGGAGATGGGGTTTATCTCCTGAATTGGATGAACCACAGGCAAAGTTCTTGAGGTCATTGTTTCAATTTTCAAAGGACGTTCCTAATTAAGTGTTATTGCTGGAAACAGGGAAAGTCCCCTATCTAATAGAGTTTGGTGGCTTGCCCTCAAATTATGGATGAAGGCTATAGTATTTGGTGAGGGATTACGTCTCCTTAAATATCTGGTCCAAGTATGTAGCAAAGAAAACTGCATCTATTGGCCTCTCCTCATCTCTTCTTCCTAACCTGGGCTTGGATATTGCCCCTGTTAAATTAAGCCTATCTCTGGGACAGTACCACTGCTTTTTCTCTAAGGCTAAGTGCAATGTCTATTCCATAGAACTACTTCATGGTAGATTTGCTCCTTACACAGAAAGAAGATGCCCATGTAATAACTTTGAAGTTGCGTCTACAAAAGATATATTTATTGCACTGTAGTCTTTACAATCAGACAAGCAAAAATCTATCCATTATAAAGTATGATGAATGGAAGATCACATATTTTTTATATAAAATTCTTGCACAAATGTCACACTTGTACTTGCCAAATTTCTCTCTGAGGAAGCTGTTATTAGAACTCACTATGTATAAAGGGACATCTAGAGTTAGAGTTAGGGTTAGGGTTAGAGTTAGGACTAGAGTTAGGGCCTCGGCAGACGGCTTATGGAGCCATCTCCGAGGCAAGGAAGAGGAGGGGCAGCCGCACGCGCGGTGCCCCTTCCTCTTCCCGAGGTCGTCCTCGGAGCCGCTGGCCCTCCGCACGTCTGGCGCTCCAGGGACAACCTCCCGCTGCAGCGACTGCACGCGCTGCGGCGGAAAAGTAAGTGAAAGTGCGCCCGACGCTTTTAGGGCACACTTTCACTGACTTCTGAAAGGAGCGCTATTTTTGCGCTCCTTTCAGAGGCGCCGACGGTGCGCTGCGGTGCGACTGCTCCAGTCCCGCGGCGCACCGTCGCAGGGCGTCTTGGACGCCCTTGTCTGCTTCCCCCCTTAGTGTGATGCCTCCATCTTTAACAAGCTCAATAACCAGGCTCCATGGATGAACCAAAAGGATTTATTGAGAAGCTCAGCATGGTAGACAAACGTTTGCTCAAACTGGCTAAAAAACCCTAAACCCAAGCATATCCAGTGTGTTCAGAGGAGGGCGACTAAAATGGTGAAGGGTCTGGAAACCATGGAGAAGAGGTGGTTAAGAGGAGATATGATAGCCCTGTTTAAGTATTCGAAGGGGTGTCATATTGAGGATGGATCAAACTTGTTTTCTGCTGCTCTAGAGAACAAGACCAGGAACAATGGATGCAAGATCCAGGAAAAGAGATTCCACCTCAACATTAGGAAGAACCTCCTGACAGTAAGGGCTATTTGACAGTGGAACACACTCCCTCAGAGAGTGGTGCAGTCTCCTTCTTTAGAGGTCTTTAAACAGAGGCTGGATGGCTATCTACCGGGGATGCTTTGTTTGGGACTTCCTGCACAACAGAATGGGGTTGGACTGGATGGCCCTTGGAGTCTCTTCCAACTCTATGATTCCATGATTCTATATAACCCCTTCACCCTTAGCCCCCCTTTCCTACCCATTCCCCCCATTCCTTCTGTATGAAGTTTATCATACCGGGGAAATTGCGGGTTTAAACAATGATTAACCCATCAAAACCATGCAGTTGACATTAAAACATGCTTAAAATGACATTAACGCAAGCACCATTATCCGTGAAGAACAGGGAATAACCAAGCAAGAAACAGCAAAAAGTCATTCATGGGAAAATTCTGTGAATCAGTTACTGTCGTTTCTTATAATAATCATAATAATAAATTTTATTTTTATACCGCCATTGGTAGTCCAATCTGGGCAGTTTACAGCATAAAAATTAACATACAATATAAAACAACATTTTCCCTCCCCCACTAAAATGTTATTAAACCACATTATAATTAAAACCATTTAGCAATATAAAAACAAAAATTAAAATTAATACAATACAATCATAATAACCCCTGTGACTTTCTTCCAAGAAAACAGGGGTTCAAGAGGTTCTGCTGAGGAGGGGGGGAACCCAAGGCTGGGATATTTAGTCCAGAAAGGCCTGCCGGAAGAGATCCATCTTGACAGCCTTTCTGAAGCTGTCCAAAGATGTTAATTGACGGATCTCATCCGGCAGGCCGTTCCAGAGCCTGGGGGCGACAATAGAGAAAGCCCTCTGGGAGGTAGCCGAGAGCCTCGATTTTTGAGGCTCCAGCAAGTTCCTCCCAGAGGACCAGAGCGCCCGGGGAGGGTTATATAGGAGGAGGCGGTCTCTGATATATATCTTCTTGCCTGTTTATTCATGGGTTAATGGAACTTTAATCATGTTTTGTCTCAATGTTGTGTGAAAACCATTTGTGCAATTGTGTGCAAGTGCGGGTTAATCACAGATTCTACGTGGGATAACAGCACTTTGTATGTGAAAACCATTTGCACAATTCATGGGTTAATTACCATTTACACTTCCAATTTTCTCCTGGGTGATAAATGAATAAGAGAGCAACCTTGAGGCTCAAATAATAAGTCTGCCTTGCTCCTTCCCTGCCTCCTACTTCCAGCCATTAAACCGAAACAATTTCAACAATAGTCACAACGAGTTCTCCAGTTATAACATCACTAATCCATACGTCCTATAACCCAAACCATCATCACCAATAACCCATCACAGGGGCCTCAAGGGAACCCTGACAGTTAGATTTAGCCTCTACTCCTTGTTTTATGGTGGGAAATTTTATTGTGGGGAATTTCGATGGCTTGTATATCTTCACTGAATACCTCAATTTTGGGTCTATCGACCATACTAAATTATGACTAACTAATCATTGTAATTGTGTAAGCATTGTGACCCCAGTGTAGTCACAATTGCCTCTGCAGCCTCATACATTACACAGTCACCTGTTCCAGCTCTTGTTTACATAAGCCAGGGGTAGGCAACCTTTCCCCTTTAAGGACCAAGGGACTTCAGCTCCCAGAATCCCAGGAGCTATTGGCCAACATGGGACTATTGGCCAACATGGCTGAGGCTTCTGGGAGCTGAAGTCCCTCAGCCCTTAAAGGGGAAAGGTTGCCTACCCCTGACATAAGCTGTTGTCATGCTGCTGAATTATTGCATTTTAACGTCACTTCAATGGCCATGGCTCAATGCTATGAAATGCTGAGGGTCTGTCATTTTGGGGTGGGTGGGTTTCTAATCCTAGCTTACTCAGAGAGAGCTCTGGGAGTCTCCATCAAATGACAAATCCCAGGATTCCCTAGGTTGGAGCCATGCCATTTAAAGCAGTCTCAAAGCACCTCTTCCTCTTGGTCAATATCTATCAGACACTTATAATACAATGCAATTTTCTTTGGATTGTTGGAAACCATACATTCCTCAAATTCAGGTGTTTTTTTGGGGGGTTCTAATTCCTATTGTTTTTGCATCCACTAAATATCTTTCTCCCAGCTGACGGTGCAGAAGCCATCCTATGGTAAAACCTTCTTTAGTAAGTTGTTCTAGGTTTTTAAATTCCATCTTACCATCATTAGGATCAATATTAATTAGGTCCTGATATGTTATCCACTTATCTTGTTGTATTGTTTCTCTGCCATGAAAGGCCTCATGAGTTGAGACCCAAATTGGTATATTGAGACATATTCTTTCTTTATATTTGTACCACACTTTTAAGACGGCTTTCCTTATAAAGTGATTCATAAAGTCCTTATGAATCTTTTGTTTTTGATAAAAGAGGTAGGCATGCAACCCAAATCTTTGGCCTATCCCTTCCAAAGCCAAAATTTTTTTATCTTTAAGTTGAAGCCATTGTGATAGCAAATTTAAACAATTTGCTTCATAATACAGTTGCAAATTAGGAATTGCCAATCTGCCCCTTTCTTTCTTATCCTGTAGGACTTTTAACCTCACTTTAGGTGGCCTACCTTGCCAGATAAAGTTAGATAATTCTTTATTCCAGTTCTTGAATGGCTTGTCATTCACAATAACTGGGAGGTTTTGAAAAAAGAAATAAATTTGGGAAGAACATTCATTTTTATAGCAGATATTTTCCCTAGCCAATATAAATTTAGTTTCCCCCAAATTTCCATGTCTTTTTTAATTTCTTTAGTCAATTTCTCATAATTATTTTTATATAAGTCTACATTTTTACAAGTAATCTCTACTCCAAGGTACTTCACTTTCTTCCCTATTTGGTATCCTGTTAAGTCATGCAGTTTATCCTTTTCTTTCTGGGTTATATTTTTAGGTAGGATTATTGTCTTATCTTTGTTAATTTTCAAGCCCGACACTCAGCTAAATCTTTCCAGCTGTTCATTTAGTCTTTTGGGCTATCTTCCATTTCTGAGATTGTTACCAACAGATTGTCTGCATAAGATTTAAGTTTAAATTCAAAACCTTTGTGCTTGACTCCTTTTATAACATCATTGCCTCTTATATTGATATTAAGAATTTCAAGCACAATTAAGAAAAGCAGGGGAGACAGGGGGCAACCCTGTCTCGTCCCATTTTCAATTTGAATTTTCCTAGTTTTTTCTCCATTAATGAGAATTTGAGCTTCCTGTTGATTATAAATTGCTCTAATTCAATTAATAAAACTTTTATCTGCATTTATTTTTTCCAACACACAATGTAGAAAAAGCCAGCTTACCTTATCAAACGCCTTTTCAAAATCATGGAAGATCATTGCAAGCTTTTTATCTATTTTCCTTTCATGGAGTTCAATTAAGTCAAGCACAAATCTAATATTAACACTAATCTTTCTTGCAGGCAAAAAAACATTCTGGTCCTTATGGATCCGGGTGTTGAGAATTTTTTTGAGTCTTTTCGGCCAAAATTGTAGCAAAAATTTTGTAGTCATTATTTAAAAGGGAAATAGGTCTATAATTTCTTATATTCCCCTTATCCTTCCCTTCTTTTGGCAACAGGACTATGGGCCTAAGCAGACGGCTTAAAAGGCCATCTTGGGGGCAGGGAAGGGGAATGGCAGCTGCATGATCGACACCCCAACCCCTCCCCGAGGTCATCCTCGGAGCAGCCGGCCCTCCGCACGGCTGGCGCTCCGAGGAGGACCTCCTACCACAGCCTTTCCACGCGCTGTGGCGTAAAAGTCGACAAAAGTGCGCTGACTTGTGAAAGGAGCGCTGATTTAGCGCTCCTTTCAGGGGCGGCGAAGCTGCACCGCGGGATTGAGGTTTGGGGATGCCTCGGTCCCACGGTGCAGCTTCCCAGAGCAGCCCATGGCCGCTTGTCTGCTTAGCCCCTATGTCTGCTTGGGTCCATGAATTCGGCACTCCATTCATGCCCTCTGTTATTTCATTTAGCATTTCGCATAGTGGCAGACTTATAGGGGCAGGCTATAAATAAAAAATTATTATTATTATTATTATTATTATTATTATTATTATTATATTTGACAGGCATATTTCTTGTAAAATTTGGCTGGAAAGCCATCAGGCCCTGGTGTTTTCTTCAATTTTGTGAGTTTAATTGTCTCTATTATTTCTTGGACTGTAATTTTTTGATTTAAATTTAAGGTTTGGTCCTCGCTAAATGGTTCAATTTTAGAACTCTCTAAAAAATCTCTCAGTTCTTCTGCTTCTAACTTCTCACCTTTTTTATATAACTCTTCACAAAAATTATATAGTACCTCATTAATTTGTCCTGGTCTGTGAATTTTTGTTTATCTTCTATTAGGAAATTTATCCTGTTCTCTTTGCATTTGATAAGCAAGCCACTTCCCTGGCTTATTTGCACCTTCAAATTTTTTCTGTTTCATATAGTTAACCTTTTTCTTAAGTTCCTCCGCTAATAGTAGAGAAATTTATTGTTGTAATGCTTCGTGTTCTGTTATTATTTTTTATTATTAGGCATTTTTTTCAACTCCTTTTCTTTACCACAAAGCTTTTCTTGTAATCTCTCTAGTTTTTGTAAGCGTTGTTTCTTTAGCTTGGAAGATTTCTTCATCAGTATTCCCCCTAATTACAGCTTTTGCTGCATCCCAAATGATTTAAATACTAGTGGGGGAGTTTTAGGTTTTCTTTAAAATAATTTTCAATCACTACTTGAATATCCTTAGCTATCTTCTCATTTGCTAATATTTCTGTTCTTAGCTTCCATGTAAATTGTTTTGGTCTTAGTCCTATACTGACCCAAATTGGGTTATGATAGGATAAAATCTAGGCCATATTTCAATTTTAAGAACCTTGGGTATTATATTAGCCGAGGCTAGAACCATATCTAGCCTGGCCCAAGATTGATGGCTGTCAGAGAAAAAAGCATAGCCCTTTTTTTGACCACACTTTTCCCTCCAGATGTCTCTAACACCTATTCTTTTGATAAATTCAACAAACTCTTTCGGGAGTTTACCCTGGTTGCTTTTAATTTTTTTCTGAGATTTTCTGTCATAGACTGGGTCAATAACCCCATTCCAATCACCTATAGCAATGCAAGCATCAAAAGAAAAATCTTCAACTTTTTTTAGCAGGTGTTTAAAAAACTTCCCTTTATTTTCGTGAGGTCCATATACTGCTAAAATCAAAACATTCATCCCCATCATATTAACTTGCGCAGCCACAAAGTGTCCATTTGGGTCACTCAGCGTCCCTTTCACATCATATTTTGAATTGATATATAGGGCAACTGCTTTTTTTTACCTTCATAGCAGAAACAATTAGTTTTCCCATCTTAGGTTTTTCTAATAGCTTTCCATCATCTTTTTAAATTCTTATTTCTTGTAGACAAAGAATGTAGATCTTAAGTAGACCAAACAAAAGGGGCTGAAGGGAATATGGCACTTATGGAGGAGCTGAGGAAAATCCATATGGATTTAAGTAAAGAAATTCAGGATTTGAGGTCTGAAATGGTTCAATTTAAGACTGAGATTAAAAATGAACTGAGGGCAGAGGAAGAAAAGGAAGATATTTGGCAATCATAGTGGTTACCTTTTGCCAAATATCTTCCTTTTCTTCCTCTGGTATGCCTCAGATTTTTAAAGATCTTTCCCTAATTCTGACTTCTTTCATTACATTACATTTACCTCTGTTAATTCTTTTTGTTTCTGACTAATTTCTTTCAGGTTACCCTCAAACTTCTCATGTTTTCTTTCTATAATCTCCATTTTATTTTGGATTTTGTTCATTTCCATCGACATCCTATCAATTGCTCTGCTCATGACATTGAGGTCTGCCCTCAGTTCATTTTTAATCTCAGTCTTAAATTGAACCATTTCAGACCTCAAATCCTGAATTTCTTTACTTAAATCCATATGGATTTTCCTCAGCTCCTCCATAAGTGCCATATTCCCTTCAGCCCCTTTTGTTTGGTCTACTTAAGATCTACAAATATTTTGGGCTTGGGTCTGAGCTTGCATCTGCCCTCTGGTTTTTGCTGCCATCTAATAAATGCACTTATAGTAATCAAAATTAAATCAGTTCACTTCCCCAAGACAAAGAAAGAAAACATATAGTTTGCTATAGCCAAAAAGACCTGTATCAACCATCCTAAATTCTATATATATATATATATATATATATACCATTTAAGTCAAGAACAAAACCATTAAGTCTCTTCCTATTATTTAGTCCACTTATTCCAGTTATCACTATTATTTTTGTTACATACTTATTTCTTCCTAAGTAGAAATGAAAGACTTCTAAGTGGAGGGCTCCTCTCAAATATGGTGATTTATAGCCTTCGTGGGTCTATTGTCCTCAGCCTATAGCTCCACTTAAATACTTAAAGCAATGGTGTCACTATAAAATTCCACCAAGATGTTGCCTTCGGTGAGTAAAACCTTAAGTAAAAACTTAGGAAAATCCACTTTGTCCACCATACAGAAAGTCTTTTGGTTGGTTATAATTATATACAGAAGGTCATCTGATCTTAAGTCATAGTTAGGAATCTAGGTCGATTCACACTTCTCCGTTCTTGTGGCTCTGGACTACCTTTCCCAGCGTCCAAGCATCCATCACAACCTTCCAGTTCCGAGTCGTTCGATATTCCCTTCTGATCTATCCAGCTATGTTTTCCACTGTTCTCTACTTCTGGGTGGCCTCCTACCCGCGCTAGATGTGTAGCGCATCATTCTATTTCCAATGGGATTCCTTCCCGACAAATTAGGTAAGCCCAAGCCGATTTGTTGTTCTAATAAGTTAAAGTCCAACTGCTGCAGCTGAGCTTAAATATCAAGCACCAACAGTTAATTCTCCCTTCACTCTTACCATAATGCCAAAAAAGGAAAAAAGAGTTTCTCTCTTAAATGAAAACCGGGAAAACTGAAAGTTCCAAAATCCCAAAGTCTAATTATCTCAGCCGCAAACTCATTAAGTTATCAATGGGGGACATTACCCACTAGTGAAAGTTCTTGCTTCTTAACACAGAAAGGAAAGGTTGCCAAAAAAAAAAACTTGGTTAGGTGTCCAGCTTTGCTGACAAAAGTCAAAAAAAGAAACTTTACATAGCTCATGAACAATTAAAAAGTTGGTGGCGTTCCTAGTCCTCTTACGAGGAGAGTCGTAGGCGAAAGAGGTTCTTCTCCAGATGCACTTCAGCTCGCGTTTCCTTTCCTCCCTTCTCTTCACCACCACCTAAGACTCAATGGGACAGTGGGCTTGGGGATTTCCTTCCGAATCTATTCTGGCTGCTGTTTGAAGTTTATTTGCAGCCTTTTTCGTCTTCAACTAGGCGGTTCCTATCAGACGAGGTCCAGAACACGTCTCGTCAGTCCGCCATACCAACCGGAAGTCTATTCCTTGTATTATGGTGGGAAATTTTATTGTGGGGAATTTTGATGACTTGTATATCTTCACTGAATGCCTCAATTTTGGGTCCATCGACCATAATAAATTATGACTGACTAGTCATTGTAATTGTGTAAGCATTGTGACCCCAGTGTAGTCACAAATGCCTCTGCAGCCTCATACATTACACAGTCACCTGTCCCAGCTCTTGTTTACATAGGCTGTTGTCATGCTGCAGAATTATCGCAGTTTGATGCCACTTCAATGACCATGGCTCAATACTATGAAATGCTGAGGGTCTGTCATTTTGGAGTGGGTGAGTTTCTAATCCTAGCTTACTCAGAGAGAGCTCTGGGAGTCGCCATCAAATGACAAATCACAGGATTCCCTAGGTTGGAGCCATGCCATTTAAAGCAGTCTTAAAGTGCATTAATTGTGCAGTGTGGAAACAGCCTATGTAGATAAGAGCTGGAAAAAGGGGACTGTTTTGGACTACATTTCCTAGAACAAACCACTGCAAAGAGGAGCCTTGTTTCTCCCCCCCCCCTATTTTTTGGCCATCTCTCTTGCAAAAACACTTCTGTTCTAATCCAATTTTTGTGTAAAGCTAAAGGTATTCCCCGTTGACAAGGTTGCTCATCTCCATTACTAAGCCAAAGATCCAGCATTACTAAGCCAAAGTTCTCAGAGACTACTCTGTGATCCTGTGGTCAGCATGACTGCACAGAATGCTGTTTACCTTCCCTCCAAAGTGGTATCTATTTATCTCCTTGCCTTTGCATGCTTTCAAACTGCTAGGTTGGCAGAAGCTGGGACTAGTGACAGGGGCTCCCCCCATCATGCAGCACCCGGGCTTTGAACTGTCAACCTGCCAATCCAATGTTTAATCTGTTAAACATGGGACACTTCCTCCAAGTCATTTCTGACTTATATTGTGGTTGTTACTGTTGTTAGCTGTGAGTCTGCCCTGACTCATGGCGACCCTGTAGACGAGACATCACCAAGACCCCCTGCCCTCCATTGCTCTGCTCAGGTCTTGCAAATCCTGCCGGTTCAGGCCCATGACCTCCCTGACTGAGGCTAACCATCTGACATGTGGTCTTCCTCTCTTTCTGCTGCCCTCCACCTTTCCAAGTATTAATGTCTTGACAGCCTAAATACTACATTCAATACTACATCTTGGCTTCCAGGGAGAGGTCAGGCTTGATCTGTTCATGGAACCATTTGTTTGTCTTTTTGGCTGTCCACACTATCCTCAGCGCGCATCTCCAGCTCCACATCTTATCTGATTTCTTCACTTTCCAGTTCTCACATCTGTACTTGAGATGGAGAATACAATGACTTGGATGATTTTGACTTTAGTGCTCAGTTTTTTTTATCTTTTTTCATCTTCAGGAGCTTGTCCAGTTCTTTCATTGCCACTCTTCCCACGCTTAGTCTTCTTATTTCTTGGCTGCAGTCACCATCCTGTTTGATCCTAGGTTCGGGAACTCTTTACCTGTTTCAATTTCTTCCTTGTCTAGGTTGAATTTATATATTTCTTCCTTTTTTAAAAAAACAATTTTGTATTAGTACTTCATATGTATGTACAATCCCAAACTCACATATATCCTTTTAACCATATTAAATAATATACAGCAATAAGAAATAATATGATCCAGTTTGTATTACTCTAATGTTGTACAGTTGTCCCTCCCTTTTTGTGGACTTGGAATCTGTGGTCTTGTTCTTTGTGGGAAGAACAAGTGCCTATGAACTTCCTGACAGTAAGGGCTGTTTGACAGTGGAACACACTTCCTCGGAGAGTAGTGGAGTCCCCTTCCTTGGAGGTCTTTAAGCAGAGGCTGGATGGCCATCTGTCAAAGGGGATGCTTTGATTGGGAATTCCTGCATGGCAGGGGGTTGGACTGGATGGCCCTTGGGGTCTCTTCCAACTCTATGATTCTATGATTCTATGATTCTATTAATATAATTGCGGCATGCACCTGCGCACCCCCATGCATACCCATCGCAGGCGCATGCCCCATTATTTCCTATGGGACTCAAATATGTGTGAGTCACCATTTTCGAAGGGGGTCCAAAACGGATCCCCTGCGAATTAGGAGGGGCTACCATATTTCAGCTATTTAAATCTCCTAACAAAGTACCTTTCTTCTTGATCAATATAATTACTCCAGTATTTTTTTAAAAAAAATAACACTGTTAAATAATTTCTTTTCAATTTAGGCATGACTTTGATTCTTACATTTCTCTCTCTTATCTATAATTTCTTATTAACCCAGTTATTAATAAAACATATAAAAATGTGCAATAGACATATCCACACTATACACAGAGAGACACACACACACACATACACACATGTAACAAACTCATTCCTTGTCCCTAATAATGATACATCATTTGAATACCATTTTGCTCCTTATTTATAATAAAAAAAGGCCTAATGAGGAGTTAACTAAAGTAATAGTAATAATAACATAAAAATTAAATAAGAATGTAGTAATAATAATAATTGTTTTTTCTGTCTTATTAAATATTATTAAATAATAATAATAATAATAATAATAATAATAACTTTTCTTTCTTTTTCTTTTATGTATTAAAATATATGATAGCTAAGTTTCCCCATTTGTCTTTCCATTTCAGAATAACTTGTTCCCAATTTCCAAGTGTTAATTTTACTTTCGTCTTCCATAATATTTGTTAATATGTCCATCTCTGAGAAGTCCACTAAGTTATGTAACTAATCTTATTCATCTGGAATTTCCATTTCATCTTTCCATTTTTGTGCAAATGTTAAAGGTTCAGCAGTTACCATATATAAGATTATCCTCCAATATCTCTTCTTAATCTGGTTAATAATAATAATAATAATAATAATAATAGTTTTTATTTTTAACCCACCCCTCTACAAAGCAATCGAGGCAGTGTACAAATTAAAACATACAACAGTAAAAACAATTCTGTCCCCCCCAATCCCTAACCCACCCACCCCATAAAAATCGAATTAAACCAGCAGAATAGTTAAAATATCAGACTAAAACAATTCAATAACTTAAACCTAAACAAACAGTGGTGGCTGGGAGCAGTATCCACCCAACTCTGTTAGGGCGGGAGAGTTATTCCGGGAAGGCCTGCCAACACATCCATTATATTTAATAAGTATGATTCTGAGGTTATAGGGAAAGATATACTTAACATTTTGGAAATTTCTGTATTATTTTCCAAAAGGCTTTAGTGTTTTTGCATTTCCACCAGATGTGGAAATATGTGCCTTTTTTGGTTTTTGCACTTCCAATAATTGTCATTTCCATTTGCAAACATTTTCCCTAACTTTTCCTGTGTCATGTGCCACCTATAAAACAATTTGTAGAAGTTTTCAGTTAACTTATAACTTCGGGTGAATTTTAAATTTTGATTCCTGGCATGCTCCCAACTTTCCAATTATATTACATGACCACACTTTTGAGCCCATTTTAGCAAATATTTTCCTTTATCAATTCTTGCTCCAATTCCAATTTCATCAGACATTTGTATAATTTTGTTATTCTTCACTTTTTACTAGATTGTAATATTATATCAAATTGTTTTTTTCCTGTTTCTGTTCCTTCTAACTTGTCGTCAATTTTAAATCTTTCATAGAATTGTCTATGAGGAAACCAATTACATATTATTCCTTCTTTACATAGATTTAATTTGGAATTTTTCATTGTCCCATTTTAGTAACTCTGTATGAGAACCATTTCCCCATAATAAAATTTTCTCTTCTATGGAATGCCTTGTCTCCTGAAAACCATTTTGGGATCTTATTATAAAATTTGTTTTTATATTTCATCTATGCTTTTATTAATGGTTTATGTATGAAAAGGTTCTCAAATTCTTTATGAATGGCATGTTTACCATACGAAAGGTAGGCATACCATCCATAGCATAAGTTGAAGCCTTCCAAATTTAGTAACTATTTAGTGACTATTCTAATAACCAAGAAAGACAACTTGTATGATAATATCATTTTAAATTTGGTAGGCCCAAATTATCTCTCTCTCTTAAGCTCTGTAATTATTTCCATTTAATTCTTGGCTTCCTTCTTGTCCATATAAACTTTGATATTTCTTGGTGCCATTCTTTCAATGGAGCGTCATTAATTGTTACAGGTATAGCTGAGATTCTTCCTAACAATAATAAGTCCAATCTGCTCCATTTTCTGAAACTCTCTCTTATTTGAAAGCTATCCCTCCTTCAGTTCACTCTGTTTCCCAGAATGGGCTAGAGACCATACCTTCCATTCCACAGAACCTCACCTTGCTACTTTGCAATGCCACATCGGTCAAAAATAAAACCCATATTATTCACGATCTCTTTTTAGATGAGGATGCCAACCTGGCTTGCTTTACAGAGACCTGGTTGGGAGAGGACAGCACTATTACCTGGATGCAGGCCCTCCCAACTGGATATTCTGTCAGTGAGCAGGTGAGGGGAAGTGGTCGGGGGGGCAGAGTGGCTCTGGTTTATAGGAACAATCTGATTTTGACCAGGATACCTATCTGGAAAATATCCCACTTCGAGTGTATGTACTTGAGCCTGAAGACCAGGGATAGTTTTGGGATTCTGCTAGTACACCATCGACCCCATTGGCTAGCAGACTCCCTAACCGAGCTGACACAGCTGGTCGCTGAGTTGCTGCTGGAGTCACCCAGACTTTTAGTTTTCGGTGACTTCAACATTCCACTTGAGACCAGTTTGACAGACCTGACAGGTGCAGCTCGGGAGTTAATGGAAACCATGACAAACATGGGCCTATCCCAATTGTAACTGTTACATGGGTTTGTAATTGGTTGACTGGCTGAACCCAAAGGGTGCTCAACAATGGCTCCTTTTCAACCTGGAAAGAAGTGACCAGTGGGGTGCCACAGGGCTCTGTCCTGGGCCCAGTGCTATTCAATATATTTATTAATGACTTGGATGACGGTATTGGGGGCATAGTTATCAAATTTACAGACAACACCAAATTAGGAAGAGTAGCTAATACCCCAGAGGAGAGGATCAAAATTCAAAATAACTTGAACAGACTAGAATGCTGGGCCAAAGCTAACAAAATGAAATTGTACACGGAGAAATGTAAGGTACTGCACTTAGGGCGGAAAAACAAAAAGCAGAGATATACGATGGGGAACACCTGGCTGAATGAGACTATGTGTGAAAGGGATCTAGGAGTCCAGGTAGACCACAAGTTGAACATGAGTCAATAGTGAGATGAAGCAGCTAAAAAGGCCAATGCAGTTTTAGGCTGCATCAATAGAAGTATAGTGTCTATCTAGATCAAGAGACGTAATAGTGCCACTCTATTCTGCTTTGGTCAGGCCTCACCTGGAATACTGTGTCCAGTTCTGGGCACCACAATTCAAAAAGGATGTGGAGAAACTGGGGCATGTCCAAAGGAGGGCAACTAAAATGGTGAAGGGTCTGGAAACCAAGCCCTATGAGGAATGACTTAAGGAGCTGGGGATGTTTAGCCTGGAGAAGAGAAGGTTGAGAGGTGATATGATAGCCATGTTTAAATATTTGAAGGGATGTCATATTGAGGAGGGAACAAGCTTGTTTTCTGCTGCTCCAGAGAATAGGAGCCAAAACAATGGATGTAAGCTCCAGGAAAAGAGATTCCACCTCAACATTAGGGGGAACTTCCTGTCAGTAAGGGCGGTTCGACAGTGGAACACATTCCCTCGGAGAGCAGTGGAGTCTCCTTCCTTGGAGGTCTTTAAACAGAGGCTGGATGGCCATCTGTCGGGAATGCTTTGATTGGGAGTTCCTGCATGGCAGGGGGTTGGACTGGATGGCCCTTGTGGTCTCTTACAACTCTATGATTCTGTGATTCTATAATTTGATGATTGGTCAGTGGACCCACACATTGTGCAGGTCATACCCTCGATGTGGTCTTTAGTACGGAGCAGGAATATCTGTGGGCGGAGGTTATTAAAACCACCACGTTGTCATGGACGGATCATTTCCTGGTCAAGACTAAACTACGGCCCTTAAAGGGGAAAGGTTGCCTACCCCTGAACTAGAGCACAACTGGCAGAAAATTCAACTCATATCTGACCAGACAAGTCATAGGAACTATCTTTGGTCCTATCAGGAGGCAACACGTGCAGCACAGAGATCTTTCTCCTCTGCACATATTGCGTCTGCAGAGTCTGGTCCAGCAGAGCTGTTTAAGGTGGTATGGGAACGACGCAGGTACCTGCTGTGCAGAACCCATTACGTAACCCGACAACGGCCTGCTGTGATGCACTTAACAACTTCTTTGCAGATAAAATCTCTCAGATAAGAGCCGACCTAGACAGCAGGGTTTTGAGAGAAACAATTGACGAGGTGTCCAGCGACTCCGTTATTGAAATTATCCTGGATCAGTTTCAATCTGTGAGTACCGATGACGTGGACAAGCTTCTTGGTAGAGTGAGGAAAATGACCTGCCCTCTCGACCCTTGCCTTTCATGGCTGGCCGTCCGGGGGGGGGGGGGGGGCTGCATCAAATTCCAATGGCATCTCCTCTCTCAATGAATGTCTTTGGGCAGTAATGGGCTGGATGAGGAAAAACAGATTGAAGCTGAATCCAAACAAGACGGAGGTGCTCACAGTAGTGGCCACAAAACCAAGAATTGGGTTGCAACCTCCAGTCCTGGATGGGGCCACACTCTCCTCCAGTGACTGTGTTCGCTGTCTGGGGGTGCTCCTTGACTCGTTGCTCCTGATGACAAATCAGGTGAATGCAACAGTCAGGAGTGCCTGTTATCAACTTGGGCTGATACGCCAGCTGCACCTTTTTCTGGAAGTAAGGGATCTTGAGACTTAGGTTTTTTGTGGGTTTTTTCGGGCTGTGGCCATGTTCTAGAAGAGTTTCTTTCTGACAGAAAGAAACTCTTCTAGAACATGGCCACACAGCCCGAAAAAACCCACAAAAAACCTATGGATGCCGGCCATGAAAGCCTACGACTTCACAGATCTTGAGACTATTGTGCACACACTGGTAACTTCTCATCTGGATTTCTGCAATGCGCTCTACATGGGTCTACCTTTGTGCTTGGTCCAAAAACTGCAGTTAGTTCAAAATATGGCAGCCAGAGTAGTTTCTGGAAAGTCTAGGAGGGACCATCTAACTCCGATATTAAGGTCCCTCCACTGGCTGCCTATTAGTTTCCAGGCCCAGTATAAGGTGTTGGTTATTACCTTTAAAGCCCTAAATGGCTTGGGTCCAACCTATATTCGGGACTGCCTTCTCCCATAAAATCCTCCCCATGCACTCCGGTCCTCTGGGAGGCATCTGCTTCAGCCAATAAAATCTAGGCTGACTGCAACCTCCCAGAGGGCTTTCTCAGTAGTTGCCCCCAGATTATGGAATGGCCTGCTGGATGAGATCCATCTAATTACATCTCTAAACAGCTTTAAAAAGGCTGTAAACATGGATCTCTTCCACTAGGCCTTTCCAGAATAGTGTCCTGGCCTCAGAGAACTTCCTTAGTCCTATCCCTCCTAACGTGATGTTCACCACTTACATTTTCCTTTCTCCACTGTGAGTTAATTATAATATTTGTGTTTTTATCTATTCTGTGATTTAATTAAGATGTTTTAACTTGTCTTGATTTAATACTTTTGAAGGGGGGGTGGGTATTGGTGTTTTGATTGTATTCTGTATTTAATATGTTAGCTGCCCTGATTGCTCTCAGAGGGGTGGGATACAAATTATTATTATAATAATTATTATTATTTGGGTCCATCTTTTCTTACAATTATTTTCAAATAAATTGGTATTTTATTAGTGATAGTTATTCCTAAATAATTTACCTTTTTTATATTTTAAATTTAGAAAGATTCTCTGTTTCTAATTCTTCTCTTTTTATAAGTTTTTTTAGTAATTATTGCTGATTTTTGTTTATTAATTTTAAAATCTGCAATTTTCCCAAATTTGTTGAGTATGTGAACCAAATTTCTAATACTGCTTATGAGATTTCCTAAAAATATCACCAGATCACCTGTGAAGGCATGTAATTTGTCATTCTGGCCCTTAACAGATAATTTTTTTATAGAATCATCTTTTCATAGTTTGTTATTCAAAATTTCTAAAATTCTTATGAATAATAAGGGAGATAATGGACAACCTTTATGTATTTCTTCCACGGTCATTATTTTGTTTTCTTTATATTCAGCATTAAGTTTGCTTTTGCACTTTCATCTTTGATCTTCTATAGCAGGGGTAGGCAACCTTTCCCCTTTAAGGGCCGAGGGACTTCAGCTCCCAGAATCCCAGGAGCTATTGGCCAACATGGGACTATTGGCCAACATGGCTGAGGCTTCTGGGAGCTGAAGTCCCTCGGCCCTTAAAGGGGAAAGGTTGCCTACCCCTGTCTATAGTAATTGTTCTAAGTCCGTGATATTTTCCACTGGTAGTATGGTGTCATTTATATATTTTAGATTGTTGATGTTCCTTCTTCCTATCTTCACTCCTCCCTCTTCTGAATTTAGACCTGCTATTCTTTCAGGCTGAGAAAGTGTCACTTGTCCAAGGTTACCCAATGCCTTTCTGCAGCTGAGCTGGGAGAATAGGCACATTGACCACATTAAATCCAGCTCTTTCTCTATTAGATGATCGGAGGATTGAGAGTGTGACAAACTGACTTATCTTGGGGAGCTGAGTATGGTTAGCTTGGGGAAGAGAAGGTTAAGAGGCAACATGATAGACCTGTTTAAATATTTGAAGGGATGTCATGTTGAGGATGGAGCCCTCTTGTTTTCTGCTGCTCCAGAGTCTAGGATACGGAGCAATGGATGCAAACTACAGGAAAAGAGATTTCATCTAAACATTAAGAAAAACCTCCTGATGGTAAGATCTGTCAAGTGGAAGACACTGCTTCCTTGGAGGATGGTGGAGTCTCCTTCTTTGGAGGTTTCCAACAGCGGGAAGATGACCAACTCCTCCTAATGGTTTTGATGGTGTCTTCCTGCAGAGGAGAAGGGGGTTGAACTAGCTAGCCCTTTCAGCTTTAAGTAAGCATCTATGGTTCTGTGTTGGTTTTGTTTTGCAGAATACCATCTTTGTTCTACAGCCATTTCCTGAGCTTTTTCTCTGCCTTCCAGAAGATCAACCACAATCCCATGCTCTTACCCAACATCACCTTGGGATACAGCATTTATGAGAATTATTTCAATGCACGCTTCACATCTATGAACCTGCTGGATTTGCTTTCAGGTGGATGGGCAAATGTTCCAAACTACAGCTGTGGAAGGCAGAAAAAAATGGTAGTTCTGGAAGGGTCTGGCTCAGAAATCGCTGCCCATATATCAAACATTCTTGCGGTCCAGAAGATCCCCCAGGTAGGGATCAGCGGTGTGTGTGTGTGTGTGTGTGTGTGTGTGTGTGTGTGTGTTAGAGAGATAGTCCCATGACATTTTCATTTCCAAGGTCTTTATAACAGTTGGGGATTATGCGACTTGATATCCACTGTACCTCAGGGTCACCTTATTATTTTTTTCTTTATTGCTTTGGTGATTTCCTACTTTACCTTAAACTTTTACCTCAGAAATCACCTGTTTATTATTACAGTCTACAAGTTTTTCTTTCCCACATTTAGGAGGAAGTGTCACCATGTATTTTCTTTCAGTAAATATTTTATTCCAGTCACAAAATATCTTATTTCAGTCCCCTACTATACCTTCAACTTTTACCTCAGGGATGGTTGTTAACACCATCACAACTTCAAACTGCTGTCCTCTCAGCTTCCATGCAATCCTCTACTTTACCTTAATACTTCAGGCATTACTCTAACTGACCACACACACAATTCTTTATAGAATCCCTGAATTTCTTCACTGACTCTTCAAAACACACTAAGGGCATTTGCAGATCGGCCCCAAAGGGCCAGCCTGGAGGCAGAGATGGGAAGGAGCAGCCACGTGCCAACCGCCCCAACCCCAGTCCAACAACGTCCTGACATCGTGCGCCATTACGCATGGCATGCAGCATCAGGATATCCTCCCAGTGAAGTGTCCTAATGCGCTGTGATGGAAAGGGCAAGAAAGAGCCGTGAGCTGGCTCTTAGGGTGCCCTTTTGCCACCCCTGAAAGGAGCAGCATTTTGCCGCTTCTTTTGGGGTGGCAAAAGGGAGGATTGGAGCCATGGTGTGCAGTAGCCACGGCCCCAATCCTGCACTTCCCAGGGTAGCCTAGAGCCACTTGTCTGCAGCCTCCTAAATCTCCCAATTCCCACCGGTTTGTCGAGATTCTCACTGGAATTTCACCTCACACAGTTTACTGTCTTGGCATCAATTTACCTACTATCCACACAAAAGACCTCTTGTTGGCTTTTCTTTAACCAAAAAGTCTCCTTACTGAATATTTTGATCCCACTACTGGATCCCTTGATCCTTCCACTGGATCATTTGATCCCACCACTTGGCATAAATTTATAATGGAACCTTCCTGATACGGAGCCTTCCTGAGGTTACTTTTTACCACTTTTCCACAGAAAGGAGAGTGTTAAAAGTGTTAAAAGGGCAAATCAGGGCAGGTGTCAGTGCCTCTAGTCTACTCTTGTAGCTGCTTAGGAGCTTACCTCCAACCATTCCCCATAGAAGAATATTCCCTTGGCAGGACCAATTGTTTTTGGTCTAGGTGGGAACCAATGATACTGCAAGGCATAGTCTTCAGAATATTAGAATCTTTTAACACTTTTAACACTCTTCGTAAGTAGGGTTTCCATAGTTCTCTTCCACAAAACTAGGACAAAAGTATATGGGGCTGGATTAGGTGGCTTATCAACCCCCCACAAAAAAAGTCACACACCACATTTTGACCTTTAATATTATTTTTTGCATGTTTCAGTTGTCATTTTTTATATTGGCGCTTTGCAACAATCAAAAACAGTTGGTCCTGCCAAGGGCATATTCTCCTATGGGGAATGATTGGAGGTAAGCTCCTACGCTGCTACAAGAGTAAGAGGGACTCCCTCCTGCTCCGGCAGCTGCTTGGAAGTGAAGTTCCACCCCTCAATGTTGCCACATGCTTATCAGGACACAACACAAACCCTCCTCTGTTCAAAGTCTCCACTTGCCTCCTTTCCTTTCCTTTCCTTTCCTGTCCCACCTTCTGGGTACTGGGTCTGGCATACCTTTACACCACTGCCTCAGTGGTGTGATAAGGAATCTTCTTGTGAGAAAGACTCCTGCCTTACTCTTGCCTTTAGGAAACTGGGATCTGCTGCTTCAACCAGCCAAGCCAGCCGGGGCATTTTTCCCAGGGATTGTTCTGGGAGCTTGCATCTACAGAATCAAGTTGAAGCTCTCTCCCTTATCAAGGATGAAAAGGAAGAGCAGCAAGGACAGTCCTCATGGACAGTGCAAGGAACCCTGAGAGTATCACCACAGGGAACAGCCACAGCTAAGCCTCAGAGGAGGCGTGTGGTGGTGATGGGGGACTCCTTGTTGAGGGGTACAGAAGCAGTCATTTGTGGCCTGACAAGATGTCTCAGAATGTGTGTTGTCACCCTGCAGCAAAAATCTGTGATGTGACAGTGAGGCTGAAAAGACTTATAAAGCCTACTGACCATTACCCCTTCCTCTTGGTCCATGTGGGAACCAATAATACAGCAAGGCATAGTCTTCAGAATATCAGAATGTTTCTGAGAAAAATATCCGAATATCAGAGTCTTTCTGAGAAAAATGGCAGCACAGCCAGGAAAACAGCTGCCATTTTTCTCATCCAAGAAGGAGGGTCACACCACAGAAGAGGGGGTCTCCAGCCAGGGCAGGCTGTGGGCAGCTGTTTTCCTGGCCGTGCTACCATTTTTCTTGACCGCATGGCCATATTAAAGAACTTCCCTGTCTCTCACCCCAGTGGTGTCACTAGGAGGTGTAGAGGTGTGTGTGTGTGATCTGCATCAGGTAACACCCCAGAAAAGGGTTGACACTAAGTCAGACTCTCCCCCACCCATGCTGTCCATGTGTTCCCCACATGCCATCCTGTCCTTCTCCTTATCAGGAGAATAGCAATAACAAGTACATTTCTATACCACTTATCAGTGAACCAGCACTCCCTAAGACCTACCTTTGTCTGAGTCAGCCTTGGAGCCCTCCACGATCAAACTTACAACATTGTGGCTACAGGACCAGGATTTAAGCACTGCACCACCAAGCCTTCTTAGAATGATGGGGCAGAAGCAAGGGAGGCCAAGCGCACCTCTCTGGAAGCTTCTCCTTTGCACCAGGTGACACCAGGGATGGGGATGCCACTGCTTCACTCCTGCTTTTATACCTTCAAATCCCCCACTGCTCCCCCTCATAGTCTGCTTGAACTGTGACTGGCTGCCAGGAAGCCCTGTCTGCCCAGTGACTCCATCACAGTCAGTCACACTGTCTCAACCTCAGGGGGAGGGAAAGGCACCCCCTCTGAACAAATCTTGCCAAGAAAAAACTGTGACAGGTTCTGGCTGGGGTCGCCATAGGTTAGAAATGGCTTGATGGCATGCAATAGCAACAACAAAGAAATCAGAATGCTATAATCAGCCAACCTGTGCTGCAAAACATCAAGAAGTGGCCAAAAGTTAGATTGATTGACAGATAGAGGTATAGGTTTTTCCTTGACATGAATGTCTAGTCATAACTGACTGTAAGGGGTGGTGCTCATCTCTGTTTCTAAGCCAAAGACCCAGCGTTGTTCGAGGACTGCTCCAATGGTCATGTGGCCAGCATGATTGCACCAAATGCTGTTACCTTCCCACTGAGAAGTGGTAGCCATTCATCCACTTGCATTTGAATGCTTTCAAACTGCTAGGTTGGCAGAGGCTGGGACTAGTAATGGGAGCTCACCTCATCATGCAGCACTTGGACCTTGAACTGCAAAATTTCCAACCTTATGATCATTAGAATTAGGATCTTAACCACTAAGCCACCACATCCCCTTGACAGATAGTGGATGGGTGAAACCTGACTTGACAGCATGACATGCGAAAGGGACCACAAAGTGACCATTGACCAACAGTGTGAGGTGGCAACTCAAAAAGCCAATACGATCCTGGCTATATCAATAGGAATCTAGTGTCTATACTGAGGGAAGTAGTAATAGCACTCTGTTCTGCTTTGGTCAGGCCTCACCTGGAGTATTGTGTCCAGTTCTGGGCACCACAATTCAAGAAGGATATGGACAAGCATTTAGCATGTTCAGAGGAGGGCGAATGGCCAAGAATCACACTGGCTTTCTTAGTTGCTGCATCACACTGCTGGCTCATGTTCAGCTTCAGGTCCACATGTTTTAGGTAGCAGTTTCCTTTTTGTTGTTATTAACTGCCCTCAAGTCGATCTCAACCCAGGGCAACCCTATGGATGAGACATCTCCAAGACTCTCTAACTTCCACTGCTCTGCTTAAATCCTACAACCCCATAAAACCTGTGACCTCCTCAATAAAGTCAATCCATCTAGCATGTGGCCTTCCTCTCGTTCTAGTTCCCTTTCCCAGCATTATTGTTTTTTCCAAAGAGTCCCTTCTTCTCATTATATATGCTCTTCAGCTCCAAGCTGTCTTGGATGAAACCGATTACCTAGACCCATTTCAAACTGGCTTTAGGGCAGGATTTTGAGGCTGCCATGGTTGCCTTGACCAACGGTCTGCATCTGAGCATCGACAGGGGTAGTGTGACCCTGTTGGTGCTCTTAGACCTCTCAGCGGCTGTAGCATCCTCTTGGATCGCCTGAGTGGGTTAGGAATTGGAGCCATTGCATTGCCTCTCAGGCAGATCCCAGAGGGTGCTGCTCGGGAAGAGTTGCTCCGCTAAAAGAGAGCTTGCGTGTGGTGTCCCTCAAGGTGCTATCCTGTCCCTGATGCTATTTAACATCTATATAAAGCCGCTGGGTGAGATTATTCAGAGTCATGGGCTGGGTGTTATCAATACGCTGATGACACCCAAATCTATTTCTCCATGTCTTGATCGTTGGCCTCGACTCCCGATGGCGTCTCTCCTCCTAACTTCAATTAGTACAAAATATGGCAGCCAGAGTGGAAATCTCTCCACTGGCTGCCTATTAGTTTCCGGGCCCAGTATAAGGTGTTGGTTATCACCTTTAAAGCCCTAAATGGCTTGGGTCCATCCTATCTTTGAGACCACCTCCTCTCATATAATCCTCTCCGTGCACTCTGGTCCTCTGGGAGGAATTTGCTCCAGCCATTAAAATCTAGGCTGTCAGCAACCTCCCAGAGGGCATTCTCAGTAACTGCCCCCAGATTATGGAACGGTCTGTTGGATGAGATCCGTCAGATTTCAAACTTAAGCAGCTTTAAAAAAGCAGTGAAGACAAGATCTCTTCCAGCAGGCCTTTCCCGATTAGCTTCTTAATTAGATCCCGGCCTCAAGAGTAGTGTCTTCTTACCTCTCTCTTCTCTTGCTTGCTCACAGCTTGTATTTGCCTGTTTAATTGTTTTAAATTAATTTAAAAATTTTTCTTGAGATTTTATGTTAATTTTAAATATGTATAGTTTAATATCTTTTTAATGGGGGAGGGGAGGGACCTGGGGTTTGGTCTGTATTTGCAGTAATTTTAACTGTTGTAAGCCACCCCAATTGTTTTAACAGAGGGGTGGGGTATAAATATATTATTATTATTATTATTATTATTATTATTATTATTATATGTCCGAAGTATGACAGTCTCAGTTTGGTCATCTTGGCTTCCAGGGAAGTTTCCAGTTTGATCTGTTCTAGGACCCACTTGTTTTAGCTGTCATGGGATCCTCAGCACTCTTCTCCAGCACCACATTCCCTCAAATGATTTTCTTCCTATCATCTTTCTTAACTGTCCAGCTCTCACATCCATCCATGACAACAGGGAATATAATGGCTTGTATGATTCTGACTTTTGTTCTGAGTTGTATATCTTTGCATTTTAGGCTCTCTTCTAGTTCTTTCATAGCCACCCTCCCCATTCTTAGTCTTCTTCTGATTTCCTGACTGCAGTCCCCATTTCTATCAATGTTTGATCTCAGTTTTCTTAGCTCTTCCTTGAAAAAGAAGAAGCTACATATTTTATTATTTCCTACCAGGTTAGCTATGGGTTTCTCTCCCGTGATGTTGATGATGGCACCCAGTTTCCTTTTATCTACCGAATGATGCCCAAAGAAGAAGTCTTATATCCAGGGATCATTCAACTCCTCTTGTATTTTGGAGGGACCTGGATCGGTCTGGTTGCTCCAGACAATGCCAATGGAGAAACTTTCCTGCGGACCATAACACCTATGCTCACCCAGCAGGGGATCTGTGTGGCTGTTTTACAAAGGCTCCCAGAAAATATTTTAATGGATGTAGAAATTACAACCGGTGGACCTCTCTACTGGCGTAGGTGGAGAGAGGCGAAAGTTTTGGTTTTCTATGGAGAGCCTCGCTCTTTACATGGAGGTATTCTGATTCTACACCACATATTTAAGAAGTTGATAAAACCCACAATCGGGAAAGTCTGGATCACCACAGCTTTGTGGGGTGTCAGCCAAAAGCTGTCTGATAGCACCCTTCATTTCCACAACACCAACTGGTTCTTCACCTTCTCAATCCAGACAAAAAAGAGACTTAGTGCTAAGGATGTTGATCCGGATTACCTCCACGAGACTCAGCTACCCTTCCGCTGTTCCTATTCCAAGCACACACAGACTTTGAACCCCAGGGAAAGATGTGAACAGATTGCAGATTTGCCCCAGGACGCAATTGAACAAAGTCTGACGGAGGACAGCTACCACATTTACCAAAGTGTCCTGGCTGTGGCACATGCCTTGCACGTTGCAACCAGACCCAAACAGAGGATGGCACTGGGCAGAGGAGACCAGCTGAAATATCAGAAATTACAGCCCTGGCAGGTATCCTCTTTCTTCATACATATCTCAAGAGTGTGGGAAAGTTATTTTTCGTGGTTTAGGGATTAGTGCACTGGACTATGACTCTGGAGACCAGAGTTCGAATCCCCACTCAGCTGTGAAAAGCCCTGTGCAAGTCACAGTGTCTCAGATTCAAAAGATGACAATGGCAAACCAGCTCAGAAGAAACTTGCCAAGAAACCCCCATGACAGGTTCAACACTTAACTATCACAATAATTTGGAAATGACTTGTAGGCACACACCAAGAATTGATTTTAGACAATAAAATCGAACAATAAAAAACTAATCCAAATCCCATTTCCCCTCCTGATGAGACATCTCCAAGATCCCCCGTCCTCCATAGCTCTGTTCAGGTCTTGCAGATTCGGACTTCCTGACCTCCCTGATTGAATCCATCCATATAGTGGGTGACCTTCCTCTCTTTCTTCTGCCCTCCAACTTTCCCAGCATTAATGTCTTCTCCAATGGGTCGTGCCTACTCATGATGTGCCAAAGTATGAGAGGCTCACTCTAGGCATCTTGGCTTCCAAAAAGAGTTCAGGCTTCATCTGTTCTAGGACCCATTTGTTTGCCTTTCTGTCCATCCATGGGATCCTCAGCATTCTTCCCTAGCACAACATCTCAAATGAGATTATTATCTTCTTATCTGTTTTCTTCACTATCTAGTTCAGGGGTAGGCAACCTTTTTGAGCCGGGGGCCGGGTTGCTGTCCCTCAGACAATTGACGGGCCGAAGCACCAAAAATAAATAAATAAATAAATAAATAAATAAAAATTAAAATAAAAAAAGAATTAAAAAATTAAAAATATATATGCATGCACACTCTCTCAGCCCCAGAAAAGCCATGGCAAAACCCCTGTGAAGATTTTGCCAAGAAAACCCCAAGAACAAGTAATAACAACAATAATCAATATCATCATGGGGAGGCGGCGGCGGTGGGGGCGGCGGCGGCAGGACCGGTTTGGGGCCGGTCCAAAGGCCTTGCTGGGCCGCATCCGGCCCCCGGGCCTTAGGTTGCCTACCCCTGATCTAGTTCTTGCATCCGTACATGGCTATAGGGGATACAATGGCTTGGGTATTTGACTTTGGTGCTCAGTGCTTTGGAGGTCTTCCAACAGAGGCTGGATGGCCATCTGTCGGGGATGCTTTGATTGAGAGCTCCTACATGGCAGGAGGTTGGACTGGATGGCCCCTGTGGTCTCTTCCAACTCTATGATTCTATGATTCTTTGATCTTTTCTCTTCAGGATCCTGTCTAGTTCTTTCATGGCTACTCATTCCATTCCTAGTCTTCTTCTGATTTTTTGACTGCAGTCTCTGTTCTGATCAATGTTTGATCCAAGGTACAGGAACTCTTTCGATTTCCTCATTGTCTAGGATGAATTTGTGTAGATCCTCCATGGTCGTTATTTTTATTTTCTTTATGCTCAGTAACAAGTCTGCCTTTGCACGTTCTTCCTTGACCTTCCTTAATCATAGACTCATAGAATCACAGAGTTGGAAGAGACCACAAGAGCCATCCAGTTCAACCCCCTGCCATGTAGGAACTCAAAATCAAAGCATCGACAACAGATGGCCATCCAGCCTCCACCACAATCTCCAAGGAAATAACTTCCACTGTCAAACAGCTCTCATTGTCAGGAAGTGCCCCTTAATGTTGAGCTGGAATCTCTTTTCCTGTAGCTTGCTCTGTTTTTCCAGGTCCTGTTCTCTGGAGGAGCAGAAAACAATCTAGCTCCCTCCTCAATATGACATCCCTTCAAATATTTAAAAAGGGGTATCATGTCACCTCTTAACCATCTCTTCTCCAGGCTAAACATACATAGTTCCCTAAGCCGTTTCTCATAGGGCATGGTTTCCAGACCCTTCACTATTTTAGCCACCCTCCTCTGGACATTCTCCATTTTTTTTACATCCTTTCTGAATTGTGGTGCCCAGTATTACAAATGGGGGCTGACCACAGCAGAATACAGTGGCACTATTACTTCCCTTGATCTAGATACTATACTTCTATTGATGCAACCTAAAATCACATTGGCCTTTTAAGCTTCTGCATCACACTGTTGATTCATGTTCAACTTGTGGTCTACTAGGACTCCTAGATCCCTTTCACATGTAGTCTCCTTAAGCCAGGTGTCCCCCATCTTATATCTATGAATGTCGGTTCCCCCCCTAAGTGCAGTACCTTACATTTCTCTGTATTGAAATTCATTTTGTTAGCTTTGGCCCAGCTTTCTAATCTATTAAGGTCATTTTGTATTTTCATCTTGTCCTCTGGGGTATTAGCTATTCCTCCTAATTCGTTGTGTACAAATTTGGGAAGCATGCCCCCTATTTTTTCCTTCAAGTCATTGATAAAGATGTTGAATAACCCTGGGCCCAGGACAGAACCCTATGGCACCCCACTGGTCACTTCTCTCCAGGATGAAGAAAAAGAGGAGCCATTGCTGAGCACCCTTTGGGTTCGTTCAGTCAGTCAACCAATTACTAATCCACCCAACAGTTGTATTCTCTAGCCCACATTTTATTATCATGTTTTCATTCCCTTCATCTTAGTCTGACATCAATACTGGTAAAGATTCTAGAACAGTTCATTAAAGAGAGAGTCTGTGAACATTTAGAAGTGAATGCCATAAATCACTAAAAGTCAACATGTGTTTCTCAAAAACAAGTCATGCCAGACTAATCTGATCTCATTTTTTGATAAAATGACCAGCTTGCTAGATGAAGGGAATGTGGTAGACATATCTTGATTTCAGTAAGGCTTTTGACAAGGTCCCTCATGATATTCTTGTAAACAAGATAGTAAAATGTGGGCTAGACAATACAACTGTTCTACAATCTTTTCCGGTAATGATGTCAGACTAACTGGACGATAGTTGGGATCATTTTTTGTGAGTTGTGTGGCCATGTTCTAGAGGAGTTTCTTACTGATGTTTCACCAGCATCTCTGGCTGGCATCTTCAGATGTATCTTGGACCAAAGAAAAAGGTACCTTATGGGTACCTTGAACCCACAAAAAACTATGGATGACCTCCATGAAAGCTTATGCCTTCAAAGTTGTTGGGATTTTCCTTTCCCCCCCCCCCCTCTTTTTGAAGATGGAGACAATGTTTAACCTCCTCCAGTCTTCTGGGACTTCTCCTCTTCTCCAGGACTTTTCAAAGATAATTGCCAGTGGCTCTGAGATTACATTTGCTAGTTCTTTTAATATCCTTGGATGTAGTTCATCTGGTCCTGGAGACTCAAATTCATTTAGGTTAACCAGGTATTCCTATACTTCATCTTTACTTATTCTGTGCTGCATTTCCCCCATTGTGTCATCTGCTCCATTTTCCTCAGGTTGAGCATGCCTTTGTTTGAATTCCTCTTTAGTTATTTCACCCCTTTTCCATTGCATATACATGTTCCATTTAAAACTTAGCTGAGTTGTAACTTTTTTTGTCATCCAACCTGGTTTCTTGAGCTCCCATTTTTTTCTTCTCATTTGAACAATTTGAGATTATGCCTTCAGCACTTCCCTTTTGAGAAACTCCCATCCATCCTGAACTCTCTTCTTCTTTAGTATTCCTGAACACAGGATCATTCAGAGTGTTTCCCTAAGTTTATTGAAATCAGCTTTCCTAAAGTCTAGAATGAATGTCTGACTATTCCTAGCTTTTCCTTTCCACTGTATAAGAAACTCCATGAGAAGATTATCACTCCTACCTAAGGATCCCACCCTTTCCATCCCCTTGATCAGGTCATCCCTGTTGGTTAGGATCAGATCTAAAATAGCTGATCCCCTTGTTGCCTCTTCCACCTTTTGGACAATGAAATTGTCTTTGAGGCAAGTGAGGAATTTGCTAGACCTTGAAGCATTGGTTGACTTTGACTTCCAGCAAATATCAGGATATTTGAAGTCATCCATCACTACTACTTCTCTCCTTTCTGAGTGTGTGGTCATCTGTTCTAGAAAGGCATCATCCAATTCCTCAGTCTGACTTGGGGGTCTGTATCAGATGCCTACAATAATATCCCTTCCCCTTTAATTTTTATCCCAATGCTCTCCACCTGATTTCCATGATTTAAGTCCTGGATCTCTTCACAGGTGTAAACATCCCTGACATATAATGCTATTCCTCCTCCTTTCCTGTTTGGCCTATTTCTCTTAAAAAGGTTATACCCCTCTGTTACTACATTCCAATCATGAAATTCATGCCACCAGGTTTCAGTGATGCCAATTATATCATATCTGCTTTCTTGTTCTAGGAGTTCAAGTTCATCTTGTTTATTTCCCATGCTTTGTGAATTAGTGTAGAGACATCTAAGAGCATGTGTCTTCCCCACTTGCTGGCTATGTGAGGTTTTTTCCTTCCCACTCTTGGACCCTTGCATCGTTTGCCTTGTTCCCTATATAACATTTTGACTATAATTTCCAGCCCATGATGTACTCCTAATTTCCAAGATACTGTCTCCCTCCCCAACATGACTCAGTTTAAAGCCCTCCTCATCAAATGTTTGAGACTACTGGCAAAAATGTTTCTGCCAACTGGCATGAGATGCAACCCATCTCTTGCCAGAAGTCCACCCCCATGGAACCGCAGCCCATGCTCCAAGAATTCAAATCGTTCTTGGTGGCACCATCTACAGAGCCAGTTATTCATGTCTGCTATCTTCCTCTCCCTTTCTTGACCACGCCCATCAACTGGGAGAAGAGATGAGATATCAACCTGTGCATCCAACTCTTTCAGCTTCCTACCCAAAGCCTCATAATCTCTTCTGATATTCTGAAGACTGTGCCTTGCAGTATCATTGGTTACCACATGGACCAAGAGGAAGACGTAATGGTCAGTAGGTTTGACAAGTCTTGTCAGCCTCCCTATCACATCACAGATTTTTGCCACAGGGAGGCAACACACCTCCCGGGACATCTTGTCAGGCCCACAAACGACTGCTTCTGTACCCCTCAAAAAGGAGTCCACCACCACCACCACCACATGCCTCCTCTGAGGCTTAGCAGTTGCTGTTTCTTGTGGTGGTACTCTCAGGGCCTCCTGCACTGTCCCTGAGGACTTTCCCTGCTGCTCTTTCTCTTCATCCTTGATAAGGGAGAGAGCTTCAAATCGATTCTGTAGCTGCAAGCTCTCAGAATGATCCCTGGTTTCCCTATTCTGTGTGTGACGTTTCTCCAGCTGTCTACCTCCTCTGTTGTGTGAACTGACCTCCTCCCCTCACAATTTCCTCTTTGTGGTCCCTGTCCAAGACCATTTGTTCTGTTCTGTCGAGGAACACCTCTTGCTCCCTAATATGCTGAGGTGTAGCTACCCAAGCCTCTAGCTACTGGACTTTCCCTTCCAGGAGGGTTACCGACTTGCACTTGGTGCAGGTGAAGTTCCCCACATCTCTAGGGAAGAAGACAAACATCTCACAAGTGTTGCAGGGGACTGCAGCAACTCCGTCAGTGTCCATATTGAGAAATCTTAAGTAAGCACTGAAACAGGACTTCTCCCTTAAAATGTCTCCTGGTAAAGACCCACGTAAAGGGCCCCTGTTCTCTTGGCCTTTCCACCAGGCTCTGTCAGCAAACTCAATCAACTGGGTTTATAATTCTGTATAGAGCTCCTGGATGCCACCTTATTCTGGTGACAAGCCTCTGACTCTCTACCTTTGACCACCCCCACCCCCCAAAAGCCCTTTAATTTTTTAAAAATATTTTTTAAGGAGAACTTCTAAAACAATGTTCCCAGGCCCTCTCAGCAACAAGCATACTCTCCCGAGTGTTTTAAAAAAAATTAACCACTCACCCACTCAAAATAGCTGTCCAGAAACTGTTTTTCTTCTTCTTCCTGGCAGGGACTTTGTTCCAAGGCCATGATTATTATTATTATTATTATTATTATTATTATTGCTAGTAGTCATTGTTCCAAGTCCATCGTGTTTTCTGCTAGTAGTATGGTATCATCTACATACCTTAGATTACTGATGTTCCTTCCTCCTATCTTCACACCTTCTCTTTTTGATTCTAAATTTGGTCTTCATATGATATTTTCTGCATAGAAATTGAACAGATTGGGTGAAAAGGTACAGCCTTGCCTGACTCTTTGCCATTTGGGAACCATTCCATTTTGCCATATTCTGTTCTAACCATAGCTTCTTGTCCTGAGTACAGATTTCTCATCAGGACTATCAAATATGGTGTCACTCCCATGTGTTTAAGAGCTCTCTATGCCATCCAAATCTCAGCTCTCTACCAGAGCTGCCTCCAGTTTTCATGATAGGATCTTACTTCTGGTGGAAATGGAATGGATCTGAGAGTTCAGTTTCATATCAGTTCCATTTCCACCAGAAGCAAGTTCACATCACGAAGAGAGAGGCAGCTCCAGTTGGTGGGTGTGTCCCCATTGGTCATACTGCTGTACTTAGTCTTATGATGGATGGTGCTGGGAAAACCAAGGCTGTTTTGGCTTCTCTCTGTTCTTTTAGCTCCATCCTTACCTGAGCGACTTTGGAGTTTACAATGCTTCCCTGGACGGCATGTATTTGGATGAGTCTGGGGGACTAACAGCCAACTTTGATATCCAGCTCACAGTGGTTTGGCCCAACAACACCAATAAAAAAGTGAAATTTGGAGGCCTAGAAAGACAGGAGTCACCAGGCAAGAAGCTCCACCTTGAGGAAAACACTCTCGCATGGCTCAGGGATACTGACCAGGTGAGGAAAAATAGCTGCTTCATTCAAGCCCTTTACAGAAGGTCTGGGCTCTACTCACTTCTCAGGTGGTGTCTATGCCTTAAACTGAGCTGCATCTGCACTCTAGAATCAATGCAGTTTGACACCACTAACTGTTGTGGCTCCATCTTCTGGAAACCTGGGATGTGTAGTTTGTTAGTTTGTTAATAAGAATAATAAGAATAATAAGAAGAATAATAAGAAGAAGAAGATTTATTTCCAGCCCACCTATTTCCAAAGGGAATCAAAGCGGGTTACAAGCATAAAAATAAAAGAATACAATAGGAAACAATAATATAGAAGTTGCAAAAACAAAGAGGAAATACATGGGGGGGATGGCTATTCTGGGAAGGCATGTTGGAAGAGATCCGTCTTAAGTGCTTTTTTAAAGGCTGTCAAGGTGGTGACGTGACAGATCTTCTCTAGCAGGTCATTCCATAACCTAGGGGCAACAGTCAAGAAGGCCCTCTGGGTTACTGCAGCCAATCTAGATTTTTTAGGATGCAAAAGATTTTTCCAAGAGGACCTTAGGTTGTAGGGTGGATTGTGTGGAAGAAGGTGTTCCTGCAGATAGTCAGGACCCAAGCCACGTAGGACTTTAAAGGTTATGACAAACACCTTGTATGGCACCTGGATCTAATTGGCAGCCAATGTAGAGATTTTAAAACAGATGTTATGAGGTCAGTTCTAGATGTCCCTGCAACCAGTCTGGCTGCCATATTCTGTACCAATTGAAGTTTCTGAACTTGGCACAAGGGTAGCCCCATGTAGAGCGCATTGCAGAAGTCAAGTTGAGAGGGTACCAGTATGTGTACCATGGGTTGCACACACACCCAGAAGCCCTAATGTTTCCATTTTCTTCTCCACTTTAGTTCTGATGGATCTGTGAGAACTAATGCTCATAAATTATAATTCCCATGTATCAGAATGTAATTGCAATAGTTGTGACATAAACATCCAACAAAATTAAAATTATACCTTTAAATTACAATAGCCTACTCACAGCTGAAATGTATTCCTATGTACAGTTGGCCCTCCACATTTGTGGCTTTGACTTCTGTGGATTTGATTATTCATGGATTTGCTTAATATGTTCTCTCTAGGAATCTCTAGGTCCTCCAGTGCAACTCTGTGGTCAGCATCAGCTAGAAGTTACACTGAGCCCTCTTCTTTCCCCTCCCACTGAGTCTTGTCCCACTCACACTATCTCTTTTGCTGAGCTCCAGAATTTTAAGGGGACACAGGGCTTCTGGGTGTTGGCATGAAATTCCTCCTCTCATGTTGCCCCATCCTTTTCCTAATGAGGAAAAGGATGGGACAGCACAGGGATGGGGAATGGCATGCTGGGACTGCATGGGGATGGGGAGCATGCAGGGGGGGAGAAAGCAGCATGTAGGGATGAGTGATGGTGCAGGGGGAGGGCCAGGCCAGGTATCACTCCTCTTCTGGGATGTCATCTGGTGCAGGCTGTACTACCACCCGCCGCCTCCCCCGTGATGCCACTGGTTGCTTATATGGTGGCTTAGTGCTTAAGACACCAATTCTAACAGTCGGAAGTTGGAAGGTTGGCAGTTTGAGGCCCCAATGCCACATGATGGACTGAGCTCCTGTCAGTAGTCCCAGCTTCTGCCAACCTAGCAGTTCGAAAGCATGCAAATGCAAGTAGATATAAATAGGTACCATTTCAGTGGGAAGGTAAACAGCGTTCTGTGCAGTCATGCTGGCCACATGACCACCAGAGCAGTCCTTGGACAATACTGGCTCTTTGGCTTAGTAATGGAGATAAGCACCACCACTGCAGTCAGTTACAACTAGACATTCATGAAAACTTTTACTATATATGTATTCAAGCCATGAATGCTTGAATCTGTGAATAAAGAATCCATGCAAAGCAAAAGCAAAGCAGCTTCATTTATATACCGCTTCATACCACGCTATGGGGTGTCTAAGTGGTTTACAACTGTAAGCTCATTGCCCCCCAACAGTTGGGTACTCATTTTAGCAAGGATGCAGGCCTGAGTCTAGCCTGAGCCCTGGCTAGTATTGAACTCACAACCTTGTGGTCTATGAGTGAGTGGCTGCAGTATAGGCATTTAACCACTGTGCCACCTCCATGGATACGGAGGGCCAACTGTATTTGGGGAGTGGTGGTTTCACGCCTCCTTAGGGTGTCACTTGATGCATCCCACACCCCTCAAATGCCCCTAGTAATGGCCTTGCTTCCCTCATGTTCCTTCTCTCCAGAGGATGCCTGATTCCAGGTGTGTGGAAAGCTGCCACCCCGGATTCATGAAGGTGGTTCGGGAAAGAGAGTTCGTCTGCTGCTATGATTGTCTTCCCTGCCCGGAAGGGACCATCTCCACTCAGGAAGGTAAGAGGAGCAAGAGTGTAAGAAAGTTCCATTCAAATTCACTGTGAAGTCAAATGTTTTGTGTGTGTGTGTGTGTGTGTGTGTTTGTGCATGTATATGTTAGTGTGTGTGAATATTTTAAAATGAAGATCGCTTCTGAACTGGGCAGCAATGGAAGGATCTGTCTCATGGTTTGTCAGTATCCAAATATGGGTCAGAGTCATAGAGACTGGAAGGCGCTGACTGTTGGAATATAGTAAAACTAGTACTTTATATCTAGAGAGATCTTGTAGCACCTTTGAGACTAGCTGAAAGAAAGGAATTGGCAGCATGAGCTTTCATAGACTTCATTCCACTGCCCAGATGCATTTGAGAAAATACATCTGAGGAAGCAGACTGATGTCTACGAAGTCTCATGCTGCCCAACTTCTTTGTTTCAGTGAGTCTCAAAGCTGCTACAAGATCTCTCTACATACTGATTCTACAGACTAACATGGCTATATCTTTGAATTCTAATACTTTATATGTTAAGCAGAGCTGCAGCACATATGGTAAACGGTCTGTATTTGAGCTTCTGGTAAAGAAACAGGATACACAGGTATTTTTAAAAAAAAAACAAACACAAACCCAAGACTTACTTTACTGTTACATTGAATCTATTTAGCATCTAGGAAAGCAGAAAAAACTATACAGTCAGCTATTTTTCCCATGGATTCAAAAACCTGCAGGATCTCAAGTCCCATGGTTTTTAATGGTGGCGAACCATTCATGTTCAAACTCCAACATTAGGGTCAACAGGACTTGCCATCTACAATACTGAAATCCATGGATGGTAGGCCTGCAATCAGGTCAGGCCAGGCTAACTGTATTTTGGTAGAAGAGTCCCCAAAGCTGACTCCTATACATGAAACTAAGAGCCCAAACATCCTTGGAGGCAGAACCTCATGGTTGCATCCATCTTGGTTCAGATAGGAAGGAGAAGGGAACATGGGAAGATGTATTAAGTGACCTTTTGCAGTCACACTGATCAAAGGAGTGTAGAGGTATAAATAATATAGACAACAAGGAGATCATCCCTCTACTCCCAATTCCATAGACACAAGCATTGAATCATAGAATCATACAGTTGGAAGAGACCCCAAGGGCCATCAAACCCAAGCCCCCTGTCATGCAGGAATTCACAATCAAAGCACCCCCTGTGACAGATGGACATCCAGGCTCTGTTTTAAAACCTCCAAAGAAAGATGCATGATCTCCAGTCCATCACTGACCAATTCCCTGTGTACAATGTGGGGGGGAGGACCTGGCAGTGGGGAGTTTGAGAGAATAAAGAAACAATGTTTATGCTATGTGTTAAGAAAGAAAAATTGTTGAATAGTGAAAGAGCATTGAGATTATGAATTATATTCACAAAGTTTGTATAATTGGGAACCATTTGAGGAGCATTTTTTTTTTTAAAAAATGCACTCAGTTGTCCACATCTCTGGATTTTTACTTTTGCCAATTTGATTTTCCATGGATATCATGGCCCTGTTTAAATATTTGAAAGGATGTCATATTGAGGATGGAGCAAGCTTGTTTTCTGCTGCTCCAGGGAATAGGACCCTGAATAATGGATACAAGCTACAGAAAAAGAGATTCCACCTCAACATTAGGAGGAATGTCTTGACAGAGAGAGCTGTTCAACAGTGGAAGATACTCCCTCAATGGAAAGTGGTGGAGTCTCTTTCTTGGAGGTTTTTAAACAGAGGCTGGATGGCCATATGTAACAGGGAGTGCATTGATTCTGTGTTCCTGCATGGCAGGGGGTTGGACTGGATGGCCCTTGGGGTCTCTTCCAACTCTAGGATTTTAGGAATCACTGTGCAACACATACAGTCGCGCTGGAGGGGTGGGAGATATTATTGTTCACCAAGCTTAGATTAATGAAGTAAGGTAATCCACAGAGTTGGGCATATATCCTCAGGCCCAGAAAATGCAGAAGGGGGTAAGAAGGGTCCATCCTAGTGTGTTATGACCTAGGTGCTGTTCGCATGGAGAAAAAAAAAATCCACCCTGTTCCCACACTGACCTGTTTAGATGACACACGGAGCCAAAACGGGGCCAATCTGAGTTCCAAGGCAATTCTGCAGAGTAAAAAGGGTCCTCTTTTACTCTGATCAGACTTTGGAGAATCCTCAGGATATGTGGGTTGTGTGTTGGTGTGTGAAGATAGGGGGAGAGCTTTGACAGACAGGCCAGCCACTGACTTCTTCCTATCAGGAACGTCCAAATTACTATAGTACTTTCACTTTTGGGTTCATGCATCATTCCTTTTTTAAAAAAACGTTTATTACATTTTTAAAAAACATTCAATACTTTAAAATAAAACAACATACTTACATGTGCATCATCTAATTCTTTACTTATTTTATTTATAGTTAAACAATCATACAATCTAATTCGGTCATTCACCCTTCTCTACTAACCCTTATGAATTCCTTGTTGTTGAATCCATGTTCTTCTTCTTCTTCCTTGTCTTAATCCTATTCCTCCAATCTCTTTCACCTTCCCATCTATACTCAATATTTCCTTTCTATACTCAACTATTTCCTTTCCTTTCTCTTCCCTTCTCAATAATTCCTTTACTTTCTCCATGTATGCTTCCTTTAACATCTTCTCCCTCTCCCTATTCTCCTCTTATTTCCTCCTCCTTGCCTTCCTCTCCCTCCCTCCTGCCATACATCCTCATACCTTCTTCTCACATCCTCTAACCTTCTCTACATTCTTCCCTCCTTTCCTTTTATCATTCTTTCCATCCTTCCTTCCTACTAGTCACTTATTGTTACTTTCTTGCATTCCCCTGACTTTCCATTTTCTTTATTTCTTGAAACTCTATCTGCACTTTACATTTGCCTTTATTACCCATCCTAATTATTTTTTGTATAGCTTATCTCCATTGATCTCTTATTCTTGTAACTTAACTAAGGGCCTCTGCAGACCGGTCCAAAGGGCCAGCCTGGAGGCACAGTTGGGGCAGGGTGGGGCAGCCCCACTCTGGCCACCCCAACCCCACGCTTTAGAAGGGATCTTCTAATTATATGGTGATTAAAATTGTTATGTATTTTAGCCTTATTATATCCTAAATAACATGCCAGCCAAATCTGTTATTGAAACCTTCTATTTCCAAACTTCCCTTATCTTCCAATTTTATCCGATCCGTTATCCAATCTAATACATTTGCTTTGCGATATACCATATTTTCTGGCGTATAAGATGACTTTTTGACCCTGGAAAAGGGTATCAGAAGTCAGGGGTCATCTTATACGCGGGTAGAGAAAGAGGAGGATGAGAACGGGGAGTGGGGAGAGAAGGAGAAGGAAGCGAGGGACAGAAAGAGGGGTCTGAAAATGGAGATAGAAGGGAGAAAGAGTCCAAGGAAGAAAGAGAGGTCTGAAAACGAAGGGAGAAGGGAGAAAGAGTCCAAGGAAGAGGGGTCTGAAAACGAAGGGAGAAAGAGTCCAAGGAAAAGGGGTTTGAAAACGAAGGGAGAAGAGAGAAAGAGTCCAAGGAAAAGGGGTCTGAAAACGAAGGGAGAAAGAGTCCAAGGAAAAGGGGTCTGAAAACGAAGGGAGCAGAGGGAAAGAGTCCAAGGAAAAGGGGTCTGAAAAAGGAGAAAGAGTCCAAGGAAAAAGGGTCTGAAAATGAAGGGAGAAAGAGTCCAAGGAAAAGGGGTCTGAAAATGAAGGGAGAAGAGGGAAAGAGTCCAAGGAAAAGGGGTCTGAAAAAGAAGGGAGAAAGAGTCCAAGGAAAAGGGATCTGAAAATGAAGGAGGAAGAGTCCAAGGAAGAAAGAGAGGTCTGAAAATGAAGGGAGAAGGGAGAAAGGGTCCAAGGAAGAAAGAAAACGAAGGGAGAAAGGGGCCAAGGAAAAAAGAGGTGTCTGAAAACAAAGGGAGAAAGGGTCCAAGGAAGAAAGAGAGGTCTGCAAATGAAGAGAGAAGGAAAAGGGGGGCAAGAACAGAAAGAGGGGGATGAGGATGAAGGGAGAAAGAGAAGGAAGCCAGTTCTGTAGTATGGAATGCAGCCTGAGTCTGCATTGAAGAAATAATGCAGTTTGACACCGCTCTAACTGCCATGGTTCCGTCCTATGGACTTCTAGGATCTGCAGTTTTCTTTGTGGTACCAGAGTTCTCTGATAGAAAAGGCTAAGTATCTCACAAAACTGTACATCCCAGAATTCCATAGCCTTGAGCCAGGGCATTTAAAGCAGTGTAAAACTGCTTTAATAAATTTCTGCAATGCAGATGCAGCCAAAGTTAATGTGTTGCTTGGGCATAGGTTCTTTAACAAATAATTCTGCACAATGAGAGAGAGTACCCTTGAAGATTTATCTAAAGAAGACCCAAGTTCCTTAACTTGGAGGTTATATGTGTCTGTTGTGTGCCTTCAAATTGTCCCTGACTTATGGTGATCATAGGGTTTTCTTGGCAAGATCCGCACAGAGGCAGTTTGTCATTGCCTTCCCCTGAGGCTGAGAGTGTGTGACTTGTCCAAGTTCACCCAGTGGGTTTCATGGCAGAGTGGGGAATCAAATCCAGGTCTCCAGAATGGTAGTCCAACACTCAGACCACTACACCATGCTTCTATTCCCATGTACCACCTATATAACAATTGCAGACTTTTTTGTTGTTCTTGTGTGCCTTCAAATCTCCCTGCCTTTTCCCCCTCCTCCTACCTTTCCTCCTGTCCTCCTGTTCAAAAAGGGTTTGCCATTGCTTTTCTCTGAGGCTGAGAGAGTGTGACTTTCAAGACTGTTGTTGTGTCCCTTTAAAAGGCTGCTTTTCCACCACCTCCTCCTCCTCCACCGGCAGAGAAGCAGCTGAGCCTCGACGAGGCACGGAGTTAAAATATAGAGTTTGGGATATACTCGCCGTATAAGACGACACCACTCTTCCAACACACACCAAATAAAATTTTAAAAAACCTCAGATTTGATTTCAATATGGTAAATTTAATTCAATTTAATTCAGCCTTTCCGGACTGAAATACCCGGCCTGGGACATTGGGACCTTGGATCTTTCCCTTATGGCTGTTTTCTCATCCCCTGCTAGAACTGTATTTGTACAGGGTCTGTTGGTTTATTTTTATTGTTTTTATTGTTTATTGTTATTTTAAAGCTTTATCCTGTTTTAATTTATTAATTACCTGCTTTAGTTCTTCCTCTGTAAAATCTTTATTTAACATCTGTTGTTTATCATCCGATAATTCATATAGATATTGGTTTTCCATATACTGGAGTAGAGTATCCGTGTTTAAGTCTTTTTTCTTGTATAAACTTGTAAAAAAAAATTGAAAGCCCTTTGTATGTCTTCTTGTGCATAAATCTTTGTATCTCTCTCTTTCAGACGTGTTACTAATCTTTTTTCTTTCTCCTTTCTTAATCTATATGCCAGCCATTTCCCCGTTTTGTTAGCATTTTCAAAATGTCTCTGTTTTATAAATTTGATCTTTTTGGCTATTTCAATTGTAAGTAAACTATTCAATTTAGATCTTAGCCATTTTAATTTTTTACCTTTAGAATCATTCATTGGGTCTTTTAATAACTCCATGATTTTAATCTCCTTTTCTATTTTCGTCATTTCTTTTTCTCTCTGTCTTTTAACTTCTGAACCTCTTTGTATTAAAATTCCCCTTATCACCGCCTTGCTTGCATCCCATATTATGTTTGGTTTTGTCTCTCCTGTTATATTGATTTCAAAATATTGCTTTAATTCATTTTTTAACTTGTGAGCAAATTCTTTATCCTTTAAAAGATAATAATTCAGTCTCCATCCACCTTTTTTTTTTTTTCAAGCGATTGTATTTCCAATATTATCAGACTATGATCTGAGAGATGTCTAGGTAAAATTTCCATATTTTTAGCCCTTATTTTAAATTCTTCTGAAATTAAAAACATATCAATTCTTGAATGTGACTTATGTGTTTCAGAGAAAAATGTATATCCTTTGCTTTGTGTATATAGTTCTGTCCAAACATCTGTAAGGTTCAATTGCTCTTTTAAATCAAAAAAATGTCGCTGGCAATTTTCCTTTATTTTGTTTAATTTTTTCCCGATTCTCTGTCTCTTTTTGGTTTAATGACCCCATTCCAATCTCCCATCAAAATCAGCTTCTCATTGTCTTTTATTGCATTGTTTATTTCAGAATAGTAAATAAAAGATATTTACTATTTATATCTTGTATCTCCACTCCTATATAATGTCCCTGTTGATCCTTAAAATTTCTTTAGCTTTGTATTGTTTTTGTATGTAGATTACTACCCCTCCTTTTCTTTTCCCATTTGCTGATACAAACATTTGCCTCATTTTTGAGTTTTGTAAATATTTTGTTTCTGTCTTCTTGATCTTTATTTCTTGTAAGCACACTACTTGTGGTTTCTTTTTTTTTTTTTTTTTTTTTTTTTTTTTTGCAAATAATGAAATATTTTACTCCTCTTATATTTCAAATTTAGTCCTTTGATATTCCATGAAATTATTTTAGTCGCCATCTTTATCCTTTACATTAATTATAGTTTAAATTCTTTAATTCTCCACATCTTCTAAATTCCATCTTCTTTGTTCCTTTGGTGATTCCTCTCTCTTTCCTTCCTTTTCTTCACTTGATTGTTCCTCTTCTGAACTCTCATTTTGCTCTCCCTGCATTGCACAGGCACCCATCTCTTGTAATTGGATCTGCTGCTCTTGTCTCTCTAATTTTCGTTGTTTTCGTTCTTCCTTTGTTCAGGCTCTCATCTTCATTTTATCATCTCCTGTGACTATTGTTTGATCTTCCTCCTTTCTCGCTGTCTGCAATTTCTTTAAAAATTGTTTTGCTTTTTCTACAGTATCAATTCTATATCTTCTCTGTTTATAGGTGAGTGATAGACCTTCGATTCTATCCCAAGCAAATCTTATATTTCTTTTTATGAGTTCCTGAGTCAGGAATCTGTACTCTTGTCTCTTTCGTAGTATCGAAGTCGGCACATCCTTAAAAATCCTCACTGTCTTACCATTTATTTGTAACTCTTCCTTATAACTTTTTGTCAAAATTAATTCTTTCATTCTAATTCTAGTAAAGGAAATTATTACATCTCTTGGTAAGTTCTTCTCTCTAGCCACTCTTGAGCTTATGCGGAAGGTGGTATCTATTTCTTTTGCCATTTCTTCCTTTGGAATTTCCATAAATTCTCCTAGTACTTCTGAAACCAAATTGAATAAATTTTGATCCAAAATTTCTGGAATTCCTCTCACCTTCTGGCTCTTTTTCCTATATCGAGCCTCTTGAAGCAGATTCAACTCACTTTCCTTTTTTTGTTGTTCCAGTAGCTGTGATGTTACTATTTGAAGTTGATTTGTAGTTCCTTTTAATTCACCAATGTCCATCTTGATGCCTTGAAATTGCAGGGGTTTGTCGGTTTTTATTTTTATTCTTAACTTGTTATTGTTTTAATTGCAAATTGTTTTAATGAGATGTGATTTAATAACTTTTTAAAGGGGGGGAGAGGGAATTATACTGTTTTAAGCTGTATGTATTTTACTGTTGTACACTGCCCGGATTGGCTTGCCATAGGGTAGTATATAGATAAAATTTATTATTATTATTATTCTATTTCATTTGTTATCTTATCCAATTTAGTCTCAAAGGCCCCTAGTTCTTTATGAATTTCATCCTTCATCTCTTTTCTGGAAAGTTTTAATTCATTCTGAACTTCTGTTCTCAATTTCTGGAATTCTTCCAATAGTGTTTGCATTGGATCCATTTTTGTAGAGGCATCAGAGCCTCTTCTTTGTGCCAGAGTCAATGTTGGGTTTATCTTTTTTGTGATTGTTAGTTGTTTCTCCATTTCCTCCCTTTGTATTTCTTCAATTGCTTTCTAAGCTTTGTAAAGCTTTATAACTTAAAATTTATACTAAAAGTTAATTCCACCAAGTACAACTCTATCACAGTCAAGTATAAACTAACCGTTTCTTATATTAATATATCAACAATCTCCCATCACCATAAATATTATTTATTAATTTTTTAAATTCTATAAATCACTTTATAATCTCAAAAATCAGTTATTTAAACTCACCACCAGATGGCACTCAATCAGCTTATTTAAGAAAAAAATCCCTCTCAACTTTCCCCCTATATTAATTAAATCAATATGACACTAGATGGCGCTCCAATACAATGTTAAAAAAAGAGATCCTTTAAGTCTTATATAGTGTTCCAATACAATCTTACAAAAATACTTTAGATTTTAGGTCTTTGTCTTTAGGGAAGTGCAGATGACTTTAATAAAGCACAATATGTTTCAAAGGGGGAATCAAAAGTATATTCAAAAGTATATTTACACTCCTTGGAATATTGCACTACCGGGTTGTTGTAATTGTTAATATTACATTATTTACTTGGTTACTTTATCAGTTTAGTTATATTATATTCGATATCCCTTCTTCTTGATCTCTTCCAATGCTTTCTTACTTTAAAATTGTGGGGATAGAATTCGATTTGGGACTCAGAGTCCTTAAAGTTATTTTTCACAAAAAAGCAATTTGATGCCCCATCCTCCCGTCCTCTTTCCAATGCAGCCTTTCTTGATGTTGTAATTCCAAAAAAAGAGATCTGATGTCTCCTCCACTCATCCTCTTTCCGACGTAGCCTTTCTTATTTTTATTCTTATCTATCCTTATTCCTCTTTACTGTGTTTTCATCGTCCCCTCCCCCTGTCCTCCTTCCGTCATTTTCTTTCTTGTTTGTATTCTTTTGTTGTGCTTTTTTCCTCTGTCATCTCCTCCCCCATCCTCCTTCCATCGCTTCCTTTCTTATCTTTAATAAATTTTTCTTATGTTCTCCATTTATTTATAATTTTCTGCTTCAACTTATTTCAATCCCTTTCTCTCACGATGTCTCCTTCCCCCGTCCACTTTCCGACATTATCTTTCTTGTTTTCTTACTTTCCCTTTCTGACTTTATTTCCACTGAAAAAACCTTCTTCTTATAGATCAAATTTATTTTATTCAGATGGTACCAATTTATTTCTATTCTCTCTGGGAATTATTATTGTATTATTTCCTTTATTTCCTCAGTTGTGGATCAGTCAAATAAGGAGGTTTAGACTGTTCACTTTTAAATCGCCATTTTCTTTTCACTTTCTACTTCCACCTCCTCTTTCTTTCTACCGTCTTATATTTCTTCTTTCCTAATCCACTCTTTTTCTGATTCACTCTTTAAAGAGTTACTTCATTAATTATTTCCACCTCCACCTCCACATCTATGAATATAAAACTTTTATTCCTCCAGTGGCCCCCTTTAAACAGCCTGTGTCAGATGTTATTTCATGCTGGGCTGTCTTGGTTGTTTACTTTCTCTGTCCTTATTTCCTTATTTCTGTTTGGTAATGTGCTTACTTGAAAAATAGAGAGCCTCTTGTTTAGAGGGGAAAATTGCTTTACTTATGTTGTTCAGATTTCCTTTGATGTCTTGATTAGTAAATTTACAGCTTTAATAGCGGTTCACGGGGCTTAATGCCCATAAGCGGTCAAGATGGAGGTCGGCTGCTCTTCCAATCTCACCCTTTCCCTCTCCAATACCCTTCTCGAATATATGAGGGGGATCTGGAATGATCAATAGCAAGCCCCGATTACCTTACTCCTTTCCCAAGGAACGGATGCGAGAGGATTTCCCCGTCCTCTTCACCCCCACTTGACAGTCCAGGGAGAGTTCTCACACTGGACTGATCGCCATGCTGTCCCGCCGGAAGTCCGGATTTTCAAAATTAATTAAATCCCTTCTCTCACAGATATCCCCCAACTTGATTATCATTTACTCTGTTCCAGTCACCAATGCAGATCTATTCAATTGTTATAGTATTTTTATAACACAAATGATATTACTATATATGAATTTCTCCTTTCTCCAGGACGCCAGAGATTCAGGAGGACTTGTGAGCCCCTCTGCTACCCCTCCACGTTGGGGACACTTCTTTAGGGTACTTAATATCTCCTCCCAAACTAATCCTCACAATAGGAAAACACCCCACAGAGTGATCTCAAAGAGGTGTCTCTCAAGCCGCCATGACACTGGAAATCCAGCATCATCCCTTTTGTAGATGGACAAATCAATTGCACATTCACACAACAATACCATCAATACAGCACACTGATGCAAATTGGTCACACAAGTATACATTTGCACAATAATGTGTGGGGACAGTACTGTCAGTTTTGGCCCAGTGTGGGTGCCAATGGTGTGGTCTGATCACCCTCCCCACTGATCCAGAAGTCCCAATGATAAGCTTGGTTTCTGTGCAGACACAGCCCTAGAAACTGTCTGAATCTGAGTTCTCCCCTAAAACAGGGATTTGGAAGCTGGGGGTCACAACTGATTGTGTTTACAGGCTGCAAGCAACAAATTTGGAACAGAGGCAGTGAAACATATACATATACATATACATACTCTCTCTTTTGTTTTCCTCTTTGCAGATGCAGACTCATGCACCAAGTGTCCAGAAGATCAGTATCCCAACAAGAACCGAGATCGATGCATCCCTAAGGATGTAGTCTTCCTGTCCTTTGAAGAACCTCTGGGATGCATCCTGGTCTCCTTTGCCCTTTTCTTGTCTTTCATCACCCTTTTTGTGTTGGGAATCTTCATAAAAAAGCAAGAGACTCCAATGGTCAAAGCCAACAACCGGGATCTCTCCTACCTTATCCTCATCTGTCTCCTGCTTTCCTTCTTGTCCTGTTTTCTCTTCATTGGCCAGCCAAGGAAAGGTACCTGCCTTCTTAGACAAATAGCCTTCAGCCTCATCTTCTCAGTTGCTGTCTCTTCAGTGTTGGCCAAAACTGTCACTGTGATTCTGGCCTTCCTGGCTACAAAGCCTGGGAACAGGGCAAGAAGATGGCTGGGGAAGAGTTTTACAAACTCCATGGTCATTTTCTGTGCCTTTGCTCAAGTTGTCATCTCTGCCCTCTGGCTGGGCATTTCTCCTCCATTCCCTGACTCTGACATGAACTTCCAACCTGGAGAGATCCTACTGAAATGCAACGAAGGGTCAGTGGTCATGTTCTACTCAGCCCTTGGCTATATGGGCTTCCTGTCTGCCATCTGCTTCACATTGGCTTTCCTGGCTAGGAAACTGCCTGGAGCCTTCAATGAAGCCAAACTGATCACCTTCAGCATGCTGGTCTTCTGCAGTGTTTGGATCTCCTTTGTGCCAGCTTACACTGGCACCAAGGGCAAGTACATGGTAGCCGTACAGATCTTCTCCATCTTGGCCTCCAGCACTGGACTCCTGGGCTGCATTTTCCTTCCCAAGTGCTACATTATTTTATTCAGGCCTGATCTGAATACAAAGGAAAGTCTAACAGCTAAAGGGAAAGATGGTACCTGATATGTAAACTATAATTTATACATGATCAATCCATGCACAATTTTAAAAAAACATCTATATGCATGTCTTTCTCTCTTCCCTTTTTAGAACCGATGCAGGTTCTTTTGACTAAACGTTTTATTTATATTTATGTATTTATTTGGAGCGTTGGTTTATATACAGCTAATGTGCACCTCATCTTACCCTGATTGGTTTGGTTTGAAATTTTGAGTGCATCTGCACTGTAGAAATAATGCAGTTTGACTCTGCTTTGAATGCCATGGCTTTGTGCTATGGAATTCTAGGATGTGTAGTTTTGTGAGATAGTCACCCTTTTTCTATCAAAGGGCTCTAGTGCCACAACAAACTACAAATCCTCGGATTCCATAGAATGGAGCCGTGGCCATTAATGTGGTATGACTAATGAGGAGGAGGAGGAGGACCACAGACTGGAGAAGCTGTTACTCATTTTGGATGTCCTCTAGATGTCAGATAAAGGATAATAAATTGAGGGTAATGTGCAGGCTAACTCAGTTCCAGGAATTCACACTGAGTTCAGTAGATTCAGAAAAGTTTTATTCAGTGAGCAGAGTAGACTGCAGGACATAGTTTTTGTCAGGACTAGGAATTTTCCCCAGGTGTGGTCTTATCACAGTAAAAACAAACCCGGCAGGAAAATGGAGAGAAACACATTTATCTTGTATGTCTCTGCATGACATTGAAGCACTTTTCTCATCTAGTCATAAAAGTGTGGGAGAGGATCGTAAAAGTGTCCTTTTTGCCAAGCTGGAAAAATCCAGTTGTCAAAAAGGATGTTTTTACCACTATCTCCCATGCTTTTATGACTGGAAGAGAATGAAAATGCTTCAACATCATGCAGAAACAGACAAGATCATAGAATCATAGAGTTGGAAGAGACCATAAGGGCCATCCAGTCCAACCCCTTACTATGCAGGAACTCAAAATCAAAGCATCCCTGACAGATGGCCATCCAGCCTCTGTTTAAAGACCTCCAAAGAAGGAGACTCCACTACAACCTCTGAGGGAGTATATTCCACTGTCAAACAGCTATCACTGTCAGGAAGTGCCTCCTTATGTTGAGGTGGAATCTGTTTTATTGTAGCTTGCATCCGTTGTTCTGTATTCTGTTCTCTGGAGCAGAAGAAAACAATCTAGCTCCCTCCTCAATAGGACGTCCCTTCAAATATTTAAACATACCCAGCTCTCTAAGTCTTTCCTCATAGAGCATGGTTTCCAAAACCTTCACCATTTTAGTCACCCTCCTCTGGAAACGCTCCAGTATTTCAACATCCTTTTTGAATTGGTACACAGAGCTGGACACAGTATTCCAGCTGGGGCCTGACCAAAGCAGAATATAATGGCATTATTACTTCCCTTGATATAGATACTATACTTCTATAGTTGCAGTCTAAAATCACACTGGTCTTTTTAACTGCCACATCACACTGTTGACTCATGTTCAACTCGAGGTCTATTAGGACTACTAGATCCCTTTCACACGTAGTCTTGTCAAGTCAGGTGTCCCCCATTTAAATCTATGCATTTCATTTTTCCACCCTAAGTGCAGTACCTTACATTTCTCTGTATTGAAATTCATTTTGTTAGCTTTGGCCCAGCTTTCTAATCTATTAAGGTCATTTTGAATTTTCATCCTGTCCTCTGGGGTATTAGCTATTCCTCCTAATTTGGTGTCATCTGCAAATTTGAGAAGCATGTCCCCTATTCCTTCATCCAAATTATTGATAAAGATGTTGAATTGCACTGGGCCCAGGACAGAACCCTACTGGACACCCCACTGGTCACTTCTCTCCAGGATGAAGAAGAAGAGGAGCCATTGCTGAGCATCTTTTGGGTTCGGCCAGTCAACCAGTTACTAATCCACATAACAGTTGTATTGTCTGGCCTACATTTTCCCATCTTGTTTGCAAGAATATCATGGGGGACCTTGTCAAAAGCCTTATTGAAATCAAGATATGCTATGTCTACCACATTCCCTTCATCTATCAAGCTGGTAATTTTATCAAAAAAGAAAGAGATAATATTAGTCTGGCATGACTTGTTTTTGAGAATCCAAATCGTTCTTGGTGGCACCATCTACAGAGCCAGTTATTCATGTCTGTTATTTTCCTCTCCCTTCCTTGACTATACCCTTCAACTGGGAGAAGAGATGAGATATCAACCTGTGCATCCAACTCTTTCAGCTTCCTACCCAAAGCCTCATAATCTCTTCTGACTGTGCCTTGCAGTATCATTGGTTCCCACATGGACCAAGAGGAAGGGGTAATGGTCAGTAGGCTTGACAAGTCTTGTCAGCCTCGCTATCACATCACAGATTTTTGCCACAGGAGGCAACACACCTCCTGGGACATCTTGTCAGGCCCACAAACCACTGCTTCTGTACTCCTCAACAAGGAGTCCCCCACCACCACCACATGCCTCTTCTGAGGCTTAGCAGTTGCTGTTCCCAGTGTTGGTACTCTTAGGGTCCCCTGCACTGTACCTGAGGACTATCCCTGCTGCTCTTCCTCTTCATCCTTGATAAGGGAGAGAGCTGAAAATCGATTCTGTAGCTGCAAGCTCCCAGAACAATTCCCGTTTTCCCTATTTCTATGTGTGACGTTCCTTTAGGTGTCCACATCCTGTGTGCATGAAGTGACCTCCTCCCCAACAACTTCTTCTGTCTGTTCCCTGTCCAAGACCATTTGTTCTGCTCTGTCCAGGAAAACCTCTTGCTCCCTAATATGCTGAAGTGTAGCTACCCAGGCCTCCAGCTGCTTGACTTTCTCTTCCAAGAGGGCTACCAACTTGCCCTTGGTGCAGGTGAAGTTCCCCACATCTCTTAACAAGAAGACAAACATCTCACGAGTATTGCAGGTGACTGCAGCAACTCCTTCAGTGTCCGTATGGAGAAATCGTAAGTAAGCACTGAAACAGGACTGTGGGCTTCTCCCTCAAAAATTCCCCTGGCAAAGACCCATGTAAAGGGCCCCTGTTCTCTTGGCCTTTTCACCAGGCTCTGTCAGCAAGCTCAATCAACTGGATTTCCAACTGTACAGAGAGCTCCTGGATGCTACCTTATTCTGGAGGCAAGTCTCTGGACCTTTACAGACTGCCAGAAATAGTGGAACTTGAAGCCACTTTAACTGTCCTGGCTCAGGGCTAAGGAATCATGGGATCTATACTTTATTGGGGCACCAGAGCTCTCTGACAGAGAAGGCTCAATATCCCAGAAAAAAATACAATTCCCATATTCCCTAGCACTGAGCCAGGATAGTTAAAGTGGCTTCAAGCTGCACTATTTCTGCAGTCTGTAAAGGCCCTCTGTCTCTCTTCCTCCACTCAAAATGGCTGCCCAGAAACTGCTTTCCTTCTCCTTCCTAAACTCTGATAGGGTCACCTTAGGGATGCCTAAGTTGGAAATGACTTGAAAGCACACAACAACAACAATCCAAGTGGTGTATTTTTATGACTTAACATATATCCACCAATTCCAGTCCATTGACATTGAATAGAACAGGGACAATAGTATCCTGTACCCCATGAACATTATAATGCTAGTTAACACCTCAGCCTCATAAAGGTGCTCTTGGCCAGTTCCTAGCCATGGGCATCACTAGAAGGGTGTGAGGACTGCAGACCACACCAGGTGACAGCCCAAGAGGGGTGACACAATTGCTCTCCAAACATCAAAAACGTCAGGTGAGGTGCAACTCAGTGGGCAGGGAAAGAAGATGCTCTCTCACAGTCACTGTTAATGAATGACATGAGTGTCTCCTTTTTCATCCACTGAGCCTCAAAGGCATAAGGTGTAGATGCCAGATTCTTGGAAGGACTCATATATCTGTCTAATACCTAAAGAATATAAAGAATGAACAAGCGTTAAAAACTATAGACCAATTTCGTTAATCAATATGGATTACAAAATATTTGTGGCTATTATAGCAACAAGGTTGAAAAAGATCCTCAATTTGATAATACATGAAGATCAAATGGATTCTTATCCAGAAGACAAGCAAAAAATAATTTGAGAACGGTATTGAATATGTTAGAATGCTTTGAACATCATAATGAAAGAAAATTTGCAATGATTATGTTAGATGCAGAAAAGGCCTTTGATAGAATAAAATGGGATTTCATGCAAGAACTAATTAAGAGAATGGAAATGGGAACAAAGTTTATACAATGGATAAATGCCATATATAAAGATCAAAGGGCCCAAATCATAGTAAATAATGAAAGAACTGAGAGAATTAATATACAAAAAGGGACGAGACAGGGATGTCCCCTGTCACCCCTACTGTTTATTACAATTCTAGAAATCCTAAATAATAAAATCAGAGAAGATTCCAAGATAAAAGGCGTAAAAGTGAAAGAACATATTTTTAAATTACAGGCCTTCACTGATGATATTATTTATTTTTTAGAGGATCCCAGGGAAAGTGTAGAAAGATTGCTAACAGTAATACAAGAATTTGGAAATCTAGCTGGTTTCCAATTAAATAAAGATAAAACATCAATACTGACAAAGAATATAAATTTGAAAGAAGAAGAATTAAAGGAAATGACAGGATTTAAAATAGAAAAGAAAGTGAAATATTTGGGCATATATTTTACAAAGAGAAATTTAGATTTGTTTCAAAACAACTATCAGAAAACATGGGACAACATTAAAAAAAAACTTTGAAAAATGGAGAAAATTAAAGCTATCATTTTTTGGGTAGGATAGCAGTGCTCAAAATGAATGTGCTGCCCAGACTTATATATCTTTTCCAAAATGTTCCCATTATCACAAAGGAAAAATATCTGGATGACTGGCAAAATGAATTAATAAAATTTATATGGAGTGGGGAAAAAAGCTAGAATTAAATGGAGATTACTAACAGAAGGGAAAAATAGACGAGGATGCGGATTACCAAACTTGAAATTATACTACTACACATCATGTCTACAGTGGACAGAAGAATGGATAAAACTAAAAAATGATAGATTATTAGAACTGGAGAAAATCAAATTAAGATATGGCTATCACACATTCCTCTGGTACAATAAACTAAAAGACAACAAGGATTTCTCCCATCACATCATAAGAAATACCTTACTTAAAATCTGGTTAAAAATTAGAAAACAGTTCTATAATAAAATACTAAGTTGTGTTTCAAGCCAAGAGGCTTTTTTTGGAAGCTCCAGGGGGGAAAAAATACACCATGGCTAACGTATAAAGACTTAATTGAATGGAAAGAAGGAGAAGAAAAAGAATTAAAATCAGAAAAAAATCTTAAAAAGCTAACAGAAAATGATTGGTTTCTAAGTAGGCAGTTAAGAGAGCGGTTTTAAAAAGGATAAAGTAAATAATGGATTTACTGAAGAAAAAATGAATATAGATAAAATAGTTTTTGATAAAGAAGGAAAACATATATCAAAATATTATAAAATATTAAAGGAAAGAGACCTAGAGAATGAATGTGCAAAACAGGTGATGATAAAATGGGCCCAAGATGCGGGCAAAGTAATAGAGTTAGAGATTTGGGAAAAATCTTGGAGAGACACGAATAAATTTACACTATGTCAGGACTACAAAGAAAACTATATAAAAATGCTCTATTGATGGTATTTGACTCCTATAACATTGAATAAAATATACCGAACAGGTAAAGAGAAATGCTGGAAATGTCAGAAAGCTGTAAGAACATTCTTCCATCAATGGTGGTAATGTAAAGAAGGTAAAAAAAAAAAAAAGGAAAATGATTCAAAGTAAAATTTTAAAAATACTAGAGGTCCAAATATCACTAGATCCTACGGTTTTTCTACTAAATATAATAAAACCAGTAAAAGCAGAGCTAGAAAATAAATATCATAGATTATTGGTATTCATTGTCACTACGGCAAGAATTATATATGCAAAGTATTGGAAGCAAACAAAAATACCATCAGAGCAAGAATGGGAACAAAAAATGAGAGAAGCAATAGACATATTAACATCACTATTAAGAAACAAAACAAAAGAAAATATGGAACGGGAATAGACACCATTCTTGAGATATTGGAAAATGAAGGATATTAAGATATAAAGTGAAACTAGGAAAATGAAAGAAGACAAAAGAAATACAGATATATATATATATATATATAGAGAGAGAGAGAGAGAGAGAGAGAGAAAGGTCTGAATAAACACATGGGCTAGAGAAAGAGAGAAAAGAACAAATATAGAAACATAGAATATAAGGTTAATAAAAAGGGTTCATACATAAGTTATCATTTTGCAAGGGCTAAGTTAAGGAAGTTATATAAATACAAAAATATTGCAATAGTATATTTAAAAGTTTAAATGTATATGCACGAATATATGTATGAAAATAAGTATATATGTGTATGTTTTATGTTTTTTTATGTGTAATGTATGTGGTATGTTTGTGTAAATTTGTGTATTTTTATATGGAAATAAAATAAAAAAAATAAGATGTAGGCTAAGTGATATTAGTTAACCCCTAGCCCCACGTGGGCTCACTTGGCCAATTTATCACATCTCCCTTCTGGATCTCAGGCAGGGGCATCATTGGGAGGGTGCGAGGAGTTCAGACCACACTGGGTGACACCCTAAGTGGGGTGACACCAATGCTCCCAAAATAAGAAAGGTGTGGGGTGAAGTGTGGCTCAGTGGGTGGAGAAAGAAGACGCTCACTCATAGTCACCATTAGCAAGTGAGACGAGAGTCTTCTTTTCTGGTCACCAAGTCTCAAAAGTGTGGAGTGGAGAGTAAGTGATGTTAATTAACACCTGTAAGGTACAGCATGCCCACAAAGTCTTCTTTCAGACATAAAGACAGATCCCAGATTTAAAGTCAAAACAACAGCTTTTATTGCAGTTAAGAAAACAGAGCAGATAGGTCCCTTCTTTGACAAGTCTGAAGTCAAAGTATATGGAAATACTTTTATAGAATATAGCAATGTCCCTCCCCATAAACTGGTGTCATTCAGTGATTGGTCCCACGCTTTGGCCATTCATATGATATCATGTTCTACTGTCGGGAAAATCCAACAAATGGCAGAATGCATGTGAATCCTTAGCTTCCCAGAGACAGTAGACAAAACAACCTTGAAGCAACATCTGCACTTTGTTTGTATGATGTATAGCCAGGAATGGGATCACATAGATATCAATATCAATTCCATCCAGTGTCATCTGGGGGAGAGACACTAGGCCCAGCACCATCGGGCCTAGTGTAAGAAGAAGAGCCCTCCCTCCATTCCATCCAGTGTCACCTGGGGGAGAGACACTAGGCCCAGCACCATCGGGCCTGGTATAAGAAGAAGAGCCCTCCCTCCATTCCATCCAGTGTCATCTAGGGAGAGACACTAGGCCCAGCACCATCGGGCCTGGAATAAGAAGAAGAGCCCTCCCTCCATTCCATCCAGTGTCATCTGAGGGAGAGACACTAGGCCCAGCACCTTCGGGCCTAGTGTAAGAAGAAGAGCCCTCCCTCCATTCCATCCAGTGTCATCTGAGGGAGAGACACTAGGCCCAGCACCTTCGGGCCTAGTGTAAGAAGAAGAGCCCTCCCTCCATTCCATCCAGTGTCATCTGGGGGAGAGACACTAGGCCCAGCACCATCAGGCCTAGTGTAAGAAGAAGAGCCCTCCCTCCATTCCATCCAGTGTCATCTGAGGGAGAGACACTAGGCCCAGCACCTTCGGGCCTAGTGTAAGAAGAAGAGCCCTCCCTCCATTCCATCCAGTGTCATCTGGGGGAGAGACACTAGGCCCAGCACCATCGGGCCTGGAATAAGAAGAAGAGCCCTCCCTCCATTCCATCCAGTGTCATCTGAGGGAGAGACACTAGGCCCAGCACCTTCGGGCCTAGTGTAAGAAGAAGAGCCCTCCCTCCATTCCATCCAGTGTCATCTGGGGGAGAGACACTAGGCCCAGCACCATCGGGCCTGGAATAAGAAGAAGAGCCCTCCCTCCATTCCATCCAGTGTCATCTGAGGGAGAGACACTAGGCCCAGCACCTTCGGGCCTAGTGTAAGAAGAAGAGCCCTCCCTCCATTCCATCCAGTGTCATCTGGGGGAGAGACACTAGCCCAAGCACCACCCAGCCTAGAATAGGAAGGAGGGATGGGATTCAAATGTATCTGCTTTAATGTTTTTTCTGATGTTTTGAAATGCTGTACGCCGCCCCGATTGCCTAGCAGAGGGGCGGGATAGAAATAAAAATTATTATTATTATTATTATTATTATTATTATTATTTAATCACATATAAGTGTCTAACCTATTTACCAGTGGAACATAATAAATCCTAAACCTATCACTTATTAAAACAATCAAACAATTCATCTATACATAAAACACCTTATAACCCAACTCATTATATATTTAACCATATTTTTAAACTCAAGCCTCTAGCTTCAGCCAAGGCAAGAACATCCCACACATTCCAAACGCCTTTCAATTCTCAGCCAACATGTTTTCCCTTTACAACTCACTAATCCTTACAGCACAACCATATCTTAACAATCCCATCTCCAATAAACTTCAATCAAAGCAAATTCTGGCAGGAAAGCATTAAGCTAATGCATTCCTGACAGTTGGCTGGCCCGAAGCCTATCTTCTCCCCCTTTTTTGGAAATCAAATATAAACCATATACAGTATTTTCTGGCATATAAGATGACTTTTTTAATCCAGGAAAATTTTCTCCAAAGTCGGGGGTGCAGGTGGAGGAGGAGGAGGAAGGGTGGAGGAGGAGGAGGAGGAAGAAGGGGTGGCGCAGCACAAGGCGGGAGGAGGAAGAAGAGAGGAAGTCAGGTTAGAGGAGGAGGAGGGGGAGGAAGGGGTGGGGTTGTGTGGTGTGAGGCAGGAGGAGGAAGCAGCAGTGGATAAGAGGTGAACTCCTATCCTGGGGTTTTCTTGGCAAGACTGGTTCAGAGGAGGTTTGCCATTGCCTTCCTCTGAGGCTGAGAGTGTGTGACTTGCCCAAGTTCATCCAGTGGGTTTCATGGCAGAGTGGGGAATCAAACCCAGGTCTCCAGAGTGGTAGTCCAACACTCAAACCACTACACCATGCTGGCTCCTATTCCCATGTACTACCTATGAAACAATTGCAGACTTTTTTGTTGTTCTTGTGTGTCTTCAAGTCCTTTCTGACTTATGCCAACCCTAAGACAACCTTATCATGGGATTTTCTTGGCATGTTTATTCAAATGGAGGTTGCCATTACCATTCTCTGAGGCTGAGAGTGTGTGACATGCCCAGGGTCACTTACTTGGCCGCAAATTGTACATACCCCAGAATGCATCACCTAGTATATTGGCAGTCCTTCCCCCCAACACTTTCTCATTTTCCCCCGTTGGAAGAGGGGTCGTCTTATACGGCGAGTATATCCCAAACTCTATATTTTAGCTGGAAAAGTTGGGGTCGTCTTATACCCTCAGTCGTCTTATACACCGGAAAATATGGGTATTGGCAATTGTTAAATATCTATTAGGCAAAACATGGCAATATCTCAAAACAACAAAATGATACCATATTAGCTAAAGCAAGCATATTATATATCAAATATTTATATCCTTATGCTTTACTAAGACCTGGATAGGGGATGCAAGTGCTGCAACATGGGCGCAGATCCTCCCAGCTGGGTACTCAGTCAGTGAACAGATGGAAAGTGGGAGGGGTGGTGGTGTAGCCTTGGTTCACAGAAACACCTTAACCTTGATCAGGAAGCCTATTCGGAAAACAACTTACATCGAGTGTATATACCTTAGCCTGAAGACCAGGGATAGTTTAGGGATTCTGTTGATATACTGGCCACCCCATTGCTTAACAGACTCCCTAACCATGCTGTCCTTGCTGGTCTCAGAGCTATTGCTGGAGTCGCCTAGACTTTTGGTCCTGGGTGACTTCAACATTCCTCTTGAGACCAGTTTATCAAATCTAACTGGTGCAGCTCGGGAGTTCATCGATATCATGACAAACATGGGCCTATCCCAACTGGTTGATGGGCCCACGCATTGTGCTGGTCATACCCTCGATGCAGTCTTTAGTATGGAGCAGGAATATCTGTGGGTGGAGGTCTACAAAACCTCTGCATTGTCATGGACGGATCATTACCTGATCAAGGCAGAACTAAGAGCTACTGTCCGCCCTCCCAGGGGTGGCGGACCCATTAGAATGGTCTGCCCTCGAAGGCTAATGGAACCAATTGGTTTCCAGAAAGCCTTAGAGGGTTTAATGGTTGGTAACGCTGGTGATTCTGTCGAAGCCTTGGTGGATACTTGCAACATCGATCTCACCAGGGCTATTGACACAATCGCTCCCAAGCGTCCTTTTCAGCCCACTTCGCATCGTAGGCCCTGGTATTCTGAGGAACTTAGGAGGATGAAGCAGGCAGGACAATGACTAGAGTGCAAATGGCAGAGGACTCATCTCTTATCTGACAGAACTCGCCTTAGGAAACATCTTGATTCCTATAGGGAGGCTTTACGTGCAGTGCAGAAATCCTTCTGTTCTGCACGTATTGCGTCTGCGGAGTCTCACCCGGCAGAGCTGTTAAGGTGGTGGGGGAGTTGACGAAGGTTTCCCCTGCGCCAAACCCCCTACTTAACCCAACGACAGCTTGCTGTGAGGCATTTAACATCTACTTTGCAGATAAAATCTCTCAGATAAGAGCCGACTTGGACGTCAGTGTTCTGGCAGAATCCGTAGATGAGGCATCCAGGAACTCCACTGATGGCATTTTACTGGATCAATTACAATCTGTGAATACCGATGACGTGGACAAGCTTCTTGGAAGAGTGAAGAAGAAGACGACTTGCCCCCTCGATCCATGTCCATCCTGGCTGGTCGCGTTGAAGGTGTTCCTTCAGGACACAATCAACGCATCATTCAGGGAAGGTAATGTACCATCTTGTTTAAAGGAGGCAGCAGGCCACTCCTGAAAAAACCTTCTCTGGATCCCCTGGATAGAAACAACTACAGACCAGTTTCCTTGCTACCTTTTCTTAGCAAAGTGATCAAGAGGGCAGTTGCTTCCCAATCTCCAGGCAGTTTTGGATGAAACCGATTATCTTGATCCATTTCAAACCGGCTTCAGGACAGGATATGGATTTGAGACTGCCATGGTTGCTCTAACCGATGACCTCCGCCTGGGTATCGACAGGGGTAGTGTGACCCTGTTGGTGCTCTTGGATTTCTCAGCGGCTTTTGATACCATAGATCATGCCATCCTCTTGGATCGCCTGAGAGAGTTAGGAATTGGAAGCACTGCTCTGCAGTGGTTCTGTTCCTTCCTCTCGGGCAGATCCCAGAGGGTGAGGCTCGGGGACAGTTGCTCATCCAAAATTGAGCTTAATTGTGCCATCTCTCAGGGCGCCATCCTGTCCCCGATGTTATTTAACATCTACATGAAGCCGCTGGGTGAGATCATTCAGAGGCATGGAGCACAGTGTCTTCGGTATGCTAATGACACCCAGATATACTTCTCCATGACTAGATCATCGTCTCAGACTTCAGATGGCATCTCGTCTCTTAATGACTGTCTCAGAGTGGTAATGGATTGGATGAGGAAAAACAGATTGAAGTTGAATCCAGACAAAACGGAGATACTCACGGTCACAGGCCCAAAACCAGATTTGGGAATACAGTCTCCAGTCCTGGATGGAGTCACACTCTCCTCTAAGGACTGTGTTTGCAGCTTGGGGGTGTTCCTAGACTCGTTGTTTCACATGACTAGTCAGGTAAATGCGACGGTCAGGAGTGCCTGTTATCAGCTTCGGCTGATATGCCAACTGCGCCCTTATCTGGACATGAGGGATCTGGAAACTGTGGTGCATGCTCTGGTAATCTCACGTCTGGATTACTGCAATGCGCTCTACATGGGGCTACCCTTGTGCCTAACCCGGAAACTACAACTGGTCCAAAATATGGCAGCCAGGTTAATTACAGGAACATCCAGGAGGGAGCACATAACGCCAGTGCTTAAATCCTACCACTGGCTGCTGATTGGTTTCTGGGCACAGTACAAGGTGTTGGTTTTAACCTTTAAAGCCCTACATGGCTTGGGTCCATCTTATCTTAGGCACCGTCTCTCCCCGTATGATCCCCCCCCGTGCCCTCCGGTCCTCTGGGAGGAATCTGCTACAGCCAATAAAAACTGGGCTGTCTCAGACCTCCCAGAGGGCCTTTTCTGTGACTGCTCCCAGACTATAGAATGGCCTGCCAGACGAGATCCATCTCATTACTATGCTTGCTGCCTTTAAAAAAGCAGTAAAGACGGATCTTTTCCGGCAGGCCTTCCTGGAATATTCCCCTGGCTCTAGGGGAGATGGTTTTTAGTGTTCCTTGTATTATTTTGGTATTAGAATTTTAAATTTTAAACTTATTTGTTTTTTTAAACTGTTTTGATTTAAAATTGTTTTAAGGGGGGAGGGGGGTATGTGTATTATATGTTTTATCATGGATTGTATGTTTTAATTTTGTAAGCCACCCTGATTGGACTACCACTGGGTGGGGTATAAATAAAATTTATTATTATTATTATTATTATTATTATTATTATTATTATTATTGTATTATGGTTGCCCTATTGTTTTGTTGGTTTTATTGTACTACAGCATTTTAATTTTCCTTATAGTTTAATCTTGTTTTAATGGGATGGGTGGGGAGATTCTGGGATGAGGGAATGTTTTTAACTCTGTATGTTTTAAAATGCTGTAACCTGTCCTGATTGCTGAGCAGAGGGGCGGGCTATAAATAAAACGTATTATTATTATTATTATTATTATTATTCATATAAACTGAAGGCCATAGAATCACAGAATCATAAAGTTGGAAGAGACCTCAAGGACCATCCAGTCCAACCCCCTTCTGTCATGCAGGAACCCTCAATCAAAGCATGTCTGACAGATGGCCATCCAGCCTCTGTTTAAAGACCTCCAAGGAAGGAGACTCCACCACTCTCCGAGGGAGAGTGTTCCATAGTTGAATAGCCCTTACTGTCAGGAAGTTCCTCCTAAGGTTGAGGTGGAATCTCTTTTCCTGGAGCTTGCATCCATTGCTCCAGATCCTATTATCTGGAGCAGCAGAAAACAAGCCTTCACTTCTTGAGTTCATCCCATCTTCATTATGGTTCCCATCTAAGGGTGTGGACCACACCAGGTGACATCCTAATAGGGTAACACCACTGGTGCCAAATGTCTAAGGCGTTGGGTGGTACGGGTAAAGGACACTCTCGCTCAATCACCATCAGCAAGTGAAGCAAGCTTCTTACCTACTGAGCCTGATAGGAATAGAGTGTAGGGTGAATGATATTATCTAACACCCCTACCTCATCAGGTAATGTCAGTCTCGTTCCCTGTTTACCACATCTCCCTTCTGGTTCCCAGCCATGGGTGTCACTAGGAGAGTGTGAGGAGTGCAGACCACACTGGGTGGCACCCTAATTGGGGGGAATTTGAGCTTCTGAAATTGATTTTACTGCCACAATCAAACATATTGAATTCCATTTCCCTCCTCTTCCTTTAGTATTTTTTTTAATTAACGTAGTAAGTATAAAAGCCATCAGTGTGAATGCAAGAAATGTTGATTTGGGGTACCATCAGATTCAGGGCACTGACCAAGGGCTGTGATGTCCAGCCTGGACTGTTTAAATTCTCCCCTGCATTTTTCTTCATTTTAGTTTAGTCCTTAGTATGTTTGATCATAGGAATGTTCCATTGTATCAGTTTGTGGGAGGAGCTGTAGGAATCCCCTGCATTTTTCTAGTTTTTGGTTTGCCCCTTCCCAGCAAGCTCTGCTTCAGCTTGGGATTTTTAGTTTTTCTTAGGAAGGCTTGGCTTTATCTGTTTGGTGGCAAACAGGCACAGACAGACGGAAAGGGCATTTCTTACACCACTTAGCCAATTAGTTACCACTTAGCCAATTTAGGGCCTTTGCAGACTGCCAGAAATAGTGCACATTAAATTGAGGCACTGCCCTGGCTCAGTGCTAGGGAGTCATGGGAATTGTATTTTTTTCTGAGACATTGAGCCTTCTCTGTCAGAGAGCTCTGGTGATACAATAAACTACAGTTCCCATGATTCCCTAGCACTGAGCCAGGGCAGTGCTTCAATTTCATGTGCACTATTTCTGGCAGTCTGCAAAGGCCCTTAGTTACCATTTATCCAGATTAGTTACCAAAAGCAGTTAATTAAATTGAATATCAACAACAAAGAAGTCAAGAGCACCAGAAGCTGAAAGACCCTGCATCAGCTTCATTGAGAAGGAGTTCAAACCAAGATCAAACCCAGAGAGATGACAACCCTGAAGATTGCTGAAATCTAAACTGTAAAGTACCTTTTATTTTAAACCTGTTAGAGCTGGGGAGGAGAAACCCCTTTTCTTTTGTTCTTCAAAATAATTTTTCCCCTTTTGGACTTTACATTCAGCACAGGAGGCGGTGCGATGGAGGTGGCTTTCTGCTTATCTTTCTACATGGCCATGAAGCACTTCCTCTCTACTGCTGAGGGAGACTATTATAAAACTGTACCTTTTGTCCTACTGGGAAAATCTGCTTGGTAAAAGCCGTGTTTTTATGACCAGCTCACTCTGGAGGGAGAATGGAAGTACTATGACATCATGCAGGCAGGTAAGTGGAGGGCCGCTTCTTCATTTATATACTGCTTCATACCACGCTATGGGGTGTCTAAGCAGTTTACAACTGTGAGCTGATTGCCCTCGAACAGCTGGGTACTCATTTTAGCGACCTTGGAAGGATGCAGGCCTGAGTCGAGCCTCAGCCCTGGCTGGTATTGAACTCGCAACCTTGTGGTTTATGAGTGAGTGGCTGCAGTACAGGCATTTAACCACTGCACCACCAGGGCTTCTTCCTCAATGCCTCTGGTCTTTCTTTTGTAATTCAATAAGGCCCCAAGTTATTGCACTGTTTTTCCCCAGGACACACATCTGATTGCCATTTGAATGTATTTTTCTGCCTTACATCCAATAGAAACCTATATTAGCATTTTAGCTAAAACAGGAGACAAACATTTTTTGTATTTTTGTATTAAACTTGCCTTCTAACTCAATCGAGATAGGTTTTAACAAGTCATGAGGCCTTTTCTTCAGCTGTTTTTTGCTCACTTCGGTAACTTGGAAAAATAATTTAAAACTTCTCATCCACGTGAGAGAATTTATCTGGACCTCATGATAACCTAGTACAAATTAAATGTTAGGAAGGGTACAAATCTACTTCCATGAGTTCTCTTGTCAGAGTAATTTCTTCATGTATAACAATGCCTGGGAAACACTAGGTGGTACGCAGGAAAATTCCTATCTTTTCCCCCTATAAATAAAGAGGTGTTGGACAGCTAAGACCTTTTTAGAGTTGAAGGTATTTTTAAAACTAGATAAACAGCCAATAAAAACTAGATTGTCTGCAACCACCCAGAGGACCTTTTCAGCTACAGCTCCCAGACTTTGGAATGGCCTGCCGGATGAGATTCATCATATTACCACCTTAAACAGTTTTAAAAAGGCTGTTAAGACGGATCTCTTCCAACAGGCCTTTCCCAAATAGATATCCCAGCCATCAAAAGACAGCCATCCTGCCCATCCTGCTCATCCCTGATTCGGCTGTAGCTATTGTTATTTGTTTCTTTGTCTTTTGTGTTATTATTTTAAATGTGTTTTAAATTGTCATTATTTAATTGTATTTTAATGGGGGGTGGGATTGTGGGATATGAATGTATATTTTAAAGTTGTAAGTCACCCTGGTTGCGTTACACAGAGGGGTGGGATAATTGTTATTATTATCATCATCATCATCATCATCATCATCATCTTCAAAAGATGTAGGGTGAGGTGTAGCTCAGAGGCCAGGAAAAGAAGATGCTTGCTCACAGTTGCTATCAGCAAGACGAGCATCTCCTTCTCCTGAAAGTGTGGGGGTTAGTGACATTGGTTAACACCCCAGCGTCATCAGGGCTTTCTTGGCCAGTTCATCCCATCTTCTTTCTGGTTCCCACCCAGCATCATACTCCCTCCCTCATTCATATGGTTATCTACTCACCTTGGGCTTAGGCAACATCCTTCCTCCTGCCTTTGTCCCATCAGACCAACTCAATTTTACATCTCTCTTACTCTTCACACACACAGCCCATCCATTTATGGCTATAAAGGTCTGCCCATAGGCATTTCACTATACACAAGCTTAAAATGTTATTTATTTATTTTTAAATTTAATTTGAACATAAAAATGCACATACAAAAGTTTAACAACACATAAAATAATTCCCCCCATCACCACCACCATCATCACCTATCACCTCAATACAACCCTACACATTAAAAATTGACTTCCCATTTCCTATCCTTTGCATTGTTTTTATTACACTTCCACTTAACTTAAAGTTGGATTACAATATATTCCTACATGAATTTTAAAAAATGTAATTGGAAATCTACAAATGTTGTAATTTCTTAATTTATGCCCAAATGTGAAAACAAGAAAAAATCAATAGAGGATTGGTTAATTAAATTGTATGATTATATTAGAAATGGATAAACTTACAAGAAATCTGTGCAATGAACACACAAAGAAATATTTAAATGATTAGGATACAGTTTTGGATTACTTAACTCAGGAAAGGGGAGAAATAGCAGTTATGGGGTTGAATATAGAGTAAAACTATAATAATAATAATAATAATAATAATAATAATAATGTGGAAATAACTGTATCCTTCAAATATTGAGAGAATCATATTTAGAATTTTGGAAATATCAACACAGTGGAGAGCTGTTGAAAGGGAAATAAGGAATGGTGTATGTATGATAGAAACAGGGTTTGGGGTTTTGTTTTGTTTTTAGTTTTTATACAATTTATTTGAAGAGCTACTGGTAAATCAATACAATCTTCATAGATTTTCTGATAGCATAATTTAGGTTTTTTATGTCTACTGCTTTGCTTACTTCTTGCCAGCTCAGAAACAACTTTATTTGTTGTGTTATGTTATATTAATATGTGTAATGGTTTTACAAATATTTTCATTTTTTAAAGTAATATCAATAAAATATGTTTTTAAAGGTTGTCATGTCTTCCTTTTCTTGTATATACCTCAAACATTCTGCTCTTTTACAGACTTGTCTATTGATTTTTCTTTTGATAGTATAGTTAATTTATCCATCTTTGCAAATTCAGAATCCAGGCCTGAATCGACAGTCTATATCCTTCCATATTCTTGCATATAATACTGCTGTAATCAAATATTGTAACAATTTTTCATACACTCTTAATGTGTCTTCTAATAACAAACCTTTACCTTAAATATTCTTTCTATCTCACCATGGATCTGTTTCCAATAACTTTTTGCCTCATTGCAAATCCACCACATGTGATAATATGTCCCCCCTTGCTCTTTACACTTCCAACATTTACTTTGTGCATCTTTATATATATTGGCCAACTCCTCTGGTGATGAATGCCATCTAAACATCATTTTGTACCAATTTTCTTTTAGCGTATATGGTAGAGTAAATTTGAGCCATATGAAGGTGAAGCCCAAATTTTGGAAAATGAGGTGGAAGTAGCACTCAGAGAAATTGGAAAGAATAAATCACCAGGAACAGATGATATTCCAATTGAACTGCTACAAATCACATAAACAGAATCAATTCCAGTGTTAACCAAAATATGCCAACAAATGCAGAAAACAAAACAGTGGCCAACAGATTGGAAATAGTCAATATGCATCCCCATCCACAAAAAAGGAGACATAAAAGATTGCAGCAGTTATAGGACCATAGCGTTAATTTCCTTCCCCCCCCCCCATATAATCTTTATTTTCATATATAATAAAAAATATACAATAAAATTTCCTTTAATGTCTAGGTGTTCTCTTATATTAATTGCTTCTTCATAAGTCTTCCTTCCGTTCTTAGGATCTTCGAAGAGTACTTATTTCTTTTTACTTCAACAAACCTTCCTTTATATTATGTATCTATACACTATAATAATAATTATATTAATATTATATTATATTATATTATATTATTATATTAATACTTTAATATTATATTAAATTGTATATGTTGTTCTCTTCAGTATATATGCCCCAACTATGCAAGTCGACCCTGTAGAGAAAGACAAATTCTACACAGACCTACGCCACCTCATACAAAAAGTCCCTGTAGAAGATAAAATTATTATCCTTGGTGACTTCAATGCCAGAGTAGGAAAGAACTCCGAAGCCTGGAAAGGTGTTTTAGGCAAGCATGGTGTTGGAAATTGCAATGATAACTCCTGCTAGAGTTCTGTGCAGAGCAACAACTGACTATTACAAACACTGTCCTGGCTAAGTGCTAGGGAATCATGGGAAATGTTTTTTTTTTTCTGAGACATTGAGCCTTCTCTGTCAGAGAGCTCTGGTGCCTCAATAAACTACAGTGGACTCAATTTGCACTATTTCTGGCAGTCTGCAAAGGCCACTCCCAAGGCTTGCATTGCGATTGCTTCACTATCTCCATTTGCCATTCCTCTGATACTCCATATGCCTCCTGTAGTTCACACACTCCTTCAAAAGTTGTTGTCATAGTTGTCAGCTGAGCTCTCATTATCTCATCAACACTGCAAATTTCTACAGCTTTCTTCAAGTGTAAGGTCTGTTTGTTTCTTTCAGTCTTTCTTCCTTTATGCTGAAAACAATTTTATTTCTTATCATGTCATTAATTACAGTCCCAAATTCACAACTGGCTGCTTTCAGTTTTAGCTCAGCAATAAATTGTTCATTTCTCACTCCAAGACTCTGTACATGTGTTAGGATAAATGCTCTTCAGGGGAATTTACAATTAGCTCAAATTACGAGAGGGCACTCCTAACTTATGCCCTGGGATCTTTACCAAATGTATACAGAAGGATGGATATTGGTTAAGGAAGGCGCTGAGACATAAAACTACAATTCCCAAATATTTATTAGCATCAACACACACACACACACACACACACACACTAAAGGAGGAATGGAGGAAAATAGGGATGGCTGAGAGAGAGAGGGTCCAGGGGGAAGGGATGGAAAAAGTTACCTACGCCCGAAGCTCCTGTGTCTTCGGATCAGCGGCGATGGTGGTGTTCAATGGATGGCACGACTGGCAGGGATGAAGGTCGTGGGTGCACTTTAGGGCAGCAGGAGGACAGTGATTTCAGCATGCACCCCAAAATGGCAGCACTGAGTAGACTGGGGACCATCCTTATATACCCAAAATCTCTCCTCTAGGCTATTCTATAACAATCACACAAAGGCCATGATGGGATTACCTATTGTGGGTCTTCCTGTCTAGCTAGATTGAACAAAGGGGTTGGTCTCAGAGCCATCAAGGTGTAAGGAGTGCAGACAAAGCAAGATATTTGTTTCCTATTTACCATGATGGTCTTGCCTATTTACCATGATGGTCTTGGGGCAGAACCAATCTTAGACTGTATTTACCTTTCTCCTCAGGCAACTCCCTTGCCCTAGCTGGCTTATTGTGTTCTTGGTCCCCACATGAGTGAGTCATAGCCACCTGAGAGGACTTTCAGGAATTTGCAATTCTCTAGGAAGGGAGGGCTACAGGCAGGGGGTCATAGAAGGGGAGAAAGATTTCTCAATTTTAAAATGCCACGTGGTCTTGCCTGACCATGCGGCCACTGAAATATTAAAAGCCAAATAAAGCAAAATAAAATAAAATAAAATTTGAGGGGCTCTGGCTAACACATGGTTCTAGAAAACAACACTCTTTCTAGGCAAAAAATAAGTTCTGAACTGTTCTAGAACCTCTCCTCAGCAAAGACAAAGTGTTATACACAGAAATTCCTTCTTCTCCCACACAATGTAGCAGAATAGCTGTCTGCTGCTTCTTTGATACTATGGACATTATCACACGGGGGCCAGTTTCGTGGTTAAAGAGATAATAAAGTGGAAACAAAACATCCCAAAAAAAGTGAAAATAGCGCTAAATTGTGCAAAAGCATTTCTCACGTGATTAGAATAAAAACGAAATTAAGTGAAAAGCGAAAAAAATATGTTTTTAACTTTCATACTCAAGTGGAAAAAAAACATAAATGTACTAGAAGTGGGCGTGTTTTGTTTTGCTTTCGGGTGACCAGACTCCGCCTTTTCCAGGGCAAGTCCTGCATTTCATTCAACCTTCTCTCCTCTCCAGGAGGAAATGTCAAACTGTCCTTCATTTGGAGCAGGAGTAAGAAGCATGATTTTCTATTTCTATGTGTGTGTGTGTGTGTTTTAAAAAGCTTTTCTTGAGTCCTGTCCTCCTGGACAGTCTTCCTTTGGGGTTAGGACCTCTGGTCCCCCTGATGCGAACGGAGAAGAGGGCAGCATCCCTCCTCCTTCCTTCCTCCTGTGGGCAAGCCTTTCGCCGAGAGAATAAGCCTGCCGCCTCTTTAGCTGTGAGGATGTCCTTTTTGCCTTGGAGAGCAGCCACTTGCTAGCCTAGGTCCTCTTGCTCTGGGAGGGGCTGAGAAGCAAGGCACCCCAAATTGGGGTCTGACTCACTGGAGGGGTCCCCCTTTCTCCCACTTTGTGGTGTGCCTTCAAGTCGCTTCTGACTTAGGGCAACCCTAAAGTGGTGAACCTATCCTGGGGTTTTATTGGGAAATTGCTTCAGAAGGGGTTTGCCATTGCCATCCCCTGAGGCTGAGAGAGTGTGACCCGCCCAAGGTCACCCAGTGGGTTTTATGGCTGAGCAGGGATTCTGTCCCACTTCCTCCCCAAAATAGGGACAAAGAGCAGCTTACAAATTGAAACAACCCCCACCCAATCCTATCCATGGTGGGTTGTTGGCATGGGAAACCTTTTCCCTTCCTCAGCCCCCTCCTCGTCTTTTCGACTTGCAGTCACTCTTTAGCTTGAGGGAAATGCTCCTGTTTGCTCAATTACCAGACAGGAAATTTTAGAAAGAGAAAAATGGAGAAGCTCTGTTCCAGCCACATCTCTTGTCCAGGCTAAACTGGTTTAATTGGCCCATGGAGTTTATCACACTTGGACAATTGGAATTAACCGGTGATTAATCCTTGATAGTTTTACAGTTGCGCTAATGGTTTTCACACAACGTTGTGTTAAAGTGCTATTATCCTGTGAATTACCCGTGATAATCCTGCAATTTCACTAATGGTTTTCACACAACATTGAGATACAATGTGATTAAAGTGCCATTATCCCATGAATATCCAGGCAAGAAACAGCAGCAAATCATTCACGGGATTTTCCCATGAATGAGTTTTTGCTGTTTATTGCTTGGTTACTCCTTGGTTATTCACAGGATGATGGCTCTTGTGTTAATCTCATTTGAATTGTTTTTTTAATATCAATTGATCGATTTTCATGGATTAATTATTGTTTAAACTCCTAATTTCCTCCTGTATGACCAACTCCCATGTATACATGCTCTTAGCATTCTAAAGGTGCCAGGACTTTTCTCTTTGTTTTATATCAAATTGCTAGACCCATTGAATCAACGGCAAACTGATCAGTCAATATTTGTGGGATAGACTAGCAATTGCATCATGGCCACAAAAACTTTTGTTGCCAGCTGAATCCTGAAATACATAAAAGTTTGCAATGAGTTTCCATGCTCCCAAGAGAATTTTGACAATTCTGTCATTGATGTACAGAAATAATTGTGACTCTCCCTTGGCAAGTTCTAGCAAACATATTTTTCTCCAGCAGAAGTAATCATTTGTCCCTTTATAATTATCAATGTCTTGGTGATTTTTAGTATTCTTCTTGACAATCTTCTATGGATTTCCCCAGGGAATTGCTTTTGAGAATGCGAATCTGAGACATCCAGATCAGGTGCAAGAGGTGATAATATTTGACACTGAGCCTGAACAAAAGGAAGGATAAATCCTCCTCCCCGAATTGCTCCCTTGTTTTCAACCACAAGATGTTGCTACATCCATCACTCTTAATTCTCCTGCCTTGTGTAGCTTGGGCAATGGCTGCAAAGGCAAAGTGCTCACTGAATTTGGAAGACAATCCAATGGAACTTTTCAATGTTTACAGGTTGGGAGACCAGCTTATTAGTGGTATTCTGCCTCTTTTAAACTCTGCAATCGGAGCAACCTCCTTTGTGGTCCCTCCCTCTCTCCACTTGGCAAGGTAAGTAATTCTGCAGTGGCCAATGTTGTGCTAAGAGATGAGGTGTGTTGGGAAGGGACATCGCCTATGCTCTTACATTAATCTCTGATTAGTTGTCTCGAATATTTATGGATGTGGCAGCTGTGACCATCTGACTTAAGACAGTTGAATGCAAGACGATCAATGATGATTTTATAAATATATACACAAAATACTACTAAATGTGAGCTGCCCCTGTAACTCCAGTGAGTTTAAGGTGATGTACATGGCTCTCTGCACATGTCTATATTGAGAGATTATATTGAATCTGCATAGGAGGGCTCAGAGCTTTGGAAGCTACTTCTTTTTTTAAATCTCTTTATTCAAGTAGACAAAGATTAAAATCCATATACAAACAAATTGACATTAGCATACACGTTCTCTGATACAAATTGCTTCTTCCCCATATACCCACCATTTTTTGTAAACAAACAAACAATAAAACCATACATAGGTTCACTTCCTCTTTGGTCCTGGTCTGATGTAAACTAATTTATCTCCTGTTATGTTTACACTATTACTACTAGTGTTCAATTTATACCAGTTGGCTTTCCATAAAAAAATTATTTTATATTGCTTACACCTTATTCTCCTTCTTTTACTTCATGTTTCCATTAAACCAAAATACCATCAAAACCATAACTTCAGATCTAGTTATCTCTGTTCAAATCATAATTATATTGCCCCATTCTTTCTTTAAGAAATTTATCCTATTACTCCATTCTTCATGATTTTTGCTTTCTTTTTAAATTTTATAGTACTCTTGTTAATATGCCCATTTCCAGTGCTTCAAGAAGTTTAGTCAGCCACATTTCCAAATCCGGTGCTTTTGACTGTTTCCAAATGCTGGTGTATACTGTTCTTGCTGTTAGAAAATAAAACAAGATTCTTCCATGCTGTCTTTCAATATTCACATCCATTATATTTAGTAAAAACAGTTCTGGACAGAACGTTAGTATTACTTGCAATATTTTACAGGGAATTGTGTAAATCTTTTCCCAATACTTTTTAGCAACTGTGCAAGTCCACTAGAGATGGAATAGCAATCCTTTTTCTTTCTCATACTTCCAGCAGCAATCTGAGTAATTTTTAGAAATTTTATGAATTCTAACTGGAATTAAGTACCATCAGAAGTGGATTTTGTAAACATTTTCTCTTTGTTTGACAAACTGTAAATTTCTTACTGTTAACCCAGACTCTTTCCCACTGTTCCATCTCTATTGGGTAGCCCAAATCTCTAGCCCATTTTACCATAGTATCCTTCACAGTTTCCAATTCCATAGGTTATTTTAATAAGATTTTATACAGTTTAGCTACCATTGAGTTATTACCATGCAGCTGCCTCTCCCCATCCCTGCCTCCAGGATGGTCCTTTGAGCCCGTCTGTAGAGGCTCCTTTTCATGCTGTCTTTTTCTTTTTCTACTGCCTTTCACTTCACTGTACATTTTTTCCTAGTAATTCCTGTTTTCTCATGATATGACATTCTCGCTTTAGTCATTTTGGCTTCTAGGATGGGTTCTGACTTCCTTTACTCTGAGGCCCATTTAGTTGTCTTTTTGGCACTCCACAATGTCAGCAGAACTCTCCCATAGCATTACATTGCAAATGAGCTGATTTTCTTCCTATCAGCTTTCTTCACCATCCAGCTTTCACAACCTCATCTAGAAATCCAAAATACAATGATGTGATAATCCTGACTTTGGTATTTGATGATACAGCTCTACACTTGAGGATCTGGTCTTGAAGCTGTCCTTCCAAATGTTATAATCCAGTTTGAGAGTGTTTTAACTGCCCTGGCTAGGAAATCCTGGAAATTGTAGTGTATTATGGCACCAGAGCTCTCTGAAAGTAGAGAGATAGTAGTAGAATTGAGATATAATCTGTTCCTGGTGATTTATTTTGTCTCATTTCTCTTATTGCAGCTTCCACTTCACTTTTTAGAATTTGGGGTTTGTCTTCATATGGTACTTCATTCCATGTGTCATTCATTTTCTCAACTTTTTTAGGTAGCTCTCCTGTGTATTGTCACCAGGATTAGGACACATTATATTAAACAGAGGATGACGCATCTGGTTTGTTTCTTTGTTTGTTGATTTGTTTTTCCAGAAGAAAAGGAGCACTTAGGGGGCACCTCCAGGCCTTTTTGTATACTATTCAAGAGATCAACTGCAATCCCAAGCTCTTACCCAATATCTCCCTGGGATACAGCACCTATGACAGCTATTTCAATGCACTGCTCACGTACAATGCCTTGCTTGATTTGCTCTCCACAGGAGGACGGAATATTCCAAATTACAGCTGCGGAAGTCAGAAGGAACCAGTGGCAGTTATAGATGGGTCTGACTCTGAAATTTCCATCCATATTTCAGACATGTTGGCCATTTACAAAATCCCCCAGGTAAGGATCAGCAGAAAAAAAATGGCCAGCATTGCATAGTGGTTTGACTGTTGGACAGTAGACCATATTCAGTAGACTAGGGTTCAATTCCCAGGTCAGCCATGAAACCCACTGGGTGACCTTGTGCATGTCACATGCTCTTAGCCTCAGGGGCAGGCAATGACAAAAGTCCTCTGAAAATATCTTATCAAGAAAACACCTTCACCTTAGGATCACCATAAGCCAAAAAGAACTTGAAGACACAAAACAAAAAGATTGTTAGAAAGGTGGACAGGGTGGTGATGGTTATGCAGTTTGTGTTAGGTTTCAACATCTTTCAGCTTTTGAGTGCTTCTTGTGTTGTATATCCTTTGAATATTTCCCGCTTTTAAATAATTAAAATCAATTTCCATATTGTTGCTATGTGCATTCAAGTTATTTTGAGGTATGGGAATCCTAAGGTGGATCTAACTCAGGAGTTTCTTGGTAAGATTTTTTTCGGGGTGGGGGGTTGCATGGCATTTGTCTGAGGCTGAGAGAGTGGGCTTTCCATGGTTTAGCAGGGACTCTACTCTCCAAGAGTCTATCCCAACCCTCAAACCACTACACCACACTGGCTCATACTTTATATGTACTGGGCTTAATTTTGCTTCTGAAAAACAAAATGAATATGACCTCAGTTGGAAACCAAAGGAGAAAGAAGGTTCATGAAAAGGCTGACAGGTAATTTGTGATGCGTCTGGACACACAGGAGAACCTCTATCTTGTCATGCTTCAAAAGCTGGACTGAGGTCAGCTAAATCTGTTGCAGTTTAATGAGACTGTATAATTATTATTAATAAAAATGTCAGCTTGCTTGAGGAGAGGGTGATATTTGCTTTATTCTGCATGTAGTCCAACTGGTAAGAGTCAACAAAGAGGCATAACAAAAAAGGTGAGGGCTGATGAGAAGATGCATTACTGGTGTGACCCCCTTCTGTATCCCACCTGCTCCCATGAAGGCATTTGATAGTCTGGGTTGGTTTTGGAAACATCCAGCTCATAGCCTCATTCTCCATCCACCCTGTCTTCCAGAGCTCTCTACCTGAGCCTCTGGAAAAAAGGGAGGAACTGAGAGCTGAGGCTACCATCACTATCTTTTCTTCCTGCCCTAGATGTTTTCCTCCTTCATACTGGTTGCTTCATCTACTCCAGGAGAGAATGCTTGCTGCTGCTTTTAAGGTGTTGGAGCAGGCAACTGATGTAGAAGTGACCTGTCTTCAATACGCTTGCTCATTTGCTGCTACAGTGAAGGCAGATAGCAATCCAGGGATCCTCCCTCCCTGCAAGTAGTCAGCTTAGGCTACCAGCTGTTTATCTAGCATCTGAATAAGAACAACAAAAAGGGATATTGGGGTGGGATGGATATGTTTTGTTACCTAAAACACACAGCAGCTGCTCACAAACTCTAAAACACCTTTCTAAGAGGGGTGAGACTGGTACCCGCCTTGCTATTTTTCAGTAGGCAGGGGAAAACTTTTTAAAAATTAATTTGTCAGGTCTTTGAACATGGATTGCTCAAGAGGACTGGGCCTTGCAGAATTCTGCCACCTTGGATCCCATTTTGGTAGAATGGTGGGGTATAAGTGCAATAAATAAATGAATAAATAAATATACTCTCCATCTCTGTGTTCATATAATCATAGAGTTGCAGGAATACACAGTCAAAGCATTCTCTGTGACAGAATGCCATCCAGCCTCTGTTGAAAGACAGTCTCCAAAAAAAGAAGACTTCACTGCCCTCCAGGGCAGCATCTTCCATTGCCGGACAGCTCTTAGCCTCAGGACATTCTTCCTAATGTTGAGCTGAAGGGTCTGGAAACCATGCTCTATGAGGAGAGGCTTAGGGAGCTTGGTATGTTTAGACTGGCAAAGTTTAGAAAAGGCAAAGAGGTGACTATTTGAAGGGATATCATATTGAGAATTGAGCAAACTTGTTTGCTGCTACTACTGAAACTTGGTCACGGAACAATGGATTCAAACTATAGGGAAAGAGATACCAACTAAACATTAGAAAGAACTTCCTGGGTAAGAGCCAATGGAATAGGCTGCCTTGAAGGGTTGTGAATTCTGTTTCTTTTGAGATTTTAAAAAAGAGGTTGGATGGAGAAAGCTTGTTTTCTTCTGCTACAGAGACTAGGAGATGGAGATGGTACTTTGATATGTATTCCTGCATGGAAGAAGGAGCTTGGACTCAGTGGCTCTTGTAATCTGTTCTAGCTCTAGGATTCTATGATATGCGAACACTGAGAAGATTTCACCAATAATGAACTCATAGCAGGTGCCACAGTGGCTGATGCAATCGAATTATATATAATCTGATGGAAGGCATCCAAAAGCCAAGATCTAACTAAGCACAGGTTTGCAAAGGGATCTTGTAGCACCTTTATGACCAAGGGGGGAAGCAGACAGGCAGCTGTGGGCAGCCCCGGGAAGCTGCGCCAAGGGGCCGAGGTATCCCCACACCTCAGCCCCATCGCACACCTTTGCCGCCCCTGGAAAGGAGCACTAAATTAGCGCTCCTTTCACAAGTCGCTGAAGGTGCACCGCAAAAGCTTACAGTGCACCTTCAGCGACTCTTCCGCTACAGTGTGTGTGGACGCTGCAGCAGGAGGTCCTCCTCAGAGTGCCGGCCGTGCACTCCAAGGACGACCTGGAGCACCTCCCCTTCCCTGCCCCCCAAACAGCCCAATTGGCCGTCTGCTTAGCTCCAAATTGTACTAAATAATTTGAACCATAAGCTATCATAGATTTGACCTACCTCCTCATATGTTGCATCTGATGAAATAAACCAAAGGGTTTATGGCAGGGGTAGGCAACCTTTCCCCTTTAAGGGCTGAGGGACTTCAGCTCCCAGAAGCCTCAGCCATGTTGGCCAATAGTCCCATGTTGGCCAATAGCTCCTGGGATTCTGGGAGCTGAAGTCCCTCGGCCCTTAAAGGGGAAAGGTTGCCTACCCCTGGTTTATGGCATGGTAAAAAACTGTGACTTACCTCCTTTGAATTGATGTCTCTTCTGGGATGTAGCCAGGTTCTATCACACACATTTTGCCACAAATTCCAGCTCCTGGCTGCATCCCATCTAAAACCTGGCTAGAATCCACCCTCAGATGGCTGATTTGCAAAGTCACAAAGCTCCCAACTTTGCAAATTGGCCAGATGAGAGCAGATTTTATCCAGGTTTTAGATGGGATGCAGCCAGGAGTCAGCACCAGCAGCAAAATGTGTGTGATAAAACCCAGCTGCATCCTGGAAGAGGAGGAGGTAAGTCACATTCAATTCAGAGGAGGTAAGTCACTTTTTTTAACCATGTGATAAACTCCCAAGTCTACAAGAGCTTATGCTACAACTTCTTTTGTACATTCTGGTCCCAAACACACTGTAGAATTTATCTAGTTTGAGACCACATTAACTGCCCTGGCTCAATGCTAGGGAAGTCTGGGAACTGTAGTTTTATGAGACATTTAACCTCCTCTGTCAAAGAGCTTTGGTACCACAATAAACTCCACTTCCCACGATTCCCTAAAACTGAGCCAGGGCAGTTAAAGTGGTCCCAAACTGAATTATTTCTACAGTGTTTTGTTTTTTTTGTTTTTTGTTTTGTTTTTTTGTTTTTTTGGGGGGTGACCTTTGTCTCAAAGGTGGTACAAGCTCCTTTTGCATCATAGTCTGGTTTGTCATGGCTGTGTCTCCGAATTCTGTGCTCAGTTTTCTTTGTATTGAATTGAAGAACCTAATTGGAGGAGACCAAAGTTGCATTGCCTCCAGGGACAGAAACTGATGGTTTATATAAAGAGAGTACAGTCATCATCTGTGTTTTGGTTGGATGACGGATGTTGATAGGCTCAGCAGAGGCTGGAGAAAGAATAAAATCAGCTAAGAAGAGAGGGAAAACAAACTGCTTTTGCATTCTCAGCCAGGGGAGAAGGATGAAAATCCAGCCTGCCCAGCTAATGCTGTTCCTAATTTATATATACTGGATGTTGTAATATATAGTGATGCTGAAGGATATTAACTCTTGGAAGCCTATAGGTACACTGTTATGACTGTTATGAGATGCATAGCTCCGCAACAGATAGGATGGTATTCCTAAATGGATAAATGGCTGAATTATATTGTTTAAGATGATAATGTTCTTCTATGTGATAACTATAAAAGATAGCCTGTCAGAGAGATGCAGAAATAATGATTCATATGAAAGTGAAATATCTTGCTTGCTGTATTCTGGAATACACTGTGGTATGATGAATGTAGGATGTCTTATATACAATCTGAAGTAATGAAAGCAAAATGTTTGGCTAGTAACATCTTTGTGTTTTTCCCTAAGGGGAATGTGTAGATTTGCATGTCTATGATAATATAATAAATAACCTGGAAATTACCTGCTCATTCTCCCTAAAAATATCCTGAGATTCTAATACTTAAAAATGCTTAAGAGAAGAGTTGATATTAAGTCTGCCTTTCTGGTTTTTACCGCCATCACAAGCTGGATGCTCAGGTGGCCTAAAGATGATGATGGGACCCCAGACAGACTACAGAGTAGCTGACAAATGGCAAAGGACTCGCAATCCCTCAGTCTGAAGAGCGTTGGAGAATCATGCCTGTTTCATTACTTTACCAATCTTCTCCACTTGAAATGAACACTCCCAACTCCCTAAACTTTTCGTCATATGATTTGCTGGTTTCCAGGCTTTTTATTATCAATTTAGATTAACATATTTCTTTGCTTTGTTCTGAAACACAACAGGGACATTAACCTCCTTTACCTCCTGCCAGGTGGGTTATGGTTTTATCTCCCGGGATGTTAATGATGACACCCAATTCCCTTTTTACTACCAAATGACCCCCAAAGAAGAAATCTTGTACCCAGGGATTGTCCAACTCCTCCTGTATCTTGGATGGACATGGATTGCTCTCTTTGCTCCAGACAATGACAATGGAGAAAGGTTTCTGCATACCCTGATGCCAGAGCTCATTCGACATGGGATCTGTGTGGCCCTCTCAGAAAGGATCTCAGAATTTGTTGTGCCTCGTGTGAAAATTTCCCCTGATGATGTTCTCAGGTGGAGGCAAGTGAAGGTGTTTGTTACCTATGCAGAGACTCGCTCCTTTTTAGCTGTCATATTCCTTTTAACAATGTTACTTCAACTCTGGGCAGAATCCATCGAAGGGAAAGTCTGGGTCACAACAGCTTTGTGGGACATCAGCTCAACATTGTCAAGGTTAAGTTTTCAGCACAGCCATTGGTTCCTCTCCTTCTCAATCCAGTTGAAAAATCAGCCCCAATATGACCATTTCATGTACACCCTTCATCAGCAGTTAGAGATCTTTCCTTGTTCAATTTCAAAACACAAGCTATCAGTGAAAGGCTGGAATAGATGTGAACAGACAAAGGATTTGCCTCTGGATGTGTTTGAGGAAAGTGTGTCTAGAGACAGCTACGGAGTCTATGACAGTGTCCTGGCAGTGGCGTATGCCTTGCATGCTGCATCCTCACACAGAAGCAAGCACATGAAGACAGTGGGCAGAGGAGACAGGTTGAAACATCCAAAATTGCAACCATGGCAGGTATTTGTTCCTCTTTTCATCAGGGACTTCTTTTTAAAGCTTGGGAAAACTTACTGCTTTGTTTAGAGCAAAATTGTCAAACTCATTTAGCAGACACCATGCTACAAAACTGGGTGTTATTGGAGGGAAAAGGTACGGAGGTGACATAGAATCATAGAATCATAGAGTTGGAAGAGACCACAAGGGCCATCCAGTCCAACCCGCCTGCCATGCAGGAATTCCCAATCAAAGCATCCCCGACAGATGGCCATCCAGCCTCTGCTTAAAGACCTCCAAGGAAGGAGACTCCACCACAATCTCCATTGAGGGAGTGTGTTCCACTGTCAAACCGCCCTTACTGTCAGGAAGTTCCTCCTAATGTTGAGGTGGAATCTCTTTTCTTGCAGCTTGCATCCATTGTTTTGGGTCCTAGTCCCTGGAGCAGCAGAAAACAAGCTTGTTCCCACCTCGATATGACATCCCTTCAAATATTTAAACACTGCTATCATATCACCTCTCAGCCTTCTCTTCTCCAGGCTAAACATCCCCAGCTCCCTAAGTCGTTCCTCATAGGGCTTAGTTTCCAGACCCTTCACCATTTTAGTTACCCTCCTTTGGACACGCTCCAGTTTCTCCACATCCTTTTTGAATTGTGGTGCCCAGAACTGGACACAGTATTCCAGGTGAGGCCTGACCAAAGCAGAATAGAGTGGCATTATTACTTCTCTTGAACTAGACACTATACTTCTAGTGATGCAGCCTAAAATTGCATCGGCCTTTTCAGCTGCTGCATCGCACTGTTGATTCATGTTCAACTTGTGGTCCACCTGGATTCCTAGATCCCTTTCACATGTAGTCTCATTCAGCCAGGTGTCCCCTATTGTATATCTGTACATTTCGTTTTTCCGCCCTAAGTGCAGTACCTTACATTTCTCCATGTTGAATTTCACTTTGTTAGCTTTGGCCCAACTTTCTAGTCTGTTCAAGTCATTTTGAATTTTGATACTGTCCTCTGGGGTATTAGCTACTCCTCCTAATTTGGTGTCGTTTGCAATTTTGATAACTATGCCCCCAATACCATCATCCAAGTCATTAATAAAGATATTGAATAGCACTGGGCCCAGGAGAGATCCCTGTGCACCCCACTGGTCACTTCTTTCCAGGTTGAAAAGGAGCCATTGTTGAGCACCCTTTGGGTTCGACCAGCCAACCAATTACAAATCCATGTAACAGTTATTTTGTCTAGCCCACATTTTTCCAGCTTGTTTGCAAGAATGTGATGAGGAACCTTGTCAAAGGCCTTACTGAAATCAATATATACTATATCCACAGCATTCCCTTCATCTACCAAGCTGGTAATTTTATCAAAAAAAGAGATCAGATTTGTCTGGCATGACCTGTTTCTCTGAAACCCATGTTGACTTTTTGTGATTATGAAATTACCTTCCAGATGTTCACAGACTCTCTGTTTAATGATCTGCTCCAGAATCTTTCCTGGTATTGATGTCAGACTAACTGGACGATAATTGTTGGGATCCTCTTTTTTCCCCTTTTTGAAAATGGGGACAACATTTGCCCTCCTCCAGTCCGCTGGGACTTCTCCTGTTTTCCAGGAGTTCTCAAAGATTATTGCCAATGGTTCCGATATCACATTTGCTGTCATGAACCGAGGTTCTCTGTTGTTCTTTTCATCCAGAGAGAAATTTAGCCACCCTAGACTATAGGACTTTCAACAAAGACACATAGGAAACCAGATCTGGGTTTAGACACTTTGCATGTAACATTTCTTGAAACACAGAAACAGAGACACCTAAAACAATCATTTCTAATATCAGATACTCAATATAACAAAAAGTATCAAGAGCTCTTTTCATTCACTCACACATTCATACATTCATACTCACGATCCTTCACTGGAAGTTGATCAAGCTTCCAAGAAGGGTGGATGGCCCCTGGTTGCTGCGGATCAGGAACCACAAGGTGAAGTGGGAGAAGTACTGCCTTTTATACCCTTTTTTCTCTTCTTTCTTGAAATAAACATGTTCTGCTTACCATGGGTTCAGAACAGTTCAGTTCTTTGCACAAGTTTCAGTACATTCTGTGTGTGCCGGATCTCACTCGGCCATATCAACATCATTCATATTCGACAGATTGTATTGTCCTGGTTATGCTTGGTCAGCATCTCCACTTCTGAGGCCAAGTTTCTCCCATTCCTCGCTTCCACCATCCAAGTTCCTCCTTCAATAGTGCTTTGCACGGCATCCATTTTATTTGGTTCTTTCAGGGCCTTGTCACTCCAGGAACCCATTCACTCAGCCATTCTCTCACATTGCCAGTTCTTTTAATACCCTTGGATGTAATTCATTTGGTCCTGGAGACTTATATTCATTTAGATTGACCAGATGTTTCTGTACTATCTCTTTACTTATTCTGTGCTGAAATTCTCCTATTCTGTCCTCTGCTCCATTATCCTCAGGTTGAGCACCCTTTGCCTTTTCTGAGAAGACTGAAGCAAAGAAGGTGTTGAGTAATTCTGCCTTTTCTCTGTCTTCTGTTAACTTTTTGCTATCTTCTCCACACAGTGGCCCTACCATTTCCTTCTTCTTTCTTTTGCTACAGACATACCCAAAAAAGTCCTTTTTATTGTCCTTAACCCCTCTAGTAAGCCTGAGTTCATTCTGTGCTTTGGCTTTTCTGACTTTACCCCTACATGTGCTTGCTATTTGTTTGAATTCCTCTTTAGTGCTTTTCCCCTTTTCCATTTCTCATACATCTCCCATTTAAAACTTAGTTCAGTTGCAAGTTCCTTAGTCATCCATCCTGGTTTCTTGAGACACCTCCCATTTTTCCTCCTCATTGATACGGTTTGAAATTGTGCCTTCAGTATCTCCCTTTTGAGAAACTCCCATCCTACTTGAACTCCCTTCTCTTTTAGTATTCCTGTCCATGGGAACACCCCCAGTATTTCTCTAAGTTTAGTAAAATCAGCTTTCCTAAAGTCTAGAATGTGTGTCTGACTATGCCTGGCTTCTCCTTTCCACTGTATAATAAACTCGAGGAGGACATGATCACTCCCGCCTAAGGATCCAACCACTTGCACCCCATTAACTAGGTCTTCCCTGTTAGTTAGGATCAGATCCAAAATAGCTGACTCCCTCGTTGCCTCTTCCACCTTTTGAACAATGAAATTGTCTTCCAGGCAAGAGAGGAATTTGCTAGACCTTGAGGATTTTGCTGAGTTTGACTTCCAGCAAATATCCGGATAGTTGAAGTCACGCATCACTACTATATTTCTCCTTTCTGAGTGTGTGGTCATCTGTTCTAGAAAGGCATCATCCAATTCTTCTGCTTGAGTTGGGGGTCTGTAGTAGACTCCCACACTAACATCCCTGTTGTTTCCCTCCCCTTTAATTTTTATCCAGATGCTCTCCACTTGGCTTTCAGGATTGATGTCCTGGATTTCTTCACTGGTGTAAATATCCCTGACATATAATGCTATTCCTCCTCCTTTCCTGTTTCGCCTGTTTCTCTTGAAAAGGTTATACCCCTGTATTTCTACATTCCAGTCATGAGACTCATCCCACCAGGTTTCAGTGATGCCTATTATATCATATTTGCTTTGTTGTGCTAGGAGTTCAAGTTCATCTTGCTTATTTCCCATGCTCTGTGCATTAGTGTAGAGACATCTAAGACCATGTGTCCCCTTTACTTGCTGCCTGTGCACATTTTTTTTTGCCTCCCACTGTTGGGTCCCTGTACTGTTTGCCTTGTTTCCTCTATGACAGTTTGACTATTTTTTCCAGTCCTTTTGTCTTCCAGGACGTTGTCTCCCTTCCCCACACAGTTCAGTTTAAAGCCCTCCTGATCAAATTCTGTTAGCAAAAACATTTCTTCCAACTGGTGTGAGATGCAGCCCATCCCTTGCCAGGAGTCCGACCTCATGGAACTGCAGCCCATGATCCAAGAATCCAAATCTTTCTCGATGACACCATCTGCGGAGCCAATTGTTGACATCTGCTATTTTCCTCTCTCTTCCTGGACCATGCCCTTGAACTGGCAGAAGAGACGAGATGACAATCTGTGCCTCCATTTCTTTCAGCTTCTTACCTAGAGCCTCGTAATCCCTTTTGATATTCTGAAGGCTGTGTCTTGCTGTGTCATTCATTCCCACATGGAACAAAAGGAATGGGTATAGGTCAGTAGGCCTGACCAGTCTTGTCAGCCTCTCTGTCACATCTCGGATCTTTGCCCCAGGGAGACAACACACCTCCCGAGACATCTTGTCAGGCCCACAAATCACTGCTTCTGTTCCCCTCAGCAAGGAGTCCCCTACCATGACCACACGCCTCCTCCAAGGCTTAGCAGCGACTGTTCCCTGTGGTGGAACAGGGTCCCCTGCTCTGTCTCTAAAATCTGTCCATGCTGCTCTTCCTCATCCTCCTTGCTAAGAGTAAAAGCTTGAAATCGATTCTGTAGCTGCAAGCTCCCAGAACGATCCCTGGTCTCCTTACTTCTGCGTGTGACCTTCCTCCAGCTTTCTACCTCCTGTGTGTGTGATGTGACTTTCTCTTCCCCAGTGACTTCCTCTGTGTGTTCCCCGTCCAAGACCATTTGTTCTGTTCTGTCTAGGAAAGCCTCTTGCTCCCTAATATGTTGAAGTGTAGCTACCTGCGACTCCAGCTGTTGTACTTTGTCCCCCAAGAGGGCTACCAACTTACACTTGGAGCATGTGTAGTTCACCACATCTGTAGGTAGGAAGACAAACATCCCACAGGTATTGCAGGTGACGGCAGCAGTTCCTTCAGTGTCCATACTAAGTCTTAATTAGTACCTGAAAGAGGACTATGACTGTCCTCCTCAAAGAAAATCCCTCGCTATCACCAGTGTTAAAGTCTGCTGATGACCAGAACTTTTCTAAAATTAGTAGTGGTTATAAAATTAGCGCGCTGTTTGGGAACTGCTTCCTTCCTCTTTCCTAGCAGGAACTGGCCTGGAAAGACTCTTTCTGTTTCTCCTTTCCTGGCAGAAACCACCTAGAAAGCCTCTTTCTCTTTCTCCTTTCTGTTAGAAACTCCTCCTCCTTCCCCTGTCCTGGCCAAACTGACCTGAAACTGACCCCGTCAGCAGTTGTATAGAGCTAACTGCCTAGCCCATCCCCTATTGACTCGCAAATGCCACTCAACAAAGCCCCACCCGCTGAGTCACAGTCACACTCTCCCCAAGTGTTTTTAAAAATAATTTAAATACTTACCCACTCAAGATGGCTGCCTGGAAACTGCTTTCTCCTTTTTCCTAGCAGGGACTGGCCTGGAAAGCCTCTTTTTCTTTCCCCTTTCCTGGCAGAAACTGCCTAGAAAGCCTCTTTCTCTTTCTCTTTTCTGTTAGAAACTGGCCTGGAGAGCCTCCTCCTCCTCCTTCCACTGTCCTGGCCAAACATGTAACAAAAAGAATGGTTTCTCTCAGATGCAACTCCATTTCAAGAAGCTCCTTCAGCTGGTTGGATGGCAGGATGGTGCATCAATCTCAGTCTCACTGGGCTTCAGTCAGTAAGGGAGGTCTAAGCTAGAGGTCAGGTTTAGCTAAGACAAGGCAAGAATTTATAAGTGTGCAATTTGCATAGTAAGGCAAAGGCAAGTTCAGGAAACAAAGGGTATGGTAGCATCAAATGTTGCTTCTGTAACAGACAACCCCAAGCTGTAACTAGATAGATACTTCAGCTCAGGCCAGGAGATGTTCACAAGCATCATCCTCTTCCAGGAAAATGGCCTGGATGAGTCACAACAAGGAGGGTGGCATTGAAAATTCATGTCTGCTAAAGTTTCCAGGACATAGAGGAGAATGGGAGAAACACAATCATCTCAGGACAGGGAGATGGCTGCAAGGAGGTCTCATGGTGCAGATGGAAGCCCAGAGGAAAGCACTATCTCTTGTAACTCAGTGGTAGATGTCCTACCTGGCACATGACAAGTCCCAGCTTCCATCTATGCCTTCATCTGTGGTACCTCCACAGTAGAGATGGGAGAGGGGAAAACCTTGGACAGTGTTCACGAGAATTTCCTCAACCTGTCATTTTCTAGATGTCTTGGATTTAAGTCCCTTGTCTCTCAGCCATTAGGATTGCTATCCATAACATATGGAAAGCATAGGGCTGAGGGAAGCTGGTGTCACAATGGTTTGAATACTAGCCTTCTCTAAATTCCTAAAGCAGAAACAAGGGATACAGAAAGGGACCTCAGTTTGGGGGAGCAAGAGGATGGAAGGCCAAACAACAGCACCATGATGGCCTCTGAAAGCATGTCCCTGAACCACTTCCTGGACCTCATAATGAACGGTGGGAGCATAATGACTGATTCTGTTCCTCTCTGCCCTTCTAGCTTCACTCGTTCCTGAGTGACTTGGTACTCTTCAACACCTCCCAGAGCACCATCTATTTGGATGAAGATGGGGAACTGAGAGCCCACTTTGATATCTGGAATACTGTGGTGTGGCCCAACAGATCAGTTGCCACAGTGAAATTTGGGAGTCTAGAGAGACAGGAGTCATCAGACAAAAACTTCTACATTGAGGAAGGTGCTATTGTGTGGCTCAAGGGGCTTAACCGGGTAAGGAAAAGCTAATTCTTGGGTAGTTTCTATTCCTTAAGCTAAGACAGACAATAGATCAACCTGGGCTGCTGTTGGAGAGATAATTGGATAGTTACCTGATGCAAAGGTTATGGCTACACTTTTGTGTAAAAGCAAATTGGACTAGTGTTCACTGTTGCAGCCACCTTGAATCACATTTTGGGAGAATGGTGGGATATAAATGAAACAAAATTGGGGCTCATCCAGGGGCCAATTTATAGCACAAACTACATCATACCAAAGGAACAGCTCATGTCCAGAAGGTTGTCCCTGCTGCCCTTGGACATTTAAATTGTCTCTGAAAAGGGCATGCTTCCACACCCCTATCCCTTTAGGCTGAGGGATCGAGGGTCCTTTGCTATTCATCAGCTAGTCTGTATCAGTTTGGAGGCCCCTGTTATTAATCCTTGGTTTTCTGGGCTCCCAGTTCATGAATCACAATACAGTCCAAACATGCATCAACACTCCACTTCAGCACTCTTAAGTATTTGAATCTCACAATATTAGTATGGGAGAATGGGTAGGCGCAAAGAAAGCCCAACTGTCCCTTAGGCTATTTGTCATATACAGTCATATATATACAAATATACACTCCCGTTACGGAGAAACATAGACTTTTCAGTGACAAGTTACAATACTTCCATTCCATTCCATATGAGGCATCATATATTTATAAGGAATTGAACCTTTATACCATCTGTGTTTCCTTAGCAGACACAGGCTTAAAGCACAGATGAATTTAACATCTTAAATATAACTTCTGTGAATAAATTCACAGGCAAGCAAAGTGGCTAGAGAGACAACTGAATCACTCCATCCCCATTGGTGCCTCTAAATCTGGATAGTAGTGCAATGCTTTCTCTCTTACATGCACACACCCACACCCACAGAGAGACTCACCAATATCTAACATCAAAACTCACACTTTAAAGAAGATGTCTATTGCTGAGCCTAAATGTGCTCCTTTCTTTTAAAGTTTTTAATACTCATGTCAAGAATCAACACTAAATGATGTATCAGTGAAATCAGAACAAAGAACTGACATGGATAAGCCCAATGCTATTCTTTAAAATAGTTTCTTTTGGACAGTTTTCCTCCCCAGAAGCAGAGGGAAATGGGAAGATGAAGTTTAATAGCTTCTTCAAATGTCATTTCTAACCTTTGCCCCCTCCTTCACATTCCTTCACATTCCTTGTAATTTATGCTTAGACCCCCTCAGGTTTCCAATGTGTGGAAGGCTGCCTCCCTGGATTCTTCAAGGTTGTTCAGGAAGGAAAACCCAAATGCTGCTATGACTGTCTTCCCTGTCCTGAAGGAACCATCTCTGCTCAGGAAGGTAGGAGGTTCTAGATTCATTGAGAAATGGTGTACACTGGGTGGGGTGGAGGACCTTCCTCATGTCTCAGTAACATCCTAACTTCAAGTGTTGGACAATGCGAGTGTAAGCAAGCTAGCCTAGATGGAAATAAAGTAGCAATAGGAGGTGCTGCAGACACAAAAGATTGGCTTGATGAAATAGGCTACCCCAGGTGGGTGGTTTTTATCTGCCTTTTCTTATCACCACTGTGTGACCCTGGAGAAAATGCAACCATTGTCTAGACCACCAAGAACATGCTGAATATGAATTTCAAAAGGGTGTCCACCTTGGTGTTTTCCCTGTATGGTTGTGTGGGAGAGAAATTCTCCAGTTGTTGTGGCTATTGTTCTTGTTTTTCACTTATTTTTATGTTCACACTTTTGGAAGTTGTTTCTGTGCTCTCATGTTCCTGCTTGAAACCCTGTAAAAAATGAGCAATTCTCACACAAGTCTATTTTGAATCCCATTGTGGGAGAAAGGCGGGATACAAATCCTTGAAATATACAAACATACAAATAAATAAATAAATATTTTGTGCATTTAACAAAAATGTGCAAAATCCAATTTTGAGGGTGCGGAAGGTTAATCTCAGAAGAGAGGGCATCATCCTTCTGGCTGTCTTTAAGTTTATTTCATTTCATTTTATTTTTGCATTTTCTGATTTACCAAACCATCATTATTGTAGAAAAGGATGGAAGTTTTCAGACCAAGAAGGTATAGAAATGGGTGCCAAGGCTTCACTCCACAAAATGACAACCTGTCCAAATTTAAGTTCTCCTCAATAGCAGATTCATTTATATACCACTTCATACTGCACTAAGCAGTCTCTAAGTGATTTACAACTGTAACCTAATTGCCCCCAACAAGCTAGGTATTCATTTTAGAGACCTCAGAAGGATGCCAGACTGAGTGGACCCTGAGCCCCTGGCTGGGATTAAACTCACAACCTTTTGGTATGTGAGTGAGTAGCTGCAGTACTGTCATTTAACCACTGTGCCACCAAAGTAATGCAAACTGAAGATGTGGTGCTTTTGGGAAATTAGCTGCCAACTGAAAACATGTCGGACAGAACCCAGAGGAGCATACTTGGGAGATGGGTCATGCCAAAATCACTCTTTTGCTTCCTTGTCTTTACAGATGCTGACGTATGCCCCAATTGCCCAGAAGATGAGCATCCACACAAAGACCGAGATCACTGTATCCCCAAAGACAACACTTTTTTATCTTATGAAGAAACTCTGGGCATCATTGTGGTCTCCTCTGCCCTTTTCCTCTTCATAACCACAAGTCTTGTTTTAGGTCTCTTCATTAAAAACCAAGAAACTCCAATAGTCAAAGCCAATAACCGGGACCTCTCCTACATTCTCCTCATCTCCCTCCAGCTCTCTTTCTTGTCCTCCTTCCTCTTCATTGGCCAGCCAAGGAAAGTCACCTGCATCCTCCAACAAACAGCCTTCAATATAATTTTCTCAGCTGCCGTCTCTTCTGTTTTAGCCAAAACCATCACTGTGGTGCTGGCCTTCCTGGCCACCAAGCCAGGGAACACAGCAAGGAGATGGCTGGGGAAGACTTTTGCAAATGCCCTTGTCATTTCTTGTGCTGGAGTCCAAGTTGTCCTCTGCTCCATCTGGCTGAGCTTCGCTCCTCCATTCCCTGACTCTGATATGAACTCCCAGCCTGGAGAGATCCTACTGAAATGTAACCAAGGGTCGGTGGCCATGTTCTACTCTGCCCTTGGCTACCTGGGCTTCCTAGCTGCCATCTGCTTCATGGTGGCTTTCCTGGCTAGGAAGCTGCCTGGGTCCTTCAACGAAGCCAAGCTGATCACCTTCAGCATGCTGGTCTTCTGCAGCGTCTGGATCTCCTTTGTGCCCACCTACCTCAGCACAGAAGGCAAATACATGGTAGCTGTGCAGATCTTCTCCATCTTGGCCTCTGGTACTGGGCTCCTAGGCTGTATCTTTATCCCCAAGTGTTACATAATTGTTTTAAAGCCTGACCTTAACACTAAGAAGCATCTAAAAAACTAAAAAACGGCATCTGTGTGATAAAATATTTTCTCTGTAAGCAACTCATGTGCGGAACAGCAATAAAAACCCCCTAAAAACTGTCTTGAGAATTCAAGTACTAATATTGCAAACTGGTCTTTCTTCTATGTTCAGGAACAATTCATCCCATCCTGAGTAATTTGATTTGCGATTACCTAATTGAAAAACACAAATCCTTCTGTCTCCAATCTACACCCAGGGTTACCCTGACTGGATGATTTGAACTTCAATTGAACTTGCTGTTTCTTTTAATATCCCTTAGTAGACAAGATTGATGAGGAACTCTGGGAATCCCCAAATGCTCATCTTATTTTTCAGTAAAATTGCTTCCATCTCACTCCATACTGGGAGGATTCTCCCATTCCCATCTTTCTCTATTTCCTGCTTCCAGGATGGCTTTGAACTGAGGAGAGCCAGGGTGGAGAGACGAACCCATGTACAGACATCTTTCTGCCTTAACACTTGTAGCGTTGTATTTGTGAGGAGAAGGATGCATATGCAAAAGCTTTCCTGATTTTGCTGCCTACAAGTATATAGTCCCCAAAGAGCCCACACCTGCAGGAGCATGTCCTGCCCCAAGGCTTAATTGAAGTGTGTCCAGAGGAGCGTGATAAATGTCAGGGATGATGGGAGTTGTAGCTTTTCACCTCTGGCTCTAACTCACCACCTTGTTATGCAGCAGAGCTGACCAGCTTTGATCAGTGGTTGATGCTTCTTTCCCAAGCAGCAGAGTTTCAGAGAATAGGCTGAAGACCCTGAAAAACTCTCCAAGCCTTCTCACTCTTCTTCCTGAGATGTCTCCAAACTTCTCCAGGATTCTTCTGGTTCTTGTATCTTCCCTCAAGACACCAGACAACTCAGTAGTCTTATATAAAAGATCTACTTTATTCTACTATATATAAATACTATATGCCCTACAAATCACAATCTCTACTCCACCAAAATACTCCACACTCTTCTTCCTACTACTCCACAATACTCCACAATACTCCACACTATGCATTGACAAACATTGCACTTATAGCCATTGTTAGTCACCACCCACTAGTCAGTTTCCACCCAGTGGGCGTGTACATTCATTTTGATTGGTTTACATATATCATCCCATACTTAAGGCCAACCCAAGTATTTCATCATTTTACCTTGACTACTTAATGAATCTCAGGTGTTTGCAATCTATAACAGGTGTTTTCAATATACACTCTATAACTTTGTCCTTGACTCTCAAGGCTTCCAAAATACATTATTCTTTTCACCTGTGTAGCTTCATGATTGTTCCTGCTTAGTCACTGTGACTATCACATACATATTTTATTTCTATTACTGTATGTCCCATGTTGCATTTTTCCCATCCTGAGTAATTTGATTTGCGATTACCTAATTGAAAAACACAAATCCTTCTGTCTCCAATCTACACCCAGGGTTATCCTGACTGGTTGATTTGAACTTCAATTGAACTTGCTGTTTCTTTTAATATCCGTTAGTAGGCAAGATTGATGAGGAACTCTGGGAATCCCCAAATGCTCATCTTATTTTTCAGTAAAATTGCTTCCATCTCACTCCATACTGAGGAGAAGGATGCATATGCAAAAGCTTTCCTGATTTTGCTGCCTACAAGTATACAGTCCCCAAAGAGCCCACACCTGCAGGAGCATGTCCTGCCCCAAGGCTTAATTGAAGTGTGTCCAGAGGAGCGTGATAAAATGGTGAAGGGTCTGGAAACCATGAATCCCTATGAGGAACGACTTAGGGAACTGGGTATGTTTAAGCCAGAGAAAAGGCGGTTAAGAGGTGATATGATAGCCCTGTTTAAGTATTGGAAGGGGTATCACATTGAGCATGGAGCAATCTTGTTTTCTGCTGCTCCAGAGAACAGGACCCAGATCAATGGATGCAAGATACAGGAAAAGAGATTCCACCTCAACATTAGGAGGCATCCATTGTTGTGGGTCCTGGTCTCTGGAGCAGCAGAAAACAAGCAAGCTCCCTCCTCAATATCACATCCCTTTGAACTTCCGGTTGGTAATGGCGTTCCGGCAAGATGCTCACCAGTAATTCTCCGGTGGCCATCTTACACCGCAGTGGTTCGCGGACCCCTTGAAGGTTTTCTGGGAGTCTGAAAGTGTTCCTTTGGCATAAGGAATCCAGAGGGGGCTCATTGGAGGGTCTGTTACCGAGTTTCTGTCAAGTAGATCGAGATTCCATTATGAAACCCAGATCATTTGGACTGGACCTGCGGGGCTCAAGAGCAAGCCACAACCCTGCGTTGGAGCGGTTGTGGCCTCACAGGAGCACCACCAATTTTAAACAAATTTTTAATTGCAATTGGAACAGTATTAAAGGACGGCAGATCAGAAGGATTTGAAAATAACCCAAGATAAAAACATCCGACACCCTTCTTTATTTCTTGGACTGGAGTGGATCCTTTTGGCCAGGACAGGGGAAGGAGAAGGAGGCTTTCCAGGCCAGTTTCTGAAAGAAAGGAGAAAGAGAAGGAGGCTTTCCAGGCAGTTTCTGCCAGGAAAGGAGAAAGAGAAGGAGGGTTTCCAGGACAGTTCCTGCTAGGAAAGAGGAAGAAAGCAGTTTCCAGGCAGCCATTTTGAGTGGGTAAGTTTTTAAATTCTTTTAAAAAACACTTGGGGACAGTGTGACTGTTACTCAGTGGGTGGGGCTTTGTTGAGTTGCATTTGCGAGTCACTAGGGTGTGGGCTAGCCAGTTAGCTCTATACAACTGCTCCCAGAGGCCAGTTTCAGGTCAGTTTCGGCCAGGACAGGAAAAGGAGTAGGAGGCATTCCAGGTCAGTTTCTGAAAGAAAGGAGAAAGAGAAGGAGGCTAGGCACGCAAATTTTATAACCACTACTAATTGTAGAAAAGTTCCAGTCATCAGTAGACTTTAACACTGGTGTTAGAGAGGCATTTTCTTTGAGGAGGAAAGCCGTAGTCCTCTTTCAGGTACTAATTAAGACTTAGTATGGACTGCTGCCGTCACCGGCAATACCTGTGGGATGTTTGTCTTCCTACCTACAGATGTGGGGAACTACACATGTTCCAAGTGCAAGTTGGTAGCCCTCTTCGGGGAGAAAGTACAGCAGCTGGAGGTGGTGGGCGCTACACTTCAGCATATTAGGGAGCAAGAGGCTTTCCTAGACAGAACAGAACAAACGGTCTTGGACGGGGAACACACAGAGGAAGTTGCTGGGGAAGACAAGGTCACATCCAATATACAGGAGGTAGACAGCTGGAGGAATGTCACACACAGAAGTAGGGAGACCAGGGATAGTTCTGGGAGCTTGCAGCTACAGAATCGATTTCAAGCTCTTTCCCTTACCAAGGAGGATGAGGAAGAGCAGCATGGACAGACTTCAGGGACAGAGCAGGGGACCCTGTTCCACCACAGGGAACAGTCGCTGCTAAGCCTCGGAGGAGGCGTGTGGTTGTGGTGGGGGACTCCTTCCTGAGGGGAACAGAAGCAGTGATTTGTGGGCCTGACAAGATGTCTCGGGAGGTGTGTTGTCTCCCTGGGGCAAAGATCCGAGATGTGACAGAGAGGCTGACAATACTGGTCAGGCCTACTGACCAATACCCATTCCTTTTGTTCCATGTGGGAATGAATGACACAGCAAGACACAGCCTTCAGAATATCAAAAGGGATTACGAGGCTCTAGGTAAGAAGCTGAAAGAAATGGAGGCACAGATTGTCATCTCGTCTCTTCTGCCAGTTGAAGGGCTTGGTCCAGGAAAAGAGGGGAAAATAGCAGATGTCAACAATAGTAAGATGTAATGTAATGTAATGTAAGATGTCAACCACAGATGGTGTCATCGAGAATGATTTGGATTCTTAGATCATGGGCTTTGGTTCCATGAGGGTGGACTCCTGGCAAGGGATGGGCTGCATCTCACACCAGTTGGAAGAAATCTTTTTGCCAATAGTCTCAAGAATTTGATTGGGAGGGCTTTAAACTGAATTATGTGGGGAAGGGAGCCAGCGTCCTGGAAGACAAAAGGACTGGAAAAAAATAGTCAAACTGTCATAGAGGAAACAAGGCAAACAGTACAGGGACCCAACAGTGGGAGGCAAAAAAAGTGCACAGGCAGCAAGTAAAGGGGACACATGGTCTTAGATGTCTCTACACTAATGCACAGAGCATAGGAAATAAGCAAGATGAACTTGAATGCCTAGCACAACAAAGCAAATATGATATAATAGGCATCACTGAAACCTGGTGAGATGAGTCTCATGACTGGAATGTAGATATACAGGGGTATAAACTTTTCAAGAGAAATAGGCAAAACAGGAAAGGAGGAGGAATAGCATTGTATGTCAGGGATATTTACACCAGTGAAGAAATCCAGGACATCAATCCTGGAAGCCAAGTGGAGAGCATCTGGATAAAAATTAAAGGGGGGGGGGAAACAACAGTGATGTTAGTGTGGGAGTCTACTACAGACCCCCAACTCAAGCAGAAGAATTGGATGATGCCTTTCTAGAACAGATGACCACACACTCAGAAAGGAGAAATATAGTAGTGATGCGTGACTTCAACTATCCGGATATTTGCTGGAAGTCAAACTCAGCAAAATCCTCAAGGTCTAGCAAATTCCTCACTTGCCTCGAAGACAATTTCATTGTCCAAAAGGTGGAAGAGGCATCAAGGGAGTCAGCTATTTTGGATCTGATCCTAACTAACAGGGAAGACCTAGTTAATGGGGTGCAAATGATTGGATCCTTAGGCAGTAGTGATTATGTCCTCCTCAAGTTTATTATACAGTGGAAAGGAGAAGCCAGGCATAGTCAGACACACATTCTAGACTTTAAGAAAGCCGAATTTAGTAAACTTAGAGAAATACTGGGGGTGATCCCATGGTCAGGAATACTAAAAAGAAGGGATTTCAAGACGGATGGGAGTTTCTCAAAAGGGAGATACTGAAGGCACAATTTCAAACCGTGCCAATGAGGAGGAAAAATGGGAGGTGTCTCAAGAAACCAGGATGGATGACTAAGGAACTTGCAACTGAACTATGTTTTAAATGGAACACGTATAAGAAATGGAAAAATGGGGAAATCACCAAAGAGGAATTCAAACAAATAGCTAGCATGTGTAGGGGTAAAGTCAGAAAAGCTAAAGCGCAGAATGAAATCAGGCTTGCTAGAGAGGTTAAGAACAATAAAAAGGGCTTTTTTGGGTATGTCAGCAGCAAAAGGAAAAAGAAGGAAATGGTAGGGCCACTGTGTGGAAAAGAGGGCAAAAAGATAACAGGGGTCAGAGAAAAGGCAGAATTACTCAACACCTTCTTTGCTCAGTCTTCTCAGAAAAGGCAAAGGGTGCTCAACCTAAGGATAATGGAGCAGAGGACAGAATAGGAGAATTTCGGCACAGAATAAGTAAAGAGATAGTACAGAAATATCTGGTTAATCTAAATGAATATAAGTCTCTTGGACCAGATGAATTATATCCAAGGGTATTAAAAGAACTGGCAAACATAATATCGGAACCGTTGGCAATAATCTTTTTTTTATTTATTTATTTTTATTGGGGTTTTTTACATTTACATATATACCAACGAATTACAAAACTCATATAATTCTCTGAGCAAGGACTGCAACATAATCTTGACATAACTAAGATCTCTTCTGTTTTACATTTCTAAAAAGAAAGTCCGCACGTTAATATATCATATTTAGAGCTTCAAATACAACCAGGTATTATTATTTTCACATATTCCAAACAATAATTAATTTTTCTAATGACCTATTTTAACATATAGACACTGCATGAAAGCTGCCGTGGGGTATTTCACACTCTAGATAATATTTAATTATGCTTTAATGTGAGTGAATGCGGAAAACTTCAGAAGATTTTACCGCCTCTGAAGAAAACAGTCTTTCTATGAGCTCAAATATGTTATCCACTTGCTAGTTACAATTAACACTTAATAATCAAAGTAGGCGAATGTTAAAAACAGTATCTATATTATTCATTAAAGCGATATGCATTTTAAATGATTAATTATACTTAATTAATTTTTATCCCTGAAGAGACGAATTTACATATTGCCAATTTTTTTTAAGTTACACTGATCAATTGTAAGAAGAAAAAAAAGAAAAAAAAAACATTACTTTAGGACTATTTCTTTCCTTTATAAATCTTTTCCCAATTCTTTTTATACTCTTGGTCTGATCTTTCTGATAAATACATTGATAGAGAGTCCATTATAGCAAAATCCTTAACTTTTATTTTCCACATATTTAACGTTGGTATGGTTTCTAATTTCCAAAATTTAGCGAAGGTCATCCTAGCAGCTGTAATCATATATAGAATAACACTTTTATTGTCCTGGCTTATTTTACTATCAATTGTGTCCAAGATGTTTAATAAAAATAATTCCGGTTTCAAAGGTATTTTGAGCTGCATAGATTCCTCCATCTCCTTTTGTATTATTTTCCAAAATTCAGAAGCTTTTTCACATGCCCACCACATGTGGAATAGTGACCCCACTTCTTTTTTACATTTCCAGCAAATATTATTTCTAATAATATTCATTTTTTTCATTCTTACAGGGGTGACATACCACCTGTGTAGTATTTTAAAATAATTTTCCTTTAATGTATTACATTTTGAAAATTTGCTGGAGTCCTTCCATGATTTTTCCCAAGCACGCAACGGAATTTGATTACCTATATCCTGCATCCATCTGATCATGCTGTTTTTAACCAGATCATTTTCATATTCAAGTTCTAATAACAAATTATATAATTTTCTAATTCCACGTTGATCTTTTTCCCTTAGAATTTTTTCAAAGCTTGGGTTACCCGTGTCAATATCATAAGTTTCTTTGTCATTCCTGTAGTCTTGTCTGATTTGTAGATATTTTAGCCAGTTCATTTGAATACCTTCTTGTAATAATTGCTCTCTTGATTTTAATCTATAACTACCTTTAGATTTGCGTAATAATTTATCATACGTCAATCTATTTTCTAAGAGTGATGCTTCTTTATCGTGAAATGTGTTTTGTGTAGATGTCCAGCTTGGAATTTTGGAATACCAGATTATTATATATTTTTCCCAAATATGCAGAAGTATTTTCCTAGTTTTATGTACATTGAAGTTTTTGTCAGTTCTGGCACCTCCATAACACAAATAATAATGCCACCCTTTTTTCATGTTTATTCCTTCTAAAGCTAATAGTTTAGAATTTTGCAGAAGGATCCAATCTATTACCCATAATAGTGCACATGCGTTGTAATACAGTTCCAAATTAGGGAGCCCAGCACCCCCTCTTTCTTTCTTCTCTTCTAAAGTACAGAATTTTATTCTGGCTTTCCTTCCATGCCATATGAATTCTGAGATGTCTTTTTTCCATCTGGTAAAAGGTTTTTTATCTTTTAAGATAGGTAAGGCTTGGAATAGGTATAGCATTTTAGGAAGGACTAACATTTTTATTGTTGAAATTCTTCCATGTAGTGACAGTTGGGTTTTGTCCCAGGATTTAAGATCTTTTTTAATCCTGTTCCAAGTTAGTTCATAATTGTTTTTATATAGATCTGCAATGTTATTTGTTACAATAATACCTAAGTATTTCAATTTGTGTGTTATATGAAAATTAGTCTCATTTTTTATCTTTTCCTCTTCTTTAATTGTACAGTTTTTTAGTAATAAACTGCTCTTATCTTTTTTGATTTTAAGACCTGCCACCTTACCGAAGTCTTCCAAAACCTCTTCCAGGTGTTTTATACTTTAGTGGGTTTTCCAAAAATATCACCACATCATCTGCATAGGCCCGGAGGCTAAATTTAAATTTATTTATTTCAGGAGATATTATTTTATTGTCACTTCTTATTTTTATGATTAGAACTTCCATTATAATGATGAAGAGGAGGGAGGATAATGGACAACCCTGGCACATTCCTTTCCAGATATCACAATTTTCTGTTTTTTCTCCGTTGATAATTAATTGAGTTCTTTGTTTTTGATAAATTTGTAAAATCCTGTTCCTATTGTTTGTAGGACCGCCATCAAGAAATCCCAATCCACATTATCGAATGCTTTTTCCAGATCTAGAAAAAGCATTCCCAATTTTTTAAGTTTATATATATCATAGTATTGTAACAAATTTATCAGTATCCTTACATTATCTTTAATATATCTTTTAGGTAAAAAACCCGCTTGGTCTTCATGGATCCAGCTCGCTAAGAAGTTTTTCAATCTTTTAGCTAGAATGGAGGCGTATAATTTATAGTCTATGTTAAGTAAAGCAATTGGACGATAATTAGCAATGTCCCGGGGATCTCTATTCTCTTTATGGATAAGTATTGTATTTGATTGTCTCCACGAGTCTGGATACTTCCTGTTGTCAATCGCTTGCATCACCGTATACAACATCTCAGATATTTCTTCACTGAATACTTTGTAAAATTTTGCCGTCAGCCCATCAGGCCCTGGAGCCTTGTTTTCTTTAAGTTTAGATATGGCTTGATCTACCTCTGCCATTGTTATATTTCTGTTTAAATTCTGTAACCAATGATCCGTTATTTGTGACAGCTGCACTTTTTTTAGATACTCTATCATTCTATTTTTCCCTTCTGGCTGAACCTTATGTGGAGCGAATAAATTTTTGTAAAATCCATGTGCTATTCTTTTTATATCTTCTTGTTGCGAATATTCTTTATCTTCTTTCCTGAGACTTAAGAATATATTCTTTTCTTTTTGTTTTTTCAATTTATAAGATAGCCATCTCCCTACTTTATTGGCATTCTCAAAATGATAATGTTTTACAAATTTTATTTTATTTTTGATTTCTGTCATCGCTAACTTATTAATTTGATTCTTTATATCCTGGATTTGAGAACTTACTTCTTTATTGTTTGGTCTTAATTTATGTTGTTTCTCTAGTATAGCTAAACGTGATGTCATTTCTTTTTCTTCTTTTTGTTTCATATATGTTTTCCTTTTCTCTTGTTGTATGAGCATCCCCCTTATAACCGCCTTGAATGCGTCCCATACTATAAAATTAGGTGTTCCCTTATTCCGATTTTCTTGAAAGAAGAATCTGATCTCTTTTTTAATCGTTGTAATAATATCCTCGTCTGCTAATATTGAATCTTTCAATCTCCAAGAAAATTCTTTTTTCTTTGAAGCAAAGGAGATTGTTAGAGGGCAATGGTCCGAGAAAATTCTTGGAAGTATATTAGTATTTAATATTTTGGTATTTATTATCTTTGATGCAAATATTAAGTCTATTCTAAACCAAGTCTTGTATTTTCCAGAAAAATATGTATAGTCTTTAGTTCTTTTATGTGAAGCTTTCCATACATCTATTAAATCAAATTCTTTAATCAGTTTAAATGCTGAGTTTGGGAGTTTCCCCTGCTGTTTATCTTTATATTTCGATCTGTCTTCTGATGGATTTATCACTCCGTTCCAGTCGCCAACTAATAATAATTTTTCATAGTTTTGTTTTCTAATTTTCTTTTTAAGTTCTTTTAAAAAAAGAGATGTATTTTCTTGCAGAGCATACAGATTAATTCATAATATTTTTTCAATTCCTAATTGTATTTCTAATGCTATATACAGACCTTTTTTATCTTTGAAAATTTCTTTTGCTTTTAACTCCTCATTTACATAGGTTACCACTCCTTTCTGTCTATGATTCATATTTGAAGCTGCATAACACTTGCCTAGCTTTTTGTTTTCTAATATGTGTACATCTCTATTAATTATATGAGTTTCTTGAAGGCAAATTATGTCTTTTTTTTGTTTTTGCAAAAATTGAAATATTTTCCCCCTTTTTTCTTTAGAGTTTAAACCATTAATGTTCCACATCATTAAGTTAACTGACATATTTTATTTCTTTTCTCTTTTTTTTCTCCTTCCTTTTAGGACTTATCTACGAGAAAGCCTTTTACCTCTCCTTACTCTAGTATTGATAATGACCTGTCTATTATAACCTTTTATTTTCCCTTTCTTTTTTTCCCCTCAGAAGGGGCATCCTCATCCAAACTTTCATTATCCCCTTTTTTATCTTGTTCTTTATCTCGTATCTCATCCTTTAATTTGAATTCTGCTGTTGCTATATCCATCTTTAAATTGTCTAAATCTCGAATGGGATTCTCTTCATCCTCCGTATCTGTTTTATCTGTGTCCAAATGGACGTGTTTCAACTTACTTCTGAAGCTCTTTCTTCTTGTTCCTATTTTTCCTTTTTGCTTTATGTTATTCTTTTCTTTTGATAAATCACTTTGTTTATTTTCCTGATCTAACTGTTCCTTAACTTCCTCTTCTTCCCCACTTTGGGGAATTTTGGTCTCTATTTCCTGTTTTGCTAAGAACTCTTCTGCTTTCTTTAGAGAATCTATCACATATTTTCTTTTGCCTAATGAAAATATTACCCCTTCTATCCTACCCCATCTATAATTTATATTTTCCTGTTTTAAGTACTTTACTAGTTCTTGATAATCTTTCCTTCTTTGAAGAATATGTGATGGGATGTCCTTAAAGATCTGTACTTCCTGATTTTCTATATAACTTTTTTTTTCAAAATTCGATGCTAATATCAAATCCCTGACTCTCCCTCTTACAAAACAGATTATTATGTCTCTAGGAAGTCTTTTCTTTGTTGCCACCCAAGAATTGACTCTATAGATCTTGTCCACTTCCAGATCGAGTTGCTCTACAGACCATTCAATAAGCTGTGCAAGGCCTGGGATAACTCTTTCTGCTAAATTTTCATTGAACTGCTCTCTCAGGCCTCTGATTTTTAATGCCTTATCTTTCAGTCTTAGATCCACTGTTGTTAAATACTTTCTATCTTGAGTTTGCAATTTTTCTAATGAGTTTGATTTCTATCTTTCCTGTTCTACCTTCGATTTCTGTCACTTTAGCTTGTAGACCTTTTATTTCTGATGTGATTTGATGAAAATACTCCTTAAATTCTACCATTTCCCTTTGAAATTCCGCTTTCATCACTTCTTTCCATTCCTTAATTTCTGATCTTATTTCCGCTCTTATTTCTGCTCTGATATCATCTCTTAATTTTTGTATTTCCCTGATCAAATCTTTTTCTTTCTCTTTAGTTGGGCTTTCTGTAACTATGCTTTGTTTTACTCTCTCTTGAAAGTCTTGTAATTCCGCTCGCTCCTCCATTTACTACCGTATAATTTTCCTTTTTTTTTTTGTCTACAAACTAAAAGCCTCTTTGCTGTTATCTTCACTGTCTTTCCTTCTGCTTCAAAAAGTATCCGGACTATCTATATTCCACACAGCATCAATAAATATATAAACCGCATTGGGAAGCAACACACAAACCTTTAACTCAACTTCTATCTCTCCCTCCTTTCTTTACATCACCCACACAAAAGAAAGAAAAAAAAGAGACAAGAAAAAAAAATCTGGTTATACTTTAGCTATTGTACAGCTTTCAATAGTCAACCTCCCCCCTGGGGGAGGACAGCTTACCAACAGCAGCAAAGCAGCAGCAAGCAGCTAGGCCTGGCTGGGGCCCTTCTAGGAGGCAGAGCCTGCAGCAAGGCAGCATAAAACGCTGCCAGGAAGTCCTCCAGGCGGAGGAGGACAGCTTACCAACAGCAGCAGAGCAGCAGCAAGCAGCTAGGCCTGGCTGGGGCCCTTCTAGGAGGCAGAGCCTGCAGCGAGGCGGCATAAAACGCTGCCAGGAAGTCCTCCAGGAGGAGGAGGACAGTGCACCAACAGCGGCAGAGCAGCAGCAAATAGCCAGCCCCGGGTGGAGATCACAGGGGGGCAGTGTCACTATCTTAAAATGTTGTTGGGAAGCCCCCAGGGGGGCAATAATCTTTGAGAACTACTGGAAAACACAAGAAGTCCCAATGGACTGGAGGAGGGTAAATGTTGTCCCCATCTTCAAAAAGGGGAAAAAAGAGGATCCCAACAATTATCGCCCAGTTAGTGTGACATCAATACCCGGAAAGATTCTGGAGCAGATCATTAAACTGAGAGTCTGTGAACATCTGGAAGGTAATTTCATAATCACAAAAAGTCAACATGGGTTTCAGAGAAACAGGTCATGCCAGACAAATCTGATCTCTTTTTCTGATAAAATTACCAGCTTGGTAGATGAAGGGAATGCTGTGGATATCGTATATCTTGATTTCAGTAAGTCCTTTGACAAGGTTCCTCATCACATTCTTGCAAACAAGCTGGTAAAATGGTGGGCTAGACAAAGTAACTGTTACATAGATTTGTAATTAGTTGACTGGCCTAACCCAAAGGGTGCTCAACAATGGCTCCTTTTCAACCTGAAGAGAAGTGACCAGTGGGGTGTCACAGGGCTCTGTCCTGGGCCCAATACTATTCAATATCTTTATTAATGACATGGATGACGGTTTTGGGGGCATAGTTATCAAATTTGCAGACGACACCAAATTAGGAGGAATAGCTAATACCCCAGAGGACAGGATCAAAATTCAAAATGACTTGAACAGACTAGAAAGCTGGGCCAAAGCAAACAAAATGAAATTCAACACAGAGAAATGTAAGGTACTGCACTTAGGGCGGAAAAACGAAAAGTACAGATATACAATGGGGGACATCTGGCTGAATGAGACTACATGTGAAAGGGATCTAGGAATCCAAGCGGACCACAAGTTGAACATGAGTCAACAGTGCGATGCAGCAGCTGAAAAGGCCAATGCAATTTTAGGCTGCTTCAGTAAAAGTATAGTGTCTAGATCAAGAGAAGTAATAGTGCCACTCTATTCTGCTTTGGTCAGGCCTCACGTGGAATAATCCTGTGTCCAGTTCTGGGCACCACAATTCAAAAAGGATGTGGAGAAACTGGAGCGTGTCCAAAGGAGGGTAACTAAAATGGTGAAGGGTCTGGAAACCAAGCCCTATGAGGAATGACTTGGAGAGCTGGGGATGTTTAGCCTGGAGAAGAGAAGGCTGAGAGGTGATATGATAGCCGTGTTTAAATATTTGAAGGGATGTCATATCGAGGAGGGAACAAGCTTGTTTTCTGCTGCTCCAGAGACTAGGACCCGAAACAATGGATGCAAGCTGCAGGAAAAGAGATTCCACCTCAACATTAGGAGGAACTTCCTGACAGTAAGGGCGGTTCGACAGTGGAACACACTCCCTCAATGGAGATTGTGGTGGAGTCTCCTTCCTTGGACATCTTTAAGGAGAGGCTGGATGGCCATCTGTCGGGGATGCTTTGATTGGGAATTCCTGCATGGCAGGGGGTTGGACTGGATGGCCCTTATGGTCTCTTCCAACTCTATGATTCTTTGATTCTATGATTCTTTGACATAAGTAATTAGAGGACGCAACTATTGCTACACCGGGATTGAGCTTGATCCTTGGTCCTCTGACTACGTTAAAGATTTGGAACCTGGAATAATTGAATTTAATTTTGATATTTGACTACTCTGCTGACATATTGCTTGTGTTGCAATGGATCATTGGAATTATTTTTGTTTAAATTTGATATTTGATTATCATCGGTTAAGATATACGCTATATTTATCCAACTTACTTCTCCAATAGATTTGGACAACGACAATAATAATTTCAACTTGGAGTCTAAGACAAAGTGTGAAGGACATCTTGACTCGCATCTTTGACTGTCTTTGGATTGTTTACCTTATCTTCCTGGGCAATACACATTCAAGGACTGGGCAGCATTTGTCTGGACGTGTGGAAGGAATCTGGTGGGACGCCGCACCTGGATGTTTCCCTAGTCGAGTGACTTTGATGGATCTGTAAGAAGGTGGAACTGAAGGCAATAACCATAGATTTGTCCCTTTTTATAAGGGTACAACATCCCCGGAAACATTTATTGCAATACCATAGAGACTTCCTATAAAGCTAGATACTGAAGTGAAAAGCTCTGATAAGCTCTGAACTTCTGGATTGAAAACAGATGAACTACCTTTGGTGAAACATTAGATTTCCAATCCTACTAAACGTGTGAAATCTGGTGCTTTGTCAGTAGTGGCTGGTATGCTTTGAGAACTGTGGTGGAGATCTTTCTAATTAACATTAGTCTGCTTTCTCTTTGATTTTCCTTTTTTATTTAGACAGGTTTAGATTCGCTTCCTTGTGATTAGTAAATAAAAATTGGTAATTTAAAGTTTTGGCTTATGGATTTAGTGATTTGACACATTTTAACCGTGATCCCAGACCTGAATTGACACTTAATTACTTAATTACTTTGATACTTTAAGAAGAATCCTTTCTGCTGCTATTTTTTATATAATTCTTGTCATCTTGGTTCTCATTCTGACTCTTTTTTCCTTCCCCCCCCCCCTTTTTTTCCTTATATTGACATTAGTACCTCGGTCCGGTTAAAATAAAATATTTTGGTCTGGTTAAAATAAAATTATAATTTTTTATTAATTTAATTAATGTATCAAGTTGGTAGTTATTGAAGTTTGGATAAGAAAAGCATAACAAACAAAATGGACAAAATGACTTCAAGAGCTCAGGCCCCAAAAATGAAATCAATAACCCAATCTCAAAGACGTCCTTCATCTGAAAAGCCAAAAAAAAAAAAACCCAATATTAGTCAGATTATTCTGGAAAAAATTGATTTACTGTCAGTTAACTTTACCCAACAACTGACTGATTTTAAAAAAGAGATGAGACAAGAGATTTGGTCAGATTTGTGGGAATTAAATCAAAAAGTTGATAGATTATTGACTGATGTGCAGACTCCAAAAAAAGAGAGTGGATTTGTTAGAATTTAGAAATGACAAGACGGAATTACATTTATCTAAATTGGAAAATAAATGAGAGGACGACTTAGATGAATTGGCTGTTTTGGAACAAAAGATTAGAGAGAAAGCAGTGAAAATAAGAGGGTTGATTGAGGATAAAAATGAAAATTTATTTGAAAAATTAGTTCCTAAAATTGCAGCTTTCTTGGGTAAAAACTTGGATTTGATGCAGAATGAGATAGATAGGATGTATCGGGCTAATTCTGCAGTTGCAAGACAGAGAGGCCTCCCTAGAGATGTCATGATCTGTTTTTGTTTAAACATAATGAAACACTGTTTTGTTTTGAGGGTCAGGACCTTAAAGTGTTGAAAGATGTACTGGTTTGACTTATAATAATAATAATAATAATAATAATAATAATAATAATAATTTATATCCCGCCCCTCTGCAGAGCAGACTTTTGAGGAAAAGGTGGCATTATGCAAATCTAACACCATTTTTTAGAAAAGAGAAGATACAATACAGATGGGAGGTACCAGAAGGGTTGACCTTGTGGTGGAAAAAAAAGAATCAGAATTTCAACCCCAGAGCAAGTGAATAATTTCATTTGGCAATGCCTGGGAAGGCAAAGGACAAAGGCAAAGGATGGAGATGGGGACAGGCAGAATAGAGATGAGGATGAGGGCCAAGATGACATAGATATGGGTGCTTGTGCATCAGATCGGCCTGTGGATGATAGAAGGGCAAGTGACATAGATGAGGAAGACTTAGATACAGATGAGGAAGGATTAGAGGGAAAGGATGAAGAAAATGAAGAATTTAGGACTAGAAAGGAAGTCATAGTAGAGAAGACAGTACCACAGGAAATGTGACTTCCCCGATAAGACTTGGCATAGAGGAATATTTTGAAAACTGATTAGGATTATTATTTCATTTTGATAGTAATTTGGTGTGAATTACAATATTTGAAAGATTGGATATGGATCATTATAAACAAATAAAATTAGCTACATGGAACGTTCAAGGAATGAACACTCCTCAGAAACATAATTTTTTTTCACTACTTACAAAAATTGAAATTGGATGTTTATTGTTTGCAGGAATGTAGAATTAGGAAAAAAAGACACTAAATATCTTAGATGCCCAAGATTGGGTATTGAGTTTATAGCTGCCTCTCCATTCAAGAAAAGAGGAGTTGTTTTTTATGTTAACCCCGAGTATGAACCATCACATATTTTAGACGATCCTGATGGCCACTACCTGATCATAGAAATTAAAATTGATGGCAGAAAATATTTATTAATTGGCATATATGGGCCACTTGGAAAAAAAATTATAAAAAATTGAAAGAACAAATATTAGATCTGGAATATGAAAATGTAATAATGTTTGGTGATCTGAACAGAGTTGTCAATCCAAAGCTTGACCGTAGGTGTTTAAAACCCATCAAGGAGAATCAAGGGAAATTACCAAATGAGTTTTTCACATTGACTGAGGTTTTAAATTTACGAGATAGCCATAGAGCTAAAAATGGAAATGACAAGGAGTTTACATTTTACTCAAATAGGCATTATTCCTTTTCCAGAATTGATATAATTGGGGTATCAGAACATTTGACTTTTAAAATTGCAAATCTTAAAACACTACTGAAAATAGGGTCGTACCATAATCCTGTACTGATGGAGCTTAGGTTCGGATCTCCATCTTTTAATTGGAGATTAAATTTAAATATACTAAAAGATCCCAAAATCTGTGACGAGGTGAAAAATCATATATTATTTTAAAGAAAATCTAAATCAAGAAACCCACACACACGTGGTATGGGATGCTCATAAGGCAGTTATCAGAGTGTTATTATTCAAAAGACAATTGAATGGAGAAGGAAAATTCCTCTACTTAATAAGGAATTGGAAAGATTGGAGACTTGTCTAAGAGAAAAACCCGACTCTCCGGAGATTTTAAATGAGATTAAGTATATTCAAAAACAAATTTCCATTTTGACAATGGAACAAATTGAGAAAAAAATAAGATATGTTAAGCAGAGGTATTACGAGGGAGCTAATAAGCCCGGAAGATTTCTGGCCTATATGGTTAGGAAAGAAAAAGCCAAACATGTGATCACTCAAATTAGAAATGGCTCAGAAATAATCACAACTCAAAATCTGATTTGAAAAGTCTTTGCTGGGCATTTCCATGACTTGTATAAGGAGACCCCAATTCACATTTCCAAAATTGAGGACTATTTAGGAAAAATTGGCTTATTGAAATTAACACAAGACCAGAAGAAAACTCTTAACGAGCCGATCATGTGTAAAGAATTAGAAGACGCAATTAATAATTCTAAATCATCAAAATCCCCTGGTCCAGATGGTTTCATGAATGAATACTATTAAATCTTTGCCTCTCAATTAACACTGCCATTATTAGATACTATGAATAATATTCTAGAGGGTGGGATCCCTCAAACATGGAGCTCTGCTAATATTACTTTAATTTTAAAACAAGATAAGGACAAATTAGACCCTAACAATTATCAACCTATTTCATTATTAAATTCAGATCATAAACTGTTTGCGGCAATTCTAGCTAAGCATTTTAAAAATGTATTAGATAATTGGATTCATTCAGATCAAAACAGCTTTCTCTCCTCCAGAAAGAGAAAGGAAAATTTTAGGAATTTGTTGAATTTAATTGAAATACACTAAAAGAATTTTCATAAGAAATTGGTGCTCGTCTTTCTGGATGCAGAGAAGGAATTTGATAATGTTAATTGGAGCTTCATGTTTGGGGTTCTACAAAAAATAGAAGCGAGTGATGCGTTTATTAACTGGATTCAGAAAGTCTATTCCAAACAGGACGCACAGATAATAATAAATGGCAGAAAGACATCAAAAGTTAATATTTATAAAGGGGTGCATCACGGTTGCCCTCTGGTTCTGTTATTATTTATTCTCACTTTGGAACTTTTACTTATTCAAATTAGGAGTGATAAATCAATTACAGGCATTGAAATTCAAAAACAAAACTAAAAATTGAGGGCATATGCAGACAACATCGTTTTGACGTTATCTAATCCTAAGGAATGTATGGGAAGTGTCGTGACTACTCTTCAGCAATATGGGACCATCTCTGAGTACCGAGTTAACAAAAATAAAACAGTTATGCTTTTAATAAACATTCCCAAAATTGAAGCCAACAAAATGATTGATATATCCAGATATAAGTCAGAAAATAAAGTTAAATATTTGGGGATTTGGCTTACTGCTAAAAATTCTGATTTCCTTAAAAATAATTATCATAGAATCTGGACGGAAATCAAGGATGATTCTAGAAAATGGGAAAATTTGAACCTATCTTGGCTCGTTGGGTTGCTTTTGTAAAAATGTCAGTTCTATCTAAAATGATATATTATTTCCAAAATATTCCTATTATTGATAATGAGGCTCCCTTTAAATTGTGGAACAGGGATATTTTGAAGTTTAATAATAATAATAATAATAGTAATAATAATAATAAAATTTATTTGTATACTGCCCAATTGTTTCCCAATCCGGGCGGTTAACAAAATAAAAATGCAATACAAAATATTTCCCTCCCACCCTTAAAACAGTATTAAACAATTCAGAATAAAATCCAATATCAATTACATTAAAAATCAATAATTACAATTACAATAACCCCATGAAGTGTTTTCAATTTTACACAGTGAGGAAGCCGGTGCCACATGATGTTAGAAATAGAAACAGCCCAAGGCCGGCTACTTAGTCTGGAAAGGCCTGCCGGAAGAGATCCATCTTGACAGCTTTTTTAAAACTATCCAAAGATGTTAACTGACGGATCTCGTCCGGCAGGTCATTCCAGAGTCTGGGGGCAAAAACAGAAAAGGCCCTCTGGGAGGTTGCAGATAACCTAGCTCTTTTCGGCTCTAAAAGTTTCCTCCCAGAGGAACGGAGTGCATGGGGGGAATTGTACGGGAGGAGGCGGTCTCTGATATAACTTGAACCCAAGCCATTTAGGGCTTTAAAGGTGATAACCAACACCTTGTACTGGGCCCAGAAGCGAACAGGCAGCCAGTGGAGGGACCTCAAGACCAGAGTGATGTGGTCCCTCCTAGATGTTCCAGAAAGAAGCCTGGCTGCCATATTTTGAACTAATTGTAGCTTCCGAACCTGGCACAAGGGTAGCCCCATTTAGAGCGCATTACAGAAGTCAAGGCAGGAGGGTACCAGTGCATGCACAACAGTCTCGAGATCCCTTACTTCCAGAAAAGGGTGCAGCTGTTGTATCAGCCGAAGCTGATAACAGGTGCTCATGACCGTCAATAGCCCTTGTGGTCTCTTCCAAGTCTATGATTCTATGATTCTATGATTCTATGATTAACCTGATTTGTCATCAGGAGCGACGAATCAAGGAGCACCCCCAGACTGCGAACACAGTCACTGGAGGAGAGTGTGACCCCATCCAGGACTGGAGGTTGCAACCCAATTCTTGGTTTCGGGGCTGCTACCGTGAGCACCTCCGTCTTGTCTGGATTCAGCTTCAATTTGTTTTTCCTGCTCCAGCCCATTACCACCTGAAGACATTCATTGAGAGAGGAGATGCCATTGGAATTCACGGCCGACAAACGAGACACAGAGAAATAGATTTGAGTGTCATCAGCATACTGATAACACCCAGCACCATAACTCCGTATAAACTCACCCAGCGGCTTCATATAGATGTTAAATAATGTCGGGGACAAAATAGCTCCCTGAGGGAGCCCACAAGTGAGTTCCCTCTTACTGGAGCTACTGTCCCCAAGCAGCACCCTCTGGGACCTACCCGAGAGGAAGGACCGGAACCACTGCAAAGCAGTGTCCCCGATATCCAACTCCCTCAGGCGGCCCAAGAGGATGCCGTGATCTATTGTGTCAAAAGCCGCTGAGAGGTCTAAGAGCACCAACAAGGTCACACTACCCCTGTCGATGCTCAGACACAGATTGTCGGTCAAGGCAACCATGGCAGTCTCCACCCCAAAGCCTGTCCTAAAGCCAGTTTGAAATGGGTCTAGATAATCGGTTTCATCCAAGACTGCTTGGAGCTGAAGAGCAACCGCCCCCTCGATTACCTTGCTCAAAAATGGCAGCAATGATACCGGCCCATAATTTCTCATATCCAGGGGGTCAAGGGAAGGTTTTTCCAGAAGTGGCCTAACAGCTGCTTCTTTCAGACAGGATGGAACATATCCTTCCCTGAAGGAAGCACCGATGATATCCCTACGGAATCTCTTCAATGCATCCCCCCCCTGGACAGCCAGCCATGATGGGCAAGGATCAAGAGGGCAGGTCGTCTTCCTCACCATACCAAGCAGCTTGTCCATGTCCTCGGTACTCACCAATTGAAGCTGAGCCAGTATAACTACATCGGCAGAGTTACTGGACACCTCGCCTATAGACTCTGATTCAAAAGTGGCATCCAAGTCGGCTCTTATCTGAGAGGTTTTATCTGCAAAGTAGTTATTAAACATGTCACAGCAGGCCGTCGTCGGGTTTAGTAAGGGATTAGGTGCAGAAGATATCTACATCGTCTCCCTCACCACCTTAAACAGCTCTGCTGGACAGGACTCTGCAGACTCAATGCGTGCAGAGAAGAAGGCTCTCTTCGCTGCAAATATTGCCTCCCAGTAGGAACGAAGAAAGTTCCTATGGCGAGTTCTGTCTGATAAGAGTTGAGTCTTCCGCCGCCTGTGCTCTAGTCATTGGCAAAACCGCTTCATTCTCCTAAGCTCCGGTGTATACCAAGGCTTTCGGTTTGAAGCGGGATGGCAAGAACGCTTGGAAGTGATTGTGTCGATAGCCCTGGTAAGATTGATGTTCCAGGTGTTAACCAGAGCATTGACAGAGTCACTGGCATTCCCCACCATTAAACCCTCTAAGGCTCTCTGGAATCCAATTGGCTCCATTAGCCTTCAAGGGCGGACCATTTTAATAGGTCCACCACCCCCCGGTAGGGCAGATGTAGGCCTTAAGTTCCATCTTGACCAGGAAATGATCCGTCCATGACAATGCAGAGGTGCTTACCACCTCCGCCCATGGATATTCCTGTTCCGTACTGAAGACCACATCGAGTGTATGACCTGCACAATGTGTGGGCCCGTTGACCAATTGGGATAGGCCCATGCTTGTCATGGTCTCCATGAACTCCTGAGCTGAACCTGTTAAACTGGTCTCGAGCGGGATGTTGAAGTCCCCCAAGACTAAAAGTCTGGGAGTCTTCAACAGCAGCTCAGAGACCAGTTGCATCAGCTCAGTCAGGGAGTCTGTTAGGCAACGAGGTGGCCGGTAGACTAGCAGAATCCCCAAACTATCCCTGGTCTTCAGGCTGAGGTACATACACTCAAAATGGACCGTGTTCCGGACAGGTATCCTGGTCAAGGTCAGAGAGTTCTTATGAATTAAGGCCACTCCACCACCCCCTGCCCACTTCCCCTCACCTGCTCACTAACAGAGTACCCAGCTGGGAGGGCCTGCGCCCATAAAGCCGCACTGTCCTCTCCCAGCCGGGTCTCTGTAAAGCAAGCCAGGTCGGCATCCTCATCCAGGAGAAGATCCTGGATGATTTGGATCTTATTTTTAACCGACCTGGCATTGCAGAGGAGCAGAGTGAGGTTTTGTGGAATGGTGGGTCTGCTCTCCAAGTCATTCCAAGAAACAGAAGGAACTGAAGGCGGGATAGCTTCTAAACAGCAATCCCATCTTCTTTTGTAACATATGTTCCTCCTGGTCCAGCCATACCTCCCATTCCCCAACACAACTCCGATAGTTGCCCCCTTCACATTCCCGGCCTCAGGTAAGGTCATAGATGTTAAAACCAGAGACAAAAATACAGTAATTAGGATGAAGAACAATCCCAAATCTCATCCTCATCTCAGGTAAAAGACCCATTAATAAAGGGCTCAATTCCGCTCATACGCCTCCTCGACATGTAAGGTAATGTTGTTAAAACCTCTAGTTCCACAGGGCTATAACAGCAACCACAGGATTGCTACGAGTCCTTATATAGTATAAAGTTCACAGGAGAAGGTCAGGATGCCGCGGCTGCAATGTGCTGCCGGGGGAGAGATGGTAAGAGCAATTTAAATGGCTACGACTCCTCCCGGCAGCCCAGCAGCTGAACAATCACTGGCCACTCAGCTGGTCTTTTCACAGCTGCTCGAGCCGGCAGAGTCCTCCTCCCCCAGCCCAGGATGCCACCGCCGCAGTGTAACTGGAGCTGACGCCGCCTCTGCCTCCTCCCAAGTCCGCTTCTGGGCCTCCAGCCCGTCGGTGTTACAGCCGGTGTTGTGGCTCACAGCCGGTGTTTGTGGCTGGAGAGCGGGGGCTATAAGGGAGCTGACAGTGCCTCTGCCTCCTCCCAAGTCTGCTTCTGGGCCTCTGAGCCCATCGGTGTTACAGCCAGTGTTGTGGGCTGGCAAACTCACAGCGGGTGTTTGTGGATGGAGAGCGGGGGCTATAAGGGAGCTGACGCCACCTCTGCCTCCTCCCAAGTCCGCTTCTGGGCCTCCGAGCCCGTCGGCATTACAGCCGGTGTTGTGGGCTGGTGAATTCACAGCCAGTTTATATGGTCTAATAAAAAAACCCAGGACTAAATTAACAAACTTGCAAGACACTCCCTAACGAGGTGGTCTAGCATTACCTAACCTATTATGGTACTATGATGCCTGTATATTAAACTGGCTACATGATTGGTTCAAACTAGATAACAAGAGGCTCCTCAATTTAGAAGGGGTGGATTTACAATATGGACTTCATGCATATTTGTTTTATGATAAATTTAAGGTGGATAATAACTTTAAAAACCATTATATACACAAGGCATGTCTCCGGGTCTGGTTAAAATATAAAAAGAATTGGTGTATTAAGATCCCCCACTGGGCCTCTCTGGCTGAGGCCGTTTTGATGAAAAGGCTATATAACGAGGGAACATGGCTCCGTTACAAGGATATGATTAAATTTGAAGGACCAAACATGGCATTTATATCTCAAGAAGAACTCATAACAGCTGGACATAATGTAAATTGGTGTGCATATAGGCAGCTATTCGAGAGATTTAAATTGGATTGTCGCCTGGACCAAATTGGACCTGCCTAAAAAAATTTTGAAAAAATTGTGACTGGCGAGGACAAAAAGTTAATATCTAAATATTACAATTTAATTAGGGATTGGGAACTAGAAGAGAATACCAAATATATATATATATATATATATATATATATATATATATATGATTAGTTGGGCCAAAAATTTGAAACAAAGTATTAATTTGGTTGAATGGGAAAAAAATTGGAAAAAGACCGTAAAGTATACCGTTAGTATTGATTTAAGAGAAAATCTGTATAAATCAATGTTCCATTGGTATCTGACGCCAACGAGACTGTCTAAAATGTATAATGGTTATAAATCAATATGTTGGAAGTGTGAAGATGACGGGGGCTCGTATTTACATATGTGGTGGAATTGCAAATTAGCCCAGAAATTTTGGAAAAAGATTAATGGAGAGATATGGGAAATTTTGAATCTGCAAATTTCTCTTGACCCAAAATTATATCTTTCAAATATTGTAAATGAGGACGTAGAAAAAAAATGGAAAATTATTTTTCTTTCTTTTAACCGCGGCTAGAATAATATATGCAAAATACTGGAGGAAAAAAGAAATTCCCTCTGTTGAAGATTGGAGAATGAAATTATATGATATATATGAAATGGAGAAATTAACATATTTAATTCAGAATACTCCGCTGTCCGAGTTTCATAAAAGTTGGAATCCATGGTATGAGTACATGAAAAAAAATGAATCCGAAAATAAGCTACAGTCTATAACCTTTTTGGATTAACAGTAGAATTATTTAGCTATTTCAGGGATCGGCAACCTACGGCCCATGGGCTGCACCCGGCCCGTGGACCCCCGCCACCTCGCACGCCGCTACCGCTGACTGCTGCCACTATTTTGCTTTCCAAAATGGTGGCTGCTACTTGTTTGTGCATGCGCAGTACTTCTGCACATGCGCAAACGAGCCATGGCCGCCATTTTGGAAAGCAAAATGGCAGCTGTGGTGCGCACAGACAAAATGGCACCCCGGAAGAGGCCCATCGCCACTGAGGGAAGCCTCCTAAGGGGCACTCGTGGTGGTGCTGGGACTCTAGGAGGCCCGTCGCCGCCAAGGGAAGCCTCCCGGGGGGACCCGCAGTGGTGCTGGGCCTCTAGGAGGCCTGTTGCCACCGAGGGAAGCCTCCTGGGGGGACCTGCAGTGGCACTGGACCTCTAGGATGCCTGTTGCTGCTGAGGGAAGCCTCCCAGGGGGAACCCTCAGTGGTGCTTGGCCTCTAGGAGGCCCACCGCTGCCGAGGGAAGCCTCCTGGGGGGCACCGGTGGCAGCACTGGGCCTCTCAGAGGGAGCCCTCCTGGGGGGACCTGCCACCATGCACATGCGCACACGGGGGGGTGGCCGGCATTTTTTTCAAAATGGTGGCACGCGCGACTGTGGGGGGATGCGCCCGCAAGGGGATGCACGCCCGCATGAACATGCGCGCTGTCCCCCAATGCCATCTCCCCCCTCCCCCTGGCCCATCGGCAAAAAAGGTTGCCAACCCTTGAGCTATTTCATAATATGTGAAATGTATAGTTAAAGTGTATATAGATAAATTGAACTTCATAGATAATATAGTGATATGACTCCATACAGGAATATATTAGGTGTTAGTATTTATGATTGACTGATATTGTATAGGTAATGGGATTATATATGGTAAATATCAAATAGTATATTTAGTATAATGGATCCTTATAAGCAACCGTAAGTGAATGTTTGGTTTTAGTCACAGCATTTTTCCTTTTATTTCTTTACTTGTGTACAGACAAAGTTTACGTTAGATATTGAAATGGAATCTTTATTTCATTCACAAATTTAAATTTCACTTCTTACTTTTATAAATTAACGTCTGTGATGTATTGTTGAGTAAGGTTTATGTGGTTATTTGACCTGACATTTCTTAATCCTTTGGTTCTGCTTAGGAAGTTAATGTTTTATGTCTTTATCATTATTATGTTCATGTATTTTTATGTCTTGTATTGTGTATGATTTTGGTATGTGTATTTTTTTGCATGTTTTTTTAACATTTTCAATAAAATTTATTTTAAAAAATCACATCCCTTCAAATAATTAAATAGGGCTATCATATCACCTCCTAACTGTCTCTTCTCTTTTAACTTGATCATTCACTCGCTCCAAAGAACTTATTGTATATTTATTATCTGCATAAGGGATTATCAAACTCTCTGGAACTAACCAGGGTGGGTGACCAATTGTCAGAAGTGCTTTGGTTGTGTAGTCCTGCATGGCAGGGGTGTTGGGAATCAAGTCTATTTTTGGTGAATTTATAATTAGCTCAAAATATGTGAGAGTGAAATGCCCAACTTCGCTTTATGAGATCTGACCAGGTGTATACCAGAGTCCTAAGAGATCTGGCAAGGAATGACGCTGAGAAGGACCAAACTCCAATTAAAGTCTAAATTATTTATTAACACAATAAGCAAACATCCAAGTAAGGCACACACACACACGCTAGGAGGATAAGCGGGAGAGAGTGGGGAGAGCAGAGAGGGAGACCAGGGTATGAGGGATATACTTACACCCAAGGGACTCCTCTGGACTTCTGGCAGCAAGTGCAGATGGATCCAGTGGAAGGGCACAACCGGCAAGAGGGGGGTTGTGGGAATTATCTCAGAGCACAGACCTACAGAGCTTCAGCATGCACTTCCAAGGTAGCACACGGACTGCCAGAATTCAGGGGTTTTTATAGGGAATTTCTGCCTCCTAGCTATGAGCTTATCTTTGTGTGTCTAAGGATGAGCATGGCCTAAACAATGCATTTGGTTTCAAAACTATCAAGGAAGAGAAGCTAGAGAAAGGGGTACAATCAAGTCTGATCACTTCCCCATTAAGTGTGAGACTTAAGACAAATGAACACCATTGTGTATCTTTTCCAGTCTAATGGGAAATTCCCAAGGGCAACTCCCAAACCTGCCTGTCCAGGAAATCTCTAGTAGTCTTGAGCAACTTCGGTAGTGTCTACATGACCTTACATTTAGGGGATTATGGCTGCCATCTCCCAAGGGTCAGGCTGGGGTCATAGGGAACTCCACTTGCTTCCAAAATACCAAGAAAAATGGAGGACATCGGCTAACAGGGGGTTTGACTGGATGGTTCTTGGGGTCTCTTCCAGCTCTATGATACTATGATTCTATGACAGTGATGGCATACCTTTTAGGTACCGAGTGCCCAAACTAAATGGCCTTCTGGCTCTGGGTGTTACCCTATGCTAGAGGCAAGATTTCCAGGGGGAACAGGACTTCCAGGGTGGGACTTCTGCCCTATAGGGGCCGGACTTCTGGGGCAGGACTTCTTCCCCCCAGCACCTTCCTGGGCAGCTGAAGGCCTGGGATGGCCAGGAGGAAGAGGAACAGGCGCCCACCTTTTTCTCCTCTTCCCTGCTCCACCTACCAGGGAAAATAGCTTCGCATGCCATCTCTGCCATGTGTGCCATATGTTCACCAACACAGTTCTATGAAAATCTATGTCCTTTTTTTCCTTTCTGAGCATCTCCCCATAAATTTATATTCTCTACATTTCTTTAGCATTCTTTCTGGAATTTCTTTATACATAATTAGTTCACTCTTATTTAGTTTATGCCACTTTTTGAAATGTGCTTTCAATACATCATGTCTCATGAGATTCCTGGCTGCTATCTGCTTCACAGTGGCTTTCCTGGCTAGCAAGCTGCCTGGGGCCTTCAACAAAGCCAAGTTGATCACTTTCAGCATGCTGGTCTTCTGCAGCATCTGGGTCTCCTTTGTGCCCACCTACCTGAGCACCAAGGGGAAGAACATGGTAGCTGTGCAAATCTTCTCCATCTTGGCCTTCAGCACTGGACTCCTGAGCTGCATCTTCATCCCCAAGTGTTACATTATTTTAGTGAATCCTGATCTCAATACAAAGCAGTATCTTAAAAACTAAAAATGGCATCTGACTCGATCTCTGTGGAAAACGTGAACAATAAAATCTGCATACTTATTTAAGGAATGTAAGTGCTAATTTTATGATATTTCCAAAAGAGCCATGCCTAACTATTTAATATGTTTTTCCAGGAGAAACAACATGGAGGGCCTGATAAGATGCTGCTCTAAGACGCTGCATTTAGAGCTTTTGTTTTAACTTTTGTTTTTAATTTTTGTAAGGTTTAAACAGTTGGGTTAGACCTAAACAGCTGGAGTGTTGACTTGTTCTTGTTTTAAGTGTTGTTTAAGCCTATTTTGTCAACCTCCTCCCAACCCCGAACATTTTATCTTCATTTTATCTTTAATTGCTGGCTGCAACATGAAGCTACGGAAAGGACTGCATTCCAAGGTCGCCACTGAACAAAGCTAAGTAGATAAAGATAGATTCCCTTTGGAGAAAAATTTATTGGATTTCTGAACTTTATTAACCCTGCCAGGAGGCCTTCTTAACAACAGAGATAGTGAGAGCGGCATAATTAGAGTTTATATTTTAACTGTGAAAAATCCTTTATAATGAAATTGAGGAAACGGTGCCGTTCCAAGGTTTCATATGATCCTGAAAATAAACCTTCCAAACAAACTAAAATAGATTCTCACTTTTCAAGCAGTCTAGGAGCACCAGATATTCAAACGGATATTGAATTAAATAATAGATATAAAATCCTGGGCTCCTTGCAGGATGAGGATCTGCTAACAGCCGATAAGGTTAAAAACAGTGCCAGGTCAGAACACTCACCAACAAAATGTCCATGGAAGGATCTTCTGCCAAAGGAAGCATTTTTAATTTCAAAGACTTTTGAACTACTACTTAAAAATTGTACCTCCATTTGTAATGGTTTAGAGACTCTAATAGGTAAATTACAAAATGTGGAGAAAGTGAACTACTCTAACAGACCAAATTCTCAATTAACACCACTCTTTGACTACTTCAATCCTTCTGAATTTTCTTCAGCCTTAACAATTCAGCCATCTCAGGTGATGCTAGCTATAGGATATAATCCAATCAACGAGGGTAGATGGTCCAATATGCACAATATCAAATCTTCCTTAAGTAAACTACTGGGCTGGGAATCCAGGAAGGCTATGTTAAAATCTTTCTACTTCCTGCCAAGTGTAGGTCACTACTCAAGACTAATTCTGACCTTCAATTCCCCTGCGGTTCCTAATATATTATTGGCTAAAAAGTCATCATTGATAAAATATTATGATATACACTGTGTGAGGGTACATACTAATAATGTGATCAATCCTCTCATATCCTATAAGGAAAGAAAACCTGAAGTAATTGCTACAGATAACATTAGATCTGTATCTAAGGACAAGCTAAACAACATCTCAGAACTCAACATTCTTAAGGTGGAATGGAACAAACTTTGCCAAGCAATCGAACTGATAAATAACAGCCAGCACATAGTGGAAGCTTCCCTTTTTCCAGATACAATTATCCCAAGAAATGATAATTGTCAAATTAATCAAGTGAATAAAGGACAACCTTTGAACCATAATAATATGTCCTGTACAATACAGAGAGATGATCATTCTAAAAATATTTTTACTACAAACAGGTTTTCTTCGCTATTAACACCCAACCAGACTGATATTCCACAGTTACCATCTAGCGTCCCCCTAGCATCCAAAAATGAATATCTAATAGACTTTGAAGTGGAGGAAATAGTGGAACCTCGACCACAAATTTGGGTCAGGGATTTAAGCGAGACTACATCCCTGGGCCCATATTTCGATAATTCTCAGGAAAATTCTCCACAGACGGATGACATTGAGCTCAAACAAACAGAAGAGAAGGCTACGCAGGGATTTCGTGGCCTCTCCCTCACAAACCAATTAATGGTTACAGCACAACTTGAAGATACAACAGCAAAATTTCGTGGGACAATTCAGTCCAATCTAGAAGATACTTCTCAAGCAGCACTACCAATAAGAGAGCTGTATAACCCAAATTTGAACAGCTGCGTGCAGATGGATGATCAAATCATATCCTCAATTGAGCCAGACCCTACTCAGTGACTGCAGGAGAGCACTTCAAGAGTTCCTCAAGTTTAACATTAATCTCATGGAATATTGCTGGCTGGGGAAGGAAAAGCGATGATGTAGACTTCATTGAATATATCACCAAGTTTGACATCATATGTTTGCAGGAGACATGGAGTTCTCACGACATTTGTCTACCTGGGTATATATCTTTCTGTGTGCCGGCAGAAAGATCTTGCAAAAGGGGACGGTATAAAAGAGGATTAGCTACTTTGATAAAAATTAAATGTGGCCTAAAGTTTGTAAAACTATCCCCTTGTGAGAAAATTGCTCAAGCAATTCTTCTACATTTTGAAAATGTGAAAGTAATATTATTTAACATTTATATGCCGGCAACCAACAACATTCAAGACACTTCAACGTATTGGGACCATTTGTCTAATTATTTAGATGAAATTACTAACAAACCAGAGTCTCCGGGGTGTTTACTGATGGGGGACTACAACGCTAGAATTGGACCCTCAAATGACTATCTGTGTGATCGGTGTTTGCTTGATGCAAATATGCCACCCTTTCCATTGAACCTTCCTCGAACTAGTATGGATCCAGTTATAAACAAAAATGGGCTACTCTTGGCAAACTTTTGTATTACCCACAGTTTGTTTATACTAAATGGTTCGGATTATTTTCCAAACACCAATGGGTTCACTTTCATATCATCAGTCGGGAGGAGCTCTATCGACTATGTAATATCCAGTCCAGACATGATAAAATTGGTTGCAGTTTTTGAGGTCTGCCAAAGAGTAGAAAGTGATCATATGCCACTTTCTGTTTCTATGGAAATACCCAAATTGGCTATTGCACCTCCCATAAACTCCAAAACGATTGCTAGATATGAAAGATTAAAACGAATCTATTGGAACTCTTGAACAAAGGAGGCAATTAGTGAAATTTATAAGGATGATTGGGTCCTATTGGAAATTAACGATCTAGCAAATAGTATTACGATAGAAGGGGCCTTGATAAATTATAAGAATATAATATCTATCTTGAGTAATAAAACATCTACCTATATAAATCCACCTAGAGGAAAGAACACCTGGTTTGATAAGAATTGCCTTATAGGGAAAAAGAATCTTAGACAAGCATTCCAACTTGCGATGGAAAATCCGGAGGAAAATCTCAGATCCTACTTAAAGGCCCGAGTAGAATATTTTAAGTACATAGAAGATAAAAAGAAAGTATTTTACCAACAAAACTGGGCTGATTTTGATAGAGATCTGAAATCAAATGATAGTAAAACATTCTGGCTAGCAGTTAGGAGGCATTTAAATAATAACATAAATTTATTTAATCCCTGCATTTCACCCCAAACTTGGGTAACATACTTTACAAATAAGATGCAAACTCAAATATCTGGTAACATCATCGAAATTATGAACCCCTCTACTATATGGAGTCCTGTTTTGCCAGATGAAGTATATCAATTAATTCTTAAACTAAAACCTGCTAAATCTCCAGGTTATGACACCATTCCGGTTGAAGTATTGAAACACTGTCCAGAAGTATGGACCAAAGCTTTGGCCAATTTATTCACTCTTGTAAATAATACGGGCGAGATTCCAAGAAGTTGGAAAAACTCAGTTATAATTCCAATCTTTAAAAAAAGGGGATAAACAAGATCCAGCTAACTATCACCCGATAAGTCTGCTTTCCATTGTGGGTAAACTTTACGATAGTTATTTGGCAATGAAATTGCAATGCTGGATGACCACTCAAGCCCTTCTAGGGCCTGAACAAGCGGGCTTTAGAGGTCACATGTCCACTATAGATCATATCACAGTCATTTCATTTCTTATTAATAAATATATTTCCCGACCCAAAGGGAAATTATATGCTGCTTTTATAGATCTAAAAGCGGCTTTTGATCTTATACATAGACCTACACTTTGGAGTAAATTGGACAGACTAAATATAGATTCAAGACTCTTATTTTTGTTGAGCCAAATTCATACTAACAATGTCTGTAAAGTGAAGTTTAGTGAAAGAGGACATCTAACTGACCCAATCTATGTAGGAAGAGGTGTAAGACAAGGCTGTGTTTTAGCCCCACATTTATTTAATTTATTTGTGGCAGATCTTCCAACGTTTATGTCAACGGTTGATACCCATCCCCCCATGCTAGGCGATCGCCCACTACTTGTGTTGCAATATGCCGATGACACTGTATTACTTTCGTTGACTCAAGTGGGCCTATCAAGAGCCCTGAATAGATTTAGTGAGTATTGTGTTAAGTTTCACCTACAGATAAATGTTACTAAATCAAAGGTTTTGGTGTTTTCAAAAGGTTTCAATCCAAGGAAATGGAAGGTGAATAATCAAATTATAGAGCAGGTAAAAATGTATACATATTTGGGTGTTCTCTTCCATTATAATGGTCATTGGGCAAAACAGAGGGAAAAGGTAGTCCAATCTGGAAAAAGATCCCTGGCGACTCTACAATCCTTTTATTATAAGAAGGGAAACCAAGATCTCCCTGCAGCTATGAAAATTTAAAAAACTAAAATAAGACCACAAATACTATATAGTATATCTGTTTGGGCCACAGCTCTTAATAGGGAGGTCAAAAGTTTACAAACACAACTATGTAGGAAATTGTTATCCATCCCACCATGTGTTCATCATTTAACGTTATATGCTGACCTTGGTCTGGATACACTCGAGACCACAGCCTGTGGCACCCCACTGGTCATTTCTTTCCAAGTTGAAAAGGAGCCATTGTTGAGCACCCTTTGGGTTCAACCAGTCAACCAATTACAAATCCATGTAACAGTTACTTTGTCTAGCCCACATTTTACCAATTTGCTTGCAAGAATGTCATGGATAACCTTGTCAAAGGCCTTACTGAAATCAAGATATACTATATCCACAGCATTCCCTTCATCTACCAAGCTGGTAATTTTATCAAAAAAAGAGATCAGATTTGTCTGGCATGACCTGTTTCTCTGAAACCCATGTTGACTTTTTGTGATTATGAAATTACCTTCCAGATGTTCACAGACTCTCTGTTTAATGGTCTGCTCCAGAATCTTTCCGGGTATTGATGTCAGACTAACTGGACGATAATTGTTGGGATCCTCTTTTTTCCCCTTTTTGTAGATGGGGACATTTGCCCTCCTCCAGTCCTCTGGAACCTCTCCTGTTTTCCAGGAATTCTCAAAGATTATTGCCAATGGTTCCGATATTACATTTGCCAGCTCTTTTAATACCCTTGGATGTAATTCATCTGGTCCTGGAGACTTATATTCATTTAGATTGACCAGATGTTTCTGTACTATCTCTTTACTTATTCTGTGCTGAAATTCTCCTATTCTGTCCTCTGCTCCATTATCCTCAAGTTGAGCACCCTTTGCCTTTTCTGAGAAGACTGAAGCAAAGAAGGTGTTGAGTAATTCTGCCTTTTCTCTGTCTCCTGTTAACTTTTTGCCATCTTCTCCACACAGTGGCCCTACCATTTCCTTCTTTTTTCTCTTGCTACTGACATACCCCCAAAAGCCCTTTTTATTTTTCTTAACCTCTCTAGCAAGCCTAATTTCATTCTGCGCTTTAGCTTTTCTGACTTTCCCCCTAAACGTGCTAGCTATTTGTTTAAATTCCTCTTTGGTGATTTCCCCATTTTTCCATTTCTTATACATGTTCCGTTTAAAACATAGTTCAGTTGCAAGTTCCTTAGTCATCTATCCTGGTTTCTTGAGACACCTCCCATTTTTCCTTCTTGTTGGCACGGTTTGAAATTGTGCCTTCAGTATCTCCCTCTTGAGAAACTCCCATCCATCTTGAACTCCCTTCTCTTTTAGTATTCCTGTCCATGGGATCACCCCCAGTATTTCTCTAAGTTTAGTAAAATCAGCTTTCCTAAAGTCTAGAATGTGTTTCTGACTATGCCTGGCTTCTCCTTTTCACTGTATAATAAACTCCAGGAGGACATGATCACTCCCACCTAAGGATCCAACCACTTGCAACCCATTAGCTAGGTCTTCCCTGTTAGTTAGGATCAGATCCAAAATCGCTAACTCCCTTGTTGCCTCTTCCACCTTTTGGACAATGAAATTGTCTTCGACGCAAGTGAGGAATTTGCTAGTCCACCTGCCCCTCCCCTTCCTGGGATTGAGGACGGCGTTTCTCACCGTCTGCATCCCCTAATAGTTAATTTTAAGTTAGATACTGGGGCTGAAGCAAATGTGTTACCATTTAAAATATTTTCTAAGATACCTAGTACTAAGCCATTGATCAAGAGCAATGCAGTTCTTGTAGCATATGGTGGGACAAGAATACAAGCAATGGGAATAGCTGAGTTTGAATGCAATACAGCAAGGGTAGGCAACCTTTTTGAGCCGGGGGCTGGGTTGCTGTCCCTCAGACAATTGGGGGGGCCAAAGCACCATAAATAAATAAATAAATATTTTTTTAAAAAAAATTAAAAATTAAAAATATGCATGCACACTCTCTCAGCCCCAGAAAAGCCATGGCAAAACCCCTGAGGAGATTTTGCCAAGAAAACCCCAAGAACAAGTAATAACAACAATAATCGATATCATTATGGCAGGCAGCAGCGGCGGTGGCAGCAGGACCAGCCTGGGGCCAGTCCAAAGGCCTCAGGGGGCCGCATCCGGCCCCCAGGCCTTAGGTTGCCTACCCCTGCAATACAGCAAAAGGAGTGCATAAACTATTGTTTTATGTAACAGATTGTTCAACAATTCCATTATTAGGTAGATCAGGTTGTGAAAAGTTAGAATTAGTTCGTCAGATAGATTTCATACACACAGCTGGGTTAACACAAGGGAAATTATTTAGCTTATATCCCGATATTTTTCAATGTTTGGGTGAGTTTCAAGAATGTCATCACATACATATTGTTTTGACAGTTGCCCCTGTTGTCTAAGGATGTACGGGAGTGCCCTTTGCAATATATGATAAATTAAAGGGCACACTCTCTCAGATGGAAAATACAGGAGTTATAACAAAAGTTATAGGACCTAAAGATTGGGTGAGTAGCCTTGTTATCACAGAAAAAAAGAATGGCACTCTGCGTACATGTCTTGATCCACGAGATCTAAACAAGGCAGTTAGAAGACAACATTATACCATCCCAACAGTTGAGGAAATTCTTAGTCAGCTAGCTGGGAAAAAATTGTTCACAATCATAGATGAGAAAGGTGGTTATTGGCAGGTAAAACTGGATAAAGCATCATCCAGATTATGTACATTTAATATGCCATGGGAAAGGTATTGTTTTAATCATTTAACATTCGGGCTTAAATCTGCAAGTGAAGTTTTTCAACAAAAGAACCAAGAAACATTTGGACATATAAAAGGTGTACATATGATAGCAGATGATATGATTATAGCAGCGGAAACAGTGAAACAGCATGATGAAATTTTACATCAGGTTATGAAAACAGCACGCGCCAATAATATTAAATTTAACAAAGAAAAGATCCAGTTTAAGGTAAACTCCATAAAATATATCGGTCACATAGTGACTGCTGAGGGAGTCAGACCAGACTCTGAAAAAGTAAAGGCTGTTCAAGAAATGAAACCACCCAATGATAGACAAGGGGTGCTTAGATTTTTAGGGTCAGTACAATATTTGGCAAAGTCTATTCCACAACAGGCAGAGCTGACAGCCTCATTGAGAAACTTATTGAAAAAGAATATAATTTTTCAGTGGTTGCCAGAACATCAAAATCTTTTGATGCTATCAAACAAAAGTTATGTAGTACACCCGTGCTTCAATATTTTGATGTGACAAAGCCAGTTATTATTCAGGCAGATGCATGAAAAGATGTCTTAAGAGCATTTCTGCTTCAGGACAATAAGACAGTTTCTTATGGCTCAAGGTCACTCAATTCTAGGGTTGGTTTGGATAAAATGTTGTGGGGGATTTTTACTGTAAGCCGCTTGGATTGTTGCCAATAAACGGGATATAAATTATTATTATTATTATTATTATTATTATTATTATTATTCAGCAGAAAAAAAATATGCACAAATAGAAAAAGAATTGCTTGCAGTTGTATATGCAGTATGAAAGTTTCATCAATATGTGTTTGGCAAAACTGTGTTAGTTCAATCTGATCACAAGTCTTTAGAATCAATTTGTAAAAAACCGATATGCAGGGCTCCTGCTCAGTTGCAATAAATGCTTTTGCAGTTTCAAAGGTATCAACTTAATATTGTATATACCCCAGGTAAACTTATGTATCTGGCTGATACCTTGTCAAGAGCCACTGTAGATCTCCCTTTCAGTGAGGAGAATTCCATGGAAAATGAGAAAGTAATACATGAGGTGAACGCTTTAGCAATGCATCTAGATAAAGTGTGTATAATACAAGAGGCAACAAAATGTGATCCCCAGCTTAAGATGGTCCAAACATACCTAGACCAAGGATGGCCACAATATATGAGAGATGTAAGTCCGATAGCAAAATCTTTCTGGCCAGTTAAAGATCATGTGTGGTGCCAGGATGGAGTTCTTTTTATGGGTGAAAGAATGGTTATTCCAACAAGCCAAAGACAAAATGTACTTACACAACTTCATGAGTCCCATCAGGGGATTCAAAGAACTAAAGAAAGAGCAACGAAGTTAATGTACTGGCCTGGTGTATCAAGAGATATTGAGCTGGCTGTGGGAAGCTGTGGTGTTTGTGCATGTTTTGCTCCAAATAACCAAAAGGAACCACTTAAACCACATGACATCCCCGAAATACCATGGGAAAAGGTGGGAATAAATATTTTTGAACAGGATAGTTGTCAGTTTCTTTTGATAATTGATTACTTTTCAAAATATCCAGAAATAATAAATCTATGTGATAAAACTGCAAAAACAATAATTTGTAGGCTTAAATCTGTGTTTGCTCGCCATGGAATACCAAGAATAGTGGTGAGTGATAACATGCCATTTGCTAGTCAAGAATTTAAAACATTTGCTAAAGAATGGGGGTTTGAACAATGTTTTAGTAGTCCAGGATATGCACAATGTAATGGAATGGCAGAATGAGCAATTCAGTCTATTAAGCAGCTTATGAATAAAGTAAGGAAGGCGGGTGGGGATTTGTATCTAGCATTGTTGGAATATCACAATACACCAGTTACAGGGTTGTCATATTTACCTGCACAAATGCTGATGGGCAGGATGTTAAGAAGTAAACTTCCTATAACAACTGGCTTATTATGCCCTAGGATTCCCAATAATGTGCATTAGGATCTACAAAAAGTTCAGAAAAGACAAAAACATTTTTATGATCAAACAGCTAGACCACTTCAACATTACAAGAGGGAGATGCAGTTTGGATGAAATCTAATGACCGCAAGGAAAGATGGCTTCCTGCCATAGTTATAGAAAGATGAAAACAACCACAGTCATATCAAATAAAGACTCTTAATGGTAGGATATATAGGCGTAATAGATGCCAATTAAGAAAACAGATGCCAGAAATTACTAGCGATAGAAGTGTAAGACAAACTGATGGACATGGTGGGGTTCCTGAGAGTAATGATGAAGTGCAAACATAACAAACAACAGACATTCAACCAATATATATATAACATCTTATGGTAGACAAGTGTTTAAGCCAGGGAGATATACTCCTTGAAAATGGACCTCTCGCCTTAAGGTGATAATTGGTTTTTTTATGATCAAAATGTATAATTTTTTTTAATGTTTGTATAAAAAGGAGATGTGATGTAAGGTGCCTTTAAAGCATGACTCTTAGTGGTATCAGCTGTAGTATATTTATACCATTAAGAGGCTTGCACGGTGATTCATTGTTCTTCCTCATCTCACTCTCCTAGGACTGGCTGTGCTCAATAGCTCATGGATGAATAAACTTATCATTTTATATGAGACTGGACTCTGCTTGAATTCTCACAAGATTGGATTCTAACAGCAGATACTACAACTCCAATGAATTTTGTCCTACATTTTATGTTTTCAACTTCTACCGTCACAATACATGCCTGTGAGTCTTTGTGTATTATTATTGGTGTGTTGTATGGTTCCCCAAGATCTACCAACAACTGCGTCACCCACTGAACTTTGTTGGCTATCTCTGACAGTGCAGCGAATTCAGCCTCCATGGTACTCAAAGCAATACAATTCTGTTTCCTTGACCTCCAGACTACCGGACTGTCGGCAAACCTGATGGTTAAACCAGTTACCACTTCCTGTCTGTTGCCTCAGATGCAAAAGAGCTGTCTGCATAGCATTCCAGCTGAGACATGCCTCCATCCATCACTAAACATCTGTCTCTGGTCCCTTTAAGATACCATACCACACACTTTAAAGCTGTCCAATCTTCCAGCCTGGGTTTTGATGCTCTTGTGATCAACAACTCTACTGCAAAAGATACATCAGGCCTTGCGTTGTTTGCAATAAACAAAAAACTTCCAATTACTGAATGATACAACTCAGTATGCTCAAACATCATGTCAGGCTCAACATTGGCAAATTGAAGTGTCATTTGGGCTTCTGAACACCTTTGCATTGCTCAAATCATGCTTGTCAACAATTCTGTCAATCTTTTTCTTTTGACACAACAAAAACTTCCCATCCTGGGTACTCTCTACTTCTATTCCCAAGTAGTTTCTCAAATCCTTCAATTTAAACTTCCTAGCTAATTCCTTCTGCACTTTCTTCGCTTCAATCTCATTGCTGGCTGCCACACAAAGATCATCTACATAAATCAGTAAGATGATGTTACCCTTTGTGTACACGCATGTCTCTCCCATGCTATGTTGATAACCAAGTTTCACCAATTCCTCATGTATATACCAATTACAACATCTGGCACTCTGCTTCAGACCATACAGTGCCTTCTTTAATCTGTATACTTTATTGCTGCCAGCACAGTCATACCCTAGAGCAGGAGTAGGCAACCTTTCCCCTTTAAGGGCCGAGGGACTTCAGCTCCCAGAATCCCAAGAGCTATTGGCCAACATAGGTCTATTGGCCAACATGGCTGAGGCTTCTGGGAGCTGAGGTCCCTCGGCCCTTAAAGGGGAAAGGTTGCCTACCCCTGCCCTAGAGCATGTTCCATAAACTTAGGGACATTGCAGACTGGCCCAAAGGGCCAGCCAGGGGGTAGAGTTGGGGTGGAGCAGCCACATGCCAGCTGCCCCAACCCGACCCCGACACTGTCCTGATGCCATGAGGCTGTACACACAGCACACAGTGTCAGGACACCCTAGTAGTGCAGTGTTCCGACATGCTGCACTGAAAGGGCGCAGAAGAGCCATGTCACTGGCTCTTAGGGCAGCCTTTTGCCGCCCCTAAAAGGAGCAGCATTTCTTAGGGGCGGCAAAAGGCAGGATCGGGGCCACAGCATGGGGTTGCCGTGGCCCCAATCCACCACTTCCCGGGGAGGCTCTGTGCCGCCCATCTGCAGAGGCCTATAGTCTCATCCAAATGTGTATTTAGGTATGCTGTTTCAAAATTGAAATGCCTGATTACAAGTCCTTTCCTAGCAACAAAGCCAAACTGCATTATTTCTACAGTGCTGATGCACTCAAAATCTCAAACAAAACCAATCAGGGCAAGATGAGGTGCACATTAGCTGTATATAGACCAACGCTCCAAATAAACACATAAATATAAATAAAATGTTTAGTCAAAAGAACCTGCATCGGTTCTAATAAGGGAAGAGAGAAAGACATGCATATAGATTTTTTTTAAAATTGCGCATGGATTGATCATGTATAAATTATAGTTTACATATCAGGTACCATTTTTCCCTTTAGTTGTTAGACCTTCCTTTGTATTCAGATCAGGCCTGAATAAAATAATGTAGCACTTGGGAAGGAAAATGCAGGCCAGGAGTCCAGTGCTGGAGGCCAAGATGGAGAAGATCTGTACCGCTACCATGTATTTGCCCTGGGTGCCAGTGTAGGCTGGCAAAAGGAGATCCAAACACTGCAGAAGACCAGCATGCTGAAGGTGATCAGTTTGGCTTCGTTGAAGGCTCCAGGCAGTTTCCTAGCCAGGAAAGCCAATGTGAAGCAGATGGCAGACAGGAAGCCCATATAGCCAAGGGCTGAGTAGAACATGACCACTGATCCTTCGTTGCATTTCAGTAGGATCTCTCCAGGTTGGAAGTTCATGTCAGAGTCAGGGAATGGAGGAGAAATGCCCAGCCAGAGGGCAGAGATGACAACTTGAGCAAAGGAGATGACAACTTGAGCAAATGACCATGGAGTTTGTAAGACTCTTCCCCAGCCATCTTCTTGCTCTGTTCCCAGGCTTTGTAGCCAGGAAGGCCAGAATCACAGTGACGGTTTTGGCCAACACTGAAGAGACAGCAACTGAGAAGATGAGGCTGAAGGCTGTTTGTCTAAGAAGGCAGGTCCCTTTCCTTGGCTGGCCAATGAAGAGAAAAGAGGACAAGAAGGAAAGCAGGAAGCAGATGAGGATAAGGTAGGAGAGATCCCGGTTGTTGGCTTTGACCATTGGAGTCTCTTGCTTTTTTATGAAGATTCCCAACACAAAAAGGGTGATGAAAGACAAAAAAAGGGCAAAGGAGACCAGGGTGCATCCCAGAGGTTCTTCAAAGGACAGGAAGACTACATCCTTCGGGATGCATCGATCTCGGTTCTTGTTGGGATACTGATCTTCTGGACACTTGGTGCATGAGTCTGCATCTGCAAAGAGGAAGACAAAAGAGAGAGATTATGGTATGTATCAGTTTTGCTGCCTCCGTTCCAAATTTGTGGGTTGCAGCCTGTAAACATGAGCAGTTTTGACCCCCAGCTTCCAAATCCCTGCTTTAGGGGAGAACTCAAATTCAGACAGTTTCTAGGGCTGTGTCTGCACAGAAACCAAGCTTATCATTGGGACTCCTAGATTGGTGGGGAGGGCAATCAGATCACACAATTGGCACCCACATTGGGCCAAAACTGACAGTACTGTCCCCACACATTATTGTGCAAATGTATACTTGTGTGACCAATTTGCATCGGTGTGCTGTATTTATGGCACTGTTGTATTAATGTGCAATTGATTTGCTCATCTACAAAATGAATGATGCTGAAGGAATTGCATGAAACCAAAAGTGAAAGTACTATAGTAATTTGGACGTTCCTGGTAGGAAGAGGTCAGTGGCTGGCCTGCCTGTCAAAGCTCTCCCCCCATCTTCACACCAACATACAATCCACACATCCTGAGGATTCTCCAAAGTCTTTTCAGAGTAAAAGAGGACCCTTTTTATTCTGCAGAATTGCCCTGGAGCTCACATTGGCCCCATTTTGGCCCCGTGTGTCATCTAAACAAGTCAGTGTGAGAACAGGGTGGGATTTTTTTCTCTCTCCATGCGAACAGCACCTAGGTCATGACACACTAGAATGGACCATTCTTAGCCCTTTCTGCATTTTCTGGGCCTGAGGACATCTGCCCAACTCTGAGGATTACCTTACTTCATTCATCTAAGCTTGGTGAACAATAATATCCCCTCCTCTCCAGCGCAATTCTATGGTCAACTTCCACAAGAGTCGCACAGGAGGACCTAGTGATTCCTAGAATTCTAGAATCATAGAGTTGGAAGAGACCACAAGGACCATCCAGTCCAACCCCCTGCCATGCAGGAACACAGAATCAATGCATTCCCTGTTACAGATAGTCATCCAGCCTCTGTTTAAAAACCCCCAAAGAAGGAGACTCCATGGAATCTTAATCAAATCCACGGAAAATCAAATTGGCAAAAGTAAAATCTGCAAATGTGGACAACTGGTCACTTCCTAATCTTCCCATGTTCCCTTCTGCTTCCTATCTGAACCAAGATGGATGCAACCATGAGTCTCTGCCTCAAAGGATGTTTGGGCTCTGACTTTCATGTATAGGAGTCAGCTTTGGGCATTCTTCTACCAAAGTACAGCTCACCTGCCTGACCTGAGTGCAGCCTACTATCCATGGATTTGAGTATCGTAGATGGCAATCCCCATTGACCCTAATGGTGGAGTGTGAACATGCATAGTTCGCTGCCAGTAAAAAGCATGGGACTTGAGGTCCTGCAGGTTTTCGAATCCACAAGAAAAACAGCCAACTGTGTAGTGGAGAAAACAGGAACGGAGACCCTCGGACTATCCAGGAAAGTAGAGTTTATTTCATGTCAACGGACTCTCAGACAGGTCAGCCCTGTGACTTGAGAGCCCCTTCCTCAGCTAATCAACATCCTTATATACCATCTTACACAGCTAGTTCATAATTACATTAACACATGCATAATTCAACATTTTCATTGGTTAAAAGATATAATTTCAGTATCCACCTCTCCTGATTACATTACACTTCTACTTGCCATGCATAAACTATTTTGGCATTACTCATTGACACCTGGACCCACTAGTTGGGTCCTATCTTCTTAGTTTTTTATTTTACTTTACTTCTAGTCCATACCATCAATCTTATCTCTTTCGGCCTTTGCAGACTGCCAGAAATAGTGCAAATTGAGTCCACTTTAAGGGTTAGGATTAGTGCTAGGGAATCAAGAGAACTGTTTTGTTTGTTTGTTTGTTTGTTTTTTTCTTAGACATTGAGTCTTCTCTGTCAGAGAGCTCTGGTGCCACAATAAAATACAGTTCCCATGATTCCCTAACCCTAACCTTTAAAGTGGACTCAATTTGCACTATTTCTAGCAGTCTGCAAAAGCCCTTTGGATCTGAAACAGTCTGCCTGTCTTCAAGGTTGAAAAATAACATTCCTTGCTGTCTTTTCCAGTGAAGCCAAACTGAAAGCCTTTTATAATTGCTTTGCAAATGCACAGTTTTAAACATAGAATATGAGGCCCCAAGGATCATCTAATCCAGCCCCATATTAGCCATGAGCTTTATAGTTCTTTTACATTATTTCCTCCCCTACATTTCCCCCCTTTAAAGCTTAATTCTTTTAGCAATTATAGCTTTACCTATGAACTTTTTCAATTATCATGGCATAAGCTGCAGCAGTTTCACTGACAGTATTCTGCAAAGCTTTTGCCAATATACGAATAATACATGGCACACATATACATATTAAAATGCAAACAATTATTATTAGCACGATAACCAAAACACCTGTTTTAGCCATGTGGCATCAGGCAGCCTTATGCTCCTTTCTGGCTACTAGTCCTGGAATAAAGAATGAGGCTGATATGAATATACTTTAATCATAGTTCCTGCAATTTTTATGGGGACTTGCTACCGTGCTCAAAATTCCACCAACTCCATATATCACTATTAAATGGGATCTCTCCATAAAGGCAGGAAGACAAAATCTGAGCTGCCGACCTTCCTCCTTTTAAACACATTGGAGGGGTGTTGAGTATTCTAGCTAAGCCTTCCCATATATTTGCCTCTGGCTCCCATTTTTGTGAATAAAGGGAAGTGCCCCCAGCTATTAGACTTAATCCAATCACAACCATCAACCCAATCTGACACTGTTTAACCAAACCTGAGGTAAATGGTATCTTTTGACCTATTCTGGAACCAAGTGTTCAAATACTCTCACAAATTCAGATCAACAAAAACGGTTCTTCAGAGGTTCTCCTGGGGTAACAATGGGCCTTTACAGACTGCCAGAAATAATGCAGCTTGAGACCACTTTAACTGTCCTGGCTCAGTGCTAGGGAATCATGGGAATTGTATTTTTTCTGGGACATTGAACCTTTTCTGTCAGAGAGCTCTGCTGCCACAATAAACTACAGTTCCCATGATTCCTTAGCACTGAGCCAGGACAGTTAAAGTGGCCTCAAGCTGCATTATTTCTGGCAGTCTGTAAAGGCCCAATGGCTCTAACTACTGTTCTGTATCTTTCTATTTGGGAATAGGTCTCAATTTTAGAGCTTGGAGACCCACCCATTCACTCAAGAATTCTAAAGTACCAGGCTAGAGTGCTAAAGACAACAACATAAATTACTCCTGTGATTGCTACCAAATCTTCTTGATCAGTTTCAGACATATGTTGGACCATGCGTAGATTTACCAGCTTCCGGTTTGTGGTAGAAGCAGGGTCTATCCCTCCCTCATTGCAGATCTGGCCGTATGCAGGGCAAACAGCTTCCTGTGGGTGTTTGCAGTAGGGTCTAGTCTGAATCTTCTCTCCCCTTGGATGGATTTTTCAGTCGTGCATTGAAATACTCATTCCTAGTAGGGTGGTTGCAGGGCTATTGATGATCTCGTTGCCTGTGAGTCTGCCCATTTCCAGTAGGGTCAGATCCAGAGGTTAGTTGTCTCCACAATGATATTTTAAGGGGTTCTGAGAGTCCCTAATATGGAACAAAACTGGACTAGCCTTTTTACTTCTTGTCCTAGTGAGAGTTTGTCAGTTTCTTTAACTAATAGGGCAGTAGCTGCTATTGCCTGAAAAACATCCTGGCCATCTTTTCACCACTCAACCCAATTGCTTGGAAAGGGTCTCTGCCAGGACTCTAGTGTCTACATTAGTATTCCTATGGCCATTCCCTGCCTCTCATGCACATACAGGATAAAGGGCTTGGTCATATCTGGCAATCCTAAAGCAAGTGCTTCTAATAAGGCTCTTTTTATTTTTCCAAATACTTTTTATTGTTCTGATTCCTAATTCATCTCTGACTATCCAGGGCCCTTGGTCGCTTCATACAGGGTTTTGCGATCAAGGCAAAACTGGGGATCCAGATTGTGCAAAACCCTACTGCTCCAGGTGGTGGTCTAGGCCCTTCAGGTGGTGTGGCTCTTGTAGGTAGTCTGGCTCTGCTATTAACAGCAAATGTTCAATCAGGATTTTCTGAGGCCTCTGTATCATGGCTTGGGTTTCCTGATGAGGGTTTTCATGCAGTTTTTATTCTCCAGTTCCCCTTAGCTGTTATTTGCACTGCCAAGCCCAGGAAGCACTATAGTTTCCAAAAGTATCTTCACTGACATAAACAATCTCCAGAATGACTTTACAGTCATAGGCTGGGTGGATTTAAAATAGGTCTGCAGGGAAAATTCTTCAGCAAGCAAGATTGTTTGGTATCTCCCATAAACATGGCACATAAATAGTTAATTGCTGTCCCAAAGTGAATTTACTAGCTTCTTGCACCTTTCAGCTTTTAAACAGCCAGACCAATTCAACACTACATAGGGCCTTGGCAGACGACTAATAGAGTCGTCTTCCGGGCAGGGAAGAGGAGGGGCAGCCGCATGAGCGGCGCCCCTTCTTCTCCCTGAGGTCGCCTTCGGAGTCGCCGGCCCTCCGCACGGCCGGCGCTCCGGGGATGACCTCACGCCGCGGCGACCGTACGCGCCGCGGCGGAAAAGACAGCAAAAGTGCGCCCGCCACTTTTAGTGCGCACTTTCGCTGTCTTGAGGAAGGAGTGCTGATTTAGCGCCGAGGTGCGGAGGCTGCGGCCCCGCGGCGCGCCGGCCCAGGGCGTCCTGACGCCCTCGTCTGCTTCCCCCCATAATCTGTTTGACTAGAAAAGTATGTCTTTGGCCCTTTTCCATACACCAAGAATCTGATTTTTTTTTTCTTCTCTTTCCTTTGTCCCTTGCTTTCTTTGTGCTTTGCTCCTGACAATATACACATGGTTTTCAGCTGGGGATGGCCTCCTCCAACTCTCTCTCCTGTTCACATCCTCTGTTATCATTATATCCAAATCACCATCAAATCTACATCCTAGACCACCTCCTGCCCCCCTTTTTTCCTTACTTGAATTGCTACTGCTAGACGGGAGGCCTGCAATTCCAGTTCCTTCTTTATTTCTCTAGATCCTCGTTAGAGTAAACTCTGAAGGTAATCTGTACCAGCTGGGAGATAGACATGTTCAATCTTTGAGAACTCCTGGAAAACAGGAAAAGTCCCAACGGACTGGAGGAGGGCAAATGTTGTCCCCATCTTCAAAAAGGGGAAAAAAGAGGATCCCAGCAATTATCGTCCAGTTAGTCTAACATCAATACCCGGAAAGATTCTGGAGCAGATCATTAAACAGAGAGTCTGTGAACATCTGGAAGGTAATTTCATAATCACACAAAGTCAACATGGGTTTCAGAGAAACAGGTCATGCCAGACAAATCTGATCTCTTTTTTTGATAAAATTACCAGCTTGGTAGATGAAGGGAATGCTGTGGATATAGTATATCTTGATTTCAGTAAGGCCTTTGACAAGGTTCCCCATGACATTCTTGCAAGCAAGTTGGTAAAATGTGGGCTGGACAAAGTAACTGTTACATGGATTTGTAATTGGTTGACTGGCTGAACACAAAGGGTGCTCAACAATGGCTCCTTTTCAACCTGAAAAGAAGTGACCAGTGGGGTGCCACAGGGCTCTGTCCTGGGCCCAGTGCTATTCAATATCTTTATGAATGACTTGGATGACGGTATTGGGCGCATAGTTATCAAATTTGCAGACGACACCAAATTAGGAGGAGTAGCTAATACCCCAGAGGACAGGATCAAAATTCAAAATGACATGAACAGACTAGAAAGCTGGGCCAAAGCTAACAAAATGAAATTCAACACAGAGAAATGTAAGGTACTGCACTTAGGGCGGAAAAACTAAAAGTACAGATATACGATGGGGGACACCTGGCTGAATGAGACTACGTGTGAAAGGGATCTAGGAGTCCAGGTGGACCACAAGTTGAACATGAGTCAACAGTGCAATTCAGCAGCTAAAAAGGCCAATGCAATTTTAGGCTGCATCAGTAGAAGTATAGTGTCTAGATCATGAGAAGTAATAGTGCCACTCTATTCTGCTTTGGTCAGGCCTCACCTGGAATACTGTGTCCAGTTCTGGGCACCACAATTCAAAAAGGATGTGGAGAAACTGGAGCATGTCCAAAGGAGGGCAACTAAAATGGTGAAGGGTCTGGAAAGCAAGCCCTATGAGGAACGACTTAGGGAGCTGGGGATGTTTAGCCTGGAGAAGAGAAGGCTGAGAGGTGATATGATAGCCATGTATAAATATTTGAAGGGATGTCATATTGAGGAGGGAACAAGCTTGTTTTCTGCTGCTCCAGAGACTAGGACCCGAAACAATGGATGCAAGTTGCAAGAAAAGAGATTCCAACTCAACATTAGGAGGAACTTCCTGACAGTGAGAGCTGTTCGACAGTGGAACACACTCCCTCAGAGAGTAGTGGAGTCTTCTTCCTTGGAGGTCTTTAAGCAGAGGCTGGATGGCCATCTGTCGGGGATGCTTTGATTGGGAGTTCCTGCATCAGCCCTGGTGGCGCAGTGGTTAAATGCCTGTACTGCAGCCACTCACTCACAGACCACAAGGTTGCGAGTTCAATACCAGCCAGGGCTGAGGCTCGACTCAGGCCTGCATCCTTCCGAGGTCGCTAAAATGAGTACCCAGATTGTTGGGGGGCAATCAGCTCACAGTTGTAAACCGCTTAGACATCCCATAGTGTGATATGAAGCGGTATATAAATAAGCTGCTTTTGCTTTTGCATGGCAGGGGGTTGGACTGGATGGCCCTTGTGGTTTCTTCCAACTCTATGATTCTATGATTCTATGACCTTTGTCCATTTTTAGTTTTCAAGCTATCCTTCTGGCAGCCACTTTTCTCTCAGGTTCTAGTGCTGAGACACATGAGAAAACATCTTCCAAATCCAAAAATAAAAAGAAAGTATCTTCAGAGTCAATGTGTTGTTCCAATACAGATTGAGGTTAAACATTATGTTCTGGATGGAAGAAGTATCTACTGTCTTTGGGCAAACCATGCACTTCTCCTCAGGAAACAAAAAGATATTCAATAAAATATGACAGTCCTCCCAGCAATACAATGATAGGGGTTGACTCTGTGTGCCTACTCAGTTGCAGAAAAAGGCATCTTTTAAAATGGGTTGCTTCTGCTGGAATCAATCCCATTAAGACATATAGGTTGGGACAACAGGGTGAATAGTGACTGTAACTTGGTTTACTAGTCTCAGGTCCTGAACTGAATGTAGTCCCTGATCCCTGGATTCTATACTGGTAGTAAAGGAGTATTCCATGGAGATTGGCATTCTCTCAGAATTTCATATTTCAGCAGCCTGTCCAAGTGTTTCTGCATCCCAATGATAACTTCTCTGGGTATAGGGCATTGGCGAACATGAATTGGAATCACTCCTGGCTTTAATTCTATCACCACTGGTGGGATAAATCTTGCCATTCCTGGGGGGGGGGGGTATCTTCATCCCAGACTCCTCGCATATCAAAGGTTTTCCACATCTCATCTTTCTCTTTTACCTTCCATATTTGATGAATTTACCATTTTTCCTACATTGGACAGGTGATGGCTAGAATTTTTTGGTATACCCAGCCTATGAAATTGGATACTACTAGTGCCATCTTCTTCAAAGGGTATTTGAGCTCTTAGTTTGGACAGCAAATCTCTGCTCATCAATGGGATGGGACATTCTGGGATAGATAGAAACTTGTGAGTTACTTTATGGTTTGCTGCATTGCAAATCCTTGTTCTCAAAAAGTGATGACTTTCCTGAATCCCTGTAGCTCCCACAACTCTAATTTCTTGTTTACTCTTAGGAGCTACTGGGAAGGGAATGACTCATCTCTCAACCCCTGAATCAATCATGAAAGGGACTGCTAAGCCCCCTCCATCCACACTGACCATAGGTTCCCTGGGGCCAAGATTAAGAGGACCCGGTCGGTTTCAATCCCATTCTTTCATTTCAGGCATTCCAATGAACCCCTCCTGTTGGGGTAGGTCAGGATATTGGGCTTGGGGTTGATACACATGATCCTGTAATTGGTCTTTTCTTCTGCCTCCCCTTGAGACCCACCTTTGGTTACTTTGGTTACATTGTGGTCATTCATTCCTCCAATGTCCTTCTTGTTGACATAAGGCACACTGATTCCTTCCTAATTGACCTCTTCCTCTTCTGGCACCTTGGACTCTTCCTCCTGTGCCTCTGCATCCCTCTCCTCGACCTCTCTGCCAGGCTACACTGGACTCAGTCAAGGCAGCAGCCAACAATTCATCCTTCTGCTTCATTTGTCAGTCCTCCTTCCCCTTTTCTTCCTGCTCTCAACTTACACAGATTTTTCTGATCAATCGATACAAATTGGGATAAATTTGATCCCAAGAACCCATTCAACTTTTGGATCTTTTTCCTAATGTCAGGATTGCTCTGTGCCATGAATATCCCATTTATCAATTTTTGGTCCTCCTCATCCTTTGGGTCCACAGGGGTAAACAGAGTGAAAAGCTGTTACAAATGAAGGCGGGATTGCTGTTTGAAAGCTATCCCACCTTCAGTTCACTCTATTCCCCAGAATGGTTTGGAGCACCAACCATTCCACAGAATCTTACCTTACTCCTTTGCAATGCCAGGTCGGTCAAAAATAAAACCCATATTATATATGATCTCCTCATAGATGAGGATGCTGACCTGGCCTGCTTTACAGAGACCTGGCTGGGAGAGGATAGCACCATTACATGGGTGCATGCCTTCCCAGCCTGGTACTCTGTCAGTGAGCAGGTCAGGGGAAGTGGGCGGGGGCGGTGTGGCTCTGGTTCATAAAAAATACCCTTACCTTGACCAGGATACCTGTCCGGAACACAGTCCACTTCGAATGTATGTACCTGAGCCTGAGGACCAGGGATAGTTTAGGGATTCTGCTAGTTTACCAACCACCCCATTGTCTAGCAACTCCCTAGGTCTCAGAGTTGCTGCTGGAGTCGCCCAGACTTTTAGTTCTGGGTGACTTTAATATCCCACGCGAGACCAGTTTGCCAAGTCTAACAGGCGCGGATTGGGAGTTCGTGGATTCCATGACAAACATGGGCCTATCCCAATTGGTCGTTGGGCCTACACATTGTGCAGGTCTTACTCTCGATGTGGTCTTCAGTATGGAACAGGAATATCTATGGGCGGAGATAATAAATATCTCCGCATTGTCATGGACAGATCATTTCCTGATCAAGGCAGAGCTAAGAATCACTGTCTGCCCCACTGGGGGTGGTGGACCTATTAGAATGGACCGCCCTTGAAGGCTAATGGATCCAATTGGATTCCAGAAAGCCCTAGAGGGTTCAATGGTTGGTAACGCCGGTGATTCTGTCGAAGCTTTGGTTAATACCTGGAACATCGATCTTGCCAAGGCTATCAACACAATCGCTCCCAAGCGTCCTTTCCAACCCACCTCAAACCGTAAGCCATGGTACACAGAGGAGCTGAGGAAGATGAAGTGGGTTGGACAACAACTAGAGTCCATCTCGTGGAAAACTCGACTCTTATCTGACAAGACTCATCATAGGAACTTTCTTCATTCCTATCAAGAGGCAATACGTGCAGCACAGAGATCCTTCTGTTCTGCACGTATTGCATCTGCAGAGTCTCATCCGACAGAGCTGTTTAGGGTGGTAGGGGAACTGAGGGGTTCCTCCTGCACAGAACCCCTTGCTTCACCCAGCAATGGCCTGCTGCAATACATTTAACAACTTCTTTGCAGATAAAATCTCTCAGATAAGAGCTGACTTAGATACCAGCATTGATACAGAATCTGTAGATGAGGTGTCCAGCAACTCCGTTATTGAGATTTCACTGGATCAATATCAATCTGTGAGTACCGATGATGTGGACAAGCTCCTTGGTAAAGTGAGGAAAACTACTTGCCCTCTCAATCCTTGCCCTTCATGGTTGGCCGTCCAAGGTGGGGATGCACTGAAAGTGTTCCTTAGGGACATAATCAACGCATCCCTCAGAGAGGGCTCTGTTCCATCTTGTTTAAAGGAAGCAGCGGTCAAGCCACTTCTGAAAAAGCCCTCCCTAGATCCCTTGGATATGAATAACTATAGGCCTGTTTCCCTTTTACCATTTTTGCGCAAAGTGATCGAGAGGGCAGTAACACTTCAGCTCCAAGTTGTCTTGGATGAAACCGATTATCTAGATCCATTTCAAACTGGCATTAGGACTGGGTTTGGAGTTGAGACTGCCATGGTTACCTTGACTGACGACATGCATTTGAGCATTGACAGGGGCAGTGTGACCCTGCTGGTGCTCTTAGATCTCTCAGCGGCTTTTGATACAGTCGATAACAGCATCCTCTTGGATCGCCTGAGAGGGTTGGGAATTGGAGGCACTGTTCTGCAGTGGTTCCATTCCTTCCTCTCGGGTAGATCCCAGAGGGTGCTGCTCGGGGACAGTAGCTCCACTAGAAAGGAGCTTAAATGTGGCATCCCACAAGGCGCCATACTGTCCCCGATGTTATTTAATATCAATATAAACTGCTAGGAGTGATTATTCGGAGACATGCGGCTGGGTGTTATCAGTATGCTGATGACACCCAGGTATACTTCTCCATGTCCCGGTCGTCAGTCTTGACTGCTGATGGCGTCTCTCCTCTTAACGATTGTCTTAGGGTGGTAATGGACTGGATGAGGAAAAACAGATTGAAGCTGAATCCAGATAAAACGGAGGTACTCACAGTAGCGGCCCCGAAACCAGGTATTGGGATACAACCTCCAGTCCTGGATGGGATCACATTTACCTCCAAGGACTGTGTTCACAGTTTGGGGATGCTCCTAGACTCGTCGCTTCACATGATTAATCAGGTGAATGCGACGGTCAGGAGTGCCTGTTATCAGCTACGACTGATACGCCAGCTGCGCCCTTTCCTGGAAGTAAGGGACCTCGAAACTGTGGTACATGCTCTGGTAACCTCCCGTCTAGACTTCTGTAATGCGCTCTACATGGGGCTACCCTCGTGCTTGGTCAGGAAACTTCAATTAGTCCAGAATATGGCAGCCAGGTTGGTCTCCGGTGCATCTAGGAGAGACCATATTACACCAGTCTTGAAAAGACTCTACTGGCTGCCGATTAGTTTCTGGGCCCAGTACAAGGTGTTGGCTATCACCTTTAAAGCCCTACATGGCTTGGGTCCATCCTATCTCCAGGTCCGTCTCCTTCCGTGTAATCCACCCATACACTACAGTCCTCTGGGAGGAATTTGTTTCATCCTGCTAGGTCTAGACTGTTGACAACCTCCCAGAGGGCTTTTTTGGAAATAGCTCCTAGATTATGGAATGGCCTGCAGGACGAGATCCGTCAAATTACCAACCAGACAGCTTTAAAAAGGCTGTCAAGACGGATCTCTTCCAGCAGGCCTTTCCTGACTAAATTCCCAGTCAAGGAGTAAGTAAATTCTTCCCCCACCTGCTGCCACATCTAGCCATGCTATTTAGTGCTTGCGGGCTGCCTGTTAGACTGGTTTTTTAATATTTATTGTGTAAAATTTTATAATGGTTTTATTGTGTTAACTGTTTTAATGTTAAAATGTTTAATACTATTTTAAGGGGATGGTGGGTTTGGGTTTAGGATGGGTTATTATGAGATTTTATTGTTGCAAGCTGCCCCGATTGCTTTGGTAGGGGGCAGGATAGAAATAATTATTATTATTATTATTATTATTATTCGCATCTAGAAGTCTTCCTAAAAATGCAGCTGGGGATTCATTTGGTCCTTGGATTACCTCAGCTGGTTTGGATATATTCATTGCCTTAGACATCCCAGTTCACATGGCTTTTATTATTAGGGTCTGATAAGATTGTAGACGCCTCAGCCCTTCTGTATTGTTAGGGTCCCATTTTGGATCCTCTTCAGGGAAATGTCATTTATTGTAATGTATTGCAGTCTGTTAATTTAAGTATGATTTAAACTTTGATTGTTTAATTGTATTTTAAGGGGGTGCTATTGGGAGATGGGATTGTTCGTTTTATTGTGTAAGCCACCCCGATTGTATTTTACAGAGAGGTGGGATACAAATTATTATTATTATTATTATTATTATTATTATTCTCCCATCCAATCCTTTTCTCTAATCCCTGCAGGCTTATCAGCTTTACTAAGCCGCCTTCCTTGCCCCAAAATTTGCTCCCTATTTTCTGGATCTTCAGGGTCTACAGGGGTGTATTGATGGTAGGCATCTAACAGTCTCTCCAAAACTGACCTGGGGGTTCATTGCATCCTTATAGGACATCTGCAGGCTTAGTCATTTTGACAGGTTTTGACATTCTCATCTTCATTCCTTTTAACAATAACTCTTGATCCTGCTGCAGTTGTCAGTAACTGCCCTGCTGATTATGATCCCAATTAGAATTCTGCTCTGGAAGGTTTTCCTTTTTCCAAGTCTGTGCATTCACAGTTTGGGATTTCCTACACCTCTAAATATACCTGTCTAATGATTTATTTGTCTAATATTCCCTCAGTTTTATTGAATAATTACTGCTTAATTGCAGTTGTTTTAAACTGTATTTGATTTAATAATTTTTAAGGGGGGGAGGAGGGAATGATATTGTCTTAATCTGGTTGTATTTTATTATTGTTGTTCACCGCCTAGATTGGTTTTCCACTGGGGCGGTATATAAATAAATTATATTATTATTATTATTATTATTATTATTATTATTATTATTTATTATTATTATTAGGTGGCCATGCCACTCCAAATGAGGGCCATTCCACCTCATACAGTGCATGCATAATTTTTCTGGGGTCATTCTTTTTCCTCCTTGATCCCCATTAAAACTGTTATTTAAATTCTTTAACATACAATCCAGTGGAGTACATTTGCTTCCACTGCCACCCATTTCCCACCCTCTAAATGAGACAGAAACACAAAGGGAAAGGGAGTGGCCAGTGAGTAAGAGGTCTCACTGGCCGAAACAAAAGGTTAAAACATCAGTCATTCACCACATGCCTGTTCGCCCAGATGTTCCTATGGCATGAAACAGAAACCAATGCAGCCACTCAGACAGTTATCATTCACTTCACACACACAGTCCTACAATCCTCCTTTTCCCGTTTCCTAGAGTACAATGGTTTTACCATTCCCCCCCCCCCCTGACTCTGGTTAATTGGGCTGACTTGGGGGAAGATCAGTCCACCCTTCCTCCTTTACAGAGTTTGGCTATTCAATATCCCTTTAAACTTGCCTGTTTTGAAGGAGGAGGAGACTCTGTTTCCTGATTTGATCACAGGGTTCTCTTTGTGTGCACTCCCATTTGGGAAGCCATGACACAGGCTCCACAGGTTCTCCCAATGGCGCCCAGAACTTGGGCATGAGTGCTGCAGCTCCTTCTCGGGGTGGTGGAAAAGGGCAGGCTAATGCCACCTCCGTTCCCAGATAATGCACCAAAAATGTAGTGGACAAAACAGGAACGGAGATTCTCAGACTATCCAGGAAAGTAGAGTTTATTTTACGTCGACGGACTCTCAGACAGGTCAGCCCCATGAGAGCCCCTCCCTAGCTAATCGACATCCTTATATACCATCTTATACAGCTAGTTTATAAATACATTAACACATGCATAATTCAATATTTTCATTGGTTACTAGATATAATTTCAATATCCACCTCGCCTGATTTCGTTACACTTCTACTTGCCATGCATGAACTATTTTGGCATTACTCATCAACACCTGGACTCACTAGTTGGGTCCTATCTTCTTAGTTTTTCTTACTTTACTCCCAGTCCATACTGTCAATCATATCTCTTTAGCTCTCAAACAGCCTGCCTATCTTCAAGGTCGAAAAACAACATTCCTTGCTATCCTTTCCAGTGTAGCCAAACTGGAACCATCATATTCTCTATAACCTGAGACTAGGATCTACTAGTCTCATGGTAATAGGGAATATGATGGCTTCTATGATCCTAACTTTTGTGCTGAGTTGTGTATCTTTGCATTTTAGATTTTTTTCTAGTTCTTTCATAGCCACTCTCCCCATTCTTATAGCTGATGTTCTTACAAAAGTTTTACCCAATGAAAGACATGAACAGCTGTCACGTCTGATTGGAACGGCACCTTAAGTGCAAAATACTAGCTATGGAGCTAAAATCCAAAACTGTAAATAACATAACACACACATATATACATTTCAGAGGGGATTGTTGGGTTTTGTAGTCAGAGTGGAAATGTACAGATGTGGGAAAATTTCTAACTGTGAAAGTTTTAGCCTGCAGGTGGATTATACGAAAACAATGTAGCCAAGGTCAGTCTGTGTCTGGGAACACAGGATGCAAGAAGAAAACAAATTAGGTCATCAGAGTGTGTGAGAACCACTGGTCACATGACACAAGACACAGGAAGAAGGCTGAGTTTAGAGCAGGGGTAGGCAAACTGTCCCCTTTAAGGGCTGAGGGACTTCAGCTCCCAGAATCCGAGATTATTGGCCAACATGGCTGAGGCTTCTGGGAGCTGAAGTCCAAAATCCCTGAAAGGGCCGAGTTTGCCTACCCCTGGTTTAGAGGCTGTTTAGCAAATGTCTATAAAGGTATCAGCCTGGGGGTGGAGTTTTGCCTTGAGAGTTGTTGGGTTTTTTGGTTTTGTTTTGTTTTGTTTTGCCTTGAATGGTTTGCTGGGCTTGGCATGGAGATTCCTTTGTTCTCTGCCTGCATGATGGATATTCTATAATGTAAATAGTTAAAATGTTAATTCTGCAGCTGAAGAATAAAGAACCTTCTTTTGAAGAGAACTTGGTATCTGGTCTGGTTTCATGGAATGCTGGAAAGCTGCAAGGTTTCATGCAAGTTACAGATCGAAGGATGTATAGAGCTGATGAATGGCAGTCCTGTACACACACTGCACACTTTCACCATAAATCAACAATTCTCACACCTAGGTTTAAGACAATCAATGCCTTTGTCCCTGCTTCAGCCAAGCCATTTAGTCAATAGCCAGAGGGTAGAAATTTCCTGTTTAAACCCTGAGATTTTTAGGCTCCATGTGCTATCTTTGGAGTACAGCTTGGCTCCACGTCGGTCTGTGCTCTGATCATAGCTCCCTCGGCCATCCCTTCCCCCCATTTCGACGGCCGTGCATCATCATCATCATCATCAACATCCACAGCGGATCCCAGAGAAGCCTTCAGAAGTGAGTAACTCCCTCAGTCTGGCCCCTCTCAAACCATTCCCGCCTTCACTCCTTTATTTCTAAGTATGTAGAGTGTTTGAGTGTCATATTGGTGTGTGTACAGCTTTTCCCCTTTAATAAATATTTAGACTTTAATTGGAGAAGCTTGCCTCAGCGTCATCCATTGTGGGATTCCTTAGTCCTCTGATATACATATTGGCATCCGTTCCCACAGGGCTTTGTTAGGACATCACTCTTGCATATTTGAGCTAATTATAAATTTCCCTAATTAGATCCTTCCTAACATTTCTTACACTCTTGCTCCTCTTACCTTCCTGAGTGGAGATGGTCCATTCCGGGCAGGGAAGACAGTCATAGCAGCAGATGAACCCTCCTTCCTGAACCACCTTCATGAATCCGGGGTGGCAGCTTTCCACACACCTGGAATCAGGCATCCTCTGGAAAGAAGGAACATGAGGGGAGCAAGGCCATTACTAGGGATGTATCAAGTGACACCTTAAGGCAGGGATAGGCAACCTTTCCCCTTTAAGGGCTGAGGGACTTCAGTTCCCAGAAGCCTCAGCCATGTTGGCCAATAGACCCATGTTGGCCAATAGCTCCTGGGATTCTGGGAGCTAAAGTACCTTGGCCCTTAAAGGGGAAAGGTTGCCTACCCCTGCCCTAAGGAATAGTGAAACCACCACTCCCCAAATACAGTTGGCCCTCCATATCCATGGATTCTGGTGGTCATGTGGCCAGCATGACTGCACAGAATGCTGTTTACCTTCCCACTGAAGTGGTACCTATTTATCTACTTTTGCATGCTTTCGAACTGCTCGGTTGGCAGAAGCTGGGACTAACGACAGGAGCTCATCCCATCATGTGGCATTGGGGCCTCAAACTGCCAACCTTCTGACCTCCAGACTGTCAGAATTGGTGTCTTAACCACTAATCCACCATATAAGCAACCAGTGGCATCACTGGGGTGGGTGGTGGTGGTGGTGCGGTAGTACAGCCTGCACCAGATGACACCCCTAAAGAGGGGTGATGCCTGGCCTGGCCCTCCCCCTGCACCATCCCTGCATGCTGCTCTCTCTCCCCCTGCATGCTCCCCATCCCCGTGCCATCCCACCATGCCGCTCCCCATCCCTGTGCTGTCTCATCCTTTTCCTCATTAATCTCAGTGTAACATCTATCCGATGCTAACCACAGAGTTGCACTGGAGGACCTAGAGATTACTAGAGAGAACATATTAATCAAATCCATGAATAATCAAATCCGCAAAAGTCAAAGCCACAAATGTGAAGGGTCGATTGTGTCAAGCAATTGAGCGAGCAGACAAAGTTTTTTCGGAAACTTTTTTTTACTTTGCAAAGAAAAACACCCAGCAACCTTGGAGCTGTCTGAATGTTCAGGAATGCATCCTACATGCTTCTGATGAAACAGACTGAAGCCAAGTTTAACTCCAAAGAGGCACTTTTATTCTTTGGTTGCAGTATGTACAGAACACTACCTACACTCACCACCGACCAACGACAACCCAAGACAACCCACATGCTGTGGTCTCGGCTTTTTTATGCAGCCTCTAAGTCCAGCCTCTTCCTGGGACTTCTTCCTGTGTCACCTGAATTATTGTCCCCCAAACATGATGACACAATATGTTTACTCTTGGTCTATGTGCTCTCTGGCACATCCTGACCTTGGACACTGCTCAAATGTTTTGAGTCCCAGCTGCAAACAACTTTCCCAGCTAGCAAGCTATAAAGTGACCTATAGTACCCTTTGTCACTTTCCCACATCTGGACATTTAAACTCAGGTTACAAATCCCAACAGATTGTACATGGCAATACATTTTAGCTGTGAGTAGGATATTGTAATTTAAAGGTATAATTTTAATTTTGTTGGATGTTTATGTCACAACTATTGCAATTACATTCTGTGATATATGGGAATTATGATTTATGAATATTAGTTCTCACAAACCCATCAGAACTCAAACACAGGAGAAAATGGAAGCATTAGGGCTTCGGGGGGGTGCAACCCATGAAGGGCTCTGGAGAAAATATTTATTCTTATGATTTGCTGAAATAATGCAATTTGACATCACTTTAATTGTCATGGCAAATGGTATGGAAATCTGGAATTTGTAGTTTTGCCAGACATACAGTCTTCTCTGTCAGAGAGCTCTGCTGCCACAACAAACTACACATCCTAGGTTTCAAGAGGATGGAGCCACAACAGTTAGTGGGACCTCCTCCTCCCATAAAATCCTCCCCATGCACTCCGATGAAATCTACTACAGCCGATGAAAACTAGGCTATCAACAACCTCCCAGAGGGCCTTCTCAGTCACTGCTCCCAGGCTATGGAATGGCCTGCCGGATGAGATCCGTCAGATTACCACCCTAAGTAGCTTTAAAAAGGCTGTTAAGATGAATCTCTTCCAGCAGGCCTTCCTCTATTAGATTTCCAGGTCTCAGGAGTCCCCTTATTCCTGTTCTATCTTGGCTGCAATCGCTGCTCTCCCTATTATTTGTTTGTCCTAGGACTGTTTAATTTTTAATTTAATGTTTTAATTATTATGTTTTAATGTTAGTATTAGTTTAATTCTCTTTTAAGGGGTGGGAGGGTTGTGGGAGCTTGGATTGTATTTTAATATTGTATGGAGTTTTAACTGCTATGAGCCACCCCGATTGTTTGACAGAGGGGCAGGATATAAATAAATTTTATTATTAATATAAACGGCATTGATTCTACAGGGCACATGCAGCTCAGTTTAAGGCATAGACACCACCTGAGAAGTGAGTAGAGCCCAGACATTCTGTAAAGGGCTTGAATGAAGCAGCCATTTTTCCTCACCTGGTCAGTATCCCTGAGCCATGCGAGAGTGTTTTCCTCAAGATGGAGCTTCTTGCCTGGCGACTCCTGTCTTTCTAGGCCCCCAAATTTCACTTTTTTATTGGTGTTCTTGGGCCAAACCACTGTGAGCTGGATATCAAAGTTGGCTGTCAGTCCCCCAAACTCATCCAAATACACGCCGTCCAGGGAAACATTGTAAACTCCAAAGTCGCTCAGGTAAGGGTGGAGCTAAAAGAACAGGGAGAAGCCAAAACAGCCTTGGTTTTCCCAGCACTGTCCATCATAAGACCAAGTACAGCAGTATGACCAATGGGGACACACCCACCCACTGGAGCTGCCTCCTCTCTTCGTGATGTGATCTTGCTTCTGGTGGAAATGGAACTGATCTGAAACTGAACTCTCAGATCCATTCCATTTCCACCAGAAGTAAGATCCCATCATGAAAACTGGAGGCAGCTCTGGTAGAGATCTGAGATTTGGATGGCATAGAGAGCTCTTAAACACATGGGAGTGACACCATATTTGATAGTCCTGATGAGAAATCTGTACTCAAGACAAGAAGCTATGGTTAGAACAGAATATGGCAAAATGGAATGCTTCCTGATTGGCAAAGTGTCAGGCAAGGCTGCACCTTTTCACACAATCTGTTCAATTTGTATGCAGAAAATATCATACAAAGAGCAAATTTAGAATCAGAAAAAGGAGGTGTGAAGATAGGAGGAAGGAACATCAGTAATCTAAGATATGCAGATAATACCATACTACTACCAGAAAACATCATGGACTTGGAACAATGATTAAGGAAAGTCAAGAAAGAAAGTGCAAAGGCAAACTTGTTAATGAACATAAAGAAAACAAAAATAATAACCATGGAGGATCTACACAAATTCATCCTAGACCAGGCACCGGCAACCTATGGCCCGGGGGCCAGTTAACGCCCCGGGCCCCGTACTTACGTTTTCAGCCGCGCTCACAGCGATCGCCATTTTGGAAGTCAAAATGGCAGTCGTGACGCGTTTGCGCATGCGCAGTACTCTTGCGCATGCGCAAATGCGTCGCGGCCACCATTTTGACTTCCAAAATGAAGGCCGCGACATGCGCCATGGCGGCTGGAGCCGTGTGCGCTATGGCGGCGGCCGCAGTAGCAGCCGCAGCACCTGCACACGCAGGGGCTCGCGTGCGGAGGAGGAGGGTGCGCACGCATGCATGAGCGCGCGCGCCGCCACTCCCCCCCTCAGCCCAGCCGGGACCTGGGCGACGGAAAACCGGCCCAGATCCGAAAAAGGTTGCCTGTCGCTGTCCTAGACAATGAGGAAATTGAAATAGTTCAAGAGTTCCTGTACCTTGGATTAAACATTGATCAGAACAGAGACTGCGGTCAAAAAATCAGAAGAAGACTAGGAATGGAATGACTAGCCATGAAAGAACTAGACAAGATCCTAAAGAGAAAAGATCAAAGAATCATAGAATCATAGAGTTGGAAGAGACCACAAGGGCCTTCCAGTCCAATATTCTGCCATGTAGGAACTCTCAATCAAAGCATCCCTGACAGATGGCCATCCAGCCTCTGTTTGAAGACCTCCAAAGCACTGAGCACCAAAATCAAATACCCAAGCCATTGTATCCCCTATAGCCATGTACGGATGCAAGAACTGAACAGTGAAGAAAACAGATAAGAAGATAATAATCTCATTTGAGATGTGGTACTAGAGAAGAATGTTGAGGGTCCCATGGATGGCCAGAAAGGCAAACAAATGGGTCCTAGAACAGATGAAGCCTGAACTCTTTCTGGAAGCCAAGATGCCTAGAGTGAGCCTTTCATACTTTGGCGCATCATGAGTAGGCACAACCCATTGGAGAAGACATTAATGCTGGGGAAGTTGGAGGGTAGAAGAAAGAGAGGAAGACCACCCACCACATGGATGGATTCAATCAGGGAGGTCAGGAAGTCCGAATCTGCAAGACCTGAACAGAGCTATGGAGGACGGGGGATCTTGGAGATGTCTCATCAGGAGGGGAAATGGGATTTGGATTAGTTTTTTTTATTGTTTTGTTAGTCTAAAATCAATTCTTGGTGTGTGCCTACAATTCATTTCCAAATCATGGTGATCGTTAAGTGTGGAACCTGTCATGGGGGTTTCTTGGCAAGTTTCTTCTGAGCAGGTTTGCCATTGTCATCCTTTGAATCTGTGACTTGCGCAGGGCTTTTCACAGCTGAGTGGGGATTCGAACTCTGGTCTCCAGAGTCATAGTCCAGCGCACTAACCCCTAAACCATGAAAAATAACTTTCCCACACTCTTGAGATATTTATGAAGAAAGAGGATACCTGCCAGGGCTGTAGTTTTCGATGTTTCAGCTGGTCTCCTCTGCCCAGTGCCATCCTCTGTTTGGGTCTGGTTGCAACGTGCAAGGCATATGCCACAGCCAGGACACTTTGGTAAATGTGGTAGCTGTCCTGCGTCAGACTTTCTTCAATTGCATCCCGGGGCAAATCCGCAATCTGTTCACATCTTTCCCTGGGGTTCAAAGACTGTGTGTGCTTGGAATAGGAACAGCGGAAGGGTAGGGGAGCCTGGTGGAGGTAATACTGATCAACACCCTTAGCATTGAGTATCTTCTTTGTCTGGATTGAGAAGGTGAAGAACCAGTTGGTGTTGTGGAAATGAAGGGTGCTATCAGACAGCTTTTGGCTGACACCCCACAAAGCTGTGGTGATCCAGACTTTCCCGATTGTGGGTTCTACCAACTTCTTAAATATGTGGTGTAGAAGCAGAATACCTCCATGTAAAGAGCGAGGCTCTCCATAGAAAACCAAAACTTTCGCCTCTCTCCACCTACGCCAGTAGAGAGGTCCACCAGTTGTAATTTCTACAGCAATTAAAATATTTTCTGGGAGCCTTTGTAAAACAGCCACACAGATCCCCTGGTGGGTGAGCATAGGTTTTATGGTCCGCAGGAAAGTTTCTCCATTGGCATTGTCTGGAGCAACCAGACCGATCCAGGTCCACCCAAAATACAAGAGGAGTTGAATGATCCCTGGATATAAGACTTCTTCTTTGGGCATCATTCGATAGATAAAAGGAAACTGGGTGCCATCATCAACATCACAGGAGAGAAACCCATAGCTAACCTGGTAGGAAATAATAAAAGAGATTCATATGTAGCTTCTTCTTTTTCAAGGTAGAGCTAAGTAAACTGAGATCAAACATTGATAGAAATGGGGACTGCAGTCAGGAAATCAGAAGAAGACTAAGAATGGGGAGGGTGGCTATGAAAGAACTAGAAGAGAGCCTAAAATGCAGAGATATACAACTCAGAACAAAAGTCAGAATCCTACAAGCCATCGTATTCCCTGTTGTCATGGATGGATGTGAGAACTGGACAGCTAAGAAAGAAGATAGGAAGAAAATCAATGCCTTTGAGATAATGTGGTGCTGGAGAAGAGTACTGAGGATCCCATGGACAGGCAAAAAGATAAACATGTGGGTCCTAGAGCAGATCAGACTGGAAACCTCCCTGGAAGCTAAGATAAATAATAATAATAATAATAATAATAATAATAACAACAATAACAATAACAATAACAATAATAATAGTTTTTATTTATATTTTCCCGCCTCTCCCTGCGGATCGAGGTGGGATTACAACAAAATTATAAAACAATGTACAAAAATACAATATATAAAAACCAAACAATAATAAAAGGCAACAATCCATATAATAAATACAATATTATAATACTCTCAGAGTAATATAATATACATCTAATTAAAAATTTAATCATCATCTTCTTCATCATCAGGAGGCTAAATCAGATGGTACTATTAGCCTTAGGTACTATTAGGTACTATTAGCCTTAGGTTACATTAGGGAGATCAGGTGGATAGGCCCACCGGAAGAGCTCCGTCTTAAGTGCCTTCTTAAGGGCTTCTAAGATGACCAAACTGAGGCTGTCGTACTTTGGACACATCATGAGAAGAGAGGATTCCTTTGAAAAAACAACAATGCTGGAAAAAGTGAAGGGAATTAGGATAAGATGAGGGTCACATGCTAGATGGATTGACTCTATTAAGGAGGTCACTGTCCGGGAAAGCAGCCAAAGGGCTGATAAGACAGCTGGCTTCACACAAACACAATCCCCAGCCCAGCGAGTCCGTGTTGCTACACAGTAACTTTACCAAAGGGTTTACCAAGAGAATTGTCAGACAGTCCGAGGTTTGAGGTATCAGAGAGGCAGATCGATAAACAGTCCAAGGTCAAGGTTTCCGGATAGTCAAGGTGATCGAGGAGACACGGAGCCAGAGATGAAGTCTTTCCCATAGAAGAGTCAGATATCCACTGGCAAAGCACCACTCATGCTCCAGGTTCTTAAGAAGGCAAGGAGCCGACCTTCAGCTGTGTCTGATTACTAACACGCTTCTGCTGAAGCCTCCGTGATCTTCGCAAGCCCTCTCTTTCTGCTCGACGCTCCTTAAAGGTAGGCACACTGCCCAGATCCTCCTCCCTGTCTATAGCATCAGGCAAACCTGACTGCTGAACCTCTGGAGGACCCACAGCCTCTGCTCCAGCAGAGCTAGGGCTAGCCTCTGGCTCTACCACTGTAGGTTCAAGTCCCAGTGGGCCTGGCTCCTCCCTTACAGGTTCAGGTCCCAGGGGCTCCAGCTCATCCCCTGAGTCCTCTGAGTCGTCCTCCAGGCAGGGCATGACAGTCACAGGTTTTATGGGGTTTCAGAATTTAAGCAGAGCAATGGAAGACAGAGGGTCTTCTTGGAAATGTATCATCCATAGGGTCACCATGAGTTGAGATCAACTTGAAGGCAGTTAACAACAAAAAGGAAAGTGCTAACTAAAACATGTTTATTATATTGATATGCCACCTACGGACCAGAAGCTGAACATGAGTTTCTGGGCAGCCATTTTGAGTGGGTGAGTGTTTAAACTTTTGTAAAAACACTTGGGAGTGTGTGTTTGTTGTTGAAGGGGTGGGGCTTCTGTGAGTCACATCTGTGAGTAACTAGGGGGTGGAGCTAGCTGCCTAGCTCCATATAACTCCGCCCAGAGGCTTTCCAGGCCAGTCCCTGCCAGGGAGAAGAAGGAAAGCAGTTTCTGGGCAGCCATTTTAAGTGGGTGAGTGTTTCAATTTTTTTCACAAGACAAAGGAAGGCACAGCACAGGTAGAAGGCAGCCTGGGAACTTTGTTTTAGTGGTTCTCCTTTTAATTTGTTTTAATTTATAGAGCTTTTGGGGTTTTTTGCTCAGAGGAAGACTCAGAGAAATGTCTTTACAATAAGCATCCAGGAGCTCTCTATAGAGTTATAAACCCAGTTGATTGAGTTCGCTGACAGAGCCTGGTGAAAAGGCCAAGAGAACAGGGACCCTTTATGTGGGTCTTTACCGGGGAACTTTTGAGGGAGGAGCCCACAGTCCTGTTTCAGTGCTTACTTAAGTTTTCTCAATATGGACTCTGAGGGAGCTACTGCAGTCACCTGCAACACTTATGTGATGTTTGTCTTCTTGCCAAGAGATGTGGGGAACTTTACCTGCACCGAGTGCAAGTTGGTAACCCTCCTGGAAGGGAAAGTCCAGAAGCTGGAGGCCTGGGTAGCTACACTTCAGCATATTAGGGAGCAAGAGGTGTTCCTGGACAGAACGAAACAAACAGTCTTGGACATGGACCACACAGAGGAAATTGTGAGGGAAGGAGGTCACTTCACACAACAGAGGAGGTAGACAGCTGGAGAAACATCACACATATAAGTAGGGAAACCAGGTATTGTTCTGGGAGCTTGCAGCTACAGAATCAATTTGAAGCTCTCTCCCTTATCAAGGATGAAGAGAAAGAGCAACAGGGACAGTCCTCAGGGACAGTGCAGGGGACACTGAGAGTACCACCACAGGGAGTAGCCACTGCTAAGTCTCAGAGGTGGCATGTGGTGATGGTGGGGGACTCCTTGTTGAAGGGTAGAAAAGCTGTGGTTTGTGGGCCCAACAAGATGTCCTGGGAGGTGTGTTGTCTCCCTGGGGCAAAAATCCACGATGTGACAGTCAGGCTGGCAGGACTTGTCAAGCCTACTGACCATTGCCCCTTCCTCTTGGTCCATGTGGGAACCAATGATATTGCAAGGCATAGCCTTCAGAATATCAGAAGGGATTATGAGGCTTTGGGTAGGAAACTGAAAGAGCTGGATTCACAGGTTGTTATCTCATCTCTTCTCCCAGTTGAAGGGCATGGTCCAGGAAGGAAGAGGAAAATAGCAGATGTGAATAAATGGCTCTGTAGATGGTGCAGCCATGAATGATTTGGATTCTTGGTTCAAGGGCTGCAGTTCCATGAGGGTGGACTTCTGGCAAAAGATGGGCTGCATCTCACACTAGTTGCCAGAAACATTTTTGCCAATAGTCTCAAACATTTGATCAGGAGGGCTTTAAAATGAGTCATGTGGGGGAGGGAGACAGTACCTTGGAATGTATCTTGGAAGGAAGGAGTGCATCATGGGCTGGAAATAATAGTCAAAGTGTAATAGAGAGTACGAATAAAAATTAAAGGGGAAGGAAACAACAGAGATGTCATTGCGGGAGTCTACTACAGACCCCCAAGTCAGACTGAGGAATTGGATGATGCCTTTCTAGAACAAATGACCACATACTCAGAAAGGAGAGATGTAGTAGTGATGGGTGACTTCAACTATCCTGATATTTGCTGGAAGTCAAACTCAGCCAATACTCTAAGGTCTAGCAAATTCTTCACTTGCCTCGAAGACAATTTATTTGTCCAAAAGGTGGAAGAAGCAACAAGGGGATCAGCTATTTTAGATCTGATCCAACCAACAGGGATGACTTGGTCAATGGGGTGCAAGTGGTGGGAACCTTAGGTGGGAGTGATTGTGTTCTCCTGGAGTTTCTTATACAATGGAAAGGAGAAGCTAGGCATAGTCAGACACTCATTCTAGACTTTAGGAGAGCTGATTTTAATAAACCTAGGGAAACACTGGGAGTGATCCCATGGTCAGGAATACTAAAGGAGAAGGGAGTTCAGGATGGATGGGAGTTTCTCAAAAGGCAAATACTGAAAGCACAATCTCAAACTGTTCCAATGAGAAGGAAAAATGGGAGATGTCTCAAGAAACCAGGTTGGATTAGAAAAGAACTTTCAACTGAACTACGTTTTTAATGGGAGATGGATAAGAAATGGAAAAGGGGTGAAATCACTAAGGAGGAATTCAAACAAATAACTAGCACATGTATGGGTAAAGTCAGGAAAGCCAATGCACATAATAATAATAATAATAATAATAATAATAATTATTTATTTATTTATACCCCGCCTTTTGCTGTAGCAGTCAAGGCAGCTTACAATTAAAACCAATACAAAACCCTGACAATAACAACTAAATAATGTAAACAAACATAATAACCCCCCATTAAAAATACATTAAATACAAATCTCAGTTAAAACTTTATTTAAACAAAAGCAGAATTAAACGATAAACAAATTACAACAATTAAAACAGTAGGCACTCTGGGGCAGAACAAAAATAAGGAAAGAAAGAGAGAATGTCTAACAGGGAAAGACCAACATTGAGAAGTGGTTTTATTCTGGCCTGCCGAAAGAGATCCGTCTTGATGGCGTTTTTAAAGCAATCTAGGATGGTTATCTGACGGATCTCTTCCAGCAAGGCATTCCAGAATCTAGGAACTTTAGCAGAAAATGTCCTCTGAGAGGTTGCCATCAATCTGGTTTTAATCAGTTGAAGGAGCTTCCTCCCAGAGGACCTGAGGGTGCAGGGTGGATTGTGTGGAAGAAGGCAATCCCTTGGGTAGGTTGGACCCAGGCCATGTAGGGCTTTAAAGGTCATCACCAACACCTTATACTGTGCTCGAAAACCAATACGCAGCCAGTGGAGAGATTTCAGAATAGGAGTAATGTGATCACTCCTTGATGTTCCGGTGATCAACCTGGTTGCCATATTTTGTACTAATTGTAGTTTCTGAGTTATGTATAAGGGTAGCCCCATGTAGAGCGCATTACAGAAGTTGAGTCGTGAGGTTACCAGTGCATGTACTACAGTTTCTAGATCCATAGAATAATAGAATCACAGAATTATAGAGTTGGAAGAGACCACAAGGGCCATCCAGTCCAACCCCCTTCCATGCAGGAACTCCCAATTAAAGCATCCCCGACAGATGGCCATCCAGCCTCTGCTTAAAGACCTCCAAGGAAGGAGACTCCACCACACTCCGAGGGAGTGTGTTCCACTGTTGAACAGCCCTTACTGTCAGCCCTTACTTCCAAGAAAGGGCGCAGCTGGCGTATCAGCCAAAGCTGATAACAGGTGCTCCTGAGTGTCACAGTCACCTGATCTGTCATGTGAAGCGACGAGTCCAAGAGCATCCCCAGACTGCGAACACAGTCCTTCAGTCTACAGCGTGACCCCATCTAGGACTGGAGGTTGCAACCCAATACCTGGTTTGGGGGCCCCTACCGTAAGTATCTCCGTTTTATCTGGATTCAGCTTGAGTCGGTTTTTCCTCATCCAGTCCATTACCGATTCGAGACACTGATTGAGGGGAGAACCGCCATCTGCCATCATGGCAGCTGACCGAGACATGGAGCAGTATATTTGGGTGTCATCAGCATGCTGATAACACCCCACTCCATGTCTCCTGATGATCTCCCCCAGCGGCTTCATATAGGTATTGAACAACAACGGGACAGAATGGTGCCTTGTGGAACGCCACATTTTAGCTCTGTTTTTGAGGAGCAGCTGTCCCCGAGTGACACCCTCTGGAATCTGCCCGGGAGGAAGGAACGGAACCACTGAAGAACAGTGCCTCCCATTCCTAACTCTCTCAGGTGTTCCAAGAGGATGTCATGATCTATTGTGTCAAAAGACACTGAGAGGTCCAAAAGCACCAACTGGGTCACGCTTCCCCTGTCAATGCTAAGGCACAAGTCATCTACCAAAGTGACCATGGCCGTCTCCACCTCATATTCAGGTCTGAAGCCAGTTTGAAATGGATCTAGAAAATCGGCTTCATCCAAGATTGCTTGGAGTTGAAAGGCGACGACTCGTTCAATCACCTTACTCAAGAATGGTAAATGTGAGACTGGTCTATAATTTTTCACATCCAGGGGGTCCAGGGAAGGTTTCTTCAGGAGTGGTCTAAAGACCGCCTCCTTTAGACTTGGTGGAACAGTTCCTTCCCTAAGGGATGCATTGATGACCCTCTTAAGAAAGACCATCAAGGCATCACCTCCCCCCCCCCCCCCCGATGACCAGCCAAAATGGACAGGGATCGAGGGAGCACATTGTCTTCCTCACTTTTCCAAGGATCTTGTCCACGTCATCGGTACTCACCAACTCAAACTGATCCAGTCTAATCTCATAAACGGGTTTACTGGACACCTAATCAGTCACCTCTGTTATAATCCTGGCATCTAAATCGGCTATAATCTGAGAGATTTTATCTGTGAAATAGTTGTTAAAAACATCACAGCAGGCTGTTGTCAGGTTAAGTAAAGGGTTCTGCACAGGTGGAGAACAGTTCCCTAAACAGTTCTGCTGGATGAGATTCCGCAGACGCAATACGTGCAGAGGAGAAAAATCTCTGCGCTGCACGTATTGCTTGTCAATAGGAACAAAGAAAGTTGCTATGACGAGTCTTATCAGATAAGAGTTGAGGTTTCCACCAGGTGTGCTCTAGTCATTGTCCAATGCGCTTCATTTTCCTAAGCTCCTCTGTGAACCAGGGATGGTGATTTGGAGTGGATTGGAAAGGGCACTTGTGAGCGATTGTGTCGATAGCCCTGGTAAGATTGGTGTTCCAAGTATAAACCAGGGCTTCGACAGGGTTGCCAGCTTTACCAACCAAGAATCTCTCCAAGGCTCTCTGGAATCCGATTGGTTCCATTAGCCTCTGAAGGTGGACCATTCTAATAGGCCCTCCATCCCCAGTGGGATGGACAGTGGCTCTTAGTCCAACCTTGACCAGGAAATGATCCATCCATGACAGTGCGGAGGTATTTATTACTTCTGCCCATGGATATGCCAATTCCGTACTAAAGACTGCATTGAGAGTATGACCCGCCGAATGCGTTGGTCCAGAAACCAACTGGGATTGGCCCATGTCTGCCATAGAATCCATGAACTGCCAAGCCACACCTGTTAAACTGGTCTCGAGTGGAATGTTGAAGTTGCCCAGAACTAAAAGTCTGGGTGACTCCAGTAGCAACTCCGAGACCAGCTGCATCAGCTCAGATAGGGAGTCTGTTAGGCAATGGGGTGGACGGTATACCAACAGGATCCCTATACTATCCCTGGTTTTCAGGTTCAGGTACATACACTCGAAGTGGTCTGTTTTGCGGATAGGTATCCTGGTCAAGGAGAGGTTATCTTTGTGGACCAGAGGCATTCCACCACCACCCCGCCCACTTTCCCTTACCTGCTCATAGACAGAATACCCGGCTGGGAGAGCTTGATTCCAAGTAATAGCACTATCTTCCCCCAGCCAGGCTTGCTAGATAGGTAAAGGGCTTTTTTGGGTATGTCTGTAGCAAAAGAAAGAAGAAGGAAATGGTAGGGCCACTGTGCAGAGAAGATGGAGAAATTCTAACAGGGGACAGAGAAAAGGCAAAACTACTCAACACTTTCTTTGCCTCAGTCTTCTCACAAAAGGAAAAGGGTGTTCAACATGGGGAAAATGGAGCAGAGGACACAGTAGAGGAAATGCAGCACAGAATATGTAAAGAGGTGATACAGGAATACCTGGTTCACCTAAATGAATTTAAGTCTCCAGGACCAGATAAACTACATCCAAGGATATTAAAAGAACTGGCAAATGAAATCTCAGAGCCACCAACAAGTTAGTCTGACATCAATCCTGGGAAAGAGTCTAGAGCAGATCATTAAACAAAGGGTCTGTGAACATTTAGAAGGGAATGCCATAATCACTAAAAGCCAACATGTATTTCTCAAAAACACATCATGCCAGACTAATCTGATCTCTTTTTTCAATAAAATTACCAGCTTGGTAGATGAAGGGAATGTGGTAGACATAGCATATCTTGATTTCAGTAAGGCTTTTGACAAGGTCCGCCACGATATTCTTGCAAACAAGATAGTAAAATATAGGCTAGACCAGGGGTAGGCAACCTTTCCCCTTTAAGGGCCGAGGGACTTCAGCTCCCAGAATCCCAGGAGCTATTGGCCAACATGGGACTATTGGCCAACATGGCTGAGGCTTCTGGGAGCTGAAGTCCCTTGGCCCTTAAAGGGGAAAGGTTGCCTACCCCTGGGCTAGACAATACAATTGTTAGGTAGATTAGTAACTGGCTGACTGACCAAACCCAAAAGGTGCTCAACAATGACTCCTCTACTTAATCCTGGAGATAAGTGACTAGTGGGGTGCCACAGGGTTCTGTCTTGGGCCCAGTGCAAGTCAACATCTTTATCAATGTCTTGGATGAAGGAATAGGGGGCATGTTTCTCAAATTTTCAAACATGTGAAAGGGATCTAGGAGTCCAGGTAGACCACAAGTTGAACATGAGTCAACAGTGTGATTCAACAGCTAAAAAGGTCAATGCAATTCTAGGCTGCATCAATAGAAGTATACTATCTAGATCAAGGCAGGTAATAGTGCCATTGTATTCTGCTTTGGTCAGGCCTCACCTGCAATAATCCTGTGTCCAGTTCTGGGCACCACGGTTCAAAAAGGATGTTGAAAAACTGAAGCATGTCCAGAGGAGGATGACTAAAATGGTGAAGGGTCTGGAAACCATGCCATATGAGAAAAGAGTTAGGGAACTGGGTATGTTTAGCCTAGAGCAGAGACGGTTAAGAGGTGATATGACAGCCCTGTTTAAATATTTGAAAGGGTGTCATATTGAGGAGGGAGCTAGCTTGTTTTCTGCTGCTCCAGAGAACAGGACACGGAGCAATGGATGCAAGCTACAGGAAAAGAGATTCCACCTCAACATTAGGAGGAACTTCCTGACAGTGAGAGCTGTTTGACAGTGGAACACACTCCATCAGAGTGTGGTGTCTTCTTCTTTGGAGGCCTTTAAACAGAGGCTGGATGGCCATGTGTCAGGCATGTTTTGATTTTGAGTTCATGCATGGCAGAATGGGTTGGACTGGATGGCCCTTGTGGTCTCTTCCAACTCTATGATTCTATGAGCCAGCATTGTGATGCAGCAGCTAGGGAAGCCAATGTGATTCTTGGCCATTCGCCCTCCTCTGAACATGCTAAATGCTTGTCAAAACCCTGGTGGCGCAGTGGTTAAATGCCTGTACTGCAGCCACTCACTCATAGACCACAAGGTTGCGAGTTCAATACCAACCAGGGCTGAGGCTCGACTCAGGCCTGCATCCTTCCGAGGTCGCTAAAATGAGTACCCAGCTGTTGGGGGGCAATCAGCTCACAGTTGTAAACCGCTTAGACATCCCATAGCGTGATATGAAGCAGTATATAAATAAGCTGCTTTGCTTTGCTTTGCTTCTTGAATTGTGGTGCCCAGAACTGAACACAATACTCCAGCTGAGGTCTGACCAAAGCAGAACAGAGTGGTATTATTACTTTCCTCAGTATAGACACTAGATTCCTATTGATGTAGCCTAGGATCGTATTGGCTTTTTGAGTTGCCACCTCACACTGTTGGTCAATGGTCACTTTGTGGTCCCTTTCGCATGTCGTGCTGTCAAGTCAGATTTCACCCATCCAATATCTGTCAAGGGGATGTGGTGGCTTAGTGGTTAAGATCCTAATTCTAATGATCATAAGGTTGGAAATTTTGCAGTTCAAGGTCCAAGTGCCACATGATGGGGTGAGCTCCCATTACTAGTCCCAGCCTCTGCCAACCTAGCAGTTTGAAATGCAAGTAGATAAATGGCTACCACTTCTCAGTGGGAAGGTAACAGCATTTGGTGCAGTCATGCTGGCCACATGACCATTGGAGCAGTCCTCGAACAACGCTGGGTCTTTGGCTTAGAAACAGAGATGAGCACCACCCCGTACAGTCAGTTATGACTAGACATTCATGTCAAGGGAAAACCTTTACCTCTATCTGTCAATCAATCTAACTTTTGACCACTTCTTGATGTTTTGCAGCACAGGTTGGCTGATTGTAGCATTCTGATTTCTTTGTTGTTGCTATTGCATGCCATCAAGCCATTTCTAACCTTTGGCGATCCCAGCCAGAACCTGTCAGTTTTTTCTTGGCAAGATTTGTTCAGAGGGTTGCCTTTGCCTCCCCCTGAGGCTGAGACAGTGTGACTGACTGTGATGGAGTCACTGGGCAGACAGGGCTTCCTGGCAGCCAGTCACAGTTCAGGCAGACTATGAGGGGGAGCAGTGGGGGATTTGAAGGTATAAAAGCAGGAGTGAGGCAGTGGCATCCCCATCCCTGGTGTCACCTGGTGCAAAGGAGAAGCTTCCAGAGAGGTGCGCTTGTCCTCCCTTGCTGCTGCCCCATCATTCTAAGAAGGCTTGGTGGCGCAGTGCTTAAATGCTGGTCCTGTAGCCACAATGTTGTAAGTTTGATCCTGGAGGGCTCCAAGGTTGACTCAGACATCCATCCTTTGTAGGTCAGTAAAATGAGTACCCAGTCTGTTGGGGGCAATTGGCTGAAAACATTGTAAACTGCTTAGGGAATGCTGGTTCACTGATAAGTGGTATAGAAATGTACTTGTTATTGCTATTCTCCTGATAAGGAGAAGGACAGGATGGCATGCGGGGAATACATGGACAGCATGGGTGGGGGAGAGTCTGACTTGGTGTCACCCCTCTTCAGGGGTGTACCTGATGTGGACTGCACATACACACACCCCACACCTCCTAGCGATGCCACTGGAGTGAGAGACAAGGAGGTTCTTCAACAATGGTCAGACTAGGAATCTGGCTCTTCTTCAGTAAGAGTCAGAGAGAGATTCTTACTAGGAGAAGGAGTAACTTACAAATGTCCAGAGGAGACTGTGATAAGCCTGTGAGTGTATGCAGTGGCATCCTCATCTGGGGTGTCACCTGGTATGGGGAGGTGGGTCTCTGGGGGGTAGGACTTCTGGCTGGGACTTCTGGGGGTTGGGTCACATGGAAAGTGGCCTTGCGGGCCACGAACATGGCTACCGCCCACCCACTGCGGCCAGAGTGCCCTCCCCAAGGCCTGGAAATTCCCGTAAGGCCTGGGCAAATGGCTGTGCAGCTGAGAAAAATAGCAGCACGGCCAGGAGAAGTATCTATGGGGGTGTAGGGGGGCAACCAAGTGTCACCTCCTCTTCTGTGGTGTAACCCCCTTCTGAGATGTCATCCGGTGAGGCTCACATAACCCGCACCCCCAGTGACTCTACTGAGTGTAAGTTAATGTAACCACACTAAATAACCCATCTAAGATACTTTCTTTTTTTATGTTACTTAATAAAATTACTGTTTTTTTGTTTTTTTACAACAGATGGCTCTGCCTGAGTGAATTCTAGACAAAGGCCAACACATTACTTGAAAGAATAAGAGGAAGACACTTGGACCCTAGCCCTTATAAACCTAAGAATAGGCTTGCCATTTCTTCCAGAAAACCAGGAAATTCCGAGATTAAAGGGTCTGAAAATATGCCCCAGCTGGCTTGGCTGGTTGAAGCAGCGGATCCCAGTTTCCTAAAGGCAAGAGTAAGGCAGGAGTCTTCCTCACAAGAAGACTCCTTTTCACACCATTGAGGCGGTGATGTAAAGGTATGCCAGACCCAGTACCCAGAAGGTGGGAAAGGAAAGGAAAGGAGACAAGTGGAAACTTCGAGCAGAGGAGGGTTTGTGTTGTGTCCTGATAAGCATGTGGCAATACTGTGGGGTGGAACTTCACTTCCAAGCCGCTGCCGGAGCAGGAGGGAGTCCCTCTTACTCTTGTAGCTGCTTAGGAGCTTACCTCCAACCATTCCCCATAGGAGAATATGCCCTTGGCAGGATGAACTCTTTTTGATTGTTGCAAAGTGTCAATATCAACAACGACAAGTGAAACATGCAAAAAACAATATTAAATGTCAAAATGTGGTGTGTGACTTTTTTTGTAGGGGGTTGATAAGCCACCCAATCTAGCCCCTTATACTTTTGTCCTGGCTTTGTGGAAGAGAATTATGGCAATTCTACTTAAAGAGAGTATTAAAAGTGTCAAAAGGGTAAAGCAGGGCAGATGTCAGTGACTAGGGGCTTTCTATGGAAAAGTGGTAAAAAGTAATCTCAGGAAGGTTCCGTATCAGGAAGGTTCCATCATAAATTTGTGCCAAGTGGTGGGATCGAATGATCCAGTGATGGGATTGAATGATCCAGTGGAAGGATCAAGGGATCCAGTAGTGGGATCAAAAGATTCAGTAAGGAGACTTTTTGGTTAAAGAAAACCCAACAGAAGGTCTTTTGTGTGGACAGTAGATGAACTGATGCCAAGATGGTAAACTGTGTGAGGTCCAGTGGGAATTGGGAGATTTAGTGTGTAATCCACTGAGTCACTGAAGAAATTCAGGGATTCCATTAAGAGTTGTGTGTGTGGTCAGTTAGAGTAATGCTTGAAGTATTAAGGTAAAGTAAGGAATTGCATGGAAGCTGAGAGGACCGCAGTTTAAGTTGTGGTGGTGTTAACAACCATCCCTGAGGTAAAAGTTGAAGGTATAGTAGGGGACTGAAATAAGATATTTTGTGACTGGAATAAGATATTTACTGAAAGAAAATACATGGTGACACTTCCTCCTAAATGTGGGAAAGAAAAACTTGTAGACTGTAATAATAAATAGGTGACTTCTGAGGTAAAAGTTTGAGGTAAAGTAGGAAATCACCAAAGCAATAAAGAAAAAAGTAATAAGGTGACCCTGAGGTACAGGGGATATCAAGTAGCATAATCCCCAACTGTTATAAAGACCTTGTAAATGAAAATGTCATGGGACTATCTCTCTAACCCCCCCCCCCCCGCGCGCTGATCCCTACCTGGGGGATCTTGTGGACCACAAGAATGTTTGATATATGGGCAGCAATTTCCGAGCCAGCCCCTTCCAGAACTACCAATTTTTTCTGTCTTCCACAGCTGTAGTTTGGAACATTTGCCCATCTGCCTGAAAGCAAATCCAGCAGGTTCCTAGATGTGAAGCGTGCATTGAAATAATTCTCATAAGTGCTGTATCCCAAGGTGATGTTGGGTAAGAGCATGGGATTGTGGTTGATCTTCTGGAAGGCAGAGAAAAAGCTCAGCAAATGGCTGTAGAACAAAGATGGTATTCTGCAAAACAAAACCAACACAGAACCATGGATGCTTAGAGCTGAAAGGGCTAGCTAGTTCAACCCCCTTCTCCTCTGCAGGAAGACACCATCAAAACCAGGAGGAGTTGGTCATCTACCTGCTGTTTGAAAACCTCCAAAGAAGGAGACTCCACCATCCTCCAAGGAAGCAGTGTCTTCCATTTGACAGGTCTTACCATCATGAGGTTCTTCTTTATGTTTAGATGGAATCTCTTTTCCTGTAGTTTGCATCAATTGCTCCATATCCTGGACCAGGGGTCGGCAACCTACGGCCCATGGCCCCCTGAGGCCTTTGGACCGTCCCACAGGGGGCAGCCCCGCCCCCCCAAGGCCTTTGGACTGGCCCCCGACGACCGCCGCCGCCATCACCGTGCGCATCGTGGCCGCCATTTTGTTTTCCAAAATGGCAGCCACGACTCGTTTACACATGTGCAGTACTCCTGCACATGCACGAATGAGCCGTGGCTGCCATTTTGAAAAACAAAATGGCAGCCATGACGCGCGCGGCAGGGGCACGTGCGGGGGCAGGGGCGGCAGAGGAGGCATGTGGGGGCAGGGGCGGCAGGTGGCGGCTGCGGCGGTGGCAGCGGGTGAGCACGCACACTGCCATTTCCCCCCACATACACACACCATCGGCCTGCGGAAGACCAGGGGATCCCTGGACCGACCCCAGGTAAGGGAAGCTTGCCGACCCCTGTCCTAGACTCTGAAAAAGCAGAAAACAAGCTGGCTCCATCCTCAACATGACATCCCTTCAAATATTTAAGCAGGCCTATCATGTTTCCTCCTAACCTTCTCTTCCCTAGGCTAACCATACTCAGCTCCTCAAGATGAGTCAGTTTGTCATGCCCCATCCCTCCAATCATCTAATAGAGAAAGAGCTGGATTTAATGTGGTCAATAGTGCCACTCTATTCTGCTTTGGTCAGGCCTCACCTGGAATGCTGTGTCCAGTTCTGGGCACCACAATTCAAAAAGGATGCAGAGAAACTGGAGAGTGTCCAAAGGACGGCAATTGAAATGGTGAAGGGTCTATGCCCTATGAGGAATGACTTAGGGAGCTGGGTATGTTTAGCCTGGAGAAGAGAAGGTTAAGAGGGGATATGATAGCCGTGTTTAAATATTTGAAGGGATGTCATATTGAGGAGGGAACAAGCTTGTTTTCTGCTGCTCCAGAGACTAGGACCCGGAACAATGGGTGCAAGCTTCAGGAAAAGAGATGCCACACAACATTAGGAGGAACTTCCTGACAGTAAGGGCTGTTCGACAGTGGAACACACTCCCTCGGAGAGTAGTGGAGTCTCCTTCTTTGGAGATCTTTAAACAGAGGCTGGGTGGCCATCTGTCAAGGATGCTTTGATGGGAGTTCCTGCATGGCAGAACAGGGTTGGACTGGATGGCCCTTGTGGTCTCTTCCAACTTTATGATTCTATAATTCTATGAATGTGCCTATTCTCCCTGCTCAGCTGCAGAAAGGCATTGGGCAACCTTGGACAAGTGACACTCTCTCAGCCCATAAGAATAGCAGGTCTAGACTCAGAAGAGGGAGGAGTGAAGATAGGAGGAAGGAACATCAATAATCTAAAATATACAAATGACACCATGCTACCAGCAGAAAATATCACGGACTTAGAACAATTACTATAGAAGATCAAAGATTAAAGTGCAAAAGTGAACTTAATGCTGAATATAAAGAAAACAAAAATAATGACCGTAGAAGAAATACATAAAGGTTGTCCATTATCTCCTTTATTATTCACAAGAATTTTAGAAATTCTGAATAAAAAACTATGAAAAGATGATTCTATAAAAAGTTTATCAGTTAAGGGCCAGAATGACAAATTGCATGCCTTTGCGATGATTTAGTGATATTCTTAGAAAATCCCATAAGCAGTATTAGAAATTTGGTTTACATACAAAACAAATTTGGAAAATTTGTGGATTTTAAAATTAATAAACAAAAACCAGCAATTATTACTAAAAAACCTAACCAAAAAAGAAGAATTAGAAACAGAGAATTTCTAAATTTAAAATATGAAAAGGTAAATTGTTTAGGAATAGCTATCACCAATAAAAATACTGATTTATTTGAAAATAATTGTAAGAAAAAATGGACCCAAATAAGATAGACTCTCAGAAAATGGAGCAGATTGGACTTATTATTGTTAGGAAGAATCTCAGCTATACCTGTAACAATTAATGACTCTCCATTTAAAGAATGGCACTGAGAAATTTCAAAGTTTATATGGACAAGAAGGAAGCCAAGAATTAAATGATTACGGGAGTTAAGAGAGAGAGATAATTTGGACCTACCAAACTTAAAATGATATTATCATACAAATTGTCTTTCTTGGTTATTAGAATAGTCACATTGGAAAATTAGAAATTACTAAATTTGGAAGGCTTCAACTTATGCTATGGATGGTATGCCTACCTTTCGTATGGTAAACATGCCATTCATAAAGAATTTGAGAACCTTTTCATACATAAACCATTAATAAAAGCATAGATGAAATATAAAAACAAATTTTATAATAAGATCCCAAAATGGGTTTCAGTACACAAGGCATTCCATAGAAGAGAAAATTTTATTATGGGGAAATGGTTCTCATACAGAGTTACTAAAATGGGACAATGAAAAATTCCAAATTAAATCTATGTAAAGAAGGAATAATATGTAATTGGTTTCCTCATAGACAATTCTATGAAAGATTTAAAATTGATGACAAGTTAGAAGGAATAGAAACAGAAAAAAAAACCAATTTGATATAATATTGCAATCAAATAAAAGTGAATAATAACAAAATTATACAAACGTCTGATGAAATTGGAATTGGAACAAGAATTAATAAAGGAAAATATATGCTAAAATGGGCTCAAAAGTGTGGTCATGTAATATAATTGGAAAGTTGGGAGCATGCCTGGAATCAAAATTTAAAATTCACCAGAAGTTATAAGTTAAAGGAAAACTTCTACAAATTGGTTTATAGGTGGCACATGACACTGGAAAAGTTAGGGAAAATGTTTGCAAATGGAAATAATAATTGTTGGAAGTGCAAAAAACAAAAAGGCACATATTTCCACATCTGATTGAAATGCAAAAACACTAAAGCCTTTTGGAAAATAATACATACAGCAATTTCCAAAATGTTAAGTATATCTTTCCCTATAACCTCAGAATTATATTTATTAAATATAATGGATGTGTTGGGTAACCAGATTAAGAAGAGATATTGGAGGATAATCTTATATATGGTAACTGCTGCACCTTTAACATTTGCACAAAAATTGAAAGATCAAGTGGAAATTCCAGATGAATAACATTACTTACATAAATTAGTGGACTTCGCAGAGATTGACATATTAACACATATTATGGAAGACAAAAGTAAAATTAACACTTGGAAATTGGGAAGAAGTTATTCTGAAATGGAAAGACAAATGGGGAAATTTAGCTACGATATATTTTGATACATAAAATAAAAAGAAAGAAAAAGGCAGTAAGACATATTATTATTATTATTATTATTATTAAATATTTAATAAGCCAAGAAAAAACAAATATTATTATTACTACATTCTTATTTAATTTTTATGTTATCATTACTATTACTTTAGTTTACTCCTCATTAGGCCTGCTTTTTTAATATAAATGAGCAAAATGGTATTCAAATGATGTATTATTATTAGGGACAAGGAATGAGTTTGTGTACATGTGTGTGTGTGTGTGTGTGTGTGTGTGTGTCTCTGTGTGTGTGTGTGTATAGTGTGGACACGTCTATTAGGACACGTCTATGTTTTATTAATAATTGGGTTAATAAGAAATTATAGATAAGAGAGAGAAATGTAAGAATCAAAGTCATACCTAAATTGAAAAGAAATTATTTAACAGTGTTATTTTTTAAAAAAAATACTGGAGTAATTATATTGATCAAGAAGAAAGATACTTTGTTAGGAGATTTAAATAGCTGAAATATGGTAGCCCCTCCTAATTCGCAGGGGGTCCGTTCTGTACTCCCTTGTGAAAATGGTGACACACACATATCTGAGTCCCATAGCAAATAGTGGGGCATGCGCCTGCGATGGGTATGCATGGTGGTGCGCAAGTGCATGCTGCGATTATATTCATAGGCACTTGTTCCTCCCACGAAGAACAAGACCACGGATTCTAAGTCCGCAAAAAGGGAGGGACAACTATACAACATTAGAGTAATATGAACTAGATAGTATTATTTCTTATTGCTGTATATTATTTAATATGGTTAAAAAGTTATATGTGAGTTTGGGATTGTACATATATATGAAGTACTAATAAAAATTTGTTGTTATTGTTGTTGTTGTTTTAAAAAGGAAGAAATACATGAATTCAACCTAGACAATGAAGAAATTGAAACAGGTAAAGAGTTCCTGAACCTAGGATCAAACAGGATGGTAACTGCAGCCAAGAAATAAGAAGACTAAGCATGGGAAGAGTGGCAATGAAAGAACTGGACAAGCTCCTGAAGTGTAAAGATAAAACACTGAGCACTAAAGTCAAAATCATCCAAGTCATTGTATTCTCCATCGCAAGTACAGATGTGAGAGCTGGACAGTGAAGAAATCAGATAAGATGTGGAGCTGGAGACGCGTGCCGAAGATAGTGTGGACAGCCAAAAAGACAAACAAATGGGTCCGTGAGCAGATCAAGCCTGACCTCTCCCTGGAAGCCAAGATGAAGCATTGAATGTAGTATTTAGGCTGTCAAGACATTAATACTTGGAAAGGTGGAGGGCAGAAGAAAGAGAGGAAGACCACATGTCAGATGGCTAGCCACAGTCAAGGAGGTCATGGGCCTGAACCGGAAGGATTTGCAAGACCTGAGCAGAGCAATGGAGGGCAGGGGGTCTTGGCGATGTCTCATCTACAGGGTCCCCATGAGTCAGAGCAGACTCACAGCTAACAACAGTAACAACCACAATATAAGTCAGAAATGACTTGGAGGAAGTGTCCCATGTTTAACAGATTAGACGTTGGATTGGCAGGTTGACAGTTCAAAGCCCGGGTGCTGCATGATGGGGGGAGCCCCTGTCACTAGTCCCAGCTTCTGCCAACCTAGCAGTTTGAAAGCATGGAAAGGCAAGGAGATAAATAGGTACCACTTTGGAGGGAAGGTAAACAGCATTCGGTGCAGTCATGCTGGCCACAGGATCACAGAGTAGTCTCTGAGAACGCTGGATCTTTGGCTTAGTAATAGAGATGAGCAACCTTGTCATCAGGGAATACCTTTACCTTTAGACAAATATTGGATTAGAACAGAAGCGTTTTTGCAAGAGAGATGGCAAAAAAAAGGGGGGGGAATAATGCTCCTCTTTGCAGTGGTTTGTTCTAGGAAACGTAGTCCAAAACAGTCCCCTTTTTCCAGCTCTTGTCTACATAGGCTGTTTCCACACTGCACAATTAATGCACTTTGAGACTGCTTTAAATGGCATGGCTCCAACCTAGGCAATCCTGGGATTTGTCATTTGATGGCGACTCCCAGAGCTCTCTCTAAGTAAGCTAGGATTAGAAACCCACCCACCCCAAAATGACAGACCCTCAGCATTTCATAGCATTGAGCCATGGTCATTGAAGTGGTGTCAAACTGCGATAATTCTGCAGCATGACAACAGCCTATGTAAACAAGAGCTGGGACAGGTGACTGTGTAATGTATGAGGCTGCAGAGGCATTTGTGACTACACTGGGGTCACAATGCTTACACAATTACAATGACTACTCAGTCATAATTTATTATGGTCGACGGACCCAAAATTGAGGCATTCAGTGAAGATATACAAGTCATCAAAATTCCCCACAATAAAATTTCCCACCATAAAACAAGGAATAGAGGCTAAATCTAACTGTCAGGGTTCCCTTGAGGCCCCTGTGATGGGTTATTGGTGATGATGGTTTGGGTTATAGGACGTATGGATTAGTGATGTTATAACTGGAGAACTTGTTGTGACTGTTGTTGAAATTGTTTCGGTTTAATGGCTGGAAGTAGGAGGCAGGGGAGGAGCAAGGCAGACATTATTTGAGCCTCAAGGTTGCTCTCTTATTCATTTATCACCCAGGAGAAAATTGGAAGTATAAATGGTAATTAACCCATGAATTGTGCAAATGGTTTTCACACACAAAGGGCTGTTATCCCACGTAGAATCTGTGATTAACCCGCACTTGCACACAATTGCACAAATGGTTTTCACACAACATTGAGACAAAACGTGATTAAAGTTCCATTAACCCATGAATAAACAAGCAAGAAACAACAGTAACTCATTCACAGAATTTTCCCGTGAATGACTTTTTGCTGTTTCTTGCCTGGTTATTCCCTGTTCTTCACGGATAATGGTGCTTCCGTTAATGTCATTTTGAGCATGTTTTAATGTCAACTGCATGGTTTTCATGGGTTAATCATTGTTTAAATCCCCAATTTCCCCCGTATGATAAACTCCATAGAGAAGGAATGGAGGGAATGGGTAGGAAAGGGGGGCTAAGGGTGAAGGGGTTATATAGAATCATGGAATCACAGAGTTGGAAGAGACTCCAAGGGCCATCCAGTCCAACCCCATTCTGCCATGCAGGAACTCCCAAACAAAGCATCCCTGATAGATAGCCATCCAGCCTCTGTTTAAAGACCTCCAAAGAAGGAGACTGCACCACTCTCTGAGGGAGTGTGTTCCACTGTCAAATAGCTCTTACTGTCAAGAAATTCTTCCTGAAGTTTAGCTGGAATCTCTTTTCCTGTAATTTGCATCCATTTCTCAGGATCCTGTTCTCTAGAGCAGCAGAAAACAAGTTTGATCCATCCTCAATATGACACCTCTTCGAATACTTAAACAGGGCTATCATATCTCCTCTTAACCACCTCTTCTCCATGGTTTCCAGACCCTTCACCATTTTAGTCGCCCTCCTCTGAAAACACTGGATATGCTTGGGTTTAGGGTTTTTTAGCCAGTTTGAGCAAACGTTTGTCTACCATGCTGAGCTTCTCAATAAATCCTTTTGGTTCATCCATGGAGCCTGGTTATTGAGCTTGTTAAAGACGGAGGCATCACACTAACTCTAGTCCTAACTCTAACCCTAACCCTAACACTAACTCTAGATGTCCCTTTATACATAGTGGGTTCTAATAACAGCTTCCTCAGAGAGAAATTTGGCAAGTACAAGTGTGACATTTGTGCAAGAATTTTATATAAAAAAGGTCTGATCTTCCATTCATCATATTTTATAATGGATAGATTTTTGCTTGTCTGATTGTAAAGACTACAGTGCAATAAAATATCTTTTGTAGACGCAACTTCCAAGTTGTTACATGGGCATCTTCTTTCTGTGTAAGGAGCAAATCTACCATGAAGTAGTTCTATGGAATAGACATTGCACTTAGCCTTAGAGAAAAAGCAGTGGTACTGTCCCAGAGATAGGCTTAATTTAACAGGGGCAATATCCAAGCCCAGGTTAGGAAGAAGAGATGAGGAGAGGCCAATAGATGCAGTTTTCTTTGCTACATACTTGGACCAGATATTTAAGGAGACGTAATCCCTCACCAAATACTATAGCCTTCATCCATAATTTGAGGGCAAGCCACCAAACTCTATTAGATAGGGGACTTTCCCTGTTTCCAGCAATAACACTTAATTAGGAACGTCCTTTGAAAATTGAAACAATGACCTCAAGAACTTTGCCTGTGGTTCATCCAATTCAGGAGATAAACCCCATCTCCAAATATTGGAAGCATATAATAATTGTGTCACAGCTTTGGTATCAAACACTTTTATAGAGTGCCTCCTTTGAGGAAAAAAAATCACTTTATTGCAGATAAGCTTATGCACTTTAACTAGGAATCATGGGAACTGTAGTTTATTGTGGCACCAGAGCTCTCTGACATAGAAGGCTCAATGTCTCAGAAAAAAATACAATTCCCATGATTCCGTAACACTGAGCCAGGGTAGTCAAGTGGACTCAATTTGCACTATTTCTAGCAGTCTGCAAAGGCCCAATATGAGGTTTCCACGTCAGGGAATGATGGAAACAGGTATGTAAAGCTTTTTACCTGTTCCAGGGGATTTCCATCAATTATCCATTGAAATTCAGAGAATCTGTTTTCAAAGACCATTAATTTGGGTTTTCCAAAGTTTATCTTGAGGTCATAAGTCTTACAATAATCTAAAAACCTGAACTCAGACGTTTCAATCTAAGTCTTGCATGAGAAAGTGAAACCGCATCATCTATTGCTATAGAGGGCCTTGGTTTAAAACAACAACAACCCTATTCCCTTCCACATGGCTATACAACTTGTCCCACCGTTTGGATCTAGAGATAGAGTCAAAGGCAGACTTCAGATCCATAAATGCAACAAAAATGGGCTCTGTAAATGTTTTAGGTATTTTGTTGCTAAATGGTAAAGAGTTAAACAATGATCCATAGCAGAATGATCTTTCTTTTCTTTCTGTCTTTTCTTTTTTCTTTTCTTTGGGGGACACCTGGCATAACAAGACAACGTGTGAAAGGGATCTAGAAGTCCTGGTAGACCACAAGTTAACCATGAGTCCAGAGTGTGATGTGGCAGCTAAAAGGGCCAATGTGATTCTAGGCTGCATGAACAGAAGTATAGTGTCAAGAAAAGTAATAGTGCTGCTCTATTCTGCTTTGGCCAGGCCTCACCTGGAATAATCCTGTGTCCAGTTTTGGGCACCACAATTCAAAAAGGATGTGGAGAAGTGGAGAGTGTGAAAAGGAGGGTGACTAAAAAGGTGAAGGGTCTGGAAACCATGCCCTATGAAGAATGGCTTAGGGAACTGGGTATGTTTAGTCTGGAGAAGAGATGGTTAAGAGGGGATATGATAGCGCTCTTTAAATATTTGAAGGGATGTCATATTGAGGAGGAAGTGAGCTTGTTTTCTGCTGCTCCAGAAAACAGGACCCACAGCAATGGATGCAAGCTACAGAAAAATAGATTCCACCTCAACATTAGGAGGAACATCCTGACAGTTCAACAGTGGAACACACTCCCCCAGAGATTGTAGTGGAGTCTCCTTCTTTGGAGGTTTTTAAACAGAGGCAGGGTGGCCATCTGTCGAGGGTGCTTTGATTATGAGTTCCTGCATGTCAGTGGATTGGACTGGATGGTTCTTGGGGTCTCTTCCAATTCTTTGATTCTGTTATTCTAATCAGAGCAGAATGACCTTCCCTGAAAGCTATTTGACCCTCTGAAAAAATGTTTTCTGACTCCAGGGATGCTGATAATTTATTACATAAATATCTTGCATCTATCTTACCCACAATAAATGACAAACCAATGGGTCTATAATTGCCAGAGCCCTCTGTTCTCCTTTCTTATAGATTGGTACCACTGTGACATGCTTCCAGCTAACAGAAATTTTACCAGAGCAATTTATAGCCATAAAAGGGGCTGCTAAAAGAGGGGATCACCAATGATGATTACTTTTTAATGAATTCAATTGGGCTATAATTGGTTCCCAGAACTTTACTCCCTTTAAGACAGGGGTAGGCAACCTTTTTGAGACGGGGGCCAGGTTTCTGTCCCTCAGACAATTGGGGGGCCGAAGCAAAAAATAAAATGCATGCACACTCTCTCAGCCCCAGAAAAGCCATGGCAAAACCCCTGTGGAGATTTTGCCAAGAAAACCCCAAGAACAAGTAATAACAACAATAATCATTATCATCATGGAAATGACTGGAAGGCAGGCCCACAAACAAGCAGGGATACATGCACACTCTCTCAGCCCCAGAAAAGCCATGATGACAAAACCCCTGTGGAGATTTTGCCAAGAAAACCCCAAGAACAAGTAATAACAACAATAATCAATATCATCATGGCGGGTGGTGGTGGCGGCAGCAGCAGCAGGACCGGCCTGGGACCGGTCCAAAGGCCTCGGGGGGGGCGTATCTGGCCCCCAGGCCTTAGGTTGCCTACCCCTGCTTTAAGATGTTGGAATCATCCAGTAAAGTCATCCATGTTTACTGGTTCCCAAAAAAGGACAGAGGAGGGAATCCATCCAGAGCATCACCACAAGCTGTGAATGAGTGATATATTGATTGGTAAAGATGGATCTAAAATGCTCCTCTCAAACCCAAGACTTGATTTCACAGCTTGGAGCTTCTGTACGGGAACAAAGACCGACAGACACAATCTGTCAAAAAGATTTTCCATCATTTTCTAAAGAGACTGTTAGTAGTCTAGACCAAGATTTTTCAACAAATTGACATCTTTGTGGGGCAAATAAGGTCTTATATTCATCCTTTAGTTGGTGGTACAACTAGGAAGGGTGATTTAGCCCTGATTTCCTGGGGTCAAAATGATGACAAAATTAGAATGACAACAGGATTACTTACAGGGCTTCATACTCAGTGGGAAGACGAGTGAAGGAGACTGGAGAGAGGATGGCAGTAGACACAGGCAATAGACCTCCGACAGCAAGGTCACCTCTCATAAAATATTCGATTTGTTCATCGATTTTGTTCCCTAAACTCAGGGTGCATTTAGCCCTTGCCATCGTTCCCCAGGCTGCCGAGGGAAGCAGGCTAAAGAGAAGCAACAAGAGAAGTTAGAATGGACTAGCCATGAAGAAGATTTCCCCAGTGGCTCCTCTCCAGGAAGATGTGGGACTCCTCCAGCTGAAAGTGAGAGCTCTGCTGGTATGGAAACGAAACAAGCCAGGACTTGTAATGCAAAGGGAACTCACACCACCACAGGCAACAGCATTCCTGATTTCTTAAATGGCAACTCCCATCTCTTTATGGTGGACCAAATATTTATCCAACAATCTGTCATGCTCAGGGGAAGAAATTGCCTCCTCTTGCATCTGATTGTGATTTATCATCTCTTGCTCGCCAAAGGAATCCCTGCGGAAATCCTTGCAGCTTTCTCCAGAAGGAAACAGAAGCAGAACGGCTTGATTACTATAATTTGGATAAGTATGAAGGGATGGTTTATTTTCTCTCTACCCTCAACTCTCCATGCACAGATGTCAAATTAGAGAAAGGGGAAAACAAGTTTGTAAGGACTTAGCAAGGGCTTTTTCAGAAAAGTTTCAAAAAAGTTCTGTTGAGTTCAAAAATTCCCAGAGTCCCTCAACTAGTTATTGGCCACAAAGGCTGAGCGATTCTAGGAAATGTCTGAATAAACTATCAACACAGCTCATCTCCCATCCCAACATTAAAGGGATCTGTACAAGTAACTGGTTAACCCAGTTAGGTCCCAGTTGTATAGAATCTTAGGAAGAGCCATAGGATCAGAAGAAAAATAAGAGTACAGAATCAGAGAATCTGAGACTTGGAAGAGACTCTCAAGAGCCATCTAATTCACCTTCTTCAACCAGTATGGGAAAGGATCTTGTAACACCTTGTAACTAACAGGGGAGAGGGGAGAGACTAACTTTGAGACTAACAAAGGAGTTTATCACATGGGAGGCTAAGTGTTCAAGGACGTTATCACACGTGGGCCAGAAAGCGAAAATAAAAGTGGAAATGAGGCATTATGAAAATAAAATGAAAATAAACTTGTTTCCGCAAACGTCATTACCTTAATTGCAAATTTACAGCAAGTGCAAAGAACGTCCACACACAAGCGAAAATATCCCGTAAATGTAGTAGAAATGAGCCTCTTGCACATGCGCAGATAGAGGAATGCTCGCAGGAACCATGGGTAATGACGGGGAAATGCTCCCCAATACATATTTGGTGATCACATTTGCGGTAAATGCGGAATCACCCTCATCGTGCAATTGCATTTCCGGAAGAAACCAAAATTCAAAAGATCTCGGATCTTTCCACTTTCTGTCGGGGTTCTGTCGGGGTTCTGTGCAACGTCATGTGAAAACACGGGCCAATAATCTGGTATCATTCAGGATTTCGTGTGGATTTTGTTTGGATTGGGCCCCATGTGATAACGTCCCAAATCTCGTTCAAAAACCGGATTTAAATCCCGGGAAAAGACGAATCATTTTCAGACACATCAGGGGCACTGAGCATTAATCCAACATTAACCCACACAGAAAGTGGACAAAATGCTCTCCCAATACCATCTGGGCTGGAAGACCAGCGAGGAAGGCGTATCTAGGGAGGCGGAATTGGGGAAGTTCCACCTTCCCCAATTCCACCTGGGATGTGATGGAGGTGCGGTTCCTGGGCAGGACTGAGGGAGAGGCAGCAGCTTTAAATAAGAAGCTGAGGACTGAGAGACCAGAGGTCACTGCCAAGCCTGCCTTATAACCCTGGCTTTTTTTCAATGTTATCTGGGCCAGCCATGTAATGTAGGAGAAGCATGGAGGCAAGTTCAAATTGCCAACCCAATGCCCTCCCAGACTATTGCAATTGGTAAATCTTTTTGGATTTGTTTTAAACTGTTTTTAAATTTGATGTTTAATAATTTTTTAAGGATTGGGAGGGTTGGGGTTGAGGGTTGATTTTACTGTATTGTATTTTTTTGTATGTTAGAAGCCAGCCCGATTGCTATGCAGAAGGGCAGGGTATAAATAAATTTTATTATTATTATTAAAATCAGCCACTTTTTACTTTCGGGAAAATCTCAAAAGTAAAAAGTGGCCGATTTTGTCCACTTTCTGTGCGGGTTAATGTTGGATTAATGCTCAATGCGCCCGATGTATCTGAAAATGATCCGCTTTTGTAAGATTTGTCCACTTTCTGTGCAGATTAATTTTGGATTAATGCTCAGTGCATCTGAAAATGATCCTGCTTTTGTGGATTTAAATCCCATTTCTGCATGGGATTTGGCTGATTCCTTCCCATGTGGTAAACTCCTTAGGGAAGGGAAGACAGCCATCAGACTGAAAAACACAGCAAAGCTGGGAGAGAGCTGAGTTTTGGTGCGGCAAACCATGGAGGAGTGTGATCCACCTCTCCTGAAATCACATGAGTGAGCAATGAAGAAGCTGGAACTGGGCACATTCAAAAGAATCTAGAGATGAAAACAGAGACATCCCAAAATGGTTTTATCTGTAAAAGTGTTCTCTTGTCCTGATCCAGAAATGTCTGAATTTTGATGATAAATAGGTTCATGGACACACTTGGTACTTCTGTTGCGAAATCTATACTCAGGACAAGGGGGCACTGTTCCAATAGAATATGGAGAAATGGAATAGTTCCCAATAGGCAAAGGACTCAGGCTAGGCTACATATTATCACCATACTTGTTCAAGTTTTTTAAATATGTATTATTTTATTCAACCAACAATTTCTCCAGTTTTATACATTTATTATAATCTTTCTATTCATCCTTAAAAACATACAGAACAAACAAGAACAAAAAGCAAATATTCAATAACAATCCATAATGGATACATTATCTTGTTAAGCTAATTTATATCACATCATATCTTGTATTCACTTTAATGAAAAATAAATTTGAACATTCTATGTATTTAAATCACTTTTTTCTTGTTTTTCTTGTTGTTATCCATACATATTCAAAGATTCTTCATAATTGCAATTATAGTAAAGTTTATCCCATGTATATTCTATCTATGTATAGCCAGTTTTCAATTTACCATTTACTTTCCCAACCACTTCTATTTATACCTGAACAAATGAAAATCACTTGGTTCATCACTGAGCATTCAACCTTATATATTTGTTATATTAAAATTACATTATATTGTTCAGACCTGACCATTTCTTTTTCCAATATTTTACTAATTATCACCCTACTTGTTGAACTTGTATGAGAAAATATCATATGAAGGGCTAGATTCAGAAGTAGAAAGACTGAATATAGGAGGAAGGAAAATCAACAATCTTAGATATGCAGATGACACCATACTTCTAGCAGAAAATGTCATGGGCTTGGAACAATTACTAAGGAAGTGTTAGCAAATATGAAATTAATAAAATTTTGGGACACATGTGGAGTTCCCTCTATGACCCTGAACTGACCTCTGTGGGATGTCAGCCATAATCCTCTAGATGGCAGGTCAGGTAGGCACAAGGAGGGCCTGCCCAAACCACTGGAAAATTCCCTACCAGACAGGTTTGGGAGTTGCTAAAGGGGAAAGACCATTATCCAAAAGGCAACATAATAGTGCCTGTTTGTCCTGAGTCTTACACCTAATGGGGCAGTGATTAGATTTAACTGCACCCTTTTTCTATGCCCTCCTCTCCTTGATTGTGTCAAGACCCAAGTACATTGTTTAGGTCATCCTCACACCTTGGCTTAACAAAACCCAGGCAATCAGCGCCTTTGTCCAGGCTTCAGCCAAGCCACCAAGTCTATAGCTGGAAGCAAGATATGGCGTATATAAACCCCCAGATTTTTAGACTCCACATGTTATCTTTGGAGTGCAGCTTGGCTGCACGTCAGTCTGTGCACTGATCATAGCTCGCTCGGCCATTCCTTCCCCCATTTCAGTGACTGTGCACCATCATCATCATCATCATCATCATCATCATCCACATCTACAGCGTATCCCAGAGAAGCCTTCAGAAGTGAGTATCTCCCATAGTCTGGCCTATCTCAATCTATTTCCGCTTTCACTTCTTTACTTCTAAGTGTGCAGTGTGAGTGCATGTGTCATATTTCTGTGTGTGCAGTTTCCCCCCTTTAATAAATATTTAGACCTTAATTGAAGAAGCCTGCCTCAGCATCATCCATTGTGGGATCCCTTAGTCCTCTTGTATACATATCAGTACTCCGATTTCACGGGGTGTTGTTAGGGCCCCACTCTTGCATATTTGAGCTAATTATAAATCCCATTAATTAGATCCTTCCTAACAGAAGGTCAAGGAAGAAAGTGCAAAGGCAGGCTTATTGTTGAACATAAAGAAAATAAAAATAATGACCATGGAGGACCAACATAAATTCGAATTAGACAATGAGGAAACTTAAGTAGTCAAAGATGCCTTTTACCTGGGATCAAACATTGCCCAGAAAGGAGACTGCAGTCAAGAGATAAGAAGACTAGGAACGCAAAAGGCAGCAATGAAAGAGCTAGAGAAGATCCTAAAGAGTAAAGATATAAAACTGAGCACCAAAGTTGGAATTGCCCAAGCCATGGTATCCCTCATCACTATGTATGATTGTGAGAGCTAGACAGTTAAGAAAAAGGATTGGAAGAAAATCAACTCATTGGAGATGTGGTGTTGGAGAAGAGTGCTGAGGATACCATGAATGGCCAAGAAGACAAACAAATGCGTCCTTAGAGCCAAGATAATTAAATTGAGGCTGTGGTACTTTGGCCACATCATGAGTGGGCATGGTTCATTGAAAAAGACAATAATGCTGGGAAAGATTGAGAATAGAAGGAGAGGAAGAGCACACACTAGATGGTTGACTCAAGTAGGGAGGACACAGGTCTGAATTTTTAGGACTGTAACAGAGCAATGGAGGACAGGGAGACTTGGAGATGAAGAAAACCTCATGACAGTTGGTCACTAAAAGTCACCAAAAGTTGGTCACTAAAGTCAGAAATGACATGAAGGAACAGAATAACAATAACAACAAAAGGCCATACAAGAGCCAGCATGGAATGATGATGATGATGATGATGATGATGATGATGATGAAAATAACAACAACAATAGCAAAAATAATAATAGCAACAATAATTTTATTTCTTACCCATCTCTCCCCATTTTGGCAAACAAAATGGCGGCCGCGACGTGCGTGGCGGTGGCTCAGCAGCAGCGCCCCCCCCGGCCCGGTGGAAGACCTGGGGACCAGCAACCAGCCCCAGGTAAGTAAATCTTGCCAACCCCTGATCTAGACGCTATACTTCTATTGCTGCAGCCTAAAATTGCACTGACCTTTTTAGCTGCTGCATCACACTGTTGATTCATGTTCAACTTGTGGTCCACCTGGACTCCTAGATCCCTTTCACATGTAGAAGTCTCCTTAAGCCAGGTGTCCCCCATTGTATATCTGTGCTTTTTGTTTTTCCATCCTAAGTGCAGTACCTTACATTTCTCCGTGTTAAACTATTTGTGGGTGGCTGAAGTCATTCCACTATTTGCAGGTGGCTGAAGAAAACTCCTCTGGTTAATTCAAAGCTGTGTTAGTCTGTACCAGGGGTAGGCAACCTTTCCCCTTTAAGGGCCGAGGGACTTCAGCTCCCAGAATCCCAGGAGCTATTGGCCAACATGGAACTATTGGCCAACATGGCTGAGGCTTCTGGGAACTGAAGTCCTTCGGCCCTTAAAGGGGAAAGGTTGCCTACCCCTGGTCTGTACAATCAGTATGTAGAGAAAAAAGCATCTGAGGAAGTAGACTTAAGTCTATGAAAGCTCATGCTGCCTGACTTGATTTGGCTCACTTAGAATCATAGAATCACAGAGTTGGAAGACACCTCAAGAGCCATCCAGTCGAACCCCCTGCCATGCAGGAACTCCCAATCAAAGCATCCCTGACTGATGGCCATCCAGCCTCTGTTTAAAGACCTCCAAGGAGCAGCAGAAAACAAGCTTGCTCCATCCTCAATGTGACACCCCTTCAAATACTTAAATAGGGCTATCATATCACCTTGTAACAGTCTCTTCTCCAGGCTAAACATACCCAGCTCTCTAAGGGCCTCTGCAGACAGAAGGGCATGCGGCATCCCGAGAAGCAGCAGATTCTGCATGGGCCGTCCCGAGAAGCAGCAGCTGCACTCCTCAGCCCCGATCCACTTCTTTTTGGGCCCTGGAAGGAGCGCTAGAATAGCGCTCCTTCCACAAGGCACCAAAGGTGTGCCGCAGGAGGCGTTGGGTGCCTCTTCGGCACCTCTTCCATTGCAGTGTGTCCGGAGGCTGCAGCAGAAGGACTTCATCAGAGCGCCCGTCCTGTGGAACAACGGGCGCTCCAATGACATGTTCAGGATGGGGTTGGGGCGCCCAGCGTGAGGCTGCCCCTCCCCTTCCTTACTTCCAAGACAGCACAAAGCACTGTCTGCTTCCCCCCTAAGTCTTTTCTCATAAGGCATGGTTTCCAGACTGTTCACCATTTTAGTTGCCCTCCTTTGGAAACACCAGTTTCCCAATATCCTATTTATTTACTTTTATTACTTTTAGAGGTTCTCCTTAAAAGTTTTTTTAAAAATTAAAGGGCTTTTTGGGGAAGGGGGTTGATCAGTGGAAGAGAATCAGAGACTTGCCTCCAGAATAAGATAGCATCCAGGAGCTCTATATAGAGTTATAAACCCAGTTGATTAAGCTCACTGACAGAGCCTGGTGAAAAGATAAAGTTAATAGGAATCTGTTATGTGGGTCTTTACCAGGCAACATTTTGAGGGAGAAGCCCACAGTCCTGTCTCAATGCTTACTTAAGATTTCTCGATATGGGCACTGGGGGAGCTGCTGCAGTCACCTGCAACACTTGTGGCATGTTTGTCTTCTTGCCAAAAGATGTGTGGTACCTCATCTGCACCACGTGCAAGTTGGTAGCCCTCAGCAGCTGGAGGCCTGGGTAGCTACACTTCATCATATTAGGGAGCAAGAGGTTTCCTGGACAGATGGAATGAACAAATGGTCCTGGACAGGCACCACACAGAGGATATTGTTGGGGGGAGGTCACTTCACAGACAAAGTAGACAGCTGGAGAAACATTACACACAGAAGTAGGGAAACCAGGGCTCGTTCTGGGAGCTTGAAGCTACAGAATCAATTAGAAACACTCTCCCTTATCAAGGACGAAGAGGAAGAGCAGCAGGGACAGTCCTCAGAGACAGTGCAGGAGTCCCTGAGAGTACCACCTCAGGGAACAGCCACGATCATAGGAGGTGTGTGGTGGTGGTGGGGGACTCCTTGTTGAGGGGTACAGAAGCAGTGGTTTGTGGGGCTGACAAGATGTCCCGGGAGATGCGTATTCCCCCTGAGGCAAAAATCTGTGACAAAAATCTTGACAAGACTTGTCAAGCCTACTGACCATTCCCTCTTCCTCTTGGTCCATGTGAGAATGAACGCTGCTGCAAGGCATAGCTTTCAGAATATCAGAAGGGATTATAAGGCTTTGAGTAGGAAGCTGAAAGAGCTGGATGCACAGGTTGTTATCTCATCTTTTCTCCCAGTTGAAGGGCATGGTCCAGGAAGGGAGAGGAAGATACCAGACGTGAATAACTGGCTCAGTAGATAGTGACGCCAAGAACAATTTGGATTCTTGGATCATGGGCTGCAGTTCCATGAGGGTGGACTTCTGCCAAGAGATGGGCTGCATCTCACACCAGTTGGCAGAAACATTTTTGCCAATAGCCTCAAATATTTGATCAGGAGGGCTTTAAACTGACTTATGCTGTAGAGGGAGACAGTATCTTGGAAGGCAGGAGATAATAGGCTGAAGATAATATTCACATCTGCTATTTCCCTCTCCCTTCCTGGACCATGCCCTTCAACTGGGAGAAGAGATGAGATGAAAACCTGTGCATCCACTCTTTCAGCTTCCTACCCAAAGCTTCATAATCCCTTCTGATATTCTGAAGGCTATTCCTTGCAGTATCCCATATTATAAGGGGTGGTGTTTGTTTGAGGACCCAAAAGTATTCCCTTGTAGGACTGGCATGCCTCCCTTGTTACAAGGGGTGTCCCTTATTTGAGGATCAGAAAGCTTGTCCCTTAGAGGATTGGCAGGGCCGGTTATTATATGGGGTGTCCCTTATTTAAGGGCTAGAAAGCTTCTTCTTTAGAGGATTGGCAGGGTCACTTACTGTATGGGTTTTCTTTTATTTGTGGACCAGAAAACTTGTTCCTTTTAAGACTGGCCAGTCTCCATTATTATAAAGAATATTATTGGGGGGGGGGGGTATCACAGAAGACTTGTCTCTTGCAACTTGCTGGTGTCCATTATCATAAGGGATGTCCCTTATCTGAGGACCAGAAACCCTGTCCTTTGTAGGACTGGTAGATGTTCCTTATTACAAAGAATTTCCCCTGTCTGAGACTTGGAGAGCTTTTTGTATTATATAGACTGCATGGGATGTCCCTAAACCCCTTATTCTTGCATGGGGTCCTTAGCAATAGCAATAGCAAGTACATTTCTATACCACTTATCAGTGCACTTAAACACTCCCAAATATCCCAAATAAATGAAACCACCACTTAAACGTGATATTGAATTATATTTTACAATGACACCATGTAGATTAAAGTCTAAATGTTATCCCAAGCCCTTCTGTCCTCTGCTGCAAAAAACAGGTAAATGGAGCCTGGTGGACTAAATTTCACAGATGATAAGTAATGTTCTCTTTAGTCATCACAGTAAGGTTGTTATATCAATGATAAGTAACAAGCAAGTAGCAAATAAATGAATACTGTGGAAGAAAAATAATTCTGGTAGCCAATGCTTCTTATAGTAAAGCAAAAAATCTTTCTGGTAGCAAGTAGCAAGACGACTACCTCCGGAGTTTTTATACAGCCATTTCAATATATGAATCTTCTTCAGTTGTCATGGATTATATCTCAACTCACAATAAACTCCATAATTCAGTGTTCAAGATACTGTTTTCAACAATCTTTCCCAACATTCTAAGTATGTAAAAATATCAACATGAAATACCCCATAAATATTTATCATTTCTTAACATTAAAAGCTTGCCTCTCTTCTGGAACAAAGTATTTCCCATTTAACAAAAATCAATCTTTCTGTATACTATTTTCTGCAGGAAATTTTATACAAACTCTGAGTAATGGTTTGTAGGTGCAACTCCAATACAATAAATTCTCTCAAAGGCACATGACTGTAACACTTCACATGAATACTACAACTCCCATGTACTGAAACCCTGGATCTGCCTGAAACCCAATACCATCAACATACAATAAACTAATCCTTTAGTTATACCATCTAGTAATGAAGATACTGTTCAAACTACTTAATAATGTATATACCCAAATATTTCGCTTTCTTAACTTCTTGAAATTTCGTTTCCTCTCTTAATATTTTCCTCTCATCACTAGTTAAATTTAAAGGTAACATAACTGTTTTATCCTGATTTATTCTTAAATCTGAAACTCCACTAAATTTTCTAATCAAATCTAAAAGAACATTAATGCCTTCACAAGGGTTAGCCGAAGTAACCATTAAATCATCCGCAAAAGCACGGACTTTAAATTCTGCTCCTTTTATCTTGATTCCCTGAATCATTTTTTCTTTTCTTATTTCTAATAATCATATTTCGAAACACATAATAAATAAAAGAGGAGATAAAGGGCACCCCTGTCTAACACCCCTTTGAATTTTAAATACTTCCGTTGTTTCCCCGTTTATCAATAATTTAGCTTCTTGATTTCGGTAGATAGCTTTGGTCCACTTTATAAAATTTGCACCCAGATCTAATTTAGTCATCAATTGAAATAAAAAAGTCCAATTTAAGCTATCGAAAGCCTTTTCTATATCAAAAAATAGTAATGTTGCTTTTTTATCTATATTTTTGTTATAATATTCAATCACATTTATTAAATGTCTTGTATTATTTTTTATCATCCTACCCGGGAGGAAACCAGCTTGATCATTTTCAATCCAAGTCAATAGCCATTTCTTCAGTCTATTTGCAATTATATTGGAAAATATTTTATAATCTATATTGAGTAATGAAATTGGTCTATAATTTCTTGGATCCGATCTATCCTTATTTTCTTTAGGGATTAATGTAATGTATGTTTGGAGCCAAGTTGGCGGGATATTTCCTGTCAAAATTCCGTTCATAGTTCTTAATAAAGGATCCCCTACCTGTTCTTTAAATTTTTTATAAAATTCTGCCGTGTAAGAATTCGGAACTAGTTAAAAATAATTATGAGAAAACCTGGGGGGAAATTAAAGATGATTTGAATAGATGGTAGAAATTGAACATTTCTTGGACGGGTCGGATAGCTACAATTAAAATGAGCGTTTTACCCAAAATGATATTTTTATTTCAAAACATTCCTATTTTGATTAGTGATGCCCTATTTGCGAAATGGGAAAGAGACATATCAAAATTTATTTGGGAAGGCAAAAAACCAAAGATTAGAATGAAATTTTTACAGGATACTATTGAAAGGGGAGGTATGGGTTTACCGAATTTCAAAATCTATTATTATGCTTGTTCCCTGTTTTGGTTGCTTGACTGGATCAAGCTGTCAGATGAGAAAAATTTGAAACTAGAAGGTTTCAATAACGTGTATGGATGGCACGGATATTTGCTATATGACAAACTTAGAGTACATAAAAATTTCAATGACCATTATTTAAGACGTGCTTTAATTAGGATCTGGTTTAAAATTTAAAAAAATTGGCCGGAGAAACTACCAAATTGGACAGCCATTGGTGAAGTTATATTCAAAGACAACAAATTAGGAAAAGAAAAATGGCTAACATACGGGGATTTAATTAAAGGTAGGGATAAAAACGAACAACACATTATTATTAAAACACAGGAGGAGTTGAATCAGGAAGGTTACTCTTGTAATTGGTTTTCATATTGGCAGATCAAAGAGCGTTTTTTGTTAGATCAAAGGAATCAAAAAATTGGAGTGTTAGACAAAGAATTTGATGAAATTGTCAATACAGATTCGGCGCATAAAATATCCAAATTTTATAAATTGTTGTTAACTATTGAATTTGAGAAGGATAGGATAAAACCATATATGATAAAGTGGGCGCAGGATTTCGAACATACTATTGAATTAGAGAAGTGGGAAAAATGTTGGCGGAAAAGGATAAAATATACTCTTAGCAGTAGTATAAGAGAAAAAATTTTTAAGTTGCAATACCGGTGGTATCTGACACCATACAGATTGGCCAAAATAGGGAAATCAAAAAAATTTGAATGTTGGAAATGTGAGAGAAAAGGTGGATCCTTCTATCACCTTTGGTGGGATTGTATAAAAGCGAGAGAATTCTGGGATAAAATTATATAAATAATGGAAAAAAATTGAAAATGAAATTGAAAAAAGATCCCCAGATGTTCTTATTGGGAATGATTTTGGATCAAGATTTGGGGGAAAAATATGGTAAATTGATTTTTAACTTAATAACAGCTGCAAGAATAATATATGCTAGTAAGTGGAGATCGAAGGAGATACCATCGATACAAGAATGGACAATGAAGATATTTGATATTATGGAAATGGATAAGTTAACTAAATTAATCAGAGGCAAGAATGAGGAGGCATTCATGAAAGATTGGAAGGTATTGGTGGAATACTGGAAAGAAACGGGAGAGTTGGTAAATACGATTGGTATAGAGTGAAGTGTGCTGGGTAGTGGATGATATTTATGGAAGCACTGTTCTATATGATTGAAACATAAATTGTGAAGGGTTAAATAGAGGGATAAATGATTTTTATAAAATCTATATGAATATATAATGCATGATAAGTAAATTAGGTAGTAGGATCTTTTCGGAAGTAATATTAATTCGGGCTAAATGACAGGTTATGTCAAGTCTAGGAAGTTTTTTATGATTTTTGTATGACTAAGTCATTGTTTGTTCATAATTTGTTTTCGTTTATGCTGGTTTGATGATGTATGAATGTTGTTTATTGTATGTTTTTAATTTAATAAAGTTTATTTAAAAAAACTACTTAATAATAATCTAATCCAGGAATTTGTATATCAACACACTATGATTCCCTTGATAACAGTTTAAGGATGCACAAGGCTTCTCACTGAAGATGTTTGCTCTGTAAAGATCCTCTGTTAAAGGGATGAGACTTAATTTGTCTCATAGTTTTAAAAAAACAAAATGTTAAAGTCTGGTATATGGTCAAATTAAACAAAGTGTTCTGACAAAAGGATGTCCAGACTGCCATGTCTAATTTTACTCTTATGTTCAATAATGCTGGTTCTCAAATTTCTAGATGTTTGGCCCACATAAAAATTTCTAGATGTTTGGCCCACATAAATAACATTCTTGGAGTTACAGTTGGTAAATGATCTTAAATGATAATGTTCCTTTGATGTAGGAAAGTTCTAATTTCCAGAGACTGCTCACAACAAGAGCAGTGTCTACATTTATGGTGACCTGTGGTAATCAAATTGTCCTGTTTGTGTTGATAAAAGTCCATATATACCAATTAATCTTTTATATTCATTGTTCTCCATAACCCTATGATAGATAATTTAGAGCAACCCGGAATATTTTGAACCATCTGCCAGTCTTTGAAAATATTTTTAATGTGATGAAAAACATGATTAAAAGCCAAGGAACCTATAATTCTGTCATGTGTTTTCTTATCTGAGGATACAAACAGTGAAATTCTGTCCCTTGATGCTGCCTTATTGATAATATGCTGTGGAAAAGCCATGTCAATCAGTTCCTGTTGAGATTGATCTGCCGGCATTTCAGGAAGGACGGAGGACGCTGACCAAAATTCAAATTTTGGACAGGACCAAAATTCAAAATGACTTGAACAGACTAGAAAGCTGGGCCAAAGCTAACAGAATGAAATTCAACACGGAGAAATGCAAGGTACTGCACTTAGGGCGGAAAAACGAAAAGCACAAATATACGATGAGGGGCACCTGGCTGAATGAGACTATGTGTGAAAGGGATCTAGGAATCCAGGTGGACCACAAGTTGAACATGAGTCAACAGTGTGATGCAGCAGCTAAAAAGGCCAATGCAATTTTAGGCTGCCATCAGTAGAAGTATAGTGTCTAGATCAAGAGAAGTAATAGTGCCACTCTATTCTGCTTTGGTCAGGCCTCACCTGGAATACTGTGTCCAGTTCTGGGCACCACAATTCAAAAAGGATGTGGAGAAACTGGAGCGTATCCAAAGGAGGGCAACTAAAATGGTGAAGGGTCTGGAAACCAAGCCCTATGAGGAACGACTTAAGGAGCTGGGGATGTTTAGCCTGGAGAAGAGAAGGCTGAGAGGTGACATGATAGCTGTGTTTAAATATTTGAAGGGATGTCATATTGAGGAGGGAACAAGCTTGTTTTCTGCTGCTCCAGAGACTAGGACCCGAAACAACGGGTGCAAGCTCCAGGAAAATAGATTCCACCTCAACATTAGGAGGAACTTCCTGACAGTAAGGACTGTTCGACAGTGGAACACACTCCCTCAGATAGTAGTGGAGTCTCCTTCCTTGGAGGTCTTTAAGCAGAGGCTGGATGGCCATCTGTCGAGGATGCTTTGATTGGGAGTTCCTGCATGGCAGGGGGTTGGACTGGATGGCCCTTGTGGTCTCTTCCAACTCTATGATTCTACTAGAACCTGAGGATTTAACTCTCTTATTGCAAAAGCCAATTAAAGAGAAAATTCGAAAAGCTATTAAAAGCTTCTATACAGAAAAAAGATCAGACACCAACAGAAGCCTTATTGTGGGAAACATTTAAAAAGGGCCAGTAGGGGGAACAAAAAAGGAAAAGGGGGAAATGAGAACTTCATTATAGATGCAAATGGCAGCTATGGAGAAATAAAAATATAAAGAACAGTAGAGCATACGTAAAATTTAAACAACTTAGATCTGTGTTGGGAGCACTTGATGTAAGATGAAGAGTACTTCCCTTATTTCTGTTAAGCAGAGATCTTATGAAACTGGGAATAGATTATTTGCTATGGCTGTAAGGAAAAAGGCAGACAAGAATATAATTATTGCAATAAAATCAAAAGATGGGGCTTGGCCAAAGAAGAGAATGTGTCCAATAAAAGCTGTGTAGAACTTTTAGTCTCTTAGGGCCTAAGCAGACTGCCAGAAATAGTGCACATTAAATTGAGGCACTGCCCTGGCTCAGTGCTGGGGAGTCATGGGAATTGTATTTTTTTCTGGGACATTGAGCCTTCTCTGTGAGAGAGCTCTGGTGCCACAATAAATTACAGTTCCCATGATTCCCTAGCACTGAGCCAGGGCAGTGCCTCAATTTAATGTGCACTATTTCTGGCAGTCTGCTTAGGCCCTTAGAGGGATGCTTGCAGGTGTGTGATATCCAAATTTGGAAAGCAGAGCTTTGAAGGTGCAACATTCAGAGTGACATGAGCTACTCATAACAAATTACTTCATATGTGGAAACTCAGAAAGGTGTAATGGCATCATGTTTCTAAAGTAACATACAGTAAACTGAAATAAGTGACTTTTTCTGTAATGACTTATATTTCAAGTAGAAAGTTACTTTTGCGGAGATGCATTTTCATGGTTTCTTCCCTTTTTTTCTTTTTCTTTTTTTTTCTTTTTTTTTTTTTTTTTTTTTTTTTGTATTTATGTAGGTGTGCTTTCTGACTGAAGCTCTTTCCACATTCCATGCATTTATCTGGTTTCTCCCTTGTGTGAATTCTTTGATGGGAATACAGATTTCTACTATAACTGAAGCTTTCCCCACATTCTACACATTTATATGGTTTCCCTTCCCTTCTGTGTGTGGGTTCTTTCATGTGAACGTAAACTTTTACTATAAGAGAAGCTCTTTGCACATTCTATGCATTTATATGGTTTCTTCCCTGTATGGGTTCTTTGATGTGTCTGTAGATGTATGGACTGACTGAAGCCCTTTCCACATTCCATGCAAATATATGGTTTCTCCCCTGTGTGGGTTCTTAGATGTGACTGCAGATGTACAGACTGATTGAAGCTCTTTCCACATTCCATGCATTTGTATGGTTTCTCCCCTGTGTGGGTTCTCTGGTGTTTAGTCAGATATTCACCGAGGCCAAAGCTCTTTCCACATTCCATGCATTTGTATGGTTTCTCCGCTGTGTGAGTTCTCTGGTGTTTAGTCAGATCTCCACTATGGCTGAAGCTCTTTCCACATTCCATGCATTTGCACAGTTTCTCCGCTGTGTGGGTTCTCTGGTGTTTAGTCTGATTTCCACTGAGATAGAAACTCTTCCCACATTCCATGCACTGATATGGTTTCTCCCCTGTGTGGATTCTTTGATGTGAATGTAAATTTTGACTAGAAGAGAAGCTCTTACCGCATTCTGTGCATGTATATGGTTTCTCCCCTGTGTGGGTTCTTTGATGTGAACGTAGATTTCCACTCTGAGCAAAGTTCCTTCCACATTCCATGCATCTGTATGGTTTTGCCCCTGTGTGGGTTTTTTTATGTGACTGTAGAGTTGCACACCGACTAAAGCTCTTTCCACATTCCGTGCATGTATATGGTTTCTCCCCTGTGTGGATCTTTTGATGTGACTGTAAATTTTGACTATGAGAAAAGCTCTTTCCACATTCCATGCATTTATGTGGTTTCTCTCCAGTGTGGATTCTTTGATGTGAACGCAAGTTTTTAATATGAGAGAAAGTCTTTCCACATTCTATGCATTCATATGGTTTCTCCCCTGTGTGAATTTTTTGATGTTTATGTAGAACTGTACTCTGACTGAAGCATTTCCCACATTCCATGCATTTATATGGTTTCTCCCCTGTGTGGGTTCTTTGATGTGAACGTAAACTATGACTAAAAGCAAAGTTCTTTCCACATTCCATGCATTTGTATGGTTTTTCTCCTGTGTGGGTTTTTTGATGTGACTGTAGAGTTGCACAATGACTAAAGCTCTTTCCACACTCCAAACACTGATATGGCTTCTCGCCAGTGTGGATTCGTTGATGTGAACGTAAATAGTGACTATCAGAGAAGGTCTTTCCACATTCCATACATATATATGGTTTCTCTCCTGTGTGGATTCTTTGATGTAAAGTAAGACCATAGCTATGGGTGAAGCTCTTTCCACATTCCATGCATTTATATGGTTTCTCCCCTGTGTGGATTCTTTGATGTGTGGAAAGATGTCCAGTCTGACTGAAGCTCTTTCCACATTCCATGCATTTGTATGGTTTCTCCCCTGTGTGGGTTCTCTGGTGCTTAGTCAGATCTCCATTGAGGCCAAAGCTCTTTCCACATTCCATGCATTTGTATGGTTTCTCACCTGTGTGGGTTCTCTGGTGTCTATTCAGATCTCCACTGAGGCCAAAGCTCTTCCCACACTCCATGCACTGATATGGCTTTTCCCCTGTGTGGATTCTTTGATGTGAATGTAAACTTTGATTACCAGAGAAGCTCTTTCCACATTCTGTGCATTCATATGGTTTTCCCCCTGTGTGAGATCTTTGATGTACAGTAAGAGCATCTCTCCCACTGAAGCTTTTTTTATATTCCATGCATTTATGTGGTTTCTCCCCCATGTGGGTTTTTTAATGTGAATGTAAATGTTCTCCCTGTCTAAAGTTCTTTCCACATTCCATACATTCATATGGTGTCCCTTCTGTGTGGAGCCTGCAATGTACATTTAAATGACATATAGATTGGAATGATTTTCCACAAACAGAACAGATGATGCTTCTTTTCCCTTTGTCGGTTTCCTGGCCCATCAGGAGTTCACTAATATCATCTTCCTGAGAAGCAGAGGCGTTTTTCTTCCCATTCTCTGATTGTTTCCCTTTTGCCTTTTCAGTCCCCTTTGATTTCCAGACTCCTCTTTCTCCACAACAATCTTGGCTGTTTCCAATGATATCACAGAGGACTCCACAAAATCTTCCTTCTCCTGATCATTACCTGCTTCAGGAAGAAGACTCCATTAGGAGTTGATCACAGAATCCCAGAGTCACATTGGGTTGAAGGTGGAAATGCTCCAATACCAATAGCAATATAGCAATAGCATGTACATTTCTATACCACTCAGCACTCTCTAAGCAGTTTACAATCTGTAATTTAATTGCCCCAACAAACTGGGTACTCATTTGACCAGCCTATGAAAGGATGGAAGGCTGAGTCAATCTTGGAGCCCCTGGGATCGAACTCACAACCTTGGGCTGAAGTACCACATGCCCAGAAAGGCCATGTCCCCATCATCCTCCATGCTGTCTTCCTTCTAGAGAGCCTACAGCCCTGATCTGGGGGACCTCACTCCTCCTCCTTGGTGAAATACACAGCCACTTCCTCAAAAGAGACCAGGAGCTGAAAGAAAGAAAATAACAACATTTTTTTAATTTTAAAAATTAAAAGTGACTGTATACCATTGGGGACAAAGTCCCATTAAATAAAATGACATAATAAAATGGTGTCCCTTATATAAAATAGCCAAATCAAAGTTTGCTTTTTGGAATTTATATTTTGTTTCAAATTTTCAATCCATAGACATGGATAAAAAATCCCTAGATATGGAGGGCAGAATGTACAATATATTGGTACGTATCTACACCTGTACGGAAGCAACACCTGACACAATACTATTACATGTCATTGTGTTGAAGAATTTACACTTCACCGCAAACAGGTACAGTGGGTCCTTGTTGTCCACTGGAGTTTTGGCTCCATGACATCCTGTGGATACCGAAATCCATAGGCACTTAAGTCCCATTATATACACATGAATATGGATGTCTTTTCCTGTTTCAAAGATTTCAGGGGGAGTCCCAGACAGAGAAGTTGTGTGTGTGTGTGTGTGAGAGAGAGAGAATTAAAATTAAAAAAATAAAAAGTGAGGATTGGGTGTAGATTTTGGCACTGGGCAGGATACTCTATGGGCAACCTGAGAATCCTGGCCTTGGATCTGGCCTGGCCTCCCCCCATTACCTGGCCCTCCATTCCCATGTGCAGGTGCCTGTCTGTATGGAAATCCCACTCAGCTGCTCAGGGCACCGTGAGTTACTCAATTCTAGGTGAAAACGAGGAAACCAGAAACAATCCCATGGCTGGGTGCCAGGCTCTGACCTCAGAGAGAGCAACTTGGATTAATAAAATGTAGAGGATATGCTTATCAAATTTGCATACGACAACAAATTAGAGGGAGTAACTAATACCCCAGAGGACAGAATCAAAATTCAAAAAGATCTTGATAGATTAGAAAGCTGAGCCAAATTTAACAAAATGAATTTCAACAGAGAGAAATGGAAGGTACTGCGCTTATGGGGACAAAATGAAATGCACTGATACAGGATGCGGGGACATTTGGCTTGACAACAGTCCATGTGAAAGAGATTTGGAGTCATAATAGAGAACATTTCTTTAAGAATTGCTGTGAAGAGTCTTTCTCTTTTTCAAGGTAGAGCTTAGGCTGTCACATTTTGGACTCATCTCCCAGCCAGTATGACCACTGAAGAATCTTGGAGCTGTACTCAAAAAAAGGAAATTTTCCAACCTCTGACATAGGTTGCATCTTAAATGTTTATGAAAGTAGCAATGTTTTATTAATCCAGGGTACATTTTAGTTTTAGTAACACTTTTTGGTCTACAGCATGAACCAACAGTGGTGATTCTATGATGTGGAAGCTAAAAAAGCCAATGGGATTCTAGGCTGCATCCATAGAGTTATAGTGTCTAGATCAGGGGTAAGCAACCTGTCCCCTTTAAGGGCCGAGGGACTTTGGCTCCCAGAATCCCAGGAGCTATTGGCCAACATGGGACTATTGGCCAACATGGCTGAGGCTTCTGGGAGCTGAAGTCCCACGGCCCTTAAAGGGGAAAGGTTGCCTACCCTTGGTCTAGATCAAGGTATGTAACAGCGCCAATTTATTCTGCTTTGGTCAGTCCTCCCCTGGAATAAGACTATGTCCAGTTCTGGACACCACAATTCAGAAAAGATGTTGATGAGAGGCTGGAGCACATCAAGAGGAGGGTGACCAAAATGGTGAAGAGATTGCAAAACAGAAAGCCCTAGCATGAATGGCGGAGGGAGCTAGGTAGGTTTCGGCCCAGAAGAAGAGGATACGCCCTCCCTCCATGCCATTGCCCTGGCTTTGGAGAGAAAGAATAAGAGGCAGGAACAACTCCACCATGCCTAGTCCCAGAGGCAGAAAGGCCCTCTGTCAATCTAAACTGCTTCCACGTTGGTTTTGGGGGGAAAGAAGACGAGGCAGACCCAACTCCATCATGGCTAGCACCAGAGGCAGAGGAAAGGCCCTCCCTCCATCTTAACTGTTTCCATCCTGGCCTCAGAAAGAAAGAAGAAGAGGCAGGCCCAGCTCCACCATGCCCAGACCCAGAAGCATAGGAAAGGCCCTCTCTCCATCCCTCCTGTCGCTGTCCTGTACTGAGAGGGAGAGAAGAGGATGCTAATATGGCTCCACCATGCCTAGGTCCAGAAGCAGATGAGAGGCTTTCCCTCCATCCCAACTGCCACTGCCCTGGCCTGAGAGGGAGAAAAGAAGCTGGCACAGCTCCACCATGACTAGGCCCAGAAGCAGATGAAAGGCCCTCCCTCCATGCCAACTGCCTCTTCCCTGGCATTGGAAGGGGAGAGAAAGAAGCAGGCCCAGCTCCACCATGACTAAGGAGATTATCACATTGTATTTAAAGCAACTTATCCCCAACGGGATACAGTCACATTTAATTTTAAAACCAGGTGTTATCACATGCAGCTGTGGCTGGGGAAGCGCAACTCCTATGTAGCCCAGATCCCAGCCACATTTATCCTGCTGGCGCAGTGGTTAAATGCCTGTACTGCAGTCACTCATTCATAAACCAAAAGGTTGTGAGTTCAATACCAGCCAGGGTTCAGGCTTGACTCAGGCATCCTTCCGAGGTCGCTAAAATGAGTACTCAGATTGTTGGGGGGCAATGAGCTTACAGTTGTAAACCGCTTAGACCAGGGGTCAGCAACTTTGGGGGGGGAATGGCGGGGGGTGCGCGCGTGAGGGAGGGGAGTGTGCCATTTTGGAAACCAAAATGTGCACGACTGCAGGACGCCATTTTGGAACGCCCAACGGTCAGAAGGCCTTGGCGGGCCGGGTGCGGCCCGCAGGCCATAGGTTGCCAACCCCTGGCTTAGACACGCCATAGCATGGTATGAAGCGGTATATAAATGAAGCTGCTTTGCTTTGCTTTGCTTTTGAAAAACGGGAGCTTACTGTTTTTGAAAAGCCGCAGGATAAGCGCAGTTGGGATTTGGGCTGTATATGAGTTGCACTTGCCCAGTCGCAGCTGCATGTGATAACACCTGGTTTTAAAATGAACACAACTGTATACCATCGGGGATAAGTTGCTTTAAATACAATGTGATAATCTCCTAAACCTAGAAGTAAAGAAATGGCCCTCCCTCCCAATTTTCTCTTCCCTGGTCTCGGAGGGAGAGAAAAAGAGGCAGGAGCAGCTCCACTATGCCTAGGCCCAGAGGGAGAGAAGAAGAGGCCTACTGTGCCTTGGTACATAACCAGAAAAGTAGAAGAGATTGCAAAAATATATGCAACTCATGTTCACAAAAATATGTGTCACATTCTATTGCAGAAAAAACACAATCATAAAGTAATATCACACTGAACTGCTAAACAAGACGTATAGTCAATTTTACTTTTCTGTATTGTTTTCCCTTCTTGTGTGTTACCAAAGGTTTCCCTAAGCAGGGCAAGAGAGAGAAGTTGCTCATGGGATGTGGAAAAACCTGACCTCTCAAATTAAGATCCAGGCCTCCATTTATTCAGGAATTTGCATGAGTGTGATACAATGCCAACCCTGACAGCCCTTTCCATTTTCCTTCTCAACAAAGTCTTGCCATTCTGGGAGGAAAGGTTCCCCAGCACCCAGAAAGAGAGATCTTTGAGGGAATGCTTATTGTCCAGGAAAAGAGAATTCAGAGACATCCAACACTTTGCTCCTAAGATGTTCTCCAGAGCCCAAGATGGATTCTCTCTCCATTGCTTACTACAGTCAAAACCTGTTTTAAAGTACAGTGGGCCCTCTACATTCACTGGGGTTAGGGTCAAGGACCCCTGTAAAAATGAAAAAAATGCAAGTAAAAAACTAATTTATTTATTTATTTTTACTCAAGAGAACACCTCCCTAGGAATCGCTAGGTTCTCCATCTTTAGCTCTCTCACCAACAACTGTCAGAATTTGACCACAGAATTGTACTGCAGGACCTACACATGCCTAGAAGTGTTTTCTCTAGAAATCTCTAGGTGCTCCAGTATGGCTCCATGGTCAACTTCTGACAGAGGACCTACAGATTCCTAGAGAGAACATATTAATTAAATCTGTGAAAAACCAAATCCGCAAAAGTCAAAGCCACAAATATGAAGGGCCAACTGGATGTCGTTTTTCATTCATTCACCCACCATTCATTCTGGTATCTCTGTCTGTGTTTGTGCGTGCTAGAAGGCCAAACCTATATATATAGGTGCACTAAAAAGTACATATCCAGGGGAAGCAGTTAACAACAACAATGTACAATAACATCCAAAATCCACAAAACGGTGATACTTTTATGGGAGCAACCGAAATGCACAAAATACATGTTGCAAGCTTTCAAATCCCCGCCGGCTTCTTCATCAGGCAAAGATGTTAAAAATCATCCCAAAGGGGGAAAGAGCTACATCTGCATTAACATCTACATAATTCTTTCCCCTCCTGAATGATTTTTAACTTCTGAAAAGTTTTTAATTGTACTGTTTTCAGACTGTCAGCCGCTTTGGGCCCCAATTTTGAGAGAAGGGTAGGATACAAATAAATATAACAACAACATGCATGCGTATATAAAAGTACAAACATTCATGCGTATATAAAGCAGAAAAGAAGAAAGAAAGAAAAAGAAGAAAAGGAAAAAGCAAGAAAATTCAAAGCTATTAGAAAGAGAAACCAAGTAAAAACAAATTAATGTCCCCAGGCTTTCTTTTCAGGTGGCTATAAGTCAGAAACAGAGCCAGCATGGAGTTGCAGTTTGAGCATTGGATTATGACCCTGGAAACCAGGGTTCAATTCCCAACTTGGCCATGAAACCCATTAAATGACCTTGGGCAAGAAACTACTTGAATCATAGAAACATAGAGTCAGAAGAGACCCCACGGGCCATCCAGTCCAACCCCCTGCCATGCAGGAACTCAAAATCAAAGCATCCCCGCCAAATGGCCATGTTTAAAGATCTCCAAAGAAGAAGACTCCACCACACTCCGAGGGAGTGTGTTCCACTGTCCAACTGCCCTTACTGTTACAGAAATAAACATTGCAGAGTTGAAGCAGACATCTTTTACAAGCAAGCTGTGCACTGCAGTACTGGGCTACAAAAGAACCATGTAGTGTCTATGTGTGAAATCTGTTACCCCTAGAGAGCTGCAGTGAAGTGGTATGTGTGTGCATGTCTGTTTAAATTTTAAACCGTTTTCTTGCATCTTGAAAAACATTTGTTCCCATACTTGTATCGCCAGGCGTTGCTGAACCTCACCTCTCAGAAACACTGGACAAAAGATCAGTGATTCTGGGAGCTGTAGTGCAGCAACATCTGGGGATGCAGTGTTGGGAACCACATTTCTACAGCATCACTCTGGCAACACCAGAAAGCAAAATTTGCAGATTTAAAGAACAGGTGGAAAAAGTTTTCCTGTCCTCCTCACACCCTACAAAAATCTCAGCAGCAATGAGTGCCTGTTTCTGAAGCTCTTGTTCAGCCCAGGCTTCAGGCTAGAGTATTAACTGTCTCTCTTCGCAATAGTGAAGCAAATCAAGAATTCAGCCTGAGACACAAAGGAGATGTATGGGCGTTCCTGTCTCTTAAGGGAGAGTATTTCCAATTGGATCGGGCTCTGCAAAGGCCTCTAGTTACAGGAGAACTGGAGACAATGTTCACTATTCCATTCATATAAATTACAGAACCTGATACTGAATCATTCTCTATAGGTTAGAAGTGTGGAATAATTAGTTTTTTGTGGGTTTTTCGGGCTGTGCGGCCATGTTCTAGAAGAGTTTCTTTCTGACGTTTCGCCAGCATCTGTGGCTGGCATCTTCAGAGAATATATACCCATTCTCTTCCATTCCAGCATTCTCTGAAGATGTCAGCCACAGATGCTGGCGAAATGTCAGAAAGAAACTCTTCTAGAACATGGCCGCACAGCCCGAAAAAGCCACAAAAAACTATGGATGCCGGCCATGAAAGCCTACGACTTCACCGTGGAATAATTCATTATTACTTGTGCGGAGTGTGAAACATGTAAGTCACACCATTGAGTTAGTGGTTGAGGGGTTTAGTTTATAACATGTATCTACTATTTCACAGTGGTTCAGTGTACAAAAACTTCATTTCATGCACAAAATCATTAGAAATATTGTGTATAAAATGACCTTCAGGCTATATTTGAGGTGCATATATGAAACATAAATAAATTTCAAGTTCAGACTTGGTCCCCCTGTCTCCAAGGTATCTCATGGAAAATGTGGGCTAGACAAGGTAACTGTTATATGGGTTTGTAATTGGCTGACTGACCGAACCCAAAGGATGCTCAGCAATGGCTCCTCTTCTTGCTTTGATTGGGAGTTCCTGCATGGCAGGGGGTTGGACTGGATGGCCCTTGTGGTCTCTTCCAACTCTATGATTCTATGATTCTATGATTCTATGATTCATCATCCTGCAGCGAAGTGACCAGTGGGGTGTCCAGTGGGGTTCTGTCCTGGGCCCAGTTTGCTATTCAACATCTTTATCAATGACTTGGATGAAGGAATAGGGGGCATGCTTACCAAATTTGCAGATGACATCAAATTAGGAGGAGTAGCTAAATCCCCAGAAGACAGGATGAAAATTCAAAATGACTTTAATAGAGTAGAAAGCTGGGTCAAAGTTAACAAAATTAAATTCAACACGGAGAAATATAAGGTACTGCACTTAGGGCAAAAAATGAAATGCATAGATATAAGATGGGGGACACCTGGAATAATGCGACTACGTGTGAAAGGGATCTCGGAGTCCTAGTAGACCACAAGTTGAACATGAGTCAACAGTGTGATGCAGCAGCTAAAAAGGCCAATGCAATTTTAGGCTGCATCAATAGAAGTATAGTGTCTAAATCAAAGAGAAGTAATAGTGCCACTCTCTTCTGCTTTGGTCAGGTCTCACCTGGAATCCTGTGTCCAGTTCTGGGCACCACAATTCAAAAAGGATGTGGAAAAACTGGAGTGTGTCCAAAGGAGGGCAACTAAAATGGTGAAGGGTCTGGAATCCCTCTGAGGAACGACTTAGGGAACTGGGGATGTTTAGCCTGGAGAAGAAACAGTTAAGAGTTGGTATGACAACCCTATTAAAGTACTTGAAGGAATGTCCGACTGAAGATGGAGCAAGCTTGTTTTCTGCTGCTCCAAAGAACAGGACCTGGAGGAATGGATACAAGCCACAGGAAAATAGATTCCACCTCAACATTAGGAGGCCCTTCCTGACAATAAGGGCTGTTCGACAGTGTAACACTCTGTCACGGAGTCTCAATAATAATAATAATAATAATAATAATAATAATAATAATAATATCTCCTTCTTTGACGGCCTTTAAACAGAAGCTGAATGGCCATCTGTCAGGGCTGCTTTGATTGGGAGTTCCTGCATGGCAGGGGGCTGGACTGGATGGCCCTTGTGGTCTCTTCCAATTCTCTGATTCTGTGATTGATTAGGTAGATGTTAAATATTCAAAAATCTGAAATCCACGACACTTCTGGTTCTGAGCATTTGGAATGACAAGGGAGACTTAACCTGTCAGGCCAACCTGGTACTGAAAACGGCCAGAGCAAGAAGGCCATGGAGGAGAGAGGAGGGAGTCTTGGGGGCCCCCCCTTTTTTCTTCCTCTCTCGGGGGTCAGTTACCTTTCTGCAGCTGATGGTGTTTCTCCATCTCCCTCTGGAGCTTCTTCTGATGGGTCTCCGCCATCCCCTCACATCCAAATGCACAGGTCATCTTCCTCTCTTTCTCAATCTGTCCGTCCGGAGTGCTTTCTTCTGGGGAGGAAGAAGAAGGGAAGGAGGCAGGTCAGGCTCTGCTTCCCCGAAAGTCCCATCATCCCTCAAGAGCAAAGAGGGGCCCTGGAACCGGACCGGACCCTAAAAGGGGGCTGGAAAAGAGATCCCCCTCCTTCCTCCTGGACTATGGGCCCCCTCAGTGGGACCCCTCCGCCTGAGCCCCCTGGTGATCCTGCAAGCCCCCCACCAGCACTACAGAGATATTTGGGGGTGCAGGAGTTTCCCCTCCGGTTCCCTCCCCCAAGGGCCCCCCCCTTTCCCACCGGGTGCAAAGCAGCCTTTTCGTGGGGGGCATCTTTGGCCAGGACCCCCCCCCCCACAGCCCCTCCACTGTCCCTGCAAGAACAAACAGGGGCCCAAAGGGAGTTGCCCACGGAGGAGGATCTGTAGTTCATCAGGCCTTGAACTCTCTTGGTCCAGTCCCACAAACTACGATGCTAGCGCTTGGTAGGAGAGAACTCTAAGTCCCTCCACCAAGTGACAAATCCCACAACAATGAAAATGTCAGCCCCCTAGTTATGTCTGCGCAGAATCAGAGACTGTCTGAAGCCATGCTGCATGGGGGATTCTGGGAGCTGCAATCCAACAGGAAGCTATCCTGAATGGAGGAGAAGTGCCTCCTCTTCTGGAGTGAATGGTCTGGAACCATGCTGCCTGGAGGATGCTGAGGGCTGCAGTCCAAGATCAAGCTGTCCTGAGCGGGAGAGCAGTGCCTCCTCTTCCAGGGGGACTGTAACACCCAGAATGCCCCTGTTTGGAGCCATTCTGACTGGGGGATTGTGGGGGCTGCAGTCCAAGAGGAAGCTACCCTGAATAGGGGAGAACTACCTCCTCTTCAGGAGTGAATGCAACACCCAAAATCCCCATCTGGGGGATTCTGGGGGATGCAGTCCAAGAGGTCGCTAACCTTGGTGGCACCACTTCTCAGAGGAAGGTCCCTGTGGTTTGCGAGGTCCAGAGTTTTCCAGCCCCCTGGACTACCATACTAGAACTCCCCACCAACCTAAAGATCCCAGGATTCCACAGGAGGGGGGGGCACTGCAAGGATAATGGCAGCACCCAAGTCCTCCTCGGGGGATTCTGGGGGCTGAAGTCCAAGAGGAAGCTGCTCTTAGTGGGTAAGCAAAGCCTCCCCCTCTACAGGAAGGAGTGCAACACCCAGAATGCCCTTTCCTGGAGTCCTGCTGGATTGGGGATGCTGGGGGCTGCAGTGCTAGAGGAAGCCTGGAGCAAGGCCTCCCCTTTCCCTGGGGATCTGTCTGTCCCTATTAAGCGCCCCCTCTCCCAAATAGCCAAGACCTTTTAAGGGAATCACATATCCCATCATCCCCCAACAGATACGCATAGGCAGCCCCCAGCCCAAATTCCAGGAAGTGCTCCCAAACCACCTCCCATCCCATCCCATCCCACTCACTTTCTTCCTCACTCTCCTTCGACCACCGGAAACGCCCCCTCCCACTTCCGCCCGACGAGGCCCTCGCCGAGGAGCCCCCCCCCCCGAGAATAGGAGAGAGAGAGCCGCCGATGACGCCTCCATTGTGCCCCACTTCCGCCCTCTTCTAAAATGGCGGCCTACCATAGAGAGGAGCGTGCGACTCTATGGTAGAGACATAGAGTTAGGAAGAGGAGGAGCCTCTAAAAAAGCCCTCAAGAGACAGAAAAGGCTAGATCTACAATTCTATATGCAGTATGCAAATAAGTTTAGCTAAATGGTAATCTCTAATTCATCAGCTAATAATATTTCTGTTATTCTTTGTTCCTCTCCTGAAGGCGTGTTGCCTTTAGAGGAATGATGGGATTCAAGTGGATGTGAAAGGCATTATTATTATTATTATTATTAATATATTTATTATAATATAATACAAAATATTATTATGGAAAAGGCACTCTGCATATCCCCAGAGACACTGGATATCATTTATATCTTGCATAGAACAGAGGGACTTCTTCCAAAGCTAAACTTTTCCTTCTCTTTTCCTTTCCAGGTGAGGGCAAGTGACAGCCAGTAGGAGGAAAATGCTGCCTAAAGACCCTAAAAGCACCTGGTCTTAGAAGCTGAGCTAAGCAGGGCCAGCCCTGGTGAGTCCTTGGATGGAGGACCACCAACAAAGACCAGGGGCTGGAGGCTGCCCAAGAAAACCCTGTGGAAATATTTAAGGGGGGGGGTCACCTGGAGGCATGTACAGATATATATCTATATATCTATATCTGTTTCTCCCTATTAAGCGCCCCCTCCCCCAAATAGCCAAGACCTTTTAAGGGAATCACACACATATATATATATATATATGTGTGTGTGTGTGATTCCCTTAAAAGGTATATATATATGTGATTCCCTTAAAAGGTCTATATAATTTTTTTATTTTTTTATTTATATCCCGCCCCTCTGCAAGCAATGTACAGTCGGTCCTCCACCTTTGCGGCTTTGACTTTTGTGGACTTAATTATCTGCGGATTTGATCAATATGTTCTCTCTAGGAATCTCTAGATCCTCTCTGCCGGAGGTTGACTGTTAAAAAATGAAATGCACCAATATGGTATGGGGGACACCTGGTGTGTGACAACAGTCCACATGAAAGGGATCTAGGAGTCCAAATAACCATATTTCTTTGGGAACTGCTGTGAAGTACCTCTTTTTGAGGGTAGAGCTCAGGCTCCCACATTGTGGACTACAACTCCCAGACTCACCCAGCCAGTATGACTATTGAGGAGTCTCGGAGCTGTAGTCCAAGAAAGAAAGCTTTCCAACCTCTGGCATGGGTTGCATCTTAAATGTTTATGAAAGTGCCAATGTTCCATTAATCCAGGATACAATTTAGTTTTAGTAACGGTTTTTGGACTACCATATGAGTCAAAAGTGTGCTCAGGCAGCAAAAAAAGCCGATGTGATTCTAAGCTGCATCTGTAGAAGTATAGAAGTATAGTGTCTAGATCAGGGGTAGGCAACCTTTTTGAGCCGGGGGCCGGGTTGCCGTCCCTCAGACAACTGGGGGGCCGAAGCACCAATATATATATATATATATATATATATATATGCATGCACACTCTCTCAGCCCCAGAAAAGCCATGGCAAAACCCCTGTGGAGATTTTACCAAGAAAACCCCAAGAACAAGTAATAACAACAATAATATCATCATGGCGGGCGGGCAGCGCCGGCAGTGGTGGCGGCAGGACTGGCCTGGGGCCGGTCCAAAGGCCTCGGGGGCCACATCCAGCCCCCGGGCTTTAGGTTGCCTACCCCTGGTCTAGATCAAGGGAAGTAATGGTACCACTCTATTTTGCTTTGGCCAGGCTTCAGTCTCCAGTCCTGGATGGAGTCACATTCTCCTCCAAGGACTGTGTTCACAGTCTGGGGGTACTCCTAGATTCGTCGCTTCACATGACAAATCGGGTGAATGCGGTGGTCAGGAGCGCTTGTTATCAGCTTCGGCTGATACGCCATCTGCGCCCTTATCTGGATATGAGAGACCTGGAAACTGTGGTACATTCTCTGGTAACCTCAGGTCTGGATTACTGCAACACACTCTACATGGGGCTACCCTTGTGCCTAACCCTGGAACTTCAACTGGTACAAAATATGGCAGCCAGTTTTAGTCACCGGAACATCTAGGAGAGAGCACATAACACCTGTGCTCAATCTCTCCACTGGCTGCCGATTAGTTTCCAGGCTCAGTACAAAGTGTTGGTTCTGACCTTTAAAGCCCTACATGGCTTGGGTCCATCTTATCTCAGGGACCGCCTCTCCCTATAAGATCCCCCCAGTGCCCTTCGGTCCTCTGGGAGGAACCTGCTACAGCCAATAAAAACCAGGTTGTCTCAGACCTCCCAGAGGACCTTCTCTGAGACCACTCCCAAATAATGGAATGGCCTGCCGGACGAGATCCGTCTTATTACTACTCTTACTGCATTTAAGAAAGCAGTAAAGACGGATCTCTTCTGGCAGGCCTATCCGGAATAGCCTCCCGGCGAGAGGAGTCCACCTACCTGCTCTGAGCCCCTCCAATGACTGACGCATGCTGCCTATAAATTGTTGATTTTAATTATATAATGTATTTTAATTATTCATTGGTTTAATTCAGTTTTAAGGGGAGGGAGGGTTAGGGATTGGGATTGGGATGTAAGATGTTTTAACTTCTTTGTGTTTTAATTATGCTGTAACCCGCCCCGATTGCTGAGCAGAGGGGCGGGCTAGAAATAAAAATTATTATTATTATTATTATTATTATTATTATTATTATTATTATTACATCAGAAAGAAACTCTTCTAGAACATGGCCACACAGCCTGAAAAAACCACAAAAAATATTATTATTATTATTATTCACCTGGAATGCTGTGTCCAGTTCTGGGCACCATAATTCACAAAGGATGTGGAGAAGCTATGAAGGGTCTGGAAATCACCAAGCCCTATGAGGGGAACGGCTGAGGGAGCTGGGTAGCTTTAAGTCCAGAAGAAGAGGAAAGGCCCTCCCTCCATCATAATTGCTTCCATACTGGCCTCAGAGGGAGAGAAGAAGAGGCAGACCCAGCTCCATCATGCCTAGACCCAGAAGCAGAGAAAAAAATGCCCTCCCTCCATCTGCTTCCATGTTGGCCTCGGACGAAGAGATGAAGAGGCAGGCCCAGCTCCACCATGCCAAGTGTTGGAGACAGAGGAAAGGCCCTCCTTCCATATTAACTGCTTCCATGTTGGCCTCAGAGGGAGAGAAGGAGAGGCAGGCCCAGCTCCACCATGCCTAGGCCCAGAAGCAGAGGAAAGGCCTTCCCTCCATCTTTACTGCTTCCACCTTGGCCTCGGACGAAGAGACGAAGAAGCAGGCCCAGCTCCACCATGCCTAGTGCGAGAGGCAGAGGAAAGGCCCTCCCTCCATCTTAACTGTGAAGTCACATGAATTAAAGGAAATTAAGAATATATAAAAAAAGAATGATTTAACATTAAAATGTTCTCTCTAAAAAAGAAGCCTCTAGCTGAGTAGAGAAGAATGCCTTTGTCTAACACAAGCTATAGGAATTCTGTAACTGTTTCTGAGGAAGACAAGCGGCTGAATGCCTTTATCTAAGAGAGATAACATGAGCCTAGATATAGGACATTCCATACACTAATTTTGTAAAAGGACAAGTGGCTGATAAGGAACTCCATAAGCTGTTTCTGTGAAAGAAAAGTGGCTAAAGTATTCATGTTCCAGAGGGATGATGTATTCTGTTCAGTTTACTGATTTTCTTAGATAAAATTGGCCAAGGATATTGATAGACCAGTACTCTTGGAAAACTGGCAATATGCTAGGAAAAAGACATACCAATTCTCAAATTAGAGAGAATTATTTGTAAATGGCCTTTCATTGGTACTTAACATGGACAAGAATAGCCAAAATAAATAAAAACAACAAAAACAAATGCAGAGAAGCAAACGGAAGCTGGTATCATGTATGGTGGAAGTGTGCAAAAATTCTGGAAAAGTGTACATACTATTAAAAACATCTTAGACGTTGAGTTCGATATGATCCCAAAAATATAACTGTTGAACATGGTCAATAAAATCACAAATCAACATGCGAAGAAATATCAGAACACTATACTATACATGATTATCACTGCTAGAATACTTTTAGCACAAAAATGGAAACAAAATGACATACCTACATTAGACAACTGGTTAAAGAAAGCAACTGTTAACACAGAGATGGACAGACTAACAACATGGATAGACGAAAAATCAACAGATTCAATAAAAACTGACAGGGAACCTAGTAAAATACTGCAAGAGGAAATGGTCGTAAATGCAATATGCAAATTTATTGGGAATACTTGAAATAGCTCAAATAGTAAAGACTATATATACTGCACTGAAGTTACTAAATAATAAATTACAAAAGATAGGAACACAGCAAAATTATGAGTATACGCACAAAACCAAAGAGACTAATGGAAGTTAAACTAATAAAACCAAATTAGTGAGAAAAATCCTTACAAATCAAATTTTATACTGCAAAAAAACAAAACAAATAGAAATGTGATCACATCATCCTGGATATAAAGAACATCCTGAACATAAACAAAACAAAAATAAGGACCACCAAGGAGGACTTTCACAAGTTCAGCCTAGACAATGAAGAAATGGAAATAGTAAAAGATTTCGCATACCTGGGATCAAACATAGATAGAAATGGGGACTGCAGTCAGGAAATCAGAAGGCTAAGAATGGGGAGGGTGGCTATGAAAGATCCTAAAATGCAAAGATATACAAAGCAGAACAAAAGTTAGAATCATCCAAGCCATCTCATTGCCTATTATTCCCATGGATGGATGTGAGAGTGGGACAGTTAAGCAAGAAGATAGAAGGAAAACCAATGTCTTTGAGAGAATGTGGGGCTGGCGAAGAGTGCGGAGGATCAAGAGCAGATCAAGCCGGAAACCTCCCTGGAATCCAAGATGGAATATTAGAGACTGCTCGATAGTTATCCAAATTGGTGGGATCCAGGGAGGTCTTTTTCAGCAAAAACCACCACAGCCTCCATTAGGCAAGAAGAAAATCTGCCTTGCTACAGTGTAGTATTCGCCACTCCCTTTACCCACTCAGCCAGTCCCCCTCTAGCAGCTTTCAGAAGCCAGGAAGGGCAAGGATCCAGAATGTATGCAGTGGCCCTCACTTCTCCAAGGAGCCTGTCGACCTTCTCAGGCTGCACAAATAGAAACTTATCCAATAATAAAGGACAAGCAGTGGAGTACAGTGTCCAGTTCTGGGCACCAGACTTCAAGGAGGATATTGAGAAGCTGGAGCATGTCCAAAGGAGGGCAACTAAAATGGTGAAGGGTCTGGAAACCATGTCTTAAGAGGACAGACTGAGGGAGCTGGGTATGTTTAGCCTGGAGAAGAGACGGTTAACGGGCAATATGATAGTCCTGTTTAAATATTTGAAAGGGTATCATGTTGAGGATGAAGCAAGCTTGTTTTCTGCTGTTCCAGAGAACAGGACAGAACAATGTTTGCAAACTACAGGAAAAGAGATTCCACCTCAACATTAGGAGGAACTTCCTGACAGTAAGAACTGGTTGACAGTAAAAGATGCTCGCTTGGATAGTACTGGAGTTTCCTTCTTTGGAGGTCTCTAAACAGAGGTTGGATAGCCATCTGTTGGTGGTGCTTTGATTGTGAATTCTGGCATGGCAGAAGGGGGTTGGACTGGATAGCCTTTGTGGACTCTTCCAACTCTATAAGACTAGATATCAAGGCGTACACATGTCAGCTAACTTATCAACAGTTCTATACACAGTATCATGCTATCAGCCTTAGATTAAAGGCATATCAGCTAGCACACATATCAGGTCACACACACAGTTAATACTGTATAATGAAGTAAACCCTCCATTCTTCCCATCCCACAGCCTATTAATATGAAGCCAACCTCCAAGTTGAAACCATACATATTATAATATCACATCATGGTTGGATCAAACACATGATATAGAACACACAATCCCATGCACAGTAACATTGATACCAGCACAATATATGGCAGGATCAGCCCAATACTGACGGTAATATTGTCAAAAGCTTTCCTCACATCTTAAAAGATTGGTGCTGCCTTTTTCTCATGATGGAGTTCCAAATATTCAGCAATGTTCAGAACAGTTCTTACATTGCATTTTAATTGTCTTTTTGGAAAGATCCCACTTTGGTCCTCAAGAATCTTCTCAGAAATATGTTTCCTCACTCTGTTGGATGAAATCAAAGTAAATATCTTATAGACTTTGGGCCTTTGCAGACTGCCAGAAATAGTGCAGATTGAGTCCACTTTAACTGCCCTGACTCAGTGCTAGGGAATCATGGGAACTGTAGTTTATTGTGGCACCAGAGCTCTCTGACAGAGAAGGCTCGATGTCTCAGAAAAAATACAATTCCCATGATTCCCTAGCACTGAGCCGGGGCAGTTAAAGTGGACTCAATTTGCACTATTTCTAGCAGAATGCAAAGGCCCTTTAATAAAGAAACAGGTCTACAATTCTTGGTATCTGTCTCACCCACACCTTCTTTAAGAATCACTGTGATATAAGCACTTTTCCAAGAGTTCAGCATTTTTAGCAAGTACTCTTATCACATACCATCTTGAGCACTTGAATTAACTCCTTCTTGAGTCCTTTATAATATATTGCTGGTAGTCGATCTGTCCTAAAGCTGTCCTCAAATTCACACTTTTAATTCCTTCCACTAACTCCATAATAGTCACTGGCTATTTTTCAGTGGTTTCCCTCATGTGTGTTTTTTTTATGTGAATGTAAAAGGTAATTACGAGAGAACCTCTTTCCACATTCCGTGCATTCATACGGTTTCTCCCCTGTGTGGGTTCTTTGATGTAAACGCAGAGTTCCTTCCCGACTGAAGCTATTTCCACATTCCATGCATTTGTATGGCTTCTCCCCTGTGTGGATTCTTTGATGTGAAGATAAAGTTTTATTAAGAGAGAAAGCCTTTCCACATTCTGTGCATTTATATGGTTTCTCCCCTGTGTGAATTCTTTGATGTGAATACAGATTTCTACTGTTACTGAAGCTTTTCCCACATTCCACACATTTATATGGTTTCTCCCCTGTGTGAATTCTTTGATGTAAATGTAAACTGTCACTCCGAGAGAAATTCTTTCCACATTCCATGCATTTATATGGTTTCTCCCCTGAGTGGGTTCTTTGATGTGAACGTAGTTTTGTACTCCGAGTGAAGCTCTTTCCACGTTCCATGCATTTATGTGGTTTCACCCCTGTGTGGTTTTTTGGATTTGAACATAAATTCCCATTCTCACTGAAGCTCTTCTTGCTTTCCATGCATTTAAATGGTCCTTCCCCTGTGTGGGTTCTTTGATGTGAACATAGTTTTGTACTCCGAGTGAAGCTCTTTCCACATTCCAGGCATTTATATGGTTTCTCCCCTGTGTGGGTTCTTTGATGTGAATGTAGGTGTTCATTCTTTATGAAGCTGTTTCCACATTCCATGCATTTGTATGGTCTCTCCCCCATGGGAATGCTGAAGTGTGTGTTGAATTGTGATTTATATTTGCATATTTTCCCACAGACAGGACACTTTCCTTGATCTGATATTGAAGTCAGACATCCAGAAAATTCAGCATGCTGAGACGCAGAATTCTTCTCATTTTTCATTTGGTTTCCCCTTTTGCTTTTCAGTCCCTTTTGATTTCCAAACTCTTCTTTTTCCATGAAAGGCTCCATAATCTCCCATGATGCTGCAGGTGGCTCTGCACTCTGCTGTTCATTTTCTGCTTGAGGAAAAAGGAGATCCAATTAAGAGCCAAGCACAGAAACCTCAGACCTGGTCAAGAATCAATCTCAATTACGTTCTTTATCCTAAAATCTCCCCATTCCTTGTAACATGATTTACTTGTCTTTTTTTAAACTTGGGGAACATTTATTCCAACTGGTCCCTCGTATTTTCCACTATACCTTCTCTTTGGAACATGCTACTCTCTCGACCAAGAACATCAATTTCTTTCTGGTCAATTTCCCCCTTAGCTCCTGTAGGCACAATTATTGCCCTCCTTTCCTCTTGTCATAGAACAGTAGTTTCCATTTCTGTACGCATTTGAGAACCAAAGGAAACTCACAGCTGTACCAAGGGTAGGGGAAGATGGAAAGGCTTGCTAAAATGGGAAAACTAATATCCTACTGCCAGTCCTTTCTATATGACCCCAGTCAAAAGGAATCTCTGGTTCAACACAAAAGGGAAGGTGGATCAAGGCCAAAACTAGAGACCTTATCCTTAGGGCATATCTATAAATGTGAATGACACTAAACCAAACTCTCTGGAGTCCATCCTTGGGACGAACTGAACAAATGCATGGAATGAGGACAGTGTTTGTGTCGGCATAAAGAACAATGTCCACCTCCATGACTTTGCCTTTGGCCATAAGCTAACAGGTATGGTCACTCTACCAGTAAGATTCACAATTCATACAAGACTTGAACTATTCTCAATAAAATTAAGTACAAGCTGAAATCTTCACCAGACACACTGCCCCCTTAATCCCCAGTCAGGAAACATCTTGAACACACATCTAGGCAGATACCTGCAGGTTCCTCCCCTCCCACAGAGCCCTGGTCAAAAGGGTCTTCTCCTTCTTCCAGATAGGTGATGAGATCTGGTTTGGGAAATTCTGCCAAAGAAAATAGAGAGAGAGAACAGTTAGTACTACACCCAAATATTTAGGCGTTGTTGTTGTGATTTTTTAAACTTATATTCCACTTCTCTCCCAATATAGGGACTCAGGTGGTGAACAGCAAATTTAAAATGTTCCATATGTGTTGTTTCAAAGGTGCTCTTTCATACTCAGGCTTAGCCTATCCCCTCTGATTTCTTTCACCAAAAAAATACCAAGAGTGGAGAAGCATACCCAGCTATCTCTCCTGAGAAGAAACAGGAAAGGTTTTCAGAACCAGACCTGGCATTAGGCTGGGTGGGGAAGCCATCCTAGGAGTAGAGATGTGAAGGCCTGGGGAAAAACCCAGAAAAAATTGAGGGGAAAAAAACAATTTTCCTGAATTTTTCCTGAATTTTTTGTTTTTTCCCCAAACAATTTGAAAATTTGAAAAAAAGGAAGAAAATCGATCATTGAATGTTTTATTTCAGCATGGTGAATAATATCTTTGAGACAAAGTGTTCATATATTCTCCAAATCATTTCTAAAAACTATGTACAGTATCAGATTATTCTAATTTTTGTGCACTGAGTGAGGACAAACCTAGATTACAAAATGATTTCTCCATTACAAGATCAAGATGCATTACTTCCTATGGGGGGGGGGGCACTGCTATTTTCACAAGAGAAGAAAAAAATGTCTGTTTGGTTCTGCTGTGTCCTCTTCGCTGGCCTCAACGCACTGCAAGGAAGTACAGCAACAAAAAGGACCTGAACATATACTTAATTTAAAAAGGTAAGAGTTTAAATTTATTTGATTTTTTTAAAAAAAATAAACCATGTTTATTTATTTATTTGGAGCAGGGGTAGGCAACTTTTCCCCTTTAAGGGCCGAGGGACTTCAGCTCCCAGAATCCCAGGAGCTATTGGCCAACATGGGACTATTGGCCAACATGGCTGAGGCTTCTGGGAGCTGAAGTCCCTCAGCCCTTAAAGGGGAAAGGTTGCCTACCCCTGATTTGGAGTATTTATACCCGGCTCTTCCGCCACAAAAGCCTTCACAGCAGCTTAAAAATTGTTAATTAAACCGGTACCTGCCCTCAAGCTTACAATCTAAAAAGACATGACGTAAAAGGAGAAGGAGAAAGGAAAGTGGGGAAGGGGATCAAGTCTTCTTTCTCTGGGCTAGGCCTGATGGAGCTGAGCCTGCCTTTCCCTCTCTCTGGGGCCATGGCTCATTAGCTATATTAGTTTATAATCTTCTGGTAAATAATAATTAAATTACCACTAATCTGGTTCTTTACTTCCCCTACCCCCAACCATAGCTTAGTGGGGTTTTTGCTATCTGGCCATTAAATGATTTTTTTCTTTCCTATTCCCCTCAGGAAATAGGTGAGACCAACATCTAGTATATGAGGCATTTTCATATTACAAGTTCTTTTCAGAAGAAAAATGTGATTTGAAAATATTGTCAGATGAGATATGAATTTTCAAATGCTACCAGGATGACAAAATATATTCTCATGTGTAACAAGTGTCCTGTAGATATTTTTAAAAATCCTTCAATTAATAACTGGTTGACTAACCAAACCCAAAGGGTGCCCAGCAATGGCTCCTCTTCTTCTTCATCCTGGAGCGAAGTGACCAGTGGGGTGTCCAGTGGGGCTCTGTCCTGGGCCCGGGGCTATTCAACAACTTTATCAATGACTTGAATGAAACAATAGGGGGCATGCTTCTCAAATCTGCAGATGACACCAATAGCTAATACCCCAGAAGACAGAATGAAAATTCAAAATGACCTGAATAGATTAGAAAGCTGGGCCAAAGCTAACAAAATGAATTTCAACATGGAGAAATGTAAGATACTGCACTTAGGGCAAAAAAAATGGAATGTATATAAGATGGGGGACACCTGGCTTAAGGAGACTACGTGTGAAAGGGATCTAGGAGTCCTAGTAGACCCCAAGTTGAACATGAGTCAACAATATGATGCGGCAGCTAAAAAGACCAATGCAATTTTAGGCTACATTAATAGAAGTATAGTATCTAGATCAAGGGAAGCAATAGTGCCACTGTATTGTGCTTTGGTCAGGCCCCACCTGAAATCCTGTGTCCAATTCTGGGCACCACAATTCAAAAAGGATGTTGAAAAACTGGAGTGTGTCCTGAGGAGGGAGACTAAAATGGTGAAGGGCCTGGAAACCAAGCCTATGAGGGAACTGGGTATGTTTAGCCAGGAGAAGAGACGGTTAAGAGGGGATATGATAGCCCTGTTTAAATATTTGAAAGGATGTCATATTGAGGAGGGAGCAAGCTTGTTTTCTGCTGCTCCAGAGAATAGGACACAATGGAGCAATGCATGGAAGCTACAGGAAAAGAGATTCCATCTCAACATTAGGAGGAACGTCCTGGCAGTGAGAACTGTTCGACAGTGGAAGACATTCCCTTGGAGACTGTGGTGGAGTCTCCTTCTTTGAAGGTCTTTAAACAGAGCCTTGAAGGGATGTCGTATTGAGGAAGGTGCTAGCATGTTTTCTGCTGCTTTAGAGAACAGGACCCGGGACAACGTATGCAAGCTCCAGGAAAAGAGATTCCACCTCAACATTAGGAGGAACTTCTTGACAGTGAGTGCTATTCAACAGTGGAACACTCTCCCTCGGAGTGTGGTGGAGTCTCCTTCCTTGGAGGTCTTCAAACAGAGGCTGGATGGCCATCTGTCGGGAATTCTTTGATTTTGAGTTCCTGCATGGCAGGGGGTTGGACTGGATGGCCCTTGTGGTCTCTTCCAACTCTATGATTCTAATGAACTGTTCTAGAATCTTTCCCAGTATTGATGTCAAACTAACTGGGCAATAATTGTTAGGATCCTCTTTTTTCCCCTTTTTTGAAGAGGGGGATAATGTTTGCTCTCCTCCAATCTGCTGGGACGTCTGTTCTCCAGGAGTTGGTTTTAACCTTTAAAGCCCTACATGGCTTGGGTCCATCGTATCTTAGGGACCACCTCTCCCCATATGATCCCCCCCGCACTCTCCGGTCCTCTGGGAGGAACCTGCTACAGCCAATAAAAACTAGGCTGGCGCAGACCTCCCAGAGGGCCTTTTCTGCGACCGCTCCCAGACTATGGAATAGCCTGCCGGACGAGATCCGTCTTATTACTACTCTTGCTGCCTTTAAAAAGGCAGTAAAGACGGATCTCTTCCGGCAGGCCTTCCCAGAATAAGTGCTACTAGATGGGAGATGAGTCTTTCTTTTGTTTTATTATTAGTGACTCCTTGTTCCACTGTTTTATCATTTTATGGTATTGTTGTTTTTAACTTTCTCTTGGTTTAATTTTGTTTTAAGGGGATGGGAGGGTTGGGGTGTGGGATGAGGGAGGGCCTCGGCAGACGGTTAATAAAGCCGTCCTCGAGGCAGGGAAGAGGAGGGGCAGCTGCACGATCGGCGTCCCTTCCTCCTCCCAAGGTTGCCCTCAGAGCTGCCGGCCCTCTGCAATTTTATTAAGAGATGGGATTGTTAAAATATGGTTAACTGTAAGGGTTGGAGCAGTGAGGTTGTGCCGTAAGGGTTAATGAGTTGGAAAGGGGAAACGTGCGAGCTGAGAACTGAAAGGCCTTTTCGGAATGTGTGGGATGTTCACACGCACTCAGTCGTTTGTTGGATTTTCTGGACAGTAGGACATGATATCATGTGAATGACCAAAGCTCAGGAATTTGGGACCAATCATTGTGTGACACCAGACTATGGGGAAGGACATTGCTATATTCTATAAAAAGCGTTTACATATGCTTTGACTTCACACTTGTAAAAGAAGTCACGGATCTGTCTGCTACGTTTACTTTCCTGCAATAAAGCTGCCCTTTTGACTTTATGTCTAGGATCTGTCTTTTGGGTCTGAAAGAAGACTTGTGGGCATGCAGACCATGACAGTATCGGATCTAAAATAGCTAATTCCCTTCTTGCCTCTTCCACCTTTTGGACAAAGAAATTGTCTTCGAGGCAAGTGAGGAATTTGCTAGACCTTGAAATATTGGCTGAGTCTGACTTCCAGCAGATATCTGGATAAAGTCACCCATTACTACTACATCTAAAGGCATCATCCAATTCCTCAGTCTGATTTGGGGGTCTGTAGTAGACTCCCATTATAACATCCCTGTTGTTTCCTTCCCCTTTAATTTTTATCCAGATGCTCTCCACTTGGCTTCCAGGATTGATGTCCTGGATTTCTTCACTGGTGTAAATATCCCTGACATATAATGCTATTCCTCCTCCTTTCCTGTTTGGCCTGTTTCTCTTGAAAAGGTTATACCCCTGTATTTCTACATTCCAGTCATGAGATTCATCCCACCAAGTTTCAGTGATGCCTATTATATCATATTTGCTTTGTTGTGCTAGGAGTTCAAGTTCATCTTGTTTATTTCCCATACTCTGTGCATACTCTGTGCATAGTGTAGAGTTCATCCTCTGAAAGCGGGAGGCATCCTTACCCAGAGAGACCAAGTTCCCATAAGTCTCCAGCATCACCTCCTTGTAGAGAGCCCGCTGGCCTGGATCTAGGAGGTCCCACTCCCCCTTAGTGAAATACATGGCCACCTCCTCAAAGGAGACCCGAGGCTGAAAAAGAGGAAACAGCACTTCGATGATCAGAAATCATTTAATAATAATAATAAAATAATAATAATTTTTATTTATATCCCACCCCTCTGGCAAGCAATCAGGGCAGTGTACAACATTTCAAAACATGAGAACAAATAAATCAATTCAAATCCCATCCCTCCTTCCCACACCCACCCATCCCCCAAAACAAATCAAACTAAACAGATTGAATAACAATAGTTAAACAATGAAACAATAAACAATGAGCAATTGAACAATAATTTTAAACCCGCCGGCGTTCTCCCCGGTTCCACGCCGTCCACAGCTGCTCCCGGCCGCCCCAGGTGATGGCAAGGGACAAGAGTCCTTCATGGGCCTGAGTCCTCCAAGAGCACCGGAGCACCGGGTCCTAAAATGGCGGCCTCAGGGTGGCTGACCATAGAGAGGAGAGTTGTCCGACTCTACTATAGAGCCTTAGAGCTATGAAAAGGAGGAAGAGGAGGAGCCTCCAAAAGCCACAGACATATTTCCTCCAAATATGATCCCCACCAGGCCAAAAAATTCACCTTGTTCACCCCACGGTCCGAAAGGGTTGGAAGGAGGGAGGAGAACGTGGAAATTCTGGCTAAGAGCTTCCTTTGGTTCTTTAACCTACAAACGTAGAGTTATGGGTACACAACCTTACGGTCAATGGCAACACAGTACAGTGGATCCAAAACAGCAAACAGGCAACCGAATGCACAACACATCGCCCATGTCCATCCATGCATCATGGGCCAGAGCAGGAGTAGGCAACCATTCCCCTTTAAGGGCCGAGGGACTTCAGCTCCCAGAAGCCTCAGCCATGTTGGCCAATAGTCCCATCTTGGCCAATAGCTCCTAGGATTCTGGGAGCTGAAGTCCCTCGGCCCTTAAAGGGGAAAGGTTGCCTACCCCTGGGCCAGAGCATGTGCAATGTCACTTCTGCAGCCTTGGACCGAACACAGACGTTCCCCACCAGGGTGGGATGGAAACAATTCAATGAAGAAATGAATAAACTGACGGCAACTGAAGGGAAGGGAAGGAAGGAGTGAAAGAGAAGACCTTGCTGGACCCACCTCCTTCCTGAGGCTGTTCTCTGTCAGCTGAGACTGCATTCTCTGCCAGGCTGTCATGAGTTTGCTGATATCTGAAAGAGGAGAGGGATTTCTCCCATTAGGCAGGCTGTGGCTCCCTCACTCCTCAAACCACATTGGATGTCTAGACTCGGGCTGTAGCTGATAATCCACACGCTGATACTCTCCTTGAGCACCAAGGTGTTGCCCACAAAGTTGTGTGGCTGGGAAAGTCTCCACTAACACCAGCACTCTCTCTTTAATATGTTTGGGAATGTCATGCTGGTTTGCAAAAGGATGGGTAACCTCTAGGACCAAAAGCATCCTTCTGTAACAGTATTGAAATGAGGGGTGATGGCCCCACAAGGGCCATCCAGTCCAACCCCCTTCTGCCATGCAGAAACTCTCAATCAAAGCATCCCTGACAGATGGCCAACCAGCCTCTGTTTAAAGACTCCAAAGAGATGAATGCAACACCCAGAATCCCCCTGACTGGAGCCATTCTGACCAGGGGACTCTGGGGGCTGTAGTCCAAGAGAAAGCTATCCTGAATGGGGGAACAATGCCTCCCCTTCAGAGATGGATGCAATTCCCAGAATCCCTGTCTATAGCCATTCGGGCCAGGGGATTCTGGGGCCTGCAGTCCAAGAGAAAACTGTCCTGAATGGGGCAACACTGTCTCCCCTTCATAGATAGATGCAACACCCAGAATCCCCCTGACTGGAGCCATTCTGACCAGGGGACTCTGGGGGCTGTAGTCCAAGAGAAAGCTATCCTGAATGGAGGAACAATGCCCCCCCCCTTCAGAGATGGATGCAACTCCCAGAATCCCCATCTGTAGCCATTCTGACCAGGGGATTCTGGGGGCTGCAGTCCAAGAGAAAGCTATCCTGAATGGAGGAACAATGTCTCCCCTTCAGAGATGAATGCAACACCCAGAATCCCCCTGACTGGAGCCATTCTGACCAGGGGATTCGGGGGGGCTGCAGTCCAAGAGGAAGCCTCTTCCTTCCTCTGGGGACATTGGAGACGACCTCCTCCTAAACTAGTTCCCCTCCCTGCCTCCCACTCACCCTCTTCCTCCTCCTCCTCCTAACATTCTTCCATGGACCACCGGAAGTGCCCCCTCCCACTTCCTCCGGAAGAGTCCCTCACCAAGGAACCCCCCCGGAGCCCCTCCCCGAAAGAGGGAGGGAGGGAAGCCAAAAGGGGGCGGACCCAGAGCTGCGGTGACTCATCCCTGGCGCCCCACCCCGGGTCCTAAAATGGCGGCCTCAGGGTGGCTGACCATAGAGAGGAGTGTTGTCCGACTCTATGGTAGAGCCTTAGAGCTATGAAAAGGAGGAAGAGGAGGAGCCTCCAAAAGCCACAGACATAGAAAAGTGTAGAGCTAGATCTACACTTTTGTATACAGAACTTGTAAGGTGTCTGTGTGTGTGTGATATATATATAAAACAAGAGACTGCAGCAACTATAGGATAATAATAATAATAATAATAATAATAATAATAATAATAAATTATTTCTTTATAGCCCTCCCAATCACAAGCGCTGATCTCCTATGCAAGCAAAATTACGCTCAAAATTTTGCAACATTGGGCCTTTGCAGACTGCCAGAAAAGGTGCACATTAAATTGAGGCACTGCCCTGGCTCAGTGCTAGGGAGTCATAGGAATTGTATTTTTTTCTGGGACATTGAGCCTTCTCTGTCAGAGAGCTCTGGTGCCACAATAAATTACAGTTCCCATGATTCCCTAGCACTGAGCCAGGGCAGTGCCTCAATTTAATGTGACTATTTCTGGCAGTCTGCAAAGGCCCTTAGTTCAGTTGAAAGTTTTTTAGTCATCCAACCCAGTTTCTTGAGACACTTCCCATTTTTTCTTCTCATTGGAACAGTTTGAGATTGTGCCTTCAGTATCTCCCTTTTGAGAAGCTCCCATCCATCCTGAACTCCCTTCTCCTTTAGTATTCCTGACCACGGGATCACTCCCCGTGTTTCCCAAATTTGTTGAAATCAGCTCTCCTAAAGTCTAGAACAGGGGTTGGCAACTTTTTTTGCCGACGGGCTGGGGGGGAATGGTGCTTTTGTTAAAAGAACGAAATGGTGGCCGCATCCCCCCGCGTCATACACGCATGCACACGACAATGGGGGCCTCCCAGGAGGGCTCCCTCGGCTGCGCCTGGCCTCCAAGAGGCCCAGCGTCGCCGCGGGGGCCCCCCAGGAGGCTTCCCTCGACTGCGCCGGGCCTCCAAGAGGCCCGGCCCCGCCACAGGGGTCCTCCGGGGCACCATTTTGGATTCCAAAATGGCACCCTGGAGGACCCCAGCAGCTGCGAAAGGCAGCGGTGGTGGCGGCAGGACTGGGCAGGGGCCGGTCCGAAGGCCTCCGCGGGCCGCAAGTTAGCGACCCCTGGTCTAGAATGCGTGTTTAACTATGCCTAGCTTCTCCTTTCCATTGTATAAGAAATTCCAGGAGAACATGATCACTCCTACCTAAGGATCCCACCACTTGCACTCCATTGACCAGGTCATCCCTGTTGTTTAGGATCTCTCAGGAACGCATTAGCTTAATGTGTTCCTGACAGAATATGCTTTGATAGAATTTTATTAAGAGCTGGGATTGTTAAAATATGGTTAACTGTAAGGGTTGGAGCAGTGAGGTTGTGCCGTAAGGGTTAATGAGTTGGAAAGGGGAAACGTGCGAGCTGAGAACTGAAAGGCCTTTTCGGAATGTGTGGGATGCTCCTGCCTTGGCTGAAGCTAGAGGCTTGAGTTTAAAAACGTGTTTAAATATATAAGGAGTGGGGTTATAAAGTGATTTATGCATAGGTAGATGGCTTGATAGTTTAATAAGTAATGGGTTTAGGATTTATTATATTATGCTGGTAAATGGGTTGAATACATATATGTGACTGTATTAATATCTATGTGATCCTGGTTTCAGGCTACACATCACACAAACAGAGTGCACCAACAAAGTGCAGATGTTGCTCAAGGTTGTTTTGTCTAATGTTGGTGGGAAGCTATGAATTCACACGCACTCAGTCGTTTGTTGGATTTTCTGGACAGTAGGACATGACATCATGTGAATGACCAAAGCACAGGAATTTGGGACCAATCATTGTGTGACACCAGACTATGGGGAAGGACATTGCTATATTCTATAAAAAGCATTTACATATGCTTTGACTTCAGACTTGTCAAAGAAGTCACAGACCTGTCTGCTATGTTTACTTTTCTGCAATAAAGCTGCCCTTTTGACTTGGGACTATGTCTGGGATCTTTTTGGTCTGAAAGAAGACTTGTGGGTATGCAGAACATGACAGGATCAGATCTAAAATAGCTAACTCCCTTGTTGCCTCTTCCACCTTTTGGACAAAGAAATTGTCTTCAAGGCAAGTGAGGAATTTGCTAGACCTTGAAATATTGGCTGAGTCTGACTTCCAGCAGATATCTGGATAAAGTCACCCATTACTACTACATCTAAAGGCATCATCCAATTCCTCAGTCTGATTTGGGGGTCTGTAGTAGACTCCCATTATAACATCCCTGTTGTTTCCTTCCCCTTTAATTTTTATCCAGATGCTCTCCACCTGATTCCCAGGATTTAAGTCCTGGATTTCTTCCCCGGTGTAAACATCCCTGACATATAATGCTATTCCTCCTCCTTTCCTGTTTGGCCTGTTTCTCTTGAAAAGGTTATACCCCTGTATTTCTACATTCCAGTCATGAGATTCATCCCACCAAGTTTCAGTGATGCCTATTATATCATATTTGCTTTGTTGTGCTAGGAGTTCAAGTTCATCTTGTTTATTTCCCATACTCTGTGCATACTCTGTGCATAGTGTAGAGTTCATCCTCTGAAAGCGGGAGGCATCCTTACCCAGAGAGACCAAGTTCCCATAAGTCTCCAGCATCACCTCCTTGTAGAGAGCCCGCTGGCCTGGATCTAGGAGGTCCCACTCCCCCTTAGTGAAATACATGGCCACCTCCTCAAAGGAGACCCGAGGCTGAAAAAGAGGAAACAGCACTTCGATGATCAGAAATCATTTAATAATAATAATAAAATAATAATAATTTTTATTTATATCCCACCCCTCTGGCAAGCAATCAGGGCAGTGTACAACATTTCAAAACATGAGAACAAATAAATCAATTCAAATCCCATCCCTCCTTCCCACACCCACCCATCCCCCAAAACAAATCAAACTAAACAGATTGAATAACAATAGTTAAACAATGAAACAATAAACAATGAGCAATTGAACAATAATTTTAAACCCGCCGGCGTTCTCCCCGGTTCCACGCCGTCCACAGCTGCTCCCGGCCGCCCCAGGTGATGGCAAGGGACAAGAGTCCTTCATGGGCCTGAGTCCTCCAAGAGCACCGGAGCACCGGGTCCTAAAATGGCGGCCTCAGGGTGGCTGACCATAGAGAGGAGAGTTGTCCGACTCTACTATAGAGCCTTAGAGCTATGAAAAGGAGGAAGAGGAGGAGCCTCCAAAAGCCACAGACATATTTCCTCCAAATATGATCCCCACCAGGCCAAAAAATTCACCTTGTTCACCCCACGGTCCGAAAGGGTTGGAAGGAGGGAGGAGAACGTGGAAATTCTGGCTAAGAGCTTCCTTTGGTTCTTTAACCTACAAACGTAGAGTTATGGGTACACAACCTTACGGTCAATGGCAACACAGTACAGTGGATCCAAAACAGCAAACAGGCAACCGAATGCACAACACATCGCCCATGTCCATCCATGCATCATGGGCCAGAGCAGGAGTAGGCAACCATTCCCCTTTAAGGGCCGAGGGACTTCAGCTCCCAGAAGCCTCAGCCATGTTGGCCAATAGTCCCATCTTGGCCAATAGCTCCTAGGATTCTGGGAGCTGAAGTCCCTCGGCCCTTAAAGGGGAAAGGTTGCCTACCCCTGGGCCAGAGCATGTGCAATGTCACTTCTGCAGCCTTGGACCGAACACAGACGTTCCCCACCAGGGTGGGATGGAAACAATTCAATGGAGAAATGAATAAACTGACGGCAACTGAAGGGAAGGGAAGGAAGGAGTGAAAGAGAAGACCTTGCTGGACCCACCTCCTTCCTGAGGCTGTTCTCTGTCAGCTGAGACTGCATTCTCTGCCAGGCTGTCATGAGTTTGCTGATATCTGAAAGAGGAGAGGGATTTCTCCCATTAGGCAGGCTGTGGCTCCCTCACTCCTCAAACCACATTGGATGTCTAGACTCGGGCTGTAGCTGATAATCCACACGCTGATACTCTCCTTGAGCACCAAGGTGTTGCCCACAAAGTTGTGTGGCTGGGAAAGTCTCCACTAACACCAGCACTCTCTCTTTAATATGTTTGGGAATGTCATGCTGGTTTGCAAAAGGATGGGTAACCTCTAGGACCAAAAGCATCCTTCTGTAACAGTATTGAAATGAGGGGTGATGGCCCCACAAGGGCCATCCAGTCCAACCCCCTTCTGCCATGCAGAAACTCTCAATCAAAGCATCCCTGACAGATGGCCAACCAGCCTCTGTTTAAAGACTCCAAAGAGATGAATGCAACACCCAGAATCCCCCTGACTGGAGCCATTCTGACCAGGGGACTCTGGGGGCTGTAGTCCAGGAGAAAGCTATCCTGAATGGGGGAACAATGCCTCCCCTTCAGAGATGGATGCAACTCCCAGAATCCCTGTCTATAGCCATTCGGGCCAGGGGATTCTGGGGCCTGCAGTCCAAGAGAAAACTGTCCTGAATGGGGCAACACTGTCTCCCCTTCATAGACAGATGCAACACCCAGAATCCCCCTGACTGGAGCCATTCTGACCAGGGGACTCTGGGGGCTGTAGTCCAAGAGAAAGCTATCCTGAATGGAGGAACAATGCCCCCCCCTTCAGAGATGGATGCAACTCCCAGAATCCCCATCTGTAGCCATTCTGACCAGGGGATTCTGGGGCCTGCAGTCCAAGAGAAAGCTGTCCTGAATGGGGCAACACTGTCTCCCCTTCAGAGATGGATGCAACACCTAGAATCCCCCTGACTGGAGCCATTCTGACCAGGGGATTCTGGGGGCTGCAGTCCAAGAGAAAGCTATCCTGAATGGAGGAACAATGTCTCCCCTTCAGAGATGAATGCAACACCCAGAATCCCCCTGACTGGAGCCATTCTGACCAGGGGATTCGGGGGGCTGCAGTCCAAGAGGAAGCCTCTTCCTTCCTCTGGGGACATTGGAGACGACCTCCTCCTAAACTAGTTCCCCTCCCTGCCTCCCACTCACCCTCTTCCTCCTCCTCCTCCTCCTCCTAACCCTCTTCCTTGGACCACCAGAAGCGCCCCCTCCCACTTCCTCCGGAAGAGTCCCTCGCCAAGGAACCCCCCCCGGAGCCCCTCCCCGAAAGAGGGAGGGAGGGAGGGAGGGAAGCCAAAAGGGGGCGGAGCCAGAGCTGCCGGTGACTCATCCCTGGCGCCCCACTTCCGCCTGGTTCTGAAATGGCGGCCTCAGGGTGGCTGACCATAGAGAGGAGAGTTGTCCGACTCTATGGTAGAGCCTTAGAGCTATGAAAAGGAGGAAGAGGAGGAGCCTCCAAAAGCCACAGACATAGAAAAGTGTAGAGCTAGATCTACACTTTTGTATACGGAACTTGTAAGGTGTCTGTGTGTGATATATATAAAACAAGAGACTGCAGCAACTATAGGATAATAATAATAATAATAATAATAATAATAATAATAATAATAATAATAAGAAGAAGAAGAAGAAGAAGAACAACAACAATAACAACAACAACAACAACAATTTATTTCTTTATAGCCCTCCCAATCACAAGCACTGATCTCCCATGCAAGCAAAATTATGCTCAAAATTCTGCAACATAGGCTCCAACCACACATAGAAAGAGAGATCCCAGGGGTCCAAGGGGTTTAGGAAAGGAAGAGGCAGGAAGGATCACATTGCAAACATATGGCTAATGGAGCGCACAAAGTAAAACCCATATCATCCACAGTCTCCTTGTGAATGAAGAAGCCAACCTGGCTTGTTTCACAGAGACCTGGTTGGGAGAAAATAGCGCCATCACCTGGAACCAGGCTCTCCCAACCAGGTACTCTGTGAGTGAGCAGGTACGGGAAAGTGGGCAGGGGTGTGGCGTGGCTCTGGTTCATAGAGATAATCTCACCTTGACCAGGATACCTATCCAGAAAATAGACCACTTTGAGTGTATGTACCTAAGCCTGAAGACCAGGGATAGTATAGGGATTCTGTTAGTATACCATCCATCCCGTTGCTTAACAGACTCCCTATCTGAGCTGACACAGCTGGTCTCAGAACTGCTGCTGGAGTTGTCCAGACTTTTAGTTCTGGGTGACTTCAACATCCCTCTTGGGACCAGTTTAACAGGTGTGGCTTGGCAGTTCATGGATGCCATGACAGGCATGGGCCTATCCCAATTGGTTGTTGGGCCAACACACTCTGCAGGTCATACTCTCGATGCAGTCTTTAGTACGGAGCAGGCATATCCATGGGCGGAGGTAATATGTACCACTGCACTGTCATGGACGGATCATTTCCTTGTCAAGGTTGAACTAAGAGCCACTGTCCATCCCACCAGGGGTGGAGGACCTATTAGAATGGTCCACCCTCGGAGGCGAATGGAGCCAATTGGACTCCAGAAAGCCTTAGAGAGTTCCTTGGTTGGTAATGCTGGTGATCCTGTTGAAGCCCTAGTCAAAACTTGGTAGAGCTGTCGACACGATTGCTCCCAAACGTCCTTTCTAACCCACCCTAAATCATCAACCTTGGTTCACAGAAGAACTTGGGAAGATGAAGCAGGCTGGACAACGATTAGAGTGCACCTGGCGGAAAACTTGACTTCTATCTGACAAGACTCTTCATAGGAATTTTCTTTATTCCTACAGAGAGGCAATGCGTGCAGCGCAGAAATCTTTCTCTTCTGCACGTATTGCGTCTGCAGAATCTCATCCAGTAGAGCTGTTTAGGGTGGTGAGGGAACTGACACAGAACCCTTTACTTAACCCGACAACTGCCGGCTGTGATCCTTTTAACAACTATTCTGCAGATAAAATCTCTCAGATAGGTGCCATCTTAGACTCCAGGATTAATAATAATAATAATAATAAATAATAATAATAATAATAAATTTTATTTTTACCCCGCCCAATGGAAACCCAATCCGGGCGGCTTACATATTAAAATCCATGAAATGGATCAATAAAACCCATACAATAAAAATAGAAAATACCCCCCTCCCCCTTAAAAAGTATTAAATAGTAATATATTAAAACAAATAATTAACAATTCAAATTAAAAGCCCAGTGCAATGACTATAAAAAGCCTGAGCACCACGATCCTCACCATCAGATTTGATGGGGCCACGAGAGGATCGGCTTGGTGGGGCTATGTCCGAGGTGGGAGTCACTAGTCCGGAAAGGCCTGCCGGAAGAGATCCGTCTTGACCGCTTTTTTAAAGCTGTCCAAGGATGTTAAAAGACGGATCTCGTCCGGCAGGTCGTTCCAGAGTTTAGGGGCGACAACTGAGAAAGCCCTCCGGGAGGTAGCTGCAAGTCTCGACTTCTGAAGTTGCAGTAAATTTCTCCCGGAGGACCGAAGAGCGCGGGGAGGATTGTACGGGAGAAGGCGGTCCTTGAGATAGTTTGGACCCAAGCCATTTAGGGCTTTAAAGGTAATAACCAACACCTTGTACTGGGTCCGGAAACCAATAGGCAGCCAGTGGAGGGACCGCAGAACCGGAGTAATGTGGTCCCTCCGAGATGTTCCAGATACAAGTCTGGCCGCCATATTTTGTACCAATTGCAGTTTCTGGATCAAGCACGAGGGTAGCCCCATGTAGAGTGCATTGCAGAAATCGAGGCGTGAGGTTACCAACGCGTGCACCACAGTCTCGTGCACCACAGATTATAGCAGAATTGACTGATGAGGTGTCCAGTAAACCCGTTTTAGAGATTAAACTGGATCGGTTTGAGTCAATGAGTACCGATGACATGGACAAGATCCTTGGAAAAGTGAAGAAGATGACGTGCCCCCTCGATTCCTGTCCATCATGGCTGGTCGTCCGGGGGGGGATGCCTTGATGGCCTTTCTTAAAGGGATCACCCATGCATTGCTCGGGGAAGGATCTATTCCAAAATGCTTAAAGGAAGCGATCGTTAGACCACTCCTGAAGAAACTTTCCCTGGACCCCATGGTTTTGACAAATTACAGACCAGTATCCAACCTGGCATTTTTGGGGCAACACTGTCACCTTTCAACTCCAAATGATCTTGAATGATACCGATTTTCTAGATCCATTTCAAACCGGCTTCAGACCTGGATATGGGGTGGAGACTACCATGGTTGCTTTTGTAGATGACCTATGCCTAAGCATTGACCGGGGAAGCGTGACCCAGTTAACGCTTTTGGATCTCTCAGCAGCTTTTGACACGATAAACCATGACATCCTCTTAGAACGCCTGGGAGAGTTAGGGATTGGAGGCACTGTAATCCAGTGGTTCCGTTCCTTCCTCTCAGGCAGGTTCCAGAGGGTGATGCTCGGGGACAGTTGCTCATCAAAAACAGAGCTTAAATGCGGCATCCCCCAGGGTGCCATCCTGTCCCTGATGCTATTTAACATCTATATGAAGCCTCTGGGGGAAATCATCCGTAGACATGGGGCGGGGTGTTATCAATATGTCAATGACACCCAAAGATATTTTTCCATGTCTCGGTCAGCAGCCATGACGACAGATGGCATTTCTCCCCTCAATCAATGTCTTGAGGTGGTAATGAACTGGATGAGGAAAAACCTACTCAAGCTGAATCCAGACAAAACAGAGATACTCACAGTAGGGGCCCCCAAACCAGGTATTGGGTTGCAACCTCCAGTCCTGGATGGGGTCACGCTCTCCTCCAAGGACTGTGTCCGCAGTCTGGGGGTGCTCCTGGATTCGTCGCTTCACATGGTAGATCAGGTGAATGCGGCAGTCAGGAGTGCCTATTATCAGCTTTGGCTGATACGCCAGCTGCGCCCTTCCCTGGAAGTAAGGGACCTAGAAACTGTAGTACATGCACTAGTAACCTCATGACTTGACTTCTATAATGCACTCTACATGGGGATATCCTTATACCTAACTCAGAAATTACAACTAGTACAAAATATGGCAGCCAGGCTGATCACTGGTAAATCCAAGAGTGATCATATCACACCTGTGCTCAAATCACTGCACTGGCTGCCTATTGGTTTCCAAGCACAGTATAAATTGTTGGTGATTACCTTTAAACCCCTATACAATCCACCCCGCACCCTCAGGTCTTCTGGGAGGAACCTGCTGCAACTGGTAAAAACTAGAATAGCAGCAACCTCCCAGTCTGATATCCTGTAGACTCATTCTCTGGGGCTGTGATCTGGAAGCATGCAGGCAATTCCCTTGCCAAACCAGGGAATCCTGGGAATTGTAGTTTGTTGTGATATGTATGTATATATGTGTGTGTCTGTGTTTGACTGTGTATATATGTATATATGTTTGTGTGTGTATATATATATATTGTGTGTGTGTACCTTGAAGTCTGAAGAATAGCAAAGACAATCTGACAAGAAAGAGGGCAAGGCAGGCAGGCAATTGGGAAGCCAGCCACAGGCACAGCAAGCCAAGCCAAGCCTTCCTCACTCCTCACAGCAACAGGCTGCAACCCACTGTAGCCTCAGAGCCACAGCGCAAGCAACCCAGGCAGCAGCAGCAGCAGCATGTGCCTGCCTCTCTTCCCGCCTCCGCCCTGGAATCATTCTCAAAAGCCCCAGAATCCCCTATATTTCCCAGAATATTCAGTTACAAAGAAGAAAGACAGGTTGCTTATCTGTAACAGTATTTTTTGGTTGGTCATCTGCTCATACATACAAATGGTTTTTACTGCACCTGTGTGGGACCCACCCACCTACCTGTCCTTCTTCATGGTCTCTGCAAAATCATACAAATGGGTTAGACTGACAAGCTCAGGTCAGTGGAGGAAATTCTTGGAAGACAGGGCAGGGATGCCAACTTACCAGGTGCTCTGCCCATGCTCAGAGGCATATTTAATCACTAACACACACACACACACTCAGGGACATCACATTCACACGATCACACAACTAGTAGGGCAGCCCATGGAAGGGAGGGAAGATGGAGATAAACATCCCTGATTACTCTACCCAGGTGCTCTGCCCATGCTCAGAAGCACCTTTCCACCTCTTTTTCTCACATCTCCTCTATTCTTCTACTTTCCCCCTCCACTAGATTCTCCTCCCCTCAACCCAAATGGTCCTCACAGTACAACAACAACCCTGATAGGTAGGCTTGGGGCACTCTGCCCAAGCTCAGGAATTCAGAAATTCAAATGTCCCTCTAAGGCACACACAGAAGTCCACAACTTCAGGCCATGATACCATTATCAACTATTGCCTTTGTGTGCCTTAAAACTTATTTCTTACTTGGAAATCCAAGGCAATTGGGATTAAGCCAGCCAAGATCCCTCACTCCTCCTGGGCAACACGGGCCTGGTTGCCTGTCTCCCGGGCTTCGCCTGGAGGGAGAGCGAATTCCCGAGGGTGGGGGGGGCAATCACTGTCCTCTCTCTGATTGGCTGAAAACTGTCAGTGTGATTCCTCCAAACAGGGTTGGTTAACTTGGGGGGGAAGCAGACGAGGGCGTCCAGGACGCCCTGGGCCGGCGCGCAGCGGGGCCGCAGCCTCCGCATCTCGGCGCATCGGCGGCGTCCCTGGAAGGAGCGCTAAATCAGCGCTCCTTCCTCAAGACAGCAAAAGTGCACCCTAAAAGCAGCGGGCGCACTTTTGCTGTCTTTTCCGCCGTGGCGCGTCCGGTTGCCGCGGCGTGAGGTCATCCCCGGAGCGCCGGCCATGCAGAGGGCCGGCGACTCCGAGGGCGACCTCCTCTTCCAAGCCTCCAAGACGACTCTATTAGTCGTCTGCAGAGGCCCTTGGTTTGCTCTTGCTCTAGCCTTGCTCTCAGAGGGAGTCACTGAGAGAGAGAGAGAGGGAGGGGGGTTGCACACTGCCAGAAATAGTGCAGATTGAATCCACTTTTAGGGTTAGGGTTAGTGCTAGGGAATCATGGGAATTGTATTTTTTTCTGAGACATTGAGCCTTCTCTGTCAGAGAGCTCTGGTGCCACAATAAAATACAGTCCCCATGATTCCCTAAGCCTAACCCTAACCCTAAAAGTGGGCTCAATTTGCACTATTTCTGGCAGTCTGCAACAACCCCCCCCCCCCGAGAGAGTTTTTTCTCCAGTCCTCTCTCTGATTGGCTGCAAACTGTGACACTAGTCCAAAGGGTTGGTTGCTCTGCAGCCAGCCTCGCTCTCTCTGAGTCAGGGCTGGAGCTGAAATGGGCCAAAGTCACCAAAAAGTCACTGAAATAGAGCAAGGCACCGAAATCACACAAAAAGCTCTGAAAAGTCACAGTTTTCGTGTGAAAGTCACGAAATTGGCAACACTGCTCCCAGAGGACATTCTTGGCTACCATCCCCAGATTGTGGAACGCCTTGCTGGAGGAGATATATCAAATAGGGCCTTTACAGACTGCCAGAAATAATGCAGCTTGAGGCCACTTTAACTGTCCTGGCTCAGTGCTAGGAAATCATGGGAACTGTATTTTTTTTTTCTGAGACATTGAGCCTTCCCTGTTAGCACTCTGGTGCCACAATAAACTACAGTTCCCATGATTCCCTAGCACTGAGCCAGGACAGTTATTTCTGGCAGTCTGTAAAGGCCTTTAGACTGCTTTAAAAAAGCTGTCAAGACGGATCTCTTCCAGCAGGCCTTCTCAGGTTAGATCACCCCATTTCAACCTGTGTCCCTCCCTCTCTATATATACCCTTTGTATACACCTATCTAGAATGCATGCAGTTTTAAATCTTATGTTTTCATTTTAAGATTGTTCTTAATAAGGGGGGGGGGTTAATTGTTTTATTGTTTTTATTGTTTAATAGAAGGATGTTTTATCAAAAAAAAATTACATCTGTAAGCCGCCTTGATTGCTTTTGGCAAAAGGTGGGGTATAAAAATAAAGTTTATTTATTATTATTACAAGGGAGTTCTAAAAGAAATCAGCCTGTGCTTTATAGACTATAGCAAAGCCTTTGACTGCATAGACCATGAAAGGCTATGGAATGCCCTTAAAGACATGATGGGAGTGCCAACACATCTGATGGTCCTGATGAGGAGGAATCTGTCCTCAGGAGAAGAGGCTACTCTCAGGACAGAAGATCGAGAAACAAAATGGTTCCCAATTGGCAAAAGGGTCAGACAAGGCTGCATCCTTTCACCCGATCTGTTCAACTTCTATGCAGAACATACTGTAAGGAAAGCAGGCTTAGACACAGAAGAAGGAGGAGTGGAAATACGAGGAAGGAATACCAATAATCTAAGATATGCTGATGACACCCTAGTACTAGCAGAAAACCCCACAGACCTGGAACACCTACGTACTAAGGAAGATCCAAGAAGAAAGTGCAAAGGCAGGCTCAATGTTGAACATAAAGAAAACAAAAATAATGACCACCAAGGAGGACTTTCACAAGTTCAGCCTAGAAAATGAAGAAATGGAAATAGTAAAAGAATTCCCATACCTGGGATCAAACATTGATAGAAATGGGGACTGCAGTCAGGAAATCAGGGGACTAAGAATGGGGAGGATGGCCATGAAAGAACTAGAAAAGATCCTAAAATGCAAAGATATACAAGTCAGAATCATACAAGCCATCGTATTCCCTATTACCATGGATGGATATGTGAGAACTGGACAGTTAAGAAAGAAGAGAGGAGCAAAATCAACTCCTTTGAGAGAATGTGGGGCTGGAGAAGAGTGCTTAGGATCCCATGGAGAGCCAAAAGGACAAACAAAAGGGACAGCCAGAGATATCCCTAGAAGCCAAGATGACAAGACTTAGATTGTCGTACTTTGGACACATCAAGAGAAGGCATGAATTGTTGGAAAAGACAATAATGTTAGGAAAGGTGGAGGGAAGTAAAAAGAGAGGAAAGCCACATGCTAGATGTATGGACTTTATTAAAGAGACCATGAATATGAGTTTGCAGGAGCTGGGCAGAGCAGGAGAGGATGGGGGGCCTGGAGATGTCTCATCCATTATTATTATTATTATTACAGTTTATTTATACAGCACTGTAGATTTACCACAGCGCTGTACATACAGTCAATAAAATAGATAAAAATAGATAAAAGGCCTGTCGATGGCAGACATTCTACAAAATAATAAAATAATACATGTTAATACAAAGAAGGCAACAAATTAAAAACATCAGATAATCCTCATGCAATGCCTGCAAACAATGTAGTCTTTATCCAGAGGGTCGGCATGGGTCGAGATCCACACGAAGGCAGTTAACAACAACAAATAAGTAAATAAATAAGTAAATAAGAGTGTATGAAAGTATAGAGGCAGAGACCACTTTGAGGGGGGGGGGGAAGAATTAACTTTCTTGGGCTACTGCATCTCCCAGAATACCCTCCAGGGAGCTGTAGTCCACAAAAGTTGAAGTTTTCCAAGCCCTCAAGAAAGAAAATTCTTGTTTATAATGATTTTTAATAATACCGTAGTTTCTTTAAAGTGTTATTATTTTAAACACAATTATTTCAAAGTATGCCTAAATTGATGGCCCTTCAGGCCTCTTCCAACTCTAGGATTGTGTCATATTAGTCTTCCCAAAACTGAGGGTCATTTTTTTAAAAAATATATCCTAGGTTTTATGGGAATTTTCTGTTCTAAAAATCCCCAAACGACCCTCAGATTTCCTCCATCTTGACGTACAGTTTTTTTATTTTCCCTCCCAACTTGCTTTGGCCTTTCTGCATTTTTGTCATTTGTGACTGAATGGAAACGATTATCCTGCAAAGAGCAGCAATGCGAAAGGGCTTCGAGTCGCTTCCTACAGACTTCAAAAACGCTTTAAATTTGCTGGTTAGGGAATGGAAAAATCTTCCAAAAGGCACTAAGAAAAAAAAAAGAAATCTCACTTTGACATTAATGTCCGCACTTGATCCAAGCTGAGTCACAACCAAATTGATAAAAATATAAAATTTGTGAAAGAACTGTTGTGTGGTGGTACAATGTTCCTATTGTGGTTTTCACACTGAGCACCCAGTATTACATTACAATACTGGGGAAAAAGTGGGGTGTTTTTTATTACAGGCCTGTGTTAGCATCATAATTACTCTCTCTCGTCTGCCTGAGGTAAAACGTCTCCCTCAGCCTCTCTCTTCAGGTATAATGGGATTAAATAAGTATTTTTGGAGTTTTCCTTTACTATGATGAGGCACAAAAAAGTGTCCATTATCGTATTAGTTAATGGCTGAGTCAAGAGGGAGAGGTGGAGGAGACTCAAACTATAGGCAGAGCTTTTGTTGGCTGCCTTCCTCCCAGAGACTAAAACACGGAGCAATGGATTCAAACTGCAGGAAAAGAGATTCCACCTCAACATTAGGAGGAACTTCCTGAGAGTAAGGGCTGTTCGACAGTGGAACACACTCCCTCAATGGAGATTTTGGTGGAGTCTCCTTCCTTGCAGGTTTTTAAGCAGAGGCCATCTGTCACAGGGGATGCTTTGACTGAGAGTTCCTGCACGTCACAGAGGCCCTTGTGGGTCTCTTCCAACTCTAGGATTCTATGATTCTACTTTTGCACAACAAAAATGGCTGCAATGTGTCAGGCTAAAATCATTACTTTGTCCACAGGGAAGATCCAATAGGATCAGAACCTCTTCCTAGTGATTGGGGGTCCCAAGACAAACTCTCAGAGGGGTCACACCCCACCCCAAGCCCTAGTTTTGCACAACAAAGATGGCTGCCACATGTCATGCTAAAATCACTGTACTGTCCACAGGGAAGATCCAACAGAATCAGAACCTCTTCCTAGTGATTGGGGATCATGAGACAAACTCTCAGAGGAGTCACACCCCACCCCAAGCCTTAGTTTTGCACAACAAAGATGGCTGCCACATGTCATGCTAAAATCACTATATAACACCCAGAGGGAAGATCCAACAGAATCAGAACCTCTTCCTAGTGATTGGGGGTCCTGGGACAAATGCTCAGAGGGGTCACACCCCACCCCAAGCCCTAGTTTTGCATAACAAAGATGGCTGCCACATGTCATGCTAAAATCACTATATAACACCCAGAGGGAAGAGCCAACAGAATCAGAACCTCTTCCTAGTGATTGGGGGTCCTGGGACAAATGCTCAGAGGGGTCACACCCCACCCCAAGCCCTAGTTTTGCATAACAAAGATGGCTGCCACATGTCATGCTAAAATCACTATATAACACCCAGAGGGAAGATCCAACAGAATCAGAACCTCTTTCTAGCGATTGGGGGTCCTGGGACAAATTCTCAGAGGGGTCACACCCCACCCCAAGCCCTGGTTTTGCATAACAAAGATGGCTGCCACATGTCATGCTAAAATCACTGTAACGTCCACAGGAAAGATCCAACAGAATCAGAACCTCTTACTAGTGATTGGGGATCATGAGACAAACTCTCAAAGGGGTCACACCCCACCCCAAGCCTTAGTTTTCCATAACAAAGGTGGCTACCACATGTCATGCTAAAATCACTATATAACACCCAGAGGGAAGATCCAACAGAATCAGAACCTCTTCCTAGGGATTGGGGGTCCCGATACCAACTCTCAGACACCATCCCACGCCCTAGCTTTGCACAAGAAAGATGGCTGCTATGTGCCATGCTAACAGTAGAGGACAGGTGAGTCTTCAACAGGGTTGCCACGCGTTGAGATCAACGTGAAGGTAGTTAACAGCGATAAAAAGGTTTCCCCTTTGACATGATTGTCTAGTGTCTCACTGTAGTACTAACATGGAAAACAGGATTTGACTCAGAAGAAGTAGATGTGAAAACTGGGGGAGGAAGAAGCACCCACAAAGTAAGATGTGCAGCAGCAGGCAATAGCCAAGGATATAACAGAATAGGGGTGCATCTATATCAGGGGCCGGCAACCTACGGCCCTCGGGCTGGTTAAGGCCCAGGTCGCCGGACTTACCGGCCCAGGCCGATCCCTGTTGCTGCCACTGCCGCCGCGCGCCGCCACCGCCGCGCGTTTTCTGCTCTGTGCAGCCACACGCGCCACGGCTGCCATTTTGAAAATCAAAGTGGCGGCCGTGATGCCTTTGCGCATGTGCAGGAGTACTGCACATGCGCAAATGAGCCGCGGCCGCTATTTTGGGAAACAAAATGGCGGCCGTGACTCATTTGCACATGCGCAGTACTCCTGCGCATGCGCAAAGGCGTCACGGCCACCATTTTGATTTTCAAAATGGCGGCTGCGACATGCGGCGCGGTGGCAGCATGCGTGGGGGGTTGCGTGCGGCAGCGGAGGGAGCATGCGCGGCAGCGGAGAGCGCGTGCACCACCATTCCCCCCCCCAGCCCAGCGGAGACCTGGGCTTCGGGGGAACAGCCCAGGTATGAAAAAGGTTACCAGTCCCTGATCTATATAATGTGGAAATAGTGCAGTTTGACACCACTTTAACTGCCATGGCACATGGCTACAGAATTATGGGATTTGTAGTTCCATGGGAATTATGAATAAAGAACAGTGAGTATGGATTATTTCTTAAAGGAGGCAGCTAGGCTGCAGAAATAATACTTATTTTGTTAATGACTTGCTTTGCAAAGGCTTAGGGTTTTTTCCTTTTGGCTTCATGTGGCATTACTGCCACCTACTTGCCACACATACAAATTACATTTAAAAATAATTTTTAACATACGTACCTTACTATATACACTGGGTCCTCTACATTCACTGGGATTAGGGGTGCAAGACCCCCATGAAAGTGAAAAAACTGCAAATTAAAATAACTGTTTTTTACTTCTCTATAAGAATCTTTAGGTCCTCCAGCGCAACTCTATGGTCAATATCTGTCAGAAGTTGGCTGGAGAATAGTGCTGGACAACCTACAGAGATGGCATTACTGCCACCTACTGGCCACACAGTCCAAGTTAGGGTCCAACGCATGGTGACTCTTAAGCTGAACCTATCATGCAGGTTTCTTGGCAAGATTTCTTCGGGGGAGGGGGGTGCCATTGCCATCCTCTGAGGCTGAGAGCATGTGACTTCTCCAGGGTCACCCAGAGACTTTCAATGGCCAAGCCAGGATTTGAATTCTGAACTCCCAGTGTGCTAGTCCAACACTCAAACCATTACACCATACTACAAAAGTGTTTCTCTAGGAATCTCTTATCTGGCAGTCACTCTGGAGGATCTAGAGATTCCTAGAGAGAACATTTTAATCAAATCCACAAATGTAGAGGGTTGGCTGTACTTTGGCAGGAAAAACAAACAAACCAAAATGCACAGATATGGGATGGGGACAGCTGGCTTGACAACAGAACATGTGAAATGGATCTAGGAATCTTGGTATATCACAGGTTGAACATGAGCCAACAGTGTGATGCAGCAGCTAAAAAGGCCAATGTCATTTTTGACTTATGGCAACCCCAAGGCGAATTTGGCAAGGATATTCAGAAGGATATTTTGCCATGGCCTTCCTCTGAGGCTGAGACAGTGTGATTTGCCCCAAGTCGCCCAGTGGGTTTTTAACCTTCTCTGTCAGAGAGCTCTGGGGACATGGAAAACTTGAAATCTCACTAAACAGACAAGGAGGAGAAGGAAGAAAAGAGGGTTGGTTGGACATCAGTAGGTTGTGTCATGTCAAACCAAAAACTACCCAGAGAAATAGTAGTAGAAGTATTTATTATTATTATTGTTATTATTATTTCTTAAATGTATCAAGGTGAGGAACAACAACAAACCAACAACCTCAATTAAAAGATATTAATGAAGATCTGCAACAATTTGAAAGGACAAATAAGAGAGATTTTAAAACAGTCCACATTTAAAATTCAACCTCTAAATTCACAATTTAAAAATTTTGCACCTCCCAGGAGGGCCTTGAAAAGTAGTCCTTTGATCCTTCGGCATCTCTTGAACACGGATCCTGAAACAGGAGGGGCTTCCTCTTCGTCCAGTCCCCAACGCAAGCCCCTCAGTCCCATGGTGGTGGTGGGGTTTGCCAAGTTTCTTCAGAGGAGGCTGAGAGAGTGTGACTTGCCCAGGGTCACCTGGTGGGTTTCCTGGATTCAAACCCTGATCTACTAGTCCAATGCTTAAACCACTAAGCTACGTTGGAGCTTTCCTGGAATATACCATAATATCCTCCTGCTTGTGGTATTTTGAAATTAGCAAAATTGGGATCCAGGTGGATGCGTGTGTGTGTCCCTTCCTTGCCTCCAAGTCAGAACAAGAAACTGTGCCCTCCTCTTGGCTGAAGCATTGGACTACGGCCCTGGGGACCAGGGTTCAAATCCCCTCTGGGCATGGAAAGCCACTGGGTGTCATAAAATAGAGTTGGAAGAGACCGCAAGGGCCATCCAGTCCAACCCCCTTCTCCCATGCAGGAACTCAAAATCAATGCATCCCCCACAGATGGCTACCTAGCTTCTGTTTAAAGACCTCCAAAGAAGGAGACTCCAATCCAGAACTAGACACAGTATTCCAGGTGAGGCCTGACCAAAGCAGAATACAGTGGCACTATTACTTCCCTTGATCTAGACAATATACTTCTACTGATGCAGCCTAAAATTGCATTGGCCTTTTTAGCTGCTGCATCACACTGTTGACTCATGCTTGTGGTCTACCTGGACTCCTAGATCCCTTTCACACGTCGTCTTGTTCAGCCAGGTGTCCTCCATCATATATCTGTGCTTTTCCTTTTTCCGCCCTAAGTGCAGTACCTTACATTTCTCTGTGTTGAATTTCATTTTGTTAGCTTTGGCCCAACTTTCTAGTCTGTTCAAGTCATTTTGAATTTTGATCCTGTCCTCTGGAGTATTAGCTACTCCTACTAATTTGGTGTTGTCTGCAAATTTGATAACTATGCCCCCAATACCGTCATCCAAGTCATTAATAAAGATATTGAATAGCACTGGGCCCAGGACAGAGCCCCACTGGACACCCGACTGGTCTCTTCTCTCCAGGATGAAGAGGAAGAGGAGCCATTGCTGAGCCCCCTTTGGGTTCGGTCAGTCAACCAGTTACTAATCCACCTAACCGTTGTATTGCCTAGCCTACATTTTCCTATCTTGTTTGCAAAAATATCATGGGGGACCTTGTCAAAAGCCTTACTGAAATCAAGATGTCTATGTCCTTGGTCAAGTCATGCACTCTCAGCCTCAGAGGAAGGCAATGGCACACCTTGAGCAAGTTGCACTCTTTCAGCCTCAGAAAAAAACTGGTTTAGGATTGTCATAAGTCAGCAACGACTTGAAGGCACACAACAACAACAACAACAACAACAACAACAACAACAACAACAATTAGGAAATTACCAAACTTATATACTGTATGTAAATATATGCAATATAGATTTGCACCTGAGAGCCAGCATAGTGTCGTGGAGGAACACTCTCTAAGGACTTTATCACATGGGGGAAATCCCATACAGAAACAGGATTTAGAAGGTGGGGAAAACCTGCAAAAGTGGGTAGATTTTCACACACATCACTTTTAAACTGTGCTTCACCCTAACAGAAAGTAGTCAAAAGCTGCTTCTTTTTACTTTCAAGATTTTCCAACAGTAACAAAAAGTGGCTTTTGATGACTTTCTGTTCGGATTAAGCACAGTTGTGTAAAAATCTACCCGCTTTTATGAGTTTTTTTTCTATTTAAATCCCATTTCTGTATGGGATTTTTCCCATGTGATAAAGTTCTAAGCTTCAGAAAAAAACTGACTTAGGGTCACCTTAGGTCAGTAACAACTAGTAGGCACACAACCACAACAACAATTATGAAATAGCCCAGTGCTATTCAACATCTTTATCAATGACTTGGATGACGGTGTTGGGGGCAGAGTTATCAAATTTGCAGATGACACCAAATTAGGAGGAGTAGCTAATACTCCAGAGGACAGGATCAAAATTCAAAATGACCTTAATAGATTAGAAAGCTGGGCCAAAGCTAACAGAATGAAATTCAACAAGGAGAAATGTAAGGTACTGCACTTAGGGCAAAAAAATGAAATGCACAGATATACGATGGGGGACACCTGGCTGAATGAGATTTCTACGTGTGAAAGGGATCTAGGAATCCAGGTGGACCACAAGTCAACAGTGCGATGCAGCAGCTAAAAAGGCCAATGCAATTTTAGGCTGTATCAGTAGAAGTATAGTGTCTAGATCAAGAGAAGTAATAGTGCCACTCTATTCTGCTTTGGTCCGGCCTCACCTGGAATAATCCTGTGTCCAGTTCTGGGGACAACAATGCAAAAAGGATGTGGAGAAACTGGAGCGTGTCCAAAGGAGGGCAACTAAAATGGTGAAGGGTCTGGAAACCATGAATTCCTATGAGGAACGACTTAGGGAGCTGGGGATGTTTAGCCTGGAGAAGAGAAGGTTAAGGGGTGATATGATAGCCATGTTTAAATATTTGAAGGGATGTCATATTGAGGAGGGAACAAGCTTGTTTTCTGCTGCTCCAGAGACTAGGACCCAAAACAATGGATGCAAGCTCCAGGAAAAGAGATTCCACCTCAACATTCGAAGGAACCTCCAGACGGCTGCCTTGGAAGGTGGCGGAATCTCCTTCTTTGGAGGTTTTTATCAGAGGCTGGAAGGCCATCTGTCAAAGGGAGATCTTGGATGGTGTTTTCCTGCATGGCAGAAGAAGGGGGTTGGACTGGATGGCCCTTGGGATCCCTTCCAATTCTGTGACACACAAAGGCCTTTCCAACTCTATGGTTCTCATTCCTGGGACGTTTTTAAACAGAAGCTGGATGGCCATCTCTCACTGGGAGTGCTTGGATTGTGTCTTCTTCCATGGCAGAAAGGGATTGGACTGGATGACCCTTGGGGTCAACTGTAGGACTGTATGATTCTCTATCAATAAAACAGAGAATTGTAATAAGGGTCCTGTATTGGGGCACCCAAGAGCCAGATAGAAAAACCGAAAAGAGGATGGTGAAACAATAAACTTGATAATATGTCGACAGCCAGAGTGATGTAGTGGTATGAGCATTGGACTATGACTCTGGAGATCAGGGTTCAACTCCCCACTCAGCCATGGGACCTTGGGCAAGTCACCCTCTCCCAGTCCCAGAGGAAGACAGTAGCAAACCATTTAAGGAGGCTTTTGGCTTTTACTATCAGGGTTCGATTCCACACTCAGCCACGGAAACCCACTGGAGGAGCTTGGGCGAGTCATACTCTCTCAGCCCCAGAAAACCCCACAAAACTTGAAAGTACACAACAACAACTACTACAACAAATTGGAGCAGATGCCACAAGGCCCAGGTGGCTGGACTGACAAGTCAAGGACGATTTAGAAGGGTCCCTTTGGAGAAATTCCCAAGTCCAGAAAAAAAGTCTGAAATAGAAGAGCAATTAAACTGCACTGGATCCAGTCTTTCCAAATGGTGGGTTTGTTTGTTTGTTGGGGTATTCTCATCTTGTGAGATGTGCAGAATCCCCTAGACCTTTAACTTTTTACAAAACAATTTGTAAGGAAGAGGGAAAACAAGATGGGGGGGGGGGGGTTGCAGCTACTATTTATACTAACCTGTTAGAAAACCGTTCTGGAAAAGAGCAGTCTGCCCAGATGTTCGGGCAAACTGAACTGAATCTAGAAATTTCAGAGGCAAATTGGTCTCGGATTTGGCCATCTCCCCCATATAAGCCACACATTGAGGCAGTCAGGGATGGTATGATAAAAGTGATACACAAATGATACCTGACTCCCACACAGAGATTTCAAGAATTACAAAAAACACTTCGCAGAATCCCGGGGTCATACACCCACATGGAACTGGAATGCCCTAAAATAAAAGCATTCTGGAATGATGTTTTAAAACGGATCCCTCATATTACTAACCAATCTGTTGGTTTCTGCCCGGGTCTTTTATTGTTAAACATTTACAGAAAAGACAATATCCATTTGAAACATAGATATTGGCTCTCATTTCTTAAATCAGCAGCTAGAATGGAAATTGCGCAACACTGGAAATCTCGAAATGGAAAACTGGTGGCGAAGGGTGTGGGGATCCTTGGTTGATGGATAAACTCTGAGACAAGATTCAGTCCTGCATTCATTACAGCCAGCCCTCCTTATCCACGGACTTTTGTCAATGGATTCAAGCATCCACGGCTTGAAAATATAATTTTTTAAAAGTATGAATTCCAAATAGCAAACGTTGATTTTCCATTTTCTAGAAGGGACACCATTCTGTTATGTTATTATATTTCATGGGACTTGAGCATCTGTAGATTTTGTTATCCACAGGGGATCCTGGAACCAAGCTCCAGTGGATAACAAGGACCCACTCTATAAGAAAAACGCCATATTCCAAGAAAATTGGACTGTCTTTCTTGATGATCTAAGCACTGATCTACGTCAACTGAAAACCCCAGCTTCTCATGCCAACTCTTGGAAAGATTGTTTAATCCTGATCATCTCATCTTACCGGATCCACATCCAGAGACATCTACCTGTTCATAAGATTTTTACATAATTGTACACTCCTGGAATTGCGGCAATCCAAAAATAATGGTTGATGGTCTTTTCTTGTAGAGGTATACCTTTGCACCCAAAAACTTGGTATTGTTTGTTGTGGATTTTTTTAAATAAAATCATTTTAAAATATCCGCTGAGGCCAAACTGCCACAAAAAAATAAAAATAATAATAACCCGGTGGATCTAGAAAAGGTAGATAAAGAATGGTCTTTGGTGGAAGAATATAGTAAGAAAAGAGCAAGTAAAACTATGGGAATGTTAAAGAATTATATTCGAGGAAGGATAAGATGATTAAAAGATGGGATGTATGGAAATATATATGAAAACTATAAGATACAAATAATGAGTTTGCGAAAGAGAGCTGAGGTTTAATAGTGATGACAGAAAAGAAAAAGTTGCATGACCTAAGAATATGAAAAATGGAATTTGTTGTCAAAGGAACTTTACGGACGTTTAGTAGTATTGTTTAGGAAATATGTCAGATGTATTTAGCTTATGTGTGGAAAGCTTTTTTTAGAAGTGTAAATAATGATGATGATGATGATGATAATAATAATAATAATAATAATAATAATAATAAATTGAATTTTTTTTCATACTCTTTTATACACCTCCTCCCGAAATTATGGCCAAATGCCCTCAAGGGTGTATGGGTGGCATTTCTACTACACTGCAGGGGGTCCCTGGGCCCATTTTATCAATTTAATGAACAGGAAGTGCCTGTTGTTAAAAAAAGGTCTCTCCTGGGTCTCAAATGACCCACAAAGGCCCCAAAACATGGCAAAAAGCCCCCTAGATAGTTTTTGGGGTACATTTTTGTAAGAGCAAATGCAATGGAGGGATACCACTCTCCAAGATTTCCTGGGGCAGCTAATCCGGCACTCCCAGCCTTCCTTTTTTATATATATTCATATATATAAATATATATATTTATATATATATATATAGTCATATATATATAAGTAGTATAGGGTGGCACCTCTCGTCAAACTCATAAGCCCCGCCCACTGACAGGTGCCCCGCCCCGGAAGTCCCGCCTTAACTGGAAGTCCCGCCCTCCCCGGATATCCGGCCTCCTGCCGGAAGTCCCGCCCTCCCCGGATATCCGGCCCCCTGCCGGAAGTCCTGCCCTCCCCAGATATCCTGCCTCCTGCCGGAAGTCCCTCCCTAGCTGGAATCTCCGCCTGTAGGTGGGGCATCTGTAGGAGTCATGTGACCCTGAGGGTTTGAAAGAGCCAATCGGAGGGGTTTTTTCAGGAACCTTCCTGATTGGCTGGGGCTGTCATGGTGGGTGGGAATGGCCCCACAGGGGCCATTCCCCCATGCCCTTTCTGTGGGTTGGGCTCCACTTTGTGCAGGAAGTCTTTGGGCAAGCCCGGACATATTCAGAGAAGGCAACATGGAGTCAGCCACTACTACTCCGAGCTCTGTGAGTTTTTCCAGACCCTCTGCAGCAATAAAAAAACGGCCTAAAAAGAAGGCATCCTACAAAGAATCTATGAGGCCCCGTAGATTTTCTTTTCCCTCACTAACTCCTGCAGACCCAAAATCCAGTGCTGCTGAGAAAGAGGCTTCAGTGGAGGATTTACCTGTAGTTGGTTTTTCAGCAGACCAAGGCCCCGGGGTTAAAACCAAGTACTCGGTGGAATGGAGTATAGACGACCCTGATAATGATTCTGACCTAGAGTGCAATTGTGGCTGTGATCTGAAAGTGCTTTTCCCGAAGATGGAAAAATCCCTGATTTCTGATCTGGAAGAGATAGATGGCAGTGTGTTTTCTACAACAGACCCTCAGAAGAGTGAGAGGGCCGTGGGAGAGCCTGACTCAGCTGGGTCTGCTAACCAGCCAGTTCTTGATGCCTTGGTGGACAACTCTGAAATGGCAGATGAGGGTTACGAGAGCTTACCGGTAAGAGGCCTCATATTGAGCGGGGGTTATTTTTAAAAGAGAGACAGAGAGGTGGGGGTGAGCTGTGGGGATAGCTTTATTTTTTAACTAAAAGGTGTTTTAAATGTTTTTGCCAACAGGAGGCGGGTGTGCCTGAAAGTGATGTGAAGAATCTTCAGATCGGAAACTCACAGAATGTAAACATATCATGTATTTCATGTATTTCCATCAAGCCTGAGGAATAGATGTGCTCCATGTTATTTGCAATAAAAATGGCTTGTTCTATACCTGTGTGTTCATATTTACATAAACTGACAAAATGTCAGAACATGAAAAAATCCTAAAGAAAATATATTATGCCCCTGAAGAAGTTGGGAGCTTTGGAGGTGTTTATCCCCTCTTTCTAGAGGCCAAAAAACAGAGCAAAACCATCCGGAAAGGGGATGTTGCTGGATGGCTTTCCAAACAGGACAGTTATACACTACATAGGCCAGCCAGGGTCCATTTTAAAAGAAACAAGACTATTGTATCTAAAGTGGATTCTCAATGGCAGGCTGATTTAGTTGACATGCAGCAATTTTCTAAGTATAACCGGGGTTACAAGTACATTTTAACAGTGATAGATATCTTTTCAAAATATGCCTGGGCTGTGGCTCTGAAGGATAAGTCAGGTAGAGAAGTGTCAAGAGCCTTTAATACTATTTTTACAGAAAGAAAACCTGGAAAGTTACAGACTGATCGTGGCCTCGAGTTCTTAAACAAGCCTGTAAGTAGCCTTTTAAAACAACATGGAGTATATCATTTTGTCACCAATAATAAAGTTAAGGCTGGGGTTGTGGAGCGGTTTAATAGAACTTTAAAAACAAAAATGTGGAGGTATTTCACAGCTAATAATACCTTCACCTATATTGATGCCCTCCCATTGTTTATAAAAAGTTATAATCATAGTTTTCACCTTACTATCAAAGCAAGGCCTGTTGATGTCAATGAGTCCAATGATCTAGCAGTATGGAAAACAGTTTATGGGTCCCCTGTCAAAAGAAAAGAGGAAGCACCGATGCTCAGAAAAGGAGACCATGTGAGGATTTCTAAAAGCAAGGGAGTATTTGCTAAGGGCTATGAACAGAATTTTACCACAGAGATATTCATTGTGGACCAGGTTATCAAAAAAGCAGATAGGCCGGTGTTTCTGCTGAAAGATTATGATGGTGAGGCTGTGGTTGGCAGCTTTTATCCTGAAGAATTACAAAAGATTATCACTGCCGAGGACCAGGTGTACAGGATTGAAAAAATTCTAGCTACAAAAGGGCAGGGTAGAAATAAGCAATACCTAGTGAAATGGCTAGGATGGCCAAGCAAGTTCAACAGTTGGGTTCATGCTACCGAGGTTGGCAAACCTCTGTAGTAACAGCTTGTGAAGAGGTGGAAAAATGGGGGATGGCAGCTTTTATGCTCTACTTCCAAGTAATGCCTGTGCAGATGTTTTTCCAGAGAACACAATCTCAAGTTTTACTATCTCTGTAGCAAGACCTCTGGAGCTTCCTGGGGAGTGGGAGGTGGGACTAGCTGAGATACAGTACCCTCATAGTTGGAACACTGTAAGAGCAGATGTGCGGTTTGAAATTGCAAATGGAAAAAGGACGTAGCGTTACCTTCTACAACGTGGCTATTATTCAAATATCCCCGAACTGCTGGAATACATGAACAACCTTATAAAAACACAGGATGACCCCCCAGAAGTGGTTCTGCGGTATGACCAAGTGTCCAGAAAAATTAGGCTTGAACCAGGTGGTGCATACACACTTATGGTTGGTGCAGAATTATCCTACATATTAGGACTGTTTCCCAACCATCATGTCAAAATCCTGCCTTTTGCAGCAGACATCACTGGGGGTTTTACCAGTTTATATGTTTACACAGATATTGTGGAGCATCAGATAGTTGGGGACGTCTATGTGCCTTTGCTACGCTGTGTGCCTGTGCAAGGACAGAATAATGAACATGTCAATATTTGTTATGACAAACCTCACTACATTCCTGTAAGCAAACACCATATTGACACCATCACTGTTGAGATAAAGACAGATCAGAACCAAAAAGTCCCATTTCGTTTTGGAAAGGTGGTTGTGAAGCTTCACTTCCGGCCCCGGAGAACCCTGCTTCTTTAAAATGGTGATCTTAAAACCATATGGGGACCCTGCCCTTTACAGAAATTATTACAGAAGCCAAGCTGGAAATGGCCTTCCTGGGTATCAGGGTGTCCCCCAAATGTACGGTGCAGGGCTTGGTGGGATTTTCAGAGGCCTTTTTCGAAAAGCTGTTCCGCTTTTAAGAAGAGGCCTGGACATTATTAAACCTCATGCAAAAACAGCTATTCGTAATATTGCCAAAGATGTAGCTGGCAAGATGACTGAAGCAGTTCTAAATAGAGTGACACCCCCAAATCTGCAAGAAGGATCGGGTCTGATGTACATTAAGAGAAGAAAGGGGTTAAAAAGGAAAGCATCACAGGTGAGGCTGAAAGGACCTCCCCAACCCCTTAAAAGAAAAGCCCCACAAGAAAAGAAAACTCAGAAGCGGAGAGCTGTGCGAAAGCGACAGAGGGTTCTGTCTAAGAAGGACATCTTTTAAACCAGCATCATGGCCTTTATCCACTGTGGCTCTGAAGAGTGCACTAAATCTGAATTAGATTTATTCCACATTGGACCTACCCAGACCAGTATTGAGAGAAGTGTGTTTATTGAGGTTCCTCCACTGACGGCTCTTACAGAATCTGCCCCCCTTGACTTTTTCATCGCCGGGAATGGTGAGGACTACATGGATTTGAACAATACGCTCCTCTATTTGGCTTGTAAAATAGTGAATGAAAATGGGTCAAACCTTGCAAGAGATGCTAAGGTAGGACTGGTGAATTATCCAATAGCCTCCATTTTCAGTCAACTTGATATTACTCTAGGAGACAGACTCATCAGCCAGAGTAATAACTGTTACCCTTACAGAGCCTTCATTGAATCTGTGCTAAACTACAGCAATGACACTCTAGCAACTCAATTTTCTGCAGGGCTGTTTTATAAAGATACAGCTGGAGAACATGAATCGGCTGAATTGGATGGGGATAATGACGGATTTGTTAAAAGAGCAGCACTGACCGCTGTAAGTAGAAAGATAGACTTGCTGGGCCATCTCCATGCTGACCTGTTTTTTCAAGAAAAGCTTTTGCTAAATGGTGTTGATGTGAAAATTAAGCTTACTCGCAACAAAGATGCTTTCTGCTTAATGAGTGATGCTGCAGACCGACAATACAAACTACAAATTTTATCAGCCTCCCTTTTTGTGAAAAAGGTGAGGGTGTCCCTTGGTGTACGCCTGGGACATGCCAAGGGACTGTTGACTGCCAATGCCAAATATCCTGTGGATTGTGTGAGTATGAAGGTATTCAGCATCCCAAGAGGCAGCCGTGTGTCTAATCAGGAGAACCTGTTTCTGGGGCAGTTACCTAAACAGGTGGTTATAGGCCTGGTTGACAATGACGCTTTTAGTGGTGTTTACAACAAAAACCCCTTTAACTTTAAGCATTATGATATTAATTTTGCGGCCCTTTATCTGGATGGAGAACAGAATCCTATGAAACCATTTCAGCCCAATTTTGAAGAGGAAAATTGTGTGCGAGAGTATATGAGTCTGGTACAGACTGCTGGCAAGCATATGAAAGACAGGTCTCTTTTAATTAACCACGAGGAATATGCAAGAGGTTACACACTCTTTGCATTTGACCTGACTCCAGATCAAGAAGGAGGTGACCACTACTCTTTGATTAAAACTGGAAACCTGAGGGCAGAGCTGCGTTTTGCCAGGCCCCTGCCAACTACTGTCAATATGGTTGTTTATGGAGTTTTTGACAATGTGATAGAAATAAATCACCGAAGAAATGTCTTGTTTGATTATATGTAACATGGATAGCCTGCAGTTAACCCGCATACTGACTTCCAACCCTTATACTCGGAAGAGTTTCTTTGGAGTCTTCCCCTGTGACATGCTCCCCAGAAAGAAGTTGCTGCAAAGACCCCTTGGCCTGATCATAAACACCCACCCTCACAACCTTCCAGGAGAACACTGGCTTGCTATATATTTGACAGAGGAAAAGACTGGTGAATTTTTTGACTCCTATGGCCACCCTCCAGACCACCCCCTCTTTCCTAAAACCATTATGAATTTTTTAAGAAAAAATTGCTACAAAACTGTGTATCAGGGCCGAGCAGTACAAGCCTCAGATTCTGTGGTTTGTGGATACCACTGTGTGTTTTTTCTACAACAGCGCTGTAAGGGCCTGACATTTAAAAGTATTCAAGATCTATATTCTCCCAATTTGGAAAAAAATGATGAGATGGTTTTACAGTTTGTGAAAAAGAAAATGTCTGGACTTGTCGCAGACATCTTCCAGACTACTCAAGGTTGTATATCCTGTAATGAGTTTCACAATCGTATTTCCTAATAAACACACGCCCCCTCAGTGGGCTTTGTAAAAACATAATTTGTGTCCTGGTTTTATTTTATTTTTGTTTTTAAAAAACACCCACAGGCTATCAATTAGTTTAAAAAGAAGAAGACTTTTATTTTTTCTGACAGTAGCTGTGCTAAAAAGTGAGCCATGTACAGGCAGCCTGGCGCCGCTTTTTAGAAGACCCATATGACAATACAGGTGTTACTGGTAAAGAATCTTCATTGTTCTTTAAACGGTCCAAAAGTTCTCTATTGGCAGTATTACCCACCACAGAGGTTGGAGCATTTATTTCAGCCAAGGCCCTCAAAAAAATATCCCATCCTTTGGGGTGGCGTTTGGTTGGTAAAGCATGAGTTTGTATTATGCTTTTCACTAAGTCCAATATATTAGATCCGGTTATAGATTCTCCTTTATACACAAAGGTCCCCTTGTCATCCCACGAAGAAACATTTTTGTTTTGACTCATTTTGTTTAGTAACAACCTTGCATTATTTTTGTACCTAGCAGGCAGGCTGTCCAACACTTCTTGAAACATGTCGCCTGGGGAGTTCACCACAACTTCTTCAGAATGAGGTTCGGGTAGAAACAGATTTAAATTTTGTTTCTCTGCCTCCTTCTGTTTTACATGAGTTAGATATTTTTGGAGCAAAGCATCATAACGCCGGGCTTTTTCATATTCAGTTAAGTCGGTCCTGCGTAGAATTGCCTGCATTTCAGTATCTAAGGAAGAGATTGCTGCAGTTCTGATGTTTTCATCTTTAGAAGCTGGGCCCTTTAATTGGTCTAGCTGATGACTGGGGACCAAATACATTTTTTCAGCATATTCCATCACTGTTTAGTTAAAAGGCCTGTTATTAGAGGAACTGCAAAACTTAGCAGTGGCCCCAAAAAGCTCCGAGACTGCTTCACAAGGTACTTCTTTTTTCTCAGGGACAATTTACTGTTACCCAGAGTTTTAATAAGGGTGCGCCTTTTTCTTAATATACGCACCTGTTGGGGGGATAAAGGGATATTACCTTTTAAAGTATTGAGAGCTATTTCTGAAATGGCTGCAACAAGGTCATCTGAAGCTGAACACAAAATGGCCTTTCTTTGACGAGGTGGCACTGTAATAAGCAGTTTTAAGAGTGCCAGGTTTCTCTTTACACGATTGGACATGTTGCCCCTGGAGAAGCAGGCTGCAACAGATGGCCGTGTTGTTAAAATTGGGCCCTTTTGTGACTGGAATGGCTTTTCTTCATTATATATACTACAGGCCAGTCTGGAGGGGAAAGGCCAGTTCTTAGCCTGTAAGAATCAGGGGTGTTAGCATTCAGATCCAGCACTAAATACCCATGAGGTTTGCTTGTAGCATCAGCAAAGGCCTCCATGAAAAAATTGACATTTCCTGGATACATCTGCCGGGCCAAAGTAGCAATTTGCAATTTGTCCTGAGGGTTTTTAAAGAGCACCATATATTTAGCATTAAGGCTGATGGTCCTGCTACTTTTTCCTTTGCAAAAAATATTTTGTGTAATGAAAAATACACTCAGATTTCTATGATGTACAAATTGGGTGAAAACTCTTTCAAGAGCTCTATTTTCAGAACCATAAACCATCAAATCATCTATAACCAAAAGATTTACTTTATTGGGGGGTAACAGCTCATCATCATCAAATTTTTCAGGCAGGCCCTGTACAAACTGAATAATGGGGTATTTACATTGAAGCTCTTTGTACAAATGTTGCCAACAACTGTAACACCAGATAATATTCTGAGGCATTTCTGAGAACATAGTACCAGCATTATCCAACATATTTTTTATAAAAAAGGTCTTCCCACAGCCACTAGGCCCAGCGAGAATAGCTGAGAATGGGTGCTGCCAGCGTGTTTCTATTTTAGTATCCATAAGGGAGAGTCCTAAATCCTTCGGTGATAACCCTTTTATCAAAAACAACTTTTTGTGTTTTTTTTCAGAGTTTTAGTGTGAAGTGTCCAATCCTGCTTATTTCTTACAATACCTGGCTGCTGTACCACAATTTCACGAGGCGTGGAGCCTTCCTTGTCTGAGACGTAGGAGAATACCAGGTCTTTGAGACTGTCAAAATTAATTTTTTCACAGTTAGCACTGTTCAGTGTAATCCCCTTGACCTTCATGCATGCTGTACCATTAGACAGCTTATACCCATATGTTTTAGGACCTGCTGACACAAACTCTGTAATGGTCTGATCTGCGGGAACCTCACTTGTGAGATCCCCGAGATAATCTCCGAGGGGAGGGTCCCAGTCTCCCTCCCGACTCACAAATATGACGCTATCTGTGTCATGGTACAAAACACGCCTCCCCAGCCTGTCTAATAATTTATATAGTTCCAAACGAGCAAAAGCCGTTGTAAAACAGGCGATAAATTCATTTTTTCTACCTGAGGTTGTCACCCTGTCATCAGAATATTTCCAGGACACACAGACAGCCTCATCATCAAGAAATTCAAACATTGAAACCTTGTAAGCATCAGAAAACACAAGCTGAAAGAATTCATCTGGATCTCTCAACACCTGAGTGTGAGGGAGGTTTGTTCTCTGCCCAAACTTTCCTCACAAAGAATTTAAAAACAGTTTGGCAATCTGACGCTTTGCAGGGTTCACAATGACCTGGTCTTTGCGCAAAAGCACCCCCTCCCTCACATGGTAATCCTTTATATATTTATCTTTATCTTCATCGGTAACACACCAATGAGGATAGCCTGAAGCTTCCTGCTTCTGCCGTAGGTGCATCTCAATGTATTTTGAAAACAGGCCAGAAGACCTGTGTGCAAAGTGCCACACCTCATAGATTTCTGCAATCCTGTACCCCTTCTCTACAGCCACATTTAATTCACAGAACACCATGTACCCAGAAAAGCTCTTTCTTCATCTGAATGCTTGCATGGGCTCAACTGCCGTGCTTCAGCACAGGTTGAACACAGCACAAACATAAGTTTTCCAGAGATCCTGGAAGGCAAAACTGGAAACTAGAGATTTCTGGGGGGAATAACTTTTGCCTTCACTATGCCAAAGTAGTTTGTGACAGGTTCAAAATCCTTATAAATGATTTCAGGATGCCCCAGAGGGTATTCTTTGGTTTTGTTAACATAAGGGTACAGGCTGGTGAAATCAAAGTATTTCACTGTCTCCCCACTTTTAGGTTTAAAGTAGAGACAGATGGCATTTGTGCGCCCCCCAAAGAGAGCATCTCTGGGGTTTAGGGGTTCTGGAAAGCGGGCTGAAGCAAGAAACGTTTGGAGTTGCAAATCTGTTTTTACCAGATTCCGCCATTCATGTTCCTAAAGGGATCTCACTTCATAACCCATGCTTTGGAGTTCTGCTGCTTTTTTCTGTGTGGCATTGTAGAGAAATTCATAAGATTTCCCCACCACAGGGTTTTTCTCCTCTGGAGGATAACACAGGACACAGCCATTATAAAAGCAACCATTAAATTGAAAGGCTATTTTCTTATTACCTGCGGTTGCATACCCATCAAGAAAATAATTGCCAACTTTAACCTCTCCACCATTTAAGGCATGTTGGATCTCAATCTTTTCCTTATGCTCAATATACATAAGCCATTGAATAGAGGGCGTTGAGAACCTTTTAAACTGATTGTGGTAATTGACAAAGCTTGGAATTGCAATGCTGTCTTTCTGCAGAAACTTAAATCTGTACATCGCAAGAGAGACACTTGCAAGGGTGGGGAATTGCAGGGGGTCTATAGCAAACCACTTTTCAAATTCTTTCTTCCCTTTCTTGACAACCCTCTTTTCCTTTGTCAGTTCTACAATCTCATGCCTGTACTTGGTACAGGCCTCTAATAAAATTTCAACATCCTTTTTGCAGTAAAACACGAGCTCTTTCTGCATGTCAAAGATTTTATCCTGATTCTCTGCATACCAGGCTAAAAAGACCTCCTTTTCACCAGGCATCATATATTTTACACCAAAGTCCTCAGCTGGGGGCATTGGACCTACATAATCCCAATGCTCAGGCGTGTTAAAGTAATGTGGAAAAAAACCCTTATGGCTCTCAAATCCTAGAGCTTTTGGTAATTTAGAGAGGGCCATGGGGAGGTGGCTCAGGGAGTCAATAAATTTTATATCCAACTTTTCCACTGTAACAGAAATCAGTTTCCCACCCTGAGCAATAATTTTTACATCCAGTTTTTCTTTCACTAGCTGATTCAGCACCAAATAACAATCATAACCCTTAGAATTATGTGCCAAGAATGGGCAGCCAGAAAACTGGACATCTATAAATGTTGTAATAAAGTCAGATAAACATGTCTCCCCCTTAAATTCCCAACTTTTCCCAGCAAGGGGCCACTCATAATCTTCCTCATCATCATCATCACTGTCACACTGCTTTTTAGCACCTCTCTTATACCTCCGCTTTCTTTTGTTACCATTTTTAAAGCACTCTACAGTTTCCCCCGGAAAGGCTTTTACAAAGCAGTAATTAGGGACATGTACACTGGTCACTTGGTGACATTCGAAATCATAAAATAAATATTGCACAGAAACTTCAGGGTCTTTTAGGGGCTGCATGAAGCATTTATGCTCATCATCTTTTGTGATGAAACCCCAACAAACTGTGCATTGCCTGCCTTTACACTTTTCCTCATCGTGGTCACCTTTCTGGTAATGTGAGCATTTAAAACAATAGTATCTATCTTCACATCTTACCTTTCTCTCTGATGCCAGTTGCCTGTGTATTTTTAAACACTCTTTAGACCTACAACTCAGCTTACAGTTAAAACACCTGCCCAGCTGATCTACTACCTCAGCACAATCTTTTCTCAAACACATCCTACAGAAAAATAAACAGTCATGATTGTTATGATTATAGAGTGTGTGACAAAATATGCAATAGTTTCGCATACCAAAAAGAGCTTTTACATTAAGTACCCCATAGAAATGTTCATCATGCAGGGGCAGAGTGTATTTTTTGGGATATTGAGGGCCCTGGGTTTTAAAAAGACTCCATCCCTTCTTAGAGTAATGTGCCACATGAATGTTGACTTTCAAGTGGCTTTCAACACATGAAATATCCCTTAATGTCACTTTTTTTTCTGATCAGACCAGCCAAGCTCCTTATACAGTTGCCTGGCTGCTGTCAGCAGCTGGGCGTCTCTGGGAATCTTTTCACTCATAACCGCAATCAAGCCACCTCCAAAACAGAGGTTAGTGCCTGTATAATTTAAATCAACCAAATGTTTTTTTTTTTGGCTACTATTTCACTAGAGGGGATGGAGCCTAGCGATCTATGCCCACCGCCCGACCGAGGTTTAACAATTGTAATTATAAGACGAAAATCAGAATGTGCACAGATCTCCATGTTGCTTTGCAACAGGTTACTCATTTGTGACAGAAAATCCTCTGCATTTAAAAGATCCTTACTTTTTTTAACAGAATACAGAGGATTTCTTAGACCATCGGCTTGCAATCTGATCTGAACACAATCTTCAGGGCTAATTCGCTGATTAAGATCATCTAGAATGTTCTGTATTGCATTGTATAATGCATTTATAGCTTGTGTGTATGAGGTTACATGTTCTAAATTTCTAAAACGGAATTCCTCTCCAATACGAATTGAACGGTACAACCTGTGGGTCCATTGCCATGAGCGTACACGCTCTGCATACACAGCAGGTGGGCCCTCATCATCTGGGGAGTGTGGAATGCTTGCATGTAGGGGTTGGCTCTCATCCCTGGATGAGTCAGAAACTTCCAAAGCGTTCTGAGATCCTATACTGGAACAAGAGGGTTGGTTATTATCAGGACCAGAACCTTCTGAGTTTTGGAGCTCAGCCCTGGGTGAGTCAGAGGGCCGGGCTCTCTGAGGTTCTGTACTGAGAGAAGAGGTGCCATTGTCAGCATTATGGTTAGAGTCTGAGGTTTTTACCAGCCTCCTCAATTTCAGACCCCCTTTACATTTTCTATTATTTTTCTGAGTGTGGAGTACTTTTTTTGACCTATTAATCAGCTTGGTTACCCTCCTTCTCCAATACTGTTCACCCCTGCTAGGCTTTGGCCAGTACCCTGCCACCCTGCCACATTTACCCTCCCGGCCTTTTTTGACTCTTGGTTGAGGTTTACCTCTCCCTGTCTGCTGATATTCAATGTTCATGATATACCGACTATAGCTTTTAATACTTTCATAAAAAGCATCAGTATGCGCTTGTGTAACAGGATTGTCCCACATATAATTAAGATGGGCTTCGTAGCCTTTAGCACGCCGAAGGATCTCACACCCCCTGACGACCATCTTCTGCATTTCCTCAAAGCATGCCGATAATGTTGTGGCTTTCTTCCTCCGGGCTTCAAAGCGCTGATACAGGTTACCGGCTTGCTCATTCTTTTGCTTCTTAGAAGCAGGCGTTGTAGCATCTTGAGGTTCTTCCCTGTTACGTTTCATAGATTTGTCTAAAACCAAACAAAACAAAAAATATTAGAGCTCACACCCCCACCCTTCCTTCTCCCTTTCTCTCTCTCTCTCTCTCTCTCTCTCACACACACACACACACAATATACCTCCACTTTTAGATGCTGGCACTGGGCTTTCAGATGCTTCAGGGTCTTCATAGCTGTTTTCAGCAAAAATCAGCTCTGTAAAGACCAAACACTCATTTCAGAAAGAACAAACCCCAAAATAACAATACTAATTTTGTTACCCACACCTCCAAAATGTTTGCCCCACAAAAACAGTTTGTTAAGCACAGATTTTACCTAATTCCTCATTTGAAGGCTGCCCCAGGGTTTGTGTTTGTGTTTTAGTCATGCCTTTTGTGTTCTGGGCTGCCACCTCTGAAGGACTGTTTTGAACTTGTTTATTCATTATTTGCAGTGATCTGAGGTACCAGATAGGAATCTAGGGGTGAAAAGATTATCTCAAGCCTATGTAAAGCTTACAACAACATGTTGAGACATGCCCAGATAGACCCCCCCTCCCCCCCCTCCCCTGACACCAGTATAGAACACCCTGCAGAATTATACTGCTGAGGCAATTCTGGGACTTTCTGCTTCTGGCAAGAGATGGAGAAGCAGACATTCAGCATTGTTCATGTTTACTTAAATCTAGTATGTGGGCAAATTCCAAATGAACAACTAGATGAGAAAATATACTTCACTTTACAAAAAATTGCCAATTCAACTCAGAAACACCTGGAAGAAAAGTTGGAACCCCTAATAATGGCTTTGGACATCCCAAATATTTCTCGTGCTTGTGAAATAATTCAGCTAGTGATACAGTCCCAATTTTCTGATGGAAAAAACAACTGGGGAAGAATTGTAGTGGTCCTCTTATTTGGGGGCGTTATTGCTAAAAAGCTGAAAAACAATGGTATGTCTCTCACAGATAGCAATATGCAGCAAATTACTGATTGCATTGCAAGCTATTTGATAATGGAGAAACACATCTGGATGAAGGAAAATGGCAGCTGGGTAAGCATGCCATGTTTTAAAGATATATTATTTTGGCATCCCTGTGGAACCAGGGGCCAAATAAGAAAAATGTGTTGGCTTAACTAACAGTTTTTTCTTTTCATTATTTCAGGAAAATGGATTAATAATGAAGCATGAAGTTATACCCAGAAATATGAGAACAGGATTTATGAACAGCCTGAAATATCTTTTATATCTAAAATGGTTATTTCCAGCATAAAAGCCTAGTATGCTGATTTCCTATAACAAGGCTATCCGTTAAATAAAATCTTTTGAAAATACCTAGTAGCCATCAATTCCTAACAGCAACACACACAGAGAGAAATGCTTAAAGCAATGCTAGTTAACAAAAAAGAATAAAAATTAAAAATAAAATCAGTGTTATTTAACAAAAAACAAAAAGAGAACTTTTAAAGCAGGCAAAAGACTAACTGATGTGCAATCAACTCTTGAACACACCCAGTTAACACCTCTTGAATGCATGCAGACTAATCCCATCAGGTCTCCCCCACAGAGTCTCCACAAAGAATAGAAAAATAAAAAGGATTTTAAAGCAATTTAAATCTTGTTTTGAAAAAACTAAAAAGAGAGCTTTTTAAAAATATATTTTACTTTAAAAAAAAGCATGCCCAAGCACATGGTCATAAATGGAAACATTTGGCAGATGTTTAAAAACATCTTTCTTAACCCCCCTTCAATTCTACCCCCTGGAAGCATAGAAAAGTAAAAAGGATTTTAAAACAATTAAAAATCTTGTTTTGAAAAAACTAAAAAGAGAGTTTGCTATATAAGTTTGGTGTCCTGTACCCCTTCTCTTGTTTCACCACATGTAAACTTTGTTTTTAACAGCACTACAGCCTAGCAATTAAAAACATTTAACAGGAAAACAAAGGCTAATGCCAACCCCAAATTTTACATAAAGGGCATGGAAAAATGTTTTCCCACCAAAATTAATGGACTTTGGATCAATTATTTATTCTATACTGGGGGTAAAGGCCAACACCAATCCATTTTGAATAAGGGTTCAAAAGGGGGAAGAAAAATATTTATAAAGGCATTCTTTTGAAAAACAGTGCTATGTAACATACCAAAAAAAAAAAAAAAACCTTACCAAGAGCCAGTCTCACAGGTAACCGGACCCAACAGGAAGCAAAAGGAAAGAGCCCCTTCTCTGCAGAACTTTTAAACACTAGGTAACCAGTCTGTGATTGGCTCTTGTGACTTGTGCCCCACCTACTCCTAAGAAAAAGATGGAAGGTTGGGTATATGCCCCCCGCCCCAAGGTGGAGCTTAGTAAGTTGGGTCTATGTCCCCCGCCCCAAGGCTGTCCTTAGTAGGTTGGGTCTATCCCCCAACTCCACCCCCAAAAGACATGCTGGCAGCTTAGCCATGTGGCAACCCCCCTTTTTAAAAATGGCTTTTGCAGAGGACACACCAGGTAAATATAGGGGGCTGTTTAAAAACACCAATCATGCTTTTTATTGCTGTGTTTTAGGAATGTTGTAAAGATTTCCAACCCTCTACCTTATTTAAGAGCCATTATCATTTCTGTTTTTAGATTCATGTGGTATGTGTGGATATGGGTAGGGGACCATATATTTCTCTCTATACTGTTTAACTGTAGAATCTCTTCTTTGTTTTATTTCTGATTTTTAGGCTAAGGAGGATCAGGGTGTTTGGAGGTTTCTATATGAAGCCCTACTCTCCAACCTCTTCATTGTTTAATTTAAAGAGTCAACCCCTCAGCCAAACCCCTCCATTTTGTGCCCCATCTACCTCCAAGCCGCATGTTTTCTAAGGAACTTAAGTGGTGCATGAATGATGGTACCATCATTTAAATACTCATTGGGCCTCATCTCTGCAGCAGGCACTTTTTTTGAAAAGAAAATCACAAACATCATTTTAAATAGACCCTTTTTTATTTTACAAACTTTTTTTTTAAAGTCTCAAATCAGTCACCAGTTTAACACATATAAGTTTACTGTTCAGAGGGCCTGTTAAAAGTTGTCAGAAATGCTTTGTAAGACCTATTTTTAATCACTTTAAACACATGCTCCAAAAAAGGCTTATCACGTGGTTTTAAAATCTTATTTAATCCTTTCAGTGAATTTCTATTGTTAAGGAAAAAGCAACATGGGATATACAGTAATAGAAATAAAAATATGTATGTGAATGTGACTAAGCAGGAGCAATCAGGAAGATACACAGGTGAAAAAGATAATATAATTAAGAAGCCTTGAGAGCCAAGGACAAAGTTATAGAAGGTATATTGAGAACACCTGTGATAGATTGCAAACACCTGAGACTCATTAAGTGGTCAAGGTAAAGTGATGAAACACTTGGGTTGGTCTTAGGTATGGGATGATCTATGTGGACCAATCAAGATGTATGTACACACCCACTGGGTGGAAAATGACTGGTGGGTGGTGACTAACAATGGCTATAAATTGCAATGTTTGCTAATCTACATTGTGGAGTAGTTTGGTGTATTGTGGAGTAGTTTTGGAGATATTGTGAAGTGTAGAGATTGTGATTTGTAGGGCATATAGTATTTGTGTATATAGTAGAATAAAATAGATCTTTTATATAAGACTACTGAGTTGTCTGGTGTCTTGAGGGAAGATACAAGAACCAGAAGAATCCTGGAGAAGTTTGGAGACATCTCAAGAAGAAAAGAGAGAAGGCTTGGAGAGTTTGTCAGGGTCTTCAGCCTATTCTCTGAAACTCTGCTGCTTGGGAAAGAAGCATCAACCACTGATCAAAGCTGGTCAGCTCTGCTGCATAACAAGGTGGTGAGTTAGAGCCAGAGGTGAAGAGCTACAACTCCCATCATCCCTGACATCTAGCTCTCTCTACCTTAGTTACAATTTGTAAGATCTGGTCTACTGTTTCCTTTGTTATGAACAGAAAGTTGAAACTGTAAGCTACAAGGAGACATATGTGCAGAACACTTTTAAAACTTATTTGCCCACATAGCCGGCTTAATTTTCTACAAAGATAACGTTTTGTCCACAGAATGCAGTCATGTGAATTTTGGACAGGGGCCTGGATTACACAACCAACACAGGATTCATATCTATATTGTTCAAAACATTGTGTGATAATTCCATAACACACTGCTCTGGCTAAACTGGACATTAAAACTTTCAGTTCTCTGGGAGAAAAATTTGATGATCCGTTTCCAACTTCTAAACCCAGAATTTCAGCCATGACCACATGGCTTGGTTGAGTTGTAGCCATATCAACAGATTCCTAAAGAACAATCAAACAAAGAAACACATTTTAAAAGGTTGCATTTGAAATGCCCTTTTTAAAACCCCATTTACTGCCAAAACACACTTCTAAAAGATGACTTACTAGTATATCCACACGGCCTATGTTTGCAAGTTTCCACAGAGCTGTAGGTAAAGGGCTGACTCCACATGCTTCAGCACACTTTTCTGTTTCTGCAGAACCACTACTGCCCCCGGGTTGCTAAAATATAATGAAAAATGATTTGTTTTTTAAGGAGGGGGTTGACTTTGCAAAGCTGGGCAAATCCCTTCAAAACAAACAAACAAACAAAAAGCCAGATTTTACCTGCATTACAGGGGGTTCTGCTGAAATAGTGTCCACCATGCGGTTCCATGCTTTGGAAATCTCACCAGCTTCCTCCTTAGCCAGTTCAGCATAGGTAGAGAGCCCATCATCTGAACTACTACTGATATAACGCCTTCTCCTTTTTGGATCCACATTTCCTGTTTGAGTTTCTTGCTCTGCAGGGTTTGCAGAAGTACTATGGGCCTCCATGTTGCCTTCTCTGAATATGTCCAGGCTTGCCCAAAGACTTCCTGCACAAAGTGGAGCCCAACCCACAGAAAGGGCATGGGGGAATGGCCCCTGCGGGGCCATTCCCATCCACCATGACAGCCCCAGCCAATCAGGAAGGTTCCTGAAAAAACCCCTCCGATTGACTCTTTCAAACCCTCAGGGTCACATGACTCCTACAGATGCCCCACCTACAGGCGGAGATTCCAGCTAGGGCGGGACTTCCGGCAGGGGGCCGGATATCCGGGGAGGGCGGGACTTCTGGCAGGGGGCCGGATATCCGGGGAGGGCGGGACTTCTGGTTAAGGTGGGACTTCCGGGGCGGGGCACCTGTCAGTGGGCGGGGCTTATGAGTTTGACGAGAGGTGCCACCCTATACTATATATATATATATATATATATATATATATATATATTCATTAATATATAAAAACAAGCACATTGAAAGCAAATTAAAATCTTTATACAAGTCTAAAAATGCTTGCTCCTCAAGTCATTCCATCATTATTATTCATGTAATATCAAGAACAAATAATATTTCCTTTCATACTTCCCATGTTCCCCTCGCATCAAGTCCCTTCTATTTTACATGATATTTGGCATTTCAGTCTTTTTGTTTATCTTCTTTCCCTAATTTCTAGAGAAAGAAGAAAAGAAAAAAAAAGATTTCCTTGACATTATTTCAAATATCAAACTTCTTACTCCTACTCTTATATCTTGATTCTGTTTTATCTATTCTCCAAGCTGCTTGCTTTATTATTGCCATCTTTTCCTGCAAAACTCCATTAAGGGAAACCATTCTTCTTCAGTTTTATTTATGTCTCTTTGGTTCAGCCAAGAAGTTAATATGTCCATCTCTTTCATGTCATATAATTTCAATAACCAGTCTTCCATATGAAAACATATATAACAAAATCTTCCCATATTTTCTTTCTAATTGAGGAGGTATCTTATTTACCAAATTTAGTAAGTAAATTTCAGGTTTGAGTTCAAATTTAATTTTCAATATAGTTTGTATTGTGATACATTCTTCCAAAAGCTTTTCAATTTTGAACGTCTCCACCTTACATGGAACCATGATCCCACATTTTGTTTGCACTTCCAACATTTATTTGAATTTCTATTATATGTTTTTTGCAATTTTTGAGGGGGTTAGATGCCATCTTTGTTCCATTTTCCAATAGTTCTCTTTCAGATCTTGTGATGTAGTAAATTCTTCTGTTTCTGCCTCACATATTCCTACTTGATTACTGCTCCTATATCAGAAGCCCATTTAATCACTGTCTCTGTAATTGGATCATTTTCTAGTTGTCTTTTCAGCATTTCTTTATATAGTCTTGCAGTCTTTTTACCTTGTGAGCCCAGAAAAATATCATCATATTCATTAGTGTCATCCTCAAAGCCTTCCAGTTTGCTGTCCATTTTATATCTTTCTTTTATTTGGGTATATAGAAACCAATGCATTTTGTTCCAGTTCATCAATTGATTCAACTCAAATTTGTTTATTTCTTGCTTCTTAAGAACGTCTTTGTACCTTAGCCAAATTTTTAACACTGATCATTATTCCTAATAATAATAATAATAAATTATTTATTTATAGCCTGCCCAATCACAAAGAATCCAGGCGGATTACAACAATAAAAATACATAAAGTACAATAGAATTAAAAAATTAATCCCTTCCCAACCCCCACCCACCCAATGCTAAAATTACAATTAAACAAATGTTATTTGAAAACCAAAAATACAAAAGTTTAAAAAGGAAGATGATTGGCAAACAAAGCGACGTAGATCACTTTGTGCAGGGAGAAGAACTAAGCTGGGAAGGCCTGCCGGAAGAGATCCGTCTAAGAGTGGAGATGTGATGGATCTCCTCCGACAGGTCATTCCACAGCTTTGGAGCAGCAGTGGAAAAGGCCCTCTGGGTGACCGATGTAAGCCTAGATTTTTTTGGCTGTAGAAGATTCTTCCCTGAGGACCTTAGTGTGCGGGACAGACAATATGGAAGAAGGCGCTCCTTTAAGTATTCTGATCCCAAGCCATGTAGGGCTTTTAATAACCAACACCTTGTACCTTGCCTGGAAGCTAATTGGCAGCCAGTGAAGGGACTTTAGGACTGGTGTTATATGGTCATTACAGGAAGTACCCATAATCAATCTGGCTGCCATATTTTGTACAAGCTGAAGTTTCCGAACTTGGTCCAAGGATAGCCCCATGTAGAGTGCATTGCAGAAGTCTAATTGAGAGGTTACCAGTGCATGTACTACTGTTTCAAGGTCTCCCTACTCCAGGAAGGGTCTCAGCTGCCGTATCAGCCGAAGCTGATAACAGGAGCTCCTGACTGTCACATCCACCTGAGCTGTCAAGTGGATCGACGGGTCAAGGAGCACCCCCAAGCTGTGGACAGAGTCCTTCAGGGGAAGTGTGACCCCATCCAGAACTGGCTGACATAACTCCATTCCCGGGTTCGGGTTTCCTATGACAAGTACCTCCGTCTTACCTGATTCAGCTTGAGTCGGTTTTCCCTCATCCAGTCCATTACAGGCATTCAGAGGAGAGATGCCATCCTTAGTCACTGCATCAGTCCAAGACATAGAGAAATATATTTGGGTGTTATCAGCGTACTGATAACACCCTGCCCCATGCTTCCAGATGATCTCACCCAGTGGCTTCATGTAAATGTTGAATAGCATTGGGGACAGAATCGCACCTTGAGGGACACCCGATTTGAGCTCCCTCTTGGCCGAACAACTGTCCCTAAGTGACACCATCTGGAACCTACCCGAGAGGTAGGACCAGAACCACTGCAAAGCAGTGCCGCCGATGCCCAACTCTCTCAGGCAGTCCAGAAAGATACCATGGTCTATGGCAGAGGTAGGCAACCTTTCCCCTTTAAGGGCCAAGGGACTTCAGCTCCCAGAATCCTGGGAGCTATTGGCCAACATGGGACTATTGGCCAACATGGCTGAGGCTTCTGGGAGCTGAAGTCCCTCGGCCCTTAAAGGGGAAAGGTTGCCTACCCCTGGTCTATGGTATCGAAGGCCGCTGAGAGGTCCAAGAGCACCAACAGGGTCACACTTCCCAAATGGAGAAGCCCAGACGGAGATCATCGACTAAGGCGACCATGGCAGTCTCAACTCCTTATCCTGTCCTGAATCCGATTTGAAATTGATCCAGAACTCTTGCATTATCATGGCTGTATATGAACTCTTGCATTATCATACCACATGTCACCATGCCACCCATATCAGTTATTGAATCCTTCCAGAATTAGGAATTTTGTGTTTTTCAGAGTTATCCACTCTACCAACCAACTTAGTACATTCGCATTGTAATAGTCTTAAATCTGGTACACTTCTTCCTCATTTGTTTTGTTCTTATCATTGTTTTCCACCTTACTCACGGCTTCTTGCTACTCCAGATGAATCTCCGTAAATCTTTATGCTATTCTTGAAACATTATTGATCTTCCATCATTATTTTACTAGTCCTCCAATTTGTATAATTTAGTATAATATTCCAGAAATACCTTTTCTATATCTACTTGAGCCTTGAACAATTTCTTTATTTATAGTCAGAATGAACTGAAACAAAAAGTTCATTCTAGGGAGGACCGTCATTTTGATCACTTCCATCTTTCCAGTTAATGTAAGCTGTAATTTACTCCATTTTTCTAAATCTGCATTCTTTCCATTTTTGTTTATAATTACTTCTGAATAATTCTACATTTCTTTTAGTTAACCAAATTCCCAGATATTTGATTTTCTTTTGTATTGAATAATTTGTGAGTTCCTTCAAGTGTAAATGTTCATTTTTGCTTAAATTCTTTGTTCGTAAAACCTTTTTCCCCCTGTTAATTTTGAATCCCAATATCTTCCCCAAATCCTCAATCATTGGGAAAAGTTTCTTGATTTGTCTCTCTGGATCTTCTAAGATTACCACCAAATCGTCAGCGAAGGCTTTGCATTTATATTCATATTCTTTAATCTTGCTTCCTCTAATTTCTTCATCTTTTCTTATTTTTTTTTAACTAAACTTCTATTACTATTATAAACAATAGTGGGGAGAACGGTCATCCCTTTCTGGTCCCCTTAAAAATTGTCATTTTTTCTCTTTTTCTTTCATTTATTATTAGTTGTGCTGATTGCTCTGTGTAAATTCTTTTAAACCAGATGCAAAAATTTCTTCCCATCTCTATTTTATCAAGAATCTTAAACATTTGGTCTAATTAACATTATCAAATGCCTTCTCAGCATCTACAAAGATTAGTGCCACCTTTTTATCATTATTTTTCTCATAATATTCTATTAAATCAATTACCAATCGAATGTTCTCTCTCATCTGTCTTGCTGGCAAGAAACCAGTCTGCTCTTCTTGAATGTATTCTTTTAAAATGTGTTTTAATCTGCCAAAATTTATGCCATAATTTTGTAATCGACATTTAATAATGATATCAGTCTGTAATTGCCAATTTCCTTTGCATCTTTGCCTTCTTTTGATATTGATGTGATGTTAGCACTTTTCCATGTGTCGGGAATTCCATTTTTAATGATACTATTCAAAGTTCTCTGGAGTAGAATTTTAATTTCATCCTCAAATTTTTTGTAGTATCTAGCCGGAAAGTCATCCAAACAGGGGTTTTGTCAACCTTTAGTTACCTTATTGCCTGTACTATTTGGTCTTTCAATTTAGTTCTTACCAAAGACACCACAATATCTCTAGGCAGATTTTTCTCTCGTGCTACTGCTGAGGATATCCTGATGACTTTATCTATACCTCTGAGCATTTCCTCTTCTGCTATTTCTAAAAAAATTGCTAATGATACACTTATCTCCTAATACAAGTCTTCTCTCTGTTCCTCCGGTACTTCTCGTAATTTTAAACATTTGTCTCTATATACAGGTTTTTTTAAAGTAAATTCATATATTCCTCTCATTTCTGCTGTTCTGATAACTCGTTCATAGTCATTTTCAATCTTTAGTTGAAATTTTTAGTCCTTCCACATCCATTTTAAGACCTTCTGCTTCATTAGAAATCTTTTCTAACTTCTTTCCAAACTCTCCTAGTTCTCTCTGAAGATCTTCTTTCACTTCTTTCCCTGACTGTTTTAATTACATTTTAAATTCCATCTTCATCTCTTGCCTCATTTCTTGTTTAAATTTCTGAAATTCCAAAATTGTCTGAATTGGGTCAGCTGTCTTAGCTGTTGCATCCATTGAGCCTATTCTTTGATTAGACATGGTTACTTGTGTTGGTCTTTTTAAACCTTTTGCCATTTTGAGGAGCTCTTTATTCCCTCCCCCATCTTTTTTCCAATTCAAATTATAATATACAATAAAATATATTCTCTTAACTTTCTTGGTTAATACAATATAGTCACCTAATTTCCTTACTTATGCAATAAATTCAATAAATCAATTATTCTATTCTTCAACTTCAACTTATTCAATTCATTATTTAATAAATCAGTCTATTAGTTAATCTATTAAATTATTAAATATGTACAATTGAATTTCCTTACTTATTCTGTAAATCAATTGTTCTGTTTTTCCACTTGGCCAGCCCTCTATTATTTGTTCAATAAATCAGTCAATTAATTAATCTATTAAATTACTCAATAAAAATTAATTCAGTTTAGTTAATTTGATTATCCTCAACTTTTGTCTTAATTCATTAATCCATACCTTCACAACAAATTCAAATCCACCTACCACACTTCTTTTTTCCAATTGTTTTACCAATATTGTTATTTTTAAATCTTAGGTAAAAAAGGAGAGAAGAAGGAATGAATGGCAACAAAAATTATTATTATTACTGCTATTCATTTATTTATAGAGTGCCATCAATGTCAATGGTCCTTCACAGAATAAAAATAAAAGACAGTCAGTCCTGCCAAAGGGATACAATTTAAAAATACACATTCACTCAGAGAAAGCAAAGAATAATGCAAAGATAAAAGCAATACAACTTAATTTTCAAAACAATTATCCAAATACATTTATTTTATTCATGGACATCCCAACTGATTCCCAATAATGGGACTCAAGGAGCCTTACATTTTATTTTAAAAATAATGCAGATTAAAAACTGTACAAAAATGTCAATTAATACATATTTTAAAAGAATTTAAAAACCTGTGAAGTTAAACTAATTAAAATTTATTCAATGGCTATACATGCAAACCAACAAAAGAGCAAAGCAAGGGCCTGACAGAACAGAGAAGCTTTCACTTGCTGGCAGAAGGGGAGCAGATTTGAATGAAAGAGTGATAGGAGGGAACGGCTTTGTGTCATTGGCTTAATATTCCCTTTTGCAGGTAGATAGTCTCCAACTCTGGATCAGTCTCACATCCCCTTTCCTTCCTAACTGGTCTGTGCTTCGTAATCTAAAAAAAGTCTACTAAAAGTTAGGCTATCAGCAAAACTCATTCTGTATTTTTCCAATGGTTTCTATGGCTTCTCTGTTGTTCCTTGATACAACAGTTCAGGTGTGATCTGTCCCCATGTAAATCTGTTGATACAGTTTGAGAATCATGCTGTACCTGAAGCGTTTCTCACATTTTGGACTCTTTTGGGGTTTCTTGTGTGAATTCTTTGGTGTGCTTTGAGGTTTCTGTTGTCGCTGTAGCTCTTTCCACATTCCAAGTGCTGGAATGGCTTCTCCCCTGCATGGGTTCTTTTATGTCTGTCTAATTTTGAACTCTGACTGAAGCACTTTCCACATTCTGAACACTGAAAAGGCTTCTCTTCTGTGTGGATTCTTTGGTGTCTTTTTAGGTGAGAACTATTAGTAAAGCTCTTTCCACATTCTGAGCACTGAAAAGGCTTCTCCCCTGTGTGGATTCTTTGGTGTTTTTTTAGGTGAGAGCTATTAGTGAAGCTCTTTCCACATTCTGAGCACTGGAACGGCTTCTCTCCTGTGTGGATTCTTTGGTGTACTTTTAGGCCCCCGTTCTGAGTGAAGCTTTTTCCACATTCTGAGCAATGAAAAGGCCTCTCCCCTGTGTGGAGACTTTGGTGGGTTTTAAGAGCTGTGCTGTGCCTGAAACTCATTCCACATACTGAGCACTGCAAAGGGTTCTCCCCCGTGTGGATTCTTTGGTGGGTTTTAAGAGTTGCGCTTTGCCGGAAACTCTTTCTACATACAGAGCAATGAAAAGGCTTCTCCCCTGTGTGGATTCTTTGGTGGGTTTTAAGAGTTGTGCTTTGCCTGAAGCTCCTTCCACATACTGGGCACTGAAAAGGCTTCTCCCCCATGTGGATTGTGTGGTGTTTGTTTAGGTTTGAGCTCTGAGTGAAGCTCATTCCACATTCTGAGCACTGAAAAGGCTTCTCCCGTGTGTGGATTCTTTGGTGTGCTTTTAGGTTTGAGCTGTCGGTAAAGCTCTTTCTGCAGTCAAAGCACTGGAAAGGCTTCTCCCCAGTGTGGATTCTTTGGTGAGATTTAAGGTGTGAGCTCTGAGTGAAGCGCTTTCCACAGTCAAAGCACTGGAAAGGCTTCTCCCCTGTATGGATTCTTTGGTGGGATTTAAGATGTGGGCTTATCTTGAAGCTCATTCCACATTCTGAGCACTGAAAAGACTTCTTCTCTGTGTGGATTCTTTGGTGCAATTTAAGAAGTATGCTTTGCTTGAAACGCTTTCTACATACTGAGCACTGGTAGGGTATATTCCCCGTGTGAATTCTTTGGTGTGATGTAAGACCTGCCCTCTGCCTGAACCTTTTCCCACACTCTGTGCATTTGTGTATTTTCTTTCCTATGTGGTTTCTTCCACATTCAGTAAGGTCAAGCTGTTGAATGAAGTTGCTTCTATGTTCAGAGGAATTCAACTGATTCTTTCCATTGCAGATAACCCTTTTACTTTTTTCACGATCTTCTCCAAGTAGTGGAATTTCATGGAAGGCAGCTACTTCAGAACCAATGGATTTCTTTCCCTGCTTCAGTTTTGTCTCAGTTCTCTTTTTCTGCTGTTGATTTGCTTTACTGTTCGGCCTCCCATTAGCTGAAGGAAGCAAAAGAAAGGTTTGATCAGGAAGGAAAAGAGGTTTAAATCAGAAAAGAAACAAAGTGAGCAGTGGTTTTGACAAGTAGTTTCACCAAATTGAGCTGATGAATGGGTAGTAGTTGGGAGCGTTATAAATGAATGTTATTAGTATTACAGGTTGAGTATCCCTTGTCCAAAATGTACAGACCAGACTTATTTTGCATTTCAGTGTTTTTAAGAATTTGGATTATATGCATATAATACACAACTAGTGTACTATATGCATATAGTACACAAGTAGTGTAGTATATTTACGAGTTTGGAGAGAGACTGAGGATTTGTGAAATGGTGAGAGCCTAAGCATAGTGCACAGCACAAATCCACACCTTTTGCCATTTCACAGAGCCTTGTGTCTCTCTCCAGAGAGAGGACAATAAAATCTTTTAACTTCTGACTGTGGGAATGCAACCAAGGTCTTACCTTTGGATTTTTTTGCATTCACTTCCTCCTTCTCTATTTCTTCTTCTTCCTTCCAAGTTGTTGACAATTTTTGCTCCAGGTCATCCTCCTCTCCCTCTGATTCCTCTAACATTGTGGGCATTTTATCTTCCTCTTCTTCTTCCTCCTCCTCTTTTTCTTCCTTTTCCTCCTCCTCCTCCTCATCTTCTGTTTCTTCCTCCTCTTCCGCTTCTTCTTCCAAGATTGTGGATATTTGAATTTGCTCCTCTTCTTCCAAGAGTGTGGATGATTCCTGCTCTTCCTGCTCCAAAGAGTCCAGGTGAGAATTGGACTCTGGAGTCCCATCTTCACCAATAGAGAAAAAAGAGAGAGAGTATTGAGTTGCAGCACTTCAGATTCTAAAAAACCTTCAGCAATTCAGAAAACTGTCTGAGGTTTTGCCCTCTTTCCTCTGGACCCTATGAAGCTCATACAAAGAATAACAAAATCTTATTAACTCCTGCATGTGGCAATGCAGACATGGTACTTACCTTTTGACTCTCCTTCTTCTTTCTCCTCCTCCTCCTCCATCTCCAACAACATAGAGAATCGATTTTCCTCCTTTTCTGCTTCTTCCTCCAAGATTGGAGAGGATTGTGAGAACTGACTCTCTTCCTTCACTTCTACTTCTGTCTCCAATTGATCTTCCTCCTTCCAGGAGCCCTGCTCAGCATTGGACTCTTGAGTCCCTTTTTCTACAGTAGACAGAAAAATAGAAGAGAATTCACTTCCAGCACTTCAGATTATAAGAAACATTTAGGGATTCAGAAAACTCTGGTTACCTGGTTGCTAATTTCCTTCTCCGTTTGTGTACCCTACGAGCTTTCAAGCCTTCTGTTATTTTCGGCCAACCCCATAAATTCTTCAAAAGGTTTTCCTGGGCAAGGAAACTTACTCAGGGGGGAAACAGACGATGGCGTCGGGGGCGCCGCGGGACGGTGCGCCGCTGGAGCGACGCAGCCACCACCGCAGCGCACCGTCGGCGCCTCTGAAAGGAGCGCTAAAGCAGGGCTCCTTTCAGAAGTCAGGGAAAGTGCGACCCAAAAGCGTAGGGTGCACTTTCCCTGACTTTTCCGCCGCAGCATGTGCGGACGCTGCGGCAGGAGGTTGCCCTCGGCGCGCCTCTTCCATGCCTCCAAGACGACCCTATTAGTCGTCTGCCGAGGCCCTCAGAAGTGCTTTTGCCAATTTCTTCCTCTGAAATAAGAGTGTACGGGACCTGATGTCCTTTGGCAGCCTCCCCTCCAAGGACTAACCAGGCCTGACCCTGCTTAGCTTCCATGATTGGATGGGATTTTGTGGCTTTGCTGTATTTAGAGGCTTTCTCTTCCTTCCACTATACAACCACTGAAGGTACAAAAAAGGGAGTGTAGCAGTACCTTCAAGACTAACAACTTTTTGTTTTTGTATGAGCTTTCATGGATATAAACCCAGTTCTGCAGATGTTGTTCAGAGTAATATTAAAGCCTCAGATATAAAGCATATTTGCACAGTTGTGAGAGTGGGTTGGAATGAAATAGCACTCAGAAAGATGGAAATCATTTCTCTCACCTTAAATTTTCACAGGGCAGCATGAGGTGATACAGGTGTTTCAGATTCTTACAGTGGTCACTTAGTGTAATGTGTAGAAGCCACAAACCTCCTTCCCAAAATCAGCTTTTCTGCACTATAGCGGCAGATCGCCAAGTTACTTGTTGGCTGGAGTGGAGGATTTTAACATATTTTTGTGCTACAGCTGGAGGGGGGTATATGTGTGTGCCACCCTTCATATGGTATTTGATTGCAACTCCCATCTGGCCTCTGGGCCTGCAAGGTCTCCTCTTCCCACAGACTCAAGAGGGATTTCAGGAGTATTTGTGAGGAGGAGTCCAGGTGGAAAAAAGCCACAGAAATGCTTACTTGGCAACGTGGAGCTTTGTTCGTCTTCTTGTATGACCCCTGTAAACAGAGGCCTCTTTCTGGGGTTTGGTTGATACTTCTTTGCCTCTGGCAATTCAGTGACCATGTTGGGCAATGCTTTCTGGATCTGCAAAAGTCCCAATGGGGAGGAGAGGGTAGGATTCATTAAGAGACTGGGCAGGTCAAAGGAGATGGCAGCCTTTCCCAATCAACTAGCACTCAGATCTCAAAGAATCATAGAGTTGAAAGAGACCTCAAGGGCCATTCAGTCCAACTGCCTTATGCCATGCAGGAACACATGATCAAAGCACCCTCTGACAGTTGGCCATCCAGCCTCTGATGGCTATCCTTCTTCCAGATATTGACTTTGGCTCCCATCAGCCTCATTTAAAGGGAGGAACCATGGGCAATGCAGTCCAACTGCAACCAAAGGGCCACGGCAAATCTATGATTTTTAGACTGGCAGGGGATTGGACTAGATCAGGGGTCCCCAAACTACAGCCCATGGGCCGAACTCGAGGCCTTCCAAGTGGCCCGTGGCCGGTCCTGCTGTCGCCGCCGCTGTAGCTAACATGCAACGTGGGCACCATTTTGGAACACAAAACGGCGCCAGAGTAGTGCGCATGCTCGCGTGATGGCGGGTGCCATTTTGTGTTTCAAAATGGCGCCCGGAGTCGTGCGCATGGGCACAGCATCGTGCACCCATGCGCACTACTTCCAAGTGGCCCATGGCCGGTCCTGCTGCCGCCGCCGCTGCAGCAAACATGTGACGTGGGCACCATTTTGGAGCCATTTTTTTAAAATTCGGCCCTCCAATGAGCTGGGGGACAGCAAACCGGCCCCCGGCTCAAAAAGTTTGAGGACTCCTGGACTCGATGTTCACTGGGTTTCCTTCAAACTCTACAATTCTAAGTGTACAGCAGGGGCAGGCAGCCTAAGGCCTGGGGGCTGGATGCAGCCCCCCGAGGCCTTTGGACCAGCCCCAGGCTGGTCCTGCCACTACCACCGCTGCCGCCGCCCTCCAGCTGCCGCCGTTCGCCATCATGATATTGATTATTGTTGTTATTACTTGTTCTTGGGGTTTTCTTGGCAAAATCTCCACAAGGGTTTTGCCATGGCTTTTCTGGGGTTGAGAGAGTGTGCATGCATATTTTTTTAAATATATTTTTTTAAATTATTTATTTATGGTGCTTTGGCCCCCCAATTGTCTGAGGGACAGCAACCAGGCCCCCAGCTCTAAAAGGTTGCCTACCCCTGGTGTACAGTAATCCATGAAGGCTGATGCTAAAGCGAAACTTTGATGTGACAACAGTTAAGAACAACAAATGCCACTCCCCATGGTTTCCCATTAAAAACTACCTGCCCTTTTTCCTCCAGCCCCCAGGAGGTGGATGGCGGACAGTCACCTGGGATCCATCAGGCTGGCCATGGAGAAAGCGCTCAGCCAGGGCCACCGCCTGGGCGCTGCTCTCTGGCTCCCAGCCTCTGACCCAGGCCTCCATCTCATGGGGAAGGACAGTGAGGAACTGCTCCAGAATCACCAAGTCCAGGATCTTTGCCTTGGTGTGCTTCTCTGGCTTCAGCCACTCAATGCACAGGCTGCGGATCCGGCTGAAAACCTCCCGAGGCCCCTCAGATTCCCGGTAGCAGAACATCTGGAAGTTGTGGGTTTGGTCGGCTGACCGTGTGCAGCTCCTGTCCATGACTCTCCGGACCATACTCCCCCAGGACTCCCTTTTGCCTGAAGCCTCCATGGTGTCAGTGCCTCTTCCTGCTCCTCGAGACTTGGTTGAAACTTTGTCTCTCATGTTCATGTTGTAAGTGTAATTGAATTGGAGACCTTCTCTTCCCTGCTGCTGATTTCTTTCTTTAGGTGATGTGGCCCCTGTAGGACTGCAGCTCTCATAAACCCTGCAAAGAGAACCCCTTGTTTATTGAAGGAAAATGCTGTCCTAACTGGGAAATAGGGTTTATTTGTCTTATAAGAAGATTCCTGTGGAAAATGTTCAACTGCAGTCCACAGTTTTAATTCTATGGATGCGTTCAACTGCAGTTTAACAATGTTTTGTGAACTGCTCAGACTCCCAGCAGTGACAAAAAGGGCCGGAGATAAATAAGGCTTTCTGTGTTTGATTCTGCAGTCAACAATGCAAATTTCACAGGCAAGGAATCCTCAGAGGTGCTCTGGCTGGTCCCTTCCTCTTAAATAGAGCCTCCAGCCCTTGGGATTCATTGGCACTCTTCCATCCAAGTACTGAGGCATACCTGTAAGGAAGTTGTAGGAAAGAGAAGGAAAGAAGGAGGAAAGTAAGAGGAAAGAAATAAAGAAGTTTGAAAAGGTTGAGGAAGGTTCAGGAAAGAAGTTAGAAAAGCAACAGAAGGAGAAAATGAAAGGAAACAGGATAGAGAAACAGACCGAGTCTTCAGAATGAATTCATTAACAGCAAACCAATTTTTTTTAAAAAAAATACAAGATTATATATTAGAGGTACACTATAATAAAGACATTTGGTTGGACAGAAATCTAACAATAATAATGCAAGAAATCCCAAAAAGAGGATAAAGAAATAGAAAATACTACAATTTTTTGGTAGAGATGCTAAGGTGCTTAGTTGACAAAAGTTGGATAGAATCAATTTTACATTTAAAAAGGAAAGAGGGAGGGAGAGAGGCAGATTCTAGAAACAATACCTTTAAGAGTATTTAGAAAATGGAATAAGAATATTAAAAATGAATTATGGGAAAGAAAAAATGTAGGATTTCAAAAATATTAACATTGAGGAGCGAGCAGGCTTGTTTTCTGCTGCTCCAGAGAATAGGACACAGTGGAGCAATGGATGCAACTACAGGAAAAGAGATTCTGCCTCAACATTAAGAGGCACTTCCTGACAGTAAGGGCTGTTTGACAGTGGAAGATGCTACTCCTTCAGAATGTGGTGGAGTCCCCTTCCTTGGAGGTCTTTAAACAGAGCCTGGATGGCCATTTGTCAGAAATGCTTTGATTGAGAGTCCCTCCATGGCAGAAGGGGGTTGGGAGTGGATGGCCCTTGGGGTCTCTTCCATCTCTATGATTCTATGATTCAATGTACTAAAATTTAAAAAGTATTAGAATTCTATACACAAATTGATTGAAATTTTGAATTTGAAAATCCAAAAGCAGCCAGAATTATACCTATTGAGAATGATAGATGAAGAGTACAAAAAGACTAGAATATTGCACTATATGGCATCGGCAGCTAGAATAGTTATTCCTCAGAAATAGAGGGAGAGGAAAAAAATCCCTTCAATATGAGATTGGTCACTAAAAAGGCCCTCCCTCCATCCACCATCATCAGGAGGGGAGAAGGCAGGCCGGCTCCATCGGGCCTAGCTTGAAAAGAAAAAGGTCCTCCCTCAGAGAAGGCAGAATGCGTGCTGTCGTAATCTTATTATATTTATTTCAATATTGTATTTATTTTATATTTGTAAGCTCCTTGATTGCTTGGGCGAAAGGCAGGATAGAATCATAGAGTTGGAAGAGACCACAAGGGCCATCCAGTCCAACCCCCTGCCATGCAGGAACTCCCAATCAAAGCATCCCTGGGAGATGGCTGTCTAGCCCAGGGGTAGGCAACCTTTCCCCTTTAAGGGCCGAGGGACTTCAGCTCCCAGAATCCCAGGAGCTATTGGCCAACATGGGACTATTGGCCAATATGGCTGAGGCTTCTGGGAGCTGAAGTCCCTCGGCCCTTAAAGAGGAAAGGTTGCCTACCTCTGGTCTAGCCTCTCTTTAAAGATCTCCAAGGAAGGAGACTCCACCAAAATCTCTGAGGGAGTGTGTTCCACTGTCGAACAGCTCTCACTGTCAGGAAGTGCCTCCTAATGTTAAGTTGGAATCTCTTTTCCTGTAGCTTGCATCCGTTGTTCCGTGTCCTATTCTCTGGAGCAGCAGAAAACAAGCTAGCTCCCTTCTTAACAAGACATCCCTTCAAATATTTAAACACGGCTATCATATCACCTCTCAGCCTTCTCTTTTCCAGGCTAAACATCCCCAGCTCCCTAAGTCGTTCCTCATAGGGCTTGGTTTCCAGACCCTTCACCATTTTAGTTGCCCTCCTTTGGACACGCTCCAGTTTCTCCACATCCTTTTTGAATTGTGGTGGATATCAGAAATAAATTATTATTATTATTATTATTATTATTATTATTATTAAAATTACTTGAGATGGCTGAATTAGACAAATTGCATGCTTAATGAAATATGACAGCTTCGGTAAATTTGTAGGAAATTGGGAACTGGTAATGAAATATCTGAGTAACATATGGGGTAAAGGTAAAGATAAAGGTATTCCCCGTTGACAAAGTTGTCAAGTCATGTCTGACTGTCGGGGGCGATGCTCATCTCTGTTTCTAAGCCAAAGAGACAGTCTTGTCAGATACTACTCTGTGTTCACATGGCCAGCATGATTGAACAGGACGCTGTTTACCTTCCTACCAAAGTGGTACCTATTTGCATTTGCATGCTTTCGAACTGCTAGGTTGGCAGAAGCTGGGACTAGTGACAGAAGCTCACTTCATCCTGCAGCACCCGGGCCTTGAACTTGCAATTGATAGAGTCAGCACCTTCACCACTTGAGCCACTGTATGAACATATCAACATATCAACATATGGGGAGAAACGTCAATTATTGGTTTTAAGGACTAATGAAAAGTAACTATTATATAAATATTTGGAATCTAGATTGGTTGAATTATTTAAGATAGAATCAAGAAGAATTAATAGCAGAAAAAAGGAACAGTAAGAATATGTATAAACACCAAACATAGGACCTTATCACATGGGGTCTAGAGCAGAGCTAATCCAAAGGGTACCTGCAGCTAATACATATTATTTCCCCGTGTTTACACACGACGCTGCCCTAGAACACGGAGCTAATCTGTATTGTTTCCCCGCGTGTACACACGATGCTGCCCCGAAACTCCACAGAACCCGAAGCTAATCCGTAGCGAGTAGGGAGATTTTGACATTCGGTTTGTTGGGGAAGTACAAGCGGAGCCTTCGTATTCATTGCGCAATGGTGGGCGGGGCGGGGAAGCAGGGAGAGCTCTCCCAAGCAGAAAATCCCGGCAAGGGGAAGGGATTGGTGAAAGGCAAACCGGATTGAGAAAGAGGAGGAGGAGGAGAGGAGGAGGGAAGAGGGAGGCGATCTCTCTCTCTCCATCTCTCTCGCATTTTTCCCCACCAACACCCCTTCCCTCCTCCAGTCCTCCAGCCCTCCTCCTCCTCCTCGGTCCCCTTGGCTGCCTTTCCTCCCGACTCCTTCATCCCATCCTTGCCATCCACAGAAGCGCCTTCTGCGACGCTGGCTTTTTGGGTGGCGGGAAGGGAGAGAGAGAGAGAGAGAGAGAGAGAAGAAAATGTGTGTGTGTGTTTTCCTTCTTCCCACGTGAACCGCATCCCGCGGCGCCTGATCGCTAAATCCCCTTTGGAGCCTTCGTATTCATTGCGCTATGGCCGCCAGGGCGAAATTCAGTTCGTTTCGGTATAGAACTGAATTTATTCTCACTTCGGTTACTTTTCTGTTACTTTTCGCTTCGTGGCCAGCGTTTGATAAGGTCCATAGATAGGGGAGGAAGAAGTGAAAGAAGGTATATATGAAAAGACTGATAAGTAACCATCAATGTGCCAGTATGTAGAGAGATCTTGGAGCACCCTTGAGATTCACTGCAAGAAAAAAATTGGCAGCATGAGCTTTCTTAGACTAAAGTCTACTTCCTCAGATGCATTTAGTAGAGTGGAAACCAGGGACAGACATATACATGCCACTGGTATATATATTGATATATAGCATATATAAGTCTGTCCCTGGTTTCCACTCCACTAAATGCATCTGAGGAAGTAGACTGAAATCTACAAAGGCTCCTCATGCTGCCAATTTCTTTCTTTCTTTCAGTGAGTCTCAAAGGTGCTCCAAGCTCTCTCTACATACTGATTCTAGAGACTAACACGGCTATATCTTTGGATTCTATGTCAACGTACCAGTATGTTTGTTTCATTTTAATAATTGTCTTAGGTTATGCGAGGTTTGTTTTTGCTATGTTATGTTTATTATATATATATATATATATATATATATATATGGGGGGGAGCCCAAGAAGGAGACTTAAAGCAAAGGAACCCCTTTGCTTGCTTGCTTGGAATGGTTTCTCTTTTGGTCTCCTCCTCCTTTAGAGGCTGCTTTCCAAGAGAAGCTGGAGGGCTCTCTCTCCCAGGGTCAAGGCTCTATGGCAGAAGGAGGAGGAGGAAGGGGGCTGGGATGGATGGCCTTTGGGGACCCTGCCTAGCCCTTCTTCTAGGATGTTCCCAATACAAACTCCTTGGTGCTGCAAAGGGACCTTGGAGCACCTTGGAGGCTAACTGAAGGAGAGAGGGAAGTCCCCTAAGGACCCAAAACCCACCAGAGTCCTCCCTTTTGTCCTTCCTCTTGTCCTTGGCTCTCCTTCCTCCTTTCCATGCCCTCCATTCCCATTCCATGACTTTGGGGGGGGGGGGATGGTATAATAGAATCATAGAGTTGGAAAAGGCCATCCAGTCCAACCCCCTTCTGCCATACAGGAACTCTCATTCAAAGCATCCCTTGTGACAAAGATGGCCATCCAGCCTCTGCTTGAAGACCTCCAAAGAAGGAGACTCCACCAAAATCTCCATTGAGGGAGTGTGCTCCATTGTCGAACCGCCCTTACTGTCAGGAAGTTCCTCCTAATGTTGAGGTGGAATCTCTTTTCCTGGAGCTTGCATCCATTGCTCTATTGCAGGGACCGGCAACCTACGGCCCGGGGGCCGGTTTAGGCCCCGGGCTCCGGACTTACCGGCCCTGGCCGGAGGTTGCCGCCGCGCGCCGCCGCCGCACGCTGCCGCCGCGCGCTGCTGCCGCTGCCAGAGCGCGTTTCCGGGTGCGCTCATGGCGATCGCCATTTTGAAAGTCAAAATGGCGGTCGCGACATGTTTGCGCATGCGCCGTACTCTTGCGCATGCGCAAATGTGTTGCGTCCGCCATTTTGACTCCCAAAATGGCGGCCGCAACATGCGCCGTGGCGGCTGGAGCCGCGCGTGCTACGGCGGCGACCGCAGTAGCAATCGCGGCGGCTGTGGATCCGGGGGGGTCGCGCGCGGCGGCGGCGGGTGCGCGCGCGCCACCATTTTCTCCCCCCTTGGCCCAGCCGCGACCTGGGCGACGGCAGACCGGCCCAGGTAAGAAAAAGGTTGCCTGTCGCTGCTCTATTGCGTCCTAGTCTCTGGAGCAGCAGAAAACAAGCTTGTTCCCTCCTCAATATGACACCCCTTCAAATATTTAAAGAGGGCTATCATATCCCCTCTTAACCTTCTCTTCTCCAGGCTAAACATCCCCAGTTCCCTAAGTCGTTCCTCATAGGGTATGGTTTCCAGACCCTTCACCATTTTAGCCACCCTCCTCTGGACGCTCTCCAGTTTTTCTATATCCTTTTTGAATTGTGGGGCCCAGTATTCCAGGTGGGCCCTGACCAAAGCAGAATACAGTGGCACTATGATTTCTCTTGATCTATTCTAGACCCTATACTTCTATTGATACAGCCTAGAATCACATTAGCCTTTTTAGCTCCCGCATCACACTGTTGACTCATGTTCAGTCTTGGGGTCTAATAGTCCCTTCCCTTCCCTAAGGGCCCTTTGAAAGCAGGGGATGAGCGATAGAGCCCTTCTGCAGAGAAACCAGCATCTCTATTATTATTATTATTATTATTATTATTATTATTGCTGCTGCTGCTGCTGCTGCTGCTGCTTTGCAAGATGACTCTTCATTTGCAATGGAGTCACACAAACACCAAGGGGCCTCTTCTTTCTTTCTTTCTTTCTTTCTTTCTTTCTTTCTTTCTTTCTTCCTTCCTTCCTTCCTTCCTTCCTTCCTTCCTTCCTTCCTTCCTCCATCCAAAGGCAAGAAAGAAATGTGGGCTCTTCCCCCCTCTTACCTCTTCCTTCCAAAAGGACCAGATGAACCCCCCCTTCTTTTAACTATTCTCCCCCACACACACTCTCTCTCTCTAGGAAGCTGGGCTCTATGGTTGGAGGACTGAGGATGGGAGGCCTCTCTCTGGCTCCCCCTGGCGCCCTTCTCCTCTCCCTGCAAGGCTCCTGCTTCCATTTCCACCTTCTTCTATAAGACTTGCAGGGGGGGGGCTGTGATACCTTCATTGGCCAACCCAAATGCACAAGATACTTGTTGCAAGCTGAAGAAGAAGAAGAAGAAGAAGAAGAAGAAGAAGAAGAAGAAGAAGAAGAAGAAGCCGCCAGTGGAGCCTCGAAAGCTTGCAACAAGTATAATATTGTGCATTTGTGTTGGCCAAGAAAGGTATCACTGTTTGGTGGGTTTTTGTCTGAATTTGCTAAATGGCCAATACAGCTATCCCTGCATGATATTGTTATTATTGTTATTTCTCTCCCTCCCTCTCTTCTTTTTTCCCTGCAAAACCTTCCATTTGCATCTTCCAGAGGATCCAGGCAGTTGTATTATTATTAGAATCATTGCAACAAGGGCCTTCTGGAAGGTGATTCAAACAAAAACCCAGTGATCCCTGTGTTGGCCAACCCAAATGCGCAAGATCCTTGTTGCAAGCTTTCGAAGCTCCATGGGTTTCTTCTTCATCAGGCAAGAGGTTACAAACCAAACAAGGGAAAAAACAATTGGAGATGTTACTCAGATGCCTGCATTTGGATGTTTCTGTCCTTAGTGAAGATGGTAAGCGGAGGGGATCTTTTGCCGGCTGGTTCGTCTTCTCCTTCTGTCCTTGTGGCTATTGGGAGATTTGCAAAATCCAGGACATTTAAAGTCCCTTTGCATCTCAACAAGGACCCCTCCTCTTTTGCAATCCAATATGCCTCCATTCCAGTGAGATCACAGAGGACAATGGATTCCTCAAGGAGTCTATGGGCCTTTACAGACTGCCAGTAATAATGCAACTTGAGTCCACTTTAACTGTCCTGGCTCAGTGCTAGGGAATCATGGGAATTGTATTTTTTTCTGAGACATTGAGCCTTCTCTGTCAGAGAGCTCTGGTGCCACAATAAACTACAGTTCCCATAATTCCCTAGCACTGAGCTAAGGCAGTTAAAATGGACTCAAGTTGCATTATTTCTGGCAGTATGTAAAGGCCCTATGTTTTGGTAGGTGTTGAGGTCAAACATACCACTCCAGTTCAAATTTAAGGAGGAAAAAAATAGTCATTTTCCCTTGCTTGGAGGTCCCAATCCACTAGCTCACTCTTCAAGGTTCCCCTGTTGCAGCTACAATGTGGTATCATCTCACAACTGGATTGGAGGCTGAATTTGTGAAAAAAATTGTAAAAGAACCAAGTGCGGTAGGACATTTTTAAAATCACGTTTAAAATCACTTAACCACATATTTAACCTAATTATTAATGTGTTCACATAGCCATATTTCTTCTGTCCCAAAACTTAGGCCAGAAGACTGCAGGAGGTAAAATATCCTCCTTTGTTCATTTAAAACAACAGTACTGCATCCTTTGTCCTTCCTTCCCCCTTGTACAAGATACATTCACACCTGCCCTCAAGTGACTATAGAGTAGGATGTTTCCCAGGGAAAAAGATCCGAATCTTTCCCTGCTTCCTGATTCCCGGACGTCCTGTTTCCCATAGTGAATACTACCTAGAGGCCACTGACCCCAAATTCACTATTATCCCGGCCCCAAGGCAAGTACGTAAGTCAATTTTCCTTACCTTGTCTGTGCACAGCTTTCTGGCCTCTGCAGAATGTGCCTACAATTTTAAAACAACTTTAGACTAGTTCACTTGGTCTTTTATCTCAGGAATCTGTCAATCAGGTCAATGGTTGCCAATGCCAAGAGCAGAAGCACTGAAATCAGTGGGGCATGCCCTACTGCTCTCAGGAATGTACACCATAGAATCCTAGAATCATGGGGCCATCCAGTCCAACCCCCTACCATGCAGGAACTCCCAATCAAAGCATCTCTGAAAGATGGCCATCCAGCCTCTGCTTAAAGACATCCAAGGAAAGAGAATCCACCACACTCTGAGGGAGTGTGTTCCACTGTTGAGCAGCCCTTACTGTCTGGAAGTTCCTCCTCCTAATGTTGAGGTAGAATCTCTTTTTCTGGAGCTTTCACCCATTGTTCTGGGTCCTAGTCTCTGGACCAGCAGAAAACAAGCTTGTTCCCTCCTCAATATGACATCCCTTCAAATATTTAAACATGGCTATCATATCACCTTGTTGGGAAACAAGCCTAATTTTGGGGAATTTATAATTAGCTCAAATGTGAGAGTGAAGTGCCCAACTTTGCTTCGGAGATCTTATCTATTTGTATACCAGAGATGTAAGAGTTCTGGCAAGGAATGACACTGAAACGGACCAAACTCCAATTAAAGTCTGAAAATATTTATTAACAAAATAAGCAAACACTCAAATGAGGCACACACACACACACACACACTAGTAGAATAAGTGGGGAAGAGCGAGAGTGGGGGAGGCAAAGAGGGAAACCAGGATAGAGGGGGATATACTCACGCCCCAGAGACTCCTCCAGACTTCTGGCGGCGAATGAGGATGAGTTCCGTGGAAGGGGCACGACCGGCAAGAGAGGGGGTCGCGGAAACTATCTCAGAGCGCAGACCGACAGAGATTCAGCATGCACTTCCAAGGTAGCACATGGTCTGCTAAAATCCAGGGGTTTTTAAGAGCGATTCCTGCCTTACGGCCATGAGTCAAACAATAGATGGACAAAGGCTTAATGGGTTTACCATTGTTTACCTAAGTCTGGGCATAGTCTAAACAATGCATTTTCTTTCAAAACTATCAAGGAAGGGAAGCTAGAGAAAGGGGTGCAATCAAATCTGATCACTGTCCCATTAAGGGTGAGACCAAGACAAACAAACACCATTATATATCTTTTCCAATATAATGGGATATTCTCAAGGGCAACACCCAAAACCTGCCTGTCCAGGAAATCTTTAGTGGTCTTGAGCAACTTCAGCTTGCTTACCTGACCTTACATTTAGGGGATTATGGCTGCCATCTCCCAAGGGTCAAGCTGGGGTCATAGGGAACTCCACATGGCTAAAATATATAAGAAAAATGGAGCACATTCGCTAACAGTTCCCCCCCCCTGAAAGCATTACCTTTCGAATTAGCCTTTGTCATAGAATTTTGGGGTGACAGATACCTTTGGGTAGAGGTATCTCTCTCTTAGGAAAGGAGGGGTGGGATCCCTAACCACACATCAGAAACCCATTCATACTTCGGAAAAGTAATAACAGAAAAGCAATACAGCAATTAGAGCAACAATAGAAAAGCAATAGCAAAATGGCAATGGCAATGCACAAACAGTGATGAACAATATCCAAAAAAACAGCAATGGCAATATGAATGCGGACAGAAATAAGGGGTTCTTGGATGGATGTAAGTCCAAGTGGAAAAGAGAGTGAAAGTCCATTCTTGAATGCGGGCAGGTTGACTTTCCAGTGTCCACGGGAATGTGGGCAAAAGTCCAAGGCAAGGGGTCTTGAATGCGGGCAAGCAGCAATGCAAGTCCAAGGGGGCAACAGAAATGCAAGTCCAGGGGGCAACGTCGCGTTTGGCTTGGGCAACGCTGTCCATAATCAGTGTTCGTGTGGTGGCTTGGCTAGAAGCCTTGGAATCTGGCATCAGAGGCGGGGCAACTGTGAAGGAGGGAGCCGCTCGTCTGCTTTGGTGGGGGCTGTGGTAGGAGCGATGCAGGCACCATCTGGCTGCAAGTGGTGGCGCAGTGGTCTTGGGGATGCTGGTTGGCGGTCCGCATTCAGGGTTGCATCCGGGATGCTTGTCCTCTCTGCAAGCGGCAGGGCTTTGGTGGCGTTTGGATTTTGCGTTGGAGGCTTACCTTCCTCTTGATAGCTTATTAGAGGTGAAAGCAGTAGAAAGCATGCATTGTGGATGAAGACTGACCACCCCCCCCCATGTCTCGGGAGAGACGTGGATAAAAGGCTAAGTGACACTGCCATAGGTCGGCATAGAAGTCAGTGGCAGAGAAGCCAAGAAAGAAAAAGAGTTTCCCTAATCACCATACTTACAATGAAATCCGTCACCAAAAGGGGGTGTATGGCGCCAAACACATAGACATACCAACACTTATCATGCAACAAAACTACTTAGGGCTTAAGGCCCTTCTTATCTTAATTCATTAACTACTCCAAGGCTGAGAAACTGTAGTGGCTACACTGTCTTGGAGCCCGTTGCTTTTGCAAACTATCAATGAACGAGTCCTGCACTATAGCTCTTGTTTACATGGGGGTGCACGGATAGGCTAAAACTAGTCAGGCTGGTCACAGGGGAGATCCCATTAGGCTGTACAGACTGTGGCCCCCTCACGGAGCCCCCCCTCACTAGGGCAATCCAGCCACGGGAAGCATAGCAACCACAGGCGCATCAACCTCCTTCCAAGTCATCATGACCAACCCACTCAGAACAACCCACTCCAAACCCCATCCAGCCATACCTTTTATGAGCCCAGGAACGCCCCAGTTCTGCTGCAGTAAACCCGTTATGTTTCAAAAGGAACCCAAATTTGCATATTTTTTCCAACATTTCTGACCCCCATTCCAAGGTGGCGACCCCCATAGGGAAGTCCAACTTTGGGTGGTGCATCCGTCTGTGGCCAGTCTCCGCCTATCTTGGCAAGCTAGCCAAATGGTCTGGACCAGGGGTAGGCAAACTTTTTGAGCCGGGGGCTGGGTCACTGTCCCTCAGACAATTTGGGGGGGGGGGGCAAAGCACCATAAATAAATAAATAAATAAATAAATAAATATTTTTTAAAAAATAAAATAATAATAATAAATTTTAAAAAATATATGCATGCACACTCTGTCAGCCCCAGAAAAGCCATGGCAAAACCCCTGTAGAGATTTTGCCAAGAAAACCCCAAGAACAAGTAATAACAACAATAATCGATATCATCATGGAGGGTGGCAGCGGTGGAGGGTGGCAGCGGCAGCAGCGGCAGGACTGGCCTGGGGCCGCTCCAAAGGCCTCAGGGGGCGCATCCAGCCCCCAGGCCTTAGGTTGCCTACCCCTGGCCTGGACAAATGCAAAGAGCACTCTCATGAGACTCTCACACTGCATTTTGGGCTTTCAGCTAGAGCACCAAGAAGGAGTTTGATTGGCTCGCGGTGCAGCTGCACTACCCAAAGGTGGTCTTCTTTCTCAGTCATACAAAAAGGTGGAGGCAAGTCCCCTATCTTCCTATCGAGTGAAAAAGACAGACCAAAACTTTTCTCCCCCCCCCCCCCCCCCGATACCGAAAGGGCGGGGCGCAGGCAGCGGCTATGGATGGGTGAAGGTTATGCTTTATCCAAGGAGGCTCTCTTCCCCACCTTCGTCTTCTAGAGGATGGAGGCGATCAGAAAAGGAGCGAGGTTGGTGGCAGTGGTTGAAATACCTAGCGGTTATTGGCTGTGGGAGATCTAGTCTGCGTCTAAGGGCACGGAACTCGGCCACTTGCTTTCTAATCCAACATGTGAGACTAACAGCTCCTATGACAGTGATAACCTGTATTGCCAGAATTATTGCAATGGGATTGGTTACCAATTTTAAAATTGCCTGTCCTATGGCTGACCAGTCCCACTTTCCAAGCCAAGTATTCTTTGCTGCATCTTTGATTTCCTGAGTGACTTCTATTATTTTCTGGGCTTTGAGGTCTACAGAAATCTTAATTCTGACCTCAGTCTGCTTGATTTGTTTGGCAGCCTGACTCAAGTTAGTAAGCAGGCACAACCATTTTGAGATTTGTAGTTCATCTTCTAAATGAAATCCTTCTAGCAATTGTGGGTTTACAAAATACGGTGCTTCACTTGTATACTCTCTCACTGTCTCATGAAGATAAAATTCTATTCCAAAACAATCTCTAACAAGCACTTGACAAAAACACGGGTTTCCTAGCCATCTATCAATATCTAAAATGCATTCAAACGGCAATAAAATAACATGATCACAAGGGGTCCGGAGGCAAAAGCAATCATGGTTAAGCTGTACAAGGATGGATGACTGAACTGGGACTATAACGTGATTCTGTATCTCTTGAATGGGGGTTCCTATCAAACCGCTGTAACAATGGGTCCACTGCTGTGTTTTTACACACCCAGACAAGTCATATAAGTGGGTGCTATTAATCCAATGTAACATTTGCTCTGGCAACATGGTTGTATTGCTCTCTGCTAAGGGAAGACCTATGTGGGAAGCAGGGTGAATGACTTGAGGATCTCATATCTTTTCATGATGAATGCCAATGTAGACACCATGTCTTGCCAATGTGCTCCAGTTATCTTAACTAATCTGTGGGGTGTTGGAAGGGATCTGGATACCTTTTCTTAAACAAAACCATGACTTCTGAGTGAATGAGTCGCATCAATGAGGCTTGAATTAACTGAGATGCAAATGCTATCAGACTGCTCTGAATTTGGGTGCACAGAATGGCTATGGACAAGCTGTAAATGCCAGACTTAAGGGAGCTTCCTATATCTATAATGATTTCTTTTTCTATGCCTACCCACTGTGGTAGCAGATGACCAATTATGTCTTTGCCTTGGGCCACATTTGTTAGATCTGAGGCAAGGGATACACCTAACTCTTTGGTACGAGATCCAACCAATCCCAATTTATTAGCTACTACTTCTGTATCTATTGCATTTAAGACCCCTATCCCTGTTCCAAATCCTTCTAACACTGTATCTACAAGATTGCGCTTGCTTCTGAAAAGCAGGTGCGTTACATCATGCCATTTCTCTTCCAATTGTTCCCACTGTGCCCATGCGGCTTTTAAATACGGGCTACAAACGAGGATCGTGCGTCCTACATTTATGGCCGTCAAGTTCAATTTTAGGTTGGTGTCTATGGGTTGGATCTCCGTGCATGCATAAAGGGATATATCTTTTCTAATTACTACATTGCCAATGTACATAGATGGCTCCTGGATCACAGCGGGAACTTCGGCGGGGATGTCTGGACACACCATGCACCAGCAAGTTATGGTGCAATTAGTGGGGATGCGAATGAAGTTGCAACACACAAACAATCTGGTTTTCCAAGCCCATGTAGAGCGGAACAGATAATCTATGGTGAGGGAGGTGTAGAAAGAGGCAGGGGGGTTGCTGAATGGGGGATCGAAGCAGTGCCTTCTCCAGATTTCTGCTTGAAGGGAGAGGTGGCCTGCATCTGCCTCCACCCAAGTGAGTTCTTTGGGGCCAAACATATAAGCTCTTGAAGCCAGGGTGTTTATTTTGGTGACATATACTCTAGTCTTAATTAAAATGGGGAGTCCCTTGTCATACCAGGTCCTTGCATTGCCCATAGAATCTATTACTTCCATCATTCCTGGGTACGGGGTGGCCCAATGACATTTAGCCTCTATATTATATTTCCAATCTGTGTTGAACTGGGTCGGGTAAATGGTAGCACAGGTGTAGTGTGAAGCCATGTGATGCTAGCGTCCCTCTAAATGCCATGAGGATTATGGGGAGCTTTGCATCCCAATCCTTTCCTGATGCCTTAACTATTTTCCTCATTGCTTCCTTTAGGGTTCTATTAGTCAATTCTATGTGACCTGAGCTTTGGGGATGGGCGGCTACGTGGAATCTTTGCTTAATACCTAGGGTGGAGCATGAGGCTTTCATAACTTCTCCTGTGAAATGGCTGCCCGAGTCATGGTCAATGGTAAAGGTCTGGGGCAGTCCCCAGCGGCTAAAGACTTGCTCAAATAGGATCCAGGCTGTGGTTTCTGCAGTGTTATCTCTAGGGAAAGGCTCAATCCATTTGCTGAATGGGTTGATTATGGTTAAACAATATTTGTGGTGTCGGGATGTGGTTGGCAGGGGCCCAATGTAATCCATTTGCAGTTGGGACCAGGGTCCTTCTATGAGTTGGTGGCAGATGGGGCCTTAGGACCGCTAGAGTCCATGTTGACCATGGCACAAGCTAGGCAGTTCTCTACCTACTGCTCTATGTCCTCCTTCATGCGGGGCCACCATCCTGTTTCCTTGACTCTGTCTTTGGTTACTTGCTTTCCTTGATGTCCTATACTGTGAACAAACTTGATGAGTTCCCCTCGGACCTCAGTGGGGACTATCCAATGGTGAATTCCTTCTCCATCTACTGCCCACCATATCTCTTCCTTCTGAACGATACTATATTTTCCTGTGGGGTCCTTTCCTGCTGTGGCTAGCACTTTGGTCTCACTATCTCCCTTCTGCAACTGTGCTAAATCTAGTGTTTCGGGTAGGGTGTAAGCCTTGGGTTTTATTTTGATGGGGGCCATGGGGGCAGTGGCTGCTGTCTTAGCTAGGGTGTCAGCCTTGTTGTTCCATTGGGCTTCCTCCTCCGTGGTTTTCTGGTGGCCTTTCACATGTGAGACCCACGTGGTGGCAGTTCTACTTTTTTTGTGTGTGGGTTTTTCGGGCTGTGTGGCCATGTTCTAGAAGAGTTTCTTTCTGACGTTTCACCAGCATCTGTGGCTGGCATCTTCAGAGGAAACTGGAATGGAAGAGAATGCGTCTACATATACTGTGAGACCCTGGGTAGGGAGGAGTGGTTCCCAGGTGAACTGTGTGTTGTTCTGTGTTGAATAGGTATTGTTCTGTTGTTAAGGGCATGGCTTCAGGGTATGCAATCAAGGATTTTGTCTGCTATTCCCATGTAAACTGTGTATTGTTCTGTGTTGAATAGATATTGTTTTGTTGTTAAGGGCATGGTTTCAAGGTGAGGATATGCAATCAAGGAGACTGTCTGCTATTGTCTGCTGGGAAAGCCCCTGACCCTGGTTGGTTTTCCATTTGCATTTGCTGAGTGCTGATTTTCTTATTTTGTAGGACTAGTAGCCATATCTTGTTTACTTTAAGGGTTTCTTCTTTCCTGTTGAAGTTGTCAAAGTGTTTGTGGATTTCGATGGCTTCCCTGTGCATTCTGACCTGATAGCTGTTGGCATGGTCAGAATTTCAGTGTTTTCAAACAGCATTTTATGCCCAGGATGGTTTGGACACTGCGCTTGGTGGTCCCTATGAAGACTTGTCCACATCTGCATGGTATGCGGTAAACTCCTGCGACTGTGAGAGGATCTCTCCTGTCCTTCGCTGAGCGCAGCATTTGTTGGATTTTCTTGGTTGGTTTGTAAACCATTTGGAGGTTGTGTTTCCTCACTACTTTTCCAATTCTGTCTGTGACTCCTTTGATATATGGTAAAAATACCTTGCCTTTGGGTGACTGCTTGTCTTCAGTCCTCTGGGTTTTTCTGGGTCTGGCAGTCCTTCTGATGTCTGAGCTGGAGTAACCATTTGCCTGTAGAGCTCGGTCTAGGTGCTTCAATTCCTCTTCCAAGAAGTGGGGTTCACAGATGCGTTTTGCCCAGTCTACCAGTGTTTTTATTGTGCTTCTTTTTTGGGTGATGGTTAGAGTTCTTATGCAGGTATCTGTCTGTATGTGTGGGTTTTCTGTATACTGTGTGTCCCAGATGTTGGTTTGGTTTGCAGATGACTAGGACATCTAGGAATGGCAATGTTCCTTCCTTTTCTTTTTCCATAGTGAATTGGATGTTAGGGTGGATGTTGTTCAGGTGATTCAGGAACCCAACCAAATCTTCTTCTCCATGGCTCCAAATGGTGAAAGTGTCATCCACGTATCAGAACCAAGTTGTGGGCTTTTTCGGTGCGGTTTCCAGGTCTTGTTTTTCAAATTGTTCCATGTAGAAGTTTGTGATCACTGGGCTTAGAGGGCTTCTCATTGCTACCCCATCTCTCTGTTCGTAGAATCCATTGTCCCACTGGAAATAGCTTGTGGTGAAGCAATGTTCAAACAAGGCTGTGATGTCCTCTGGAAAAATTTGTCGGATGACAAATTTATCTGCATGGGCTACGGGCTTGTTGTCACTAGTTTTCCACTCCTGGGTCATCCAAATGGGGAGCCAATCTATGGCCGCATTTATAGTCCACTGGGAGTCTGAATAAATGGCTATGGGGGTGTCTGGGTCCTTAAATTCCAAGACAGTGCGGAGGGCTTCTACCTCAGCAGCCTGACTGGAATGGGGGCAAACGGCTCCTTGGAGGGTGTGTTGGTTGTTAACTCTTATGGCTCCAAATCCCGTTAAGCGGGTCCCATCGGGGCAGGCAGAAGATACGTCGCAGAACCAACAGTTAAATCCTTCCTTCATGGCTTACGTTAGGGGCTTGCCTGCTTTTACTGGCCAATTGCTTGGTGTGCTCAGAGAGAGGGGACAGTCATGGGCTGCTCCAGCAACTACTAGCCCATAGGGGGCAACTGGCTTGTTGCCTTGCCTATTGTAGTCAATGCCACACTTGATTAATTCTAGGGTCCATTTGGCTATGCGGGAGCTATGAACTTGGCCATCTTGAATTTTGCCTGATAGAATATACTTAAGGGGTGTATGTGGGATCTGTACAATGACTTTGGCTCCTCCTATGATAAATTCCCAGCAGGTCTTTGCTAGGAAAGGCTTCTATAAACTCTCGGGAAAAATTAAAGGTTCCTAGAAGCACTCTCAGGGAGGCTGCATCTGTGGGGGCTGGGAGTCTTCCTATGGTTTCTACCATCTGGAGGTCTGGGGTTCTGCAGTCTGGCTGGAGGTTAAGTCCTAAGTACTTGACCTGCGTTTGCACTAACTGGGCTTTCTGTCTATTGGCTTTAAATCCTCTGTCCCTAATGAGCTCTAACACTTCCCTGATGATGTCTGCGGTCTTTTCCTGGGAGTCTGAATGTATTAAAATGTCATCTACATAGAACAAAAAGTGGGAGCGCGCTGTGGGTCCCAACTTGGTCCACATCTTGACCACATGGAAATGGCAAATTGATGGACTGGAGTGAAAACCTTGCGGGACCCTCTTGAAGCATATTTGGTTCCCACGGAACTCAAATGTGAATTTGTAAAAACAGCTCTCGTGGAGTGGGATGGAGTGGAATGGAGTGGAAGGTGTTTGCTAGATCTATTACGCTGTAAAACTTGGCTTCGGCTGCAATGGCATCCAAAAAATCATTGTGCTTCACTACTACAGGGACTACTGGGGGAGTGACTGCATTAAGGGCTCTAAAGTCCACGGTCATTCGCCATGTGATACCGTCAGCTTTTAACATGGGCCATAAGGTCGCATTGCAAATGGACTGCATGGGGAGTATTACATCGTATTTCAGGAGGCCTTCTCTGGTTTTTGCTATTCCTTCCTCTGCCTCACGGGGGTACCTATATTGTTTCTGTGGGGGTGGATTTTTCCCTTCTATGAACACACATGCATCTTTAAATTTGCCACATTCCATTTTGTCTCTAATCCAAACATCTGGGAAATCTATTGTCCATGGGTCATTTAAAATGGAGTAGAGGGGTGCTGGTGCTTTTAAGGCGGCACATCGATGTATAGCTGATATTACAGGGGGACCTTCCTCCAATTGCCACAGGAAATGCCAAATCAAGGGTCAAGCAGTTCCGTCTTAAAAATCCTACTCCTAAAATGCCATCATCCTCTCCCTGGTTCTCACATGCCCTGATACGGTCTAAGACGGGTCCTAATTGGATAGTGATGTCTCTCCAGATGGGGGCTTGGTGCTTGCCCTTCCCAAAACCTATTAGTTCCATACTATCCTGTGTCTTATTCCCTGCAATGGCTAATTTGGGGTGAAGTTTGTTGACTGCGGCACCTGAATCCACAAAGTGGCTGGCTTGGGTTTATCTTGGGACCCCACCCTTACATTTACAGTTGGGTGTCCGTCCCCAAAAATCTGGCTTTAAAGTGGCGACTATCTGTTGGTTAGGAGGAGGGATCGCAGGAGTTGGAGGATCGGGGGCACTGCGGGGAGTGACTGCGGATACTGAGTTCCTTGGGGCCTTAATAGCTCCAGTCCTGGGAGGTGGATGTGGGGGACTATGAGGGTTTTGGGCAGGAGGGTCTTCAGCCCAAGGGATCCTCATCCCAACTACCACTGTTCTGGCCTCAGAGGGAGAGAAAAAGAAGCAGAAACAGCTCCACCCTTCTTGAGCTCAGGGGCAAACTCCCTCCATCCAAACTGCTTTGTCCCTGGCCTCGGAGGGAGAGATGAAGCAGGCCCAGCTCCACTACAACTAGGTCTAGAAGCAGAGGAAAGGACCTCCCACTATCCGAATTGCCATTCCCCTGGCCTTAGATGGAAAAATGAAGAGGCAAGCCCAGCTCCACCATGCCTAAACTGAGAAATAGAGCAAAGACCCTCCTTTCATTCCACCTCCATTTGCCTGGCCTCAGAAGGAGTGAAGAAGAGGCAGACCCAGCTCCACCATGTCTAGGCCCAGAAGCAGATGAGAGACCCTCCTTCCACCCTGGCCTCAGAGGGAGAGAAGAAGAGGCAGGCCCAGCTCCACAATGCCTATGCCCAGAAGCAGAGAAAAGGTCCTCCCTCCATCTAAACTGCTTCCACCCTGGCCTCAGGGGGAGAGAAGAAGAGGTAGGCCCAGCTCCACAATGCCTATGCCCAGAAGCAGAGGAAAGGTCCTTTCTCCATCTAAACTGCTTCTACCTTGGCCTCAGAGGGAGAGAAGAAGAGGCATACCCAGCTCCAGCATGCCTTGACACATAACTAGAATAGTAGAAGAGATTGCAAAAATATATGCAATTTCAGAAAAGTATGTGTCACGTTCTATTGCAGAAAAAACATAATGATAAAGTAATAACACATTCAATTACTAAGCAAGAGGAATAGTAAATTTTACATTTCTGTCTTGTTTTCCCTTCCTGTGGTTGCCCTAAGCAGGAGAGGAGAGCGACATTGCTCAGGGAATGTGAAAAAATCTGAATTCTCAAATTAAGTTTCAGGTCTCCATTTATTTAGGACGTGTGTGTGTGTGTGTGTGTGTGTGTGTGTGTAAGAGAGAGAGAGAGATACAATGCCAGTCCTTATGACCCTTTCCATTTTCCATCTCAACAAAGTCTTGCCATTCTGGGGTGAAAGTTTCCCTGGCACCCAGCAAGAGAGATCTTGGAGGGAATGATCATTGCCAAAGGAAAGATAATTCAGACACACCCAAGGCTTTGCTCCCAAGATCTTCTCCAGAGCCTGAATAGTTTTCCTCTCCAACGCTTATTACAAAGACCCCTTATGATGGAGACAACTAAGGAGGTGTTGTGACAAGTCCAAACTGGATTTAACATGTATATGGTTTTTCATTCCTAGAATCATTGAATCAAAAAGTTGGAAGAGACCTCAAGGGCCATTCAGTCCTACCCCCTGGCATGCAGGAATTCACAATCAAAGCACCCTTAGCAGATGGCCACCCAGCCTCTGTTTAAAGACCTGCAAAGAAGGAGACTCTATGTCAGACCTATGTGCATGGTTTTGTCATGGTGTTAGGATGGCATGGGAATATAACAGTATAACACTGTGATAATCTGATGAGTCATCAGGAATATGGATATGGGAAATATCAAAGTGTATTGTATATGAATCATGTGTGAGCTCTGGGCATGGGGACAAACGGAGGGGCAAATGGTAACAGAGTGAAGGTTTATAGTTTTATGACCCTGCCTTTTCTGCAAGAGGATTTAGGTTGTAAAGAAGGGACACCTTCCTTCCTTCCTGGTGATTGCATGATAAACATGGAAGGGAGAAGAGGGGACATGAAAGGTTGCTTTGATCAGGATCAAGGGGATCAAAGGAAGTTGGGCTAGAGGATTTGAATTCTTATGCTATGGTTTGTGGAAAGGGTTTCCAAAAGCAAAGCAAAGCAAAGCAGCTTCATTTATATACCACTTCATATTGCACTATGGGATGTCTAAGCAGTTTACAACTGTAAGCTCATTGCCCCAACAGTTGGGTACTCATTTTAGTGACTTTGGAAGGATGCAGGCCTGAGTCTAGCCTGAGCCCTGGCTGGTATTGAACTCGCAACCTTGGGGTCTATGAGTGAGTGGCTGCAATATAGGCATTTAACCACTGTGCCACCCAGATGGGTGACTTCTGTCTTAACATCTGGAATAAAAATCTTTTTGCTTTCTGTCACAACGAGATGTTTTCTTGGTTACTGGGAACTAAGTCCACTGGTCCTGATACTCCACCACAACTTCCAAGGGAGTGTCTTCCACTGTCGAACAGCTCTCACTGTCAGGAAGTTCTTCCTAATATTGAGGTGGAATCTCTTTTCCTGGAACTTGCATCCGTTGTTCTGGGTCATATTCTCTGGAGCAGCAAAAAACAAGCTTGCTCCATCCTCAATGTGACATCCCTTCAAATACTTAAACAGGACTATCATATCACTATAGTTTTTTGTGGGTTTTTCGGGCTATGTGGCCATGTTCTAGAAGAGCTTCTTTCTGACGTTTCGCCAGCATCTGTGGCTGGCATCTTCAGAGATGCTGGTGAAGCATCAGAAAGAAATTCTTCTAGAACATGGCCACACAGCCAAAAAAACCCACAAAAAATATGGATGCCAGCCATGAAAGCTTACAACTATCACATCACTATCTCTTCTCTACACTAAACATACCCAGTTTTTCCTCATAGGGATTCATGGTTTCCAGACCCTTCACCATTTTAGTTTCCCTCATCTGGACACGCTCCAGTTTGTCAACATCCTTTTTTGCATTGTGGTGCCCAGAACTGGACACAGTATTATTCCAGGTGGGGCCTGACCAAAGCAGGATACAGTGGCACTATTACTTCCCTTAATCGAGATAATATACTTATATTAATGCAGCATAAAATTGCATTGGCTTTTTAGCTGCCGCATCACACTGTTGACTCATGTTCAACTTGTGGTCCACTAGGACTCCTCTATCCATTTTACAATCGTAGTCTCATTAAGCCAGGTGTCCCCCATCCTATATGCATATTTAAACATAACCCATTCAGTTAACCATATAAGAACTTTTTAATATAATTAAGAAACTTTTTTTTTACCATCACCAGGAACTCTACATTGGGGAGTCCCTTCCAACTCTGGAATCCCTTGTATACCTGCAAGGCAGAAAGGAGGTTGGACTTGATGGCCTTTGGGGAGATCCCTTCCAACTCTAGGATCCTACATATTTCTTCAAGGCATGATGTTGTTCGTTGTTGGTCTGTGGTTGTTCCCCACCTCAATCCATAAGGACAGGCAGGGATGCCATGTTGTAACACAGCCCAACTCTGGCTTGAAGTGTGCTGTGGGTTCAGAGGTATGAGGAGGACCACTCAGTCCTGTTCTTGAGAAAGACTGCTTTAGTTAAGCAAGTGAGACAGAAAATAGCAAAGGATAGGTCCATAAATCACACTCCAGTTCCAAGCAAATGAACATAAACAAAGAAAAAAAGGAGCCATACATACATATAGAGGCCAGGCAGGGCTGCAAGCTTGTCTGCAAGGCATAAATCTTGTATATGCTAACATCTTATATATCATTATCTTCTTCTACAAGCTTCTAGAAAAACATCAAAACCTGCAATGTTTTGTTACGATGATTGGTTTGATATCAAGACCCCTTTGGTCCCTGTCAGAGCCCTAGGCTGGAAGGAGCCTTCACCGCCATGAGCTCAAAGCGTGAGCCTCACGTAGGCACTCCAAACAGAGTCACATCTGCATTTCCAACCATTTGTAGATAAAAAAGGCCAGGCTTAGGAGCTGCAGAGCAGGACGTTCAAACCTAGAAGATTTATGAGTGCCAGCCAGGATGTGTCTGGCTGAAGGTGAGATAACATCAGCATCCTGTCTCCCCTCTTTTGGAAATTGTCTACGGTACTTCAAAGCTTAGCAAATGGAATCCTTTGATATACAATAGCAATTCTTTGCCTCAGGCTAGGTTTAAGAGTATTAATGCTCCCCCAAATCTCAGGCACAGGGAGGTCTGGATATATTTCGTGGTGCCCTGTGCCATTGTGATCTCTAACTAGAGTCTCTAGCTCTACCCATTGTCCTTTTTCGGTTGAGACTATCCATCCTTATTCATTGTTGGAGCAGCCTCCTTTCAGGTAATTATCACTGTTAGAAAGCCTTGTGTTTCCTATCCAAGCTAACTACTTTACTCCTGAGTTCTTGTGTGTGTGCATGTATGTCAGAGTGTCTTGGTATGTTTGAATCCCCAAATAAATTACAGTTCATTGGAAAGCTTTATCTCTATATCAGTCTCTTCTCTAGCCACCTCCATAAACAAAGGATAAAAAGATTCCATAGACTTGGACTTTAGTAAGGTTCAAGGTCTTCATTACAGTTTGGGGCCAAGGAAAGTGGGGAGATGTTCCCATGTCAACTACCAATTTGTTTTCCAATTACTATGTGTCAAGGTGAGCTGCAACACTTTCTCTTTTGGCCGTGGGATGCCATTCCTCCCCCTCCCATGCCATCCAAATGCAAGGGAGAACTTTCCTTGACCCATTCTCTAACTAGATCAACAAGGCCTATAATGCAAAATGCAGCCTGAACCAAACTTTCCTCAAGCCATAAGCCCCAAGCCCAACACATGAACAGACCCAACTCCATCACGCAGTGTCATCCATTGCAGTCCACATCCCCCTAGTGATACCACTGTTCCTGATGTAATGTTGAGGATGTGCAGTGATTTTTCTTTCTTTCTTTATTCTTTTTTACCATATACAGGCCACTAGCTCTGAGTGTGTCTTACTGTTTTGGGGGTGACTTTGTTTTTGAATTTATTGCAAAGGCTTTTTCATTAAATCTGTTTGGTAGCTATCTTGGGTCTGACTCCAGGAAAAGGAAATGAAATGAAATGTTATAGAATGTTATAGAGGCGATGGAGTCTTCTTCCTCTGGTTGTAGGGAAGGGGATGAACTAGCACCACTTAGGGAATACTGCTTTTGAACAGACACTGGAAACATGGTCCTAAGAAGTCCCCCTTCCCTCCCCAGCAAGCAACCACGGCAGCAGAGTGCCAAAATCTCTACTGGCAGGCCTGTCTTTCAGATGTCTCCAACTTCACATCACACAGAGCCTCCTAAGCCCAAATGCTGCAAGTTTGAAGGGCCTTCCAAACAGTACCGTTGTCCCTAGCAACCGATACCACTTTCTACTGGCCATGCGCAAGCACAAACAGTTTCAGGCCTGGGCCTACCTGTCACCATAGAAACTGGAGGCGAAGGGGCAGTGAACGGAATAATAACAATGGCATTCTCATTAGCCACCTTCCCCCTAAGCACTAGTGCTGTTTGTTTATGCCACTAGACACTGTAATGGTGGTAGATAATCTTGTATTAAAAAGTGTTCACCAACCACTGATGTGTTTTTATGTCCTTATATAATTATTTTAAAAACAAAATGTGTTTTCTGCATTCTGTAAAGAAACATATCAACTAAATAAACCAGTGTACTTTACTACAAAAAAAAAAGAACATATAACATTGATTTGGAAAGTATAACATTTTGTTTCGTATATATGCCACTTTTTCCCCAGAATGAGAAATATAATATAACAATATATATAAAATAAAATAAAATAAAATAATCCACCCATTGTGTTGGAAGACAAACTCATTTTTTGGAAAGCTCTATCTTTGATGTTAAGGAACTTAGAGCTCAGTGGGACAAAAGGTTTCTTTACCCTGTGTAAAGTAACCAATGGCCTAAAACAGCTTTGGACCTCAATGGTTAGTCTGCACAGCAAAAGTGCCACTTTCAGCCAATTCTTTGGACCTCACAAACATGTTTTCTTCCTCCCCGCCAGCTGCACCCTTGTGCCTGGAGAGTTCTGAACACAGCAGAGGTAATTATTGCCCCATTTATAATTATCTTGTTGATTTATAGTTTTCTTTCTTTTCTTTTTTTTTTGCAAAAGTTAGAGAGCTTCCCCCAGAGACTGCTTTTGTGATCCAGAAATCACACAGCAGAATCGGATGCGAGATGTGGGAATTTTTCTTGCCATGAGCCTGAAACAGAAAAAGGATAAATACTACTTGCACCACGGAGACTTTTTTTATTTTGGAGGGGCTGAAGTTTTGGAAGGGGCAGAGATGGTTCTGGTGTTGCTCCTGATGGTAGCAAGAAGTACCTTTGCATCAGAAGAACTGGCTGAAAGAGCATAGGTTGCCGACTCACTTTTGCCCATAACAGCCAAAACTCCAATGCAAGAGGACCTTCATGGCCAAGATGATCCTGATTCTTCCACTGCACCTCCTTCTCCACTCCTCCACAGCCTGGAAGATGATGACTCCAAAGGCAAAGTGCCTTCTAAACATAGTAAGCGATCCACCAGAACTTTTCAATATTTACAGGCCAGGAGATCAGTTCATTGGTGGCATCTTGCCTACTCAGACCTGTGCGGTTGGACCCAACTCCTTCAATGCCCCTCCTTATATTTACATGAAAAGGTACACAGTCACACAGTGATGGAGATTATGTGTCTAATACACCTGGAACCAACTTAGGAGGCTTTTGGGAAAGGGTCATAGGCTACTGGCTTGCACCTATCACTGGTTAGTTGTGCACCCAATCTTTATGGGACTGGTGATATGAGTCGAGATAAGAGGATCCACTGGTGGCTGTCCTACTCCCTGGAGCAGCAGAAAACAAGCTGGTTCCATTTTATCCATGACATCCCTTCAGATACTGAAAGGTGGCTATCAGATCAACTCTCTGATCTGCTTCCCTTCTCCCTAATTCAAAATGACCTTAAATGTTTAATTGTATCTTAATTGTTGAAATGTTTAATTGTATAGTGCCCGAAACATAAATGGATTGGTTTGATAGTGCATGAGTGATGGAATATGGCGTCTAAGTTAGTCTCATAGCTGTGCTGATTTTGATAGCCATGGGTTCCTAGTCTCAGGCTTCATAGTTCATAAACAAAAGCACCATCAAAGAGCAGATGTGGGATTCACAGTTGTTTGGTCTAAGGCCGATGGGAAGCTGTAGATTCACACGCACCTGGCCTTTTATTGGATTTTCCGGACAGTAGGACATTACATCATGTGAAGGGCCAAGACGCAGGAAATTTGGACCAATCACAGATTGCCACATGACTATGGGAAGGGACTTTGTTCTATTCTATAAAAGTGTGTTAATGTACGGTGCCTTTAGATTCGTCAAAGAAGTCAAGGCCTGTCTGCGCTGTTTTCTTTTCTGCAATAAAGCTGTCCGTTTTGACTTAATGTCTGGGAGCTATCTTTATGTCTGAAAGAGGACTGGTGGGCATGCTGATTCTGACAAGTAACTGGTTGATTGACCGAACCCAAAGGGTGCTCAGCAATGGCTCCTCTTCTTCATCCTGGAGAGAAGTGACCAGTGGGGGGTCCAGTGGGGTTCTGTCCTGGGTCCAGGGCTATTCAACATCTATATTGATGACTTGTAAGAAAGAATAGGAGGCATGCTTCTCAAATTTGCAGATGACACCAAATTAGGGGGAAAGATAGCTAATACCCCAGAGAACAGGATGAAAAGCTAACAAAATGAATTTCAACACAGAGAAATGTAAGGTACTGCACCTAGGGCAGAAAAATGAAATACATAGATATAAGATGGGGAACACCTGGCTTAAGGAGACTACGTGTGAAAGGGATCTAGGAATCCTATATACTTTATTTTTTCTTCAAACATATACACATCTTTCCAGTAACGTACATTAGAATTTGCTTAATAACATAAAACACTACCTCTAAAACTCTATTTCCTCAATGTCTCTTGCAGGGTCATCCTTTCTTCCCAAACAGATCTATTTCAATTTATTTTTCTTTTGTTCTTTTATGATATGTACCCATATATCTACAATAGTCACAAAGTTTTATATTCGGGTGATGCCCAGTTCATCTTATTTTCCTGTCATCCTATTATGCTACCTACGGTTTAATTCCATCTGTTCTTACAAAATTCATTTACCAGAAGCCATTCTTTCTCGATTATGTTCATATCCTTCTGCATATTATTTCTTTACACTTGTCCATTTTTCTTTCCATAAGTTTCTAAAAATATATTTCATTAATAATATAACATACATAAAATAATGAAAAAATCTTATACATAGTCACACTGAATTCACACTGATTATCTATTTTTAATTAACCTATATAAATCTTATTTTTATTAAGCCGTTTATTGTAAGTTAAAGCAATCATTTTCCAAAAAAAAATATTATTGATGTCCGTATTCGTATTTCTATCCTTTTTCAAGATATATTATTCATAATTCTATTAAAATGTAACACTATATATTTTTTACTAATTAACCTATCTCTCTAACAAAGCGCACCCCACTCCTAGAGTCTAATATCTTCATATTATTCTATCTTCCAAAATTGTAACTCTTCCTCCAGAGGTAAACCACCTTCCTCTTTTACTAAGACTTTTTCTACAAATATTTTCCATATTGCATCAAAACCATTGCTTTTCATTATTCCTTTTTAAACCTCAATGCCACATGTGAACTTATCATTCAGTGCCATTTGCTGTACTTCTTTATACCAAACTTGTATCTGCAGATCTCCCTGAATTTTCCAATTTTTTCCTATAATTAATCTTGCTGCAGTTCGTAAATTTGTAATTAAGTCCTCCATAGCCTGAGTACAATGGAAGTTATCATATACAGACATAATGCTATCCTTGGAGATATTTCTAACACAATTTCTGTTATCTCTTTTCTCTCTATAAATACTATTTGCAAAAATTTCTTTGCAGATCTAGACCCCAACACATATGAATAAAGGTACCAACTTCTTGACAACCCCTACAACATGTCCTTGAATAATTTTTATTTATATGGTTTAACATTACTGGTGTTAAATATCACCCCCCAGACTAATTTATAATAATTCTCCTTTATCTGTATAGGTAAGGTTTTTTTATGTGATGTTGATTTCAATTTTTTCCCCATTCTCGAATATTTATCATTTGTGCTAAATTGTCCTCCCATATTTTCCTAAGGGGGGTTGCAGACTGCCAGAAATAGTGCAAATTGAGTTCACTTTTAGGGTTAGGGTTAGGGATAGGGAATCATGGGAACTGTAGTTTATTGTGGCACCAGAGCTCTCTGACAGAGAAGGCTCAATGTCTCAGGAAAAAAGCAATTCCCATGATTCGCTAGCACTAACCCTAACCCTAAAAGTGGACTCAATTTGCACTATTTCTGGCAGACTGCAAACCCCGTATGATATTCCTCTTGCTCTTTATGTTTTGCTAATAATTTATATATTTCACTTGTAATACCCTTCAGAATGTTGTTTTCCTCCATACTATCTCTTTGATTAATTATTTGCTCAAATCTTTTAATTTTCCCATTCCAGTTTTTTTGCCATTGTTCCAGCTAAATTCAATTAAACCAAGTTATTTTTACACTCTGCAGTTTCTCCATTATTTTTCTTTCTTCTTCATTGTCTTCATCCAATTTTTTAACCTATGTATTTACTGCTGCCTTAATTCTTTCTCTAATTCCTTCATTAAATTTATTGGAAATTTTTCCATCATCACTACTGGAGTTAGTGGTGAGATAGTGGGCATTAATTTTTCTTTATGTTTTTTCCAAATCTCCAATATATTTTTAAAAGGGTTGTCTTTTTCTTCTTCTTCTATTTCTTTCATGGTAAGGTTTCCCCCACACATACACACACACACACACACACACACAATCTAATTTTTTCTCTAATTCTATTGCTTCCATATCTAACCCTTGGATTAGATATGTCCCTTACTGTCCCTTTTAACTCACCATTCCTGTCCCTTTTATCTCACTCACTCCTAGTATTGCTATATTCATGTGTTCCATTTCCTTCTTTACTATGGGGCAAAACAGATCACTCTGAAGTGCACCTTCCAAAGACGGATTAAGGCTGCCGCAGCAACCATATTATCTGGTCTCAGTTTGCCTTGAAGCCATCCGGAAAAGGGGCGCCAAAGAGCCACTCCTTTTTAGGAGGGCAAAAAGGTGGCTTTTCCCACCCGCCACAGGCCATGGGCAGTTTTAAGCTGCTCTGGCAGCACAGGGCATGTAAACATTGTGACACCAAAGTGCCCAGAAGCCAGCTCACATCTCGGCAGCCGGACGGCTTGAGGCAGGCTTCTGGTTGTCTTGTGGATGTATGCTATCCGTACAGCATGACCCCAAGCCAACTGGAAGCCGGCTTTTTATGCCAGTCTGTTTTGCCCAGCAAACTATTTTCTCCTATTTCATGCTTCTCATGTTCCACATTCCAATGACATGTGTAGTGTTGCTTCTAACTAGGCTTGTTTGATTGGACATGTTTTCTGTCTGGCCTCCCTTTCTCTAGTTGTCAACATTCAGTCTATTTTTCTTTCCTCTCTCAGTTCATTCTTTAATTAATATTTCAATATTTCAATCCCCACACAATCCAACACATATATTTTCAAGTGTTTGACTTTAAATTTTTTTTTTATAAATCTTGACTTCCAAAAACAGGCAGCAAGCCAGTAATTACAAAAAACAAAAATACTTTTTATATATCTTTCTTTTCTTTAATTCTGTAATTAGGTAGACCCATTCTATTCTCCTCACATTCTGATTTGTTTATTTATAATTATTCACAGTCTTTTTCCATTTAGAAGAAGTTCTTTGGCTTTTTAAGCTTTAGCTTTCAGGGGAATAGGATTTCAGCTCTTCACACATCACTCATGGCTCCTCCCCACATCTCTTTCCATAAGTCTAATATTGGATTCCATTCTTTATCATTGTTTTCATGACGTTTTATCTTTTAGCCAACATGTGAGTCTATCCATTTCCATTGTGTCTGCTAATTTGATCAGCCAAACTTCTATCAGAGACAGGTCCTACATTTTCCAATTCTGTGCATACACAATCCTTGCTGCTGTAATCATATACAGAATGACTCTCCATGTACCTTTTCAATTTTATCTGTCATGTTAAATTGATATGATTCCAGTTCTAACGGAATCTCTTTGCCTATTATCTTTGTAATTAAATTGTAGATTGTTTTCCAATATTTTTTTGTGATTGGGCACGTCCACCACATATGGTAAAAGTCCCCACATTCTCATTGCACTTCTAGCATTTTTTGTTCCTGTTTCGTACATTTTATCTAATTTTTCTGGTGTCATATGCCATCTATGTAGCATTTTAAAGTAATTTTCTTTCAAAGCTTGGCAATAGGTAAACACTGTGTGTCCATTTTAACATGACTTCTTTACTAGTTTCTTCCTCCAACTCTTGCTCTAATAAAGTTTTGTAGAATTTAGCTATCTTTTTCTTCTTGTTCAAAACCTTCTAACTTCTCATCCATTTTGTATCATTCTTTGAGTTGGTGGTACGTAAACGAATTACATTTTGTTCCCTTTGCTTCTAGTTCTTCTCTTGATTTAATTTCCATACCATCTTCTTTCAGCAAATCTTTATATTTTAACCATTTTCCCCAGTGTCTTTGGCATGCATGGGTTTTAATTTGATTTTTTCTTTCTGTATTTGCAGATATTCACTTGCCCTTAAAGGTCACTTCCAGGCCTTCTGGCTTGCCATTCAGGAGTTGAACCAGAATCTCAAATTCTTACCCAACTTTACCTTGGGATATAATGCCTATGACAACTATTTCAATGCCAGGTTCACGTATGATTTCTTGCTGGATTTGCTCTCTGTTAAAGGTCAGAGTATTCCAAACTACAGCTGTGGAAGACCGAAGGAGCTGCTGACAGTTGTAGAAGGGGCTGATTCTGAAATATCCATCTATATCTCAAACGTATTGGCCATCTACAAAATCCCGCAGGTATGAGTCACCATGGGCTATCATGTCCCCTCTTAACCTTCTCTTCTGCAGGCTAAACCTACCCAGCTCCCTAAGACACTTGGTGGTTTCCAAACCTTCCACCATTTTGGTCTCCCTCCTCTGGACATGCTCCAGCCTCACAATATAGCCTTTTTGAATTGTGGTGCCCAGAACTGGACATGGGATTATTCTAGCTGAGGCCTGACCAAAGCAGAATAGAGTGGAGATGTCTTGGGGATGTTCATCATGAGTCAAAGTAGACTAGAAGGCAGTTAACAACAAATCCAATTTTTAATTTATTTTTAAAAAGGATTTTGGAACTTAACCACTACCTTCCTCCCAGTCCCCACAAAAAATCCAGTTCTCAAAGCCTAAATCAAAATTTCTCCAATACATTTGCATAAAACAGGTTTTGTTTTCTATGGGGCCATAAATCCCAGCAACCAAATTCTTTAAAACCTGGTAATTGTACAATTCTTTGATATATGCCTAAAGCAAAAGCAAAGCAGCTTCATTTATATATCGCTTCATATCGCGCTATGGGGTGTCTAAGCGGTTTACAACTGTAAGCTCATTGCCCCCCAACATCTGGGTACTCATTTTAGCAACCTCGGAAGGATGCAGGCCTGAGTCGAGCCTCAGCCCTGGCTGGTATTGAACTCGCAACCTTGTGGTCTATGAGTGAGTGGCTGCAGTACAGGCATTTAACCACTGCGCCACCAGGGCTGATCCCACCAGAGCTGATCACACTTACCATCTTTGCATTTCTCTTCCACCCCCTTTTCTTTCTTTTCCCATCTTTCTTATTATCCTTCTACGTTTAAAAATAAAAAATATATGTTTTATAAAAAATTCAGATTAAGAGATTTCCTCCCTTTGACATGAAGAAAAAGAAGACATTAATGCCTTTAAAGTGCCCTGTTAGCACAATGGTTAAATGCTGGTATTGCAGCCACAAGGTGGAGAGTTCAATCCCAGACAGGGCTCCAAGATTGACTCAGCCTTCCAGATTTTCGTAGGTTGGAAAAATGAGTCCCCAGCTTGTGGGGGACAGTTGGCTTACAAATTGTAAACCACTTAGAGAGTGCTGAGTTCACTGATAAGCGGTATAGAAATGTAAATGCTATTCCTATTGCTGTTTATTTCTTACTTATTTCTTATTAGGTTAGTTATGGTTTTATCTCCCGTGACCTTCATGATAAGACCCAGTTCCCCTTCTACTACCAGATGATTCCCAGAGAGGAAAGCTTGTACCCAGGGATTATCCAACTCCTCCTGCATTTTGGATGGACCTGGATCGGTCTCCTTGCTCCGGACAATGACAATGGAGAAAAGTTCATGAGGACCCTGACTCCTCAGCTCACCCAACATGGGATTTGCCTGGCCATCTCACAAATGCTCCCAGAGATGACTGTCCCTAAAGTGGATTTCACCATCGATCTGCTTCTCAGGTGGAGACAAATGAAGGCCTTGGTTTGCTATGGAGACACTCGCTCTTTAGTGGAGAGTATATTACTTCTAAAAACTTTACTTGAGCATATGGTAAAGCCCACTGAAGGGAAGGTCTGGATCACTACCGCTTTGTGGGATCTCAGCTCAAAGTTCTCCAAAGGCCGTTTGCATTTCCAGCACAATCAATTGTTCATGTACTTCTCAATCCAAATGAACAGAAGGCCCAAAATTGATCAGCTTGATGACCACAACACCTTGGCTTACCAGACTAATCTATTTAAATGTTTTTATTTAAAGTATGTGCTCTCTATGAAAGGACGGTGGAGATGTGAGCAGATAGAAGATTTCCCCCTGGGCATGCTTGAAAACAGCATGACTGGAGATAGCTACCATGTTTATTACAGTGTCCTGGCCATGCTGCATGCCTTCCATGCCGCATTCTCAGCCAGGTCCAAGAGAACCACAATGGCAGACAGCAGGTCAGACCTTCCCCAGCTACAACCATGGCAGGTATTCCCTTTTCCATCACAGATCTCTCTAGAGGTAGGAAGAGCTACAGGTATCAATGCTTTGTGGATTTTGGATGATACTGTTCTTTACTATGTGGCCAACACCGCTACAGATAGTTTTTGGTTGGTTTGGCAGGACCAGAATACCCCAGCTTACACCATCCTTGTTCTGGAAATGAACTGGGGGGGTGGGGTGGAGGTCTCACTCATACCTCCATGATTGAACACCACTTTACCCAATTGGGAAACCTCTAGGTTGGGGAACACAAGTTGCTTGTGTCCCAATATTAGGTCATATAGAGATGATCCCTGAGAAGACTTGCTTTTCCCACTAATTCCAAGAGAAAATTGGAAGGCCGTGCTGGTGAACCAAGGATCCAGCTGTACTGAAAGAAATGCATTTCTGCCTCATACCCATGGAGGCCAGAATCTGAATAGAACAGGAACCTTGAGCACATTGACTTGTACTTTTTAATATAGTATCCTAAACATTGACAAACCACTCATGCCTTTGCATTATTATGGATGAATTTGACTTTAGGGAATTCTAATTAGCTCAGTTAATTAACTCTGGGGTCTTTATCCCTGTTTATAGCTATTTCAAGTTGTTGAATTTATTGGGAAATACACACACAGATGAGACAAACTTTCATTCACGCATATGCCCAAAAACTCAGGAATAAAGGGATTAGCTGTGATAATAGACAAGAGGTCTTCGAATGCATGATAATTACCTGAATGAGGCTGCTCCTTATGATCAGTTGATTCCTTGTAGACCCAAGCCACGCGGAACGGGATGGGGGAAGTGCCTGAAGGTTGGAGCTAAATCAAAATTCAGAGTGATGTGAAGGGGTAAGAAGGAAAAAGAAAGAAAGGAGGGGGGAGGAAAACTGAATTTTGAAATCAGGATTGGTAAAGAAAGTGAACAAAGTATAAAGAAAAAGGAGATGCCTATGATTTCTAGAAAAACAGCCCAAATTCAAGCAAAACCCAAATGCAAACAAGAAGACCATCATTGGAAACAAGTGCCAAGACGATGGATCCTAATAGCAGGATTTTGGAAGCTCTAGAGAAGATGGAAAGGAACTTTAGGCAAGAGCTGAAAGAATCGAGACAAGAAATACGAGGTGATTTCAAAAGAGAAATAGATGGTTTAAAATCTTCAATCAAAACATTAAATGAAGATATGAAAGAAATGAATTCCAAAATGGGAGCATGTCAAATTAGAATAGATGAATTAGAGAACAAAACAAAAGAAATAGAAACGATTCAAAGGGATGAAAAATCTGATGAGAGAAATCAAGCAGAGAAGAAGATGTTTGAAGATAAGAGGCTTGAAAGAGAGATCTGATGAAGACTTGTATGAGACTATTATACCCTTCTTGGCAGAGGTGATAGAAGTATCAGTTCAAGTTATGGAAATGGAGACAGAATAAATCTTCTGAATAAATTCAGTGATTGCTAAGAAAAGAAACCTCCCAAGAGACATAGTAGTATATTTTCTAAAGAGAGCATATAAGAGACAAAGTGAATCAAGAAAGTTTTAGGGAGGAAATGCAGATAAGAGATTTGGATATAAAACTTTTCAAGAATATACCTCCAGAAGTATTGAGGGGGAAGAAGAGATTATGGTATTTTAAGAAGACAATTGCAAGTAAGAGGGATAAAATATAGGTGGGATATGGTAGAAGGCATTATATTCACATGGAAAGGGAAGATTTACAAAATTAATACACCGGAAAAGATCAAGAAATTCCTGAGAATGCTGAAAGATATGGAAGAAAGGAAAGAGTCTGGAAGTAGAGGAGAAGATATCGGACAAGATGAATGTAAAGAAGGAAGAAGAGGGGGAACTAAGAATATGCAAAGTCAAGAAGACAAGAAAGTGTATCAAGTGATAGAGGGAAAGCCTGATAAGAACTATGAAATACCGGATTCAGAAGAAGACAAAGAAGAGGGAGAACTATTGGATGAGGCAAGAAGATTAGAGTTCACAGAAGAAGATATGGTAGAGACACAAATTGGTATTGAAATAGAAGAAGAATTGGGAACTTTAACATCAAGATAGTTGGTTAAAAGACAAGTGATGAAAATGACAAAAATAATATCATGGAATGTAAGGGGGATGAACTCTCCTCATAAAAGAAAACAGATCTTTCATTTATTGGAGAAAGAAAAAGCAGACATATTATGTATTCAAGAAACGTATATAAGAAAACAAGAAGTTAAATATTTGAATAATCCCAGATTGGGGCAAATGTATGTATCAGCCAGAAAGAAAAAGAAAAGTGGTGTGGCACTTTATATTTCTAAGAACATCCCATCTAAAGAAATTAGCAAAGATGAAGAGGGAAGATATGTCATGGCAGAAATTAATGTAAATGGGAAGTGTATATTGATGATAGGTGTTCATGCACCGATAGAAAATAAGGCCAAATTTTTTAAAACACTGAATCAAAGATTAGTGGATTTAAATTATGAGTACATTCTAATGATGGGGGACTGGAACGCCATAATCAATCCAATGATCAAGAAAATTAAACAAAATCAAGGGAAGCTTCCTCAATCTTTTTTCACAATGGTAGACTCTCTATCATTGATTGACCCATGGCATCAGAAAAATAAGACCTCCAAAGAATTCACATATTACTCTGACCATCATAAATCAGCATCAAGGATTGACATGTTCCTTACTACATTGAATCCATATAATGAAATTGCAGAGGTTGATATCAAATCAAAGAAAATATCAGATCATAATTTGATTGTACTAGGTTTGAAGCAGAGAAAAAAGGACTTATCCTGGTGACTTAATGAAAATTTACTAAAAGATGAAAAAATCATTAAACAAACAAAAGAAACTTTGAATCTTTTCTTCAAAGAAAATTTAAATAAAGAAACTGATTTGAGAATATTATGAGATGCCAGTAAGGCTGTGATGCGGGGCTTTTTCATTCAGAAAAACAGTGAAAGGCGAAAACTGGAAAGTAGGAAGCTGGAAGAACTAACACAACAAATCCATAAAAAAGAAAAAGACTTAATTGAGAATCCAGGAAAAAAGGAAATAGTAAAAGAGATCAAAATGCTACAGGTACAACTATCTTCTCTAACAGTGGAAGAGATAGGAAATAAATTAAGACTCGCCAAACAAAAACATTTTGAACAAGGTAATAAACCAGGGAAACTACTGGCAACCAAATTAAGATGCATTATGAGAAAAGAGAATGATACTAGAGGTCAGAGATGGGGGAAAGAAAATAACAGACTTTAATGGAATTTGAAAAGTTTTTGGGAAATATTATTCGCTTTCATATAAAGAAGGACACAAAGATTAAAGTTTTTATGACAATCTTGAAAAATATATTGAACAACATAAATTAAGCAATTTAGAAGAAGACCAAAAATTTAACCTAGATGCAAACATTTCTATAATGGAGGTAATAGAAGCAATAAAGGGTCTGAAGTCAGGGAAAGCACCAGGTCCGGACGACCTTACTGCAGCATACTATAAATTATTACTGGAGGAATTAAGCAGTTGTGTTTATCAGTTGGATCCGAGCAATATATAAGAATCAACAAGCACAAATTATAGTGAATGGGGAAAGATCCAACTACTGTCAAATTTCAAAAGGAACAAGACAAGGATGCCAGCTATCGCCTTTGCTATTTATACTGACTTTGGAAGTATTGTTGAACCAGATAAGAGAAGACGAATTAATCAGAGGAGCTCAAATTAAAGGATATAAGTATAATGTTATGGCATATGCGGATGACTTAATAATCATTTTAGAAAATCCAAATGAAAACATTGTTCATCTTATAAAATTAATCCAAGAGTATGGAGGATATGCAGGCTTTAAGATAAACAATACAAAATCTAATATTTTAACATTGAATATGAAGGAAAAAGGAGAATTAGAGCTAAAAGTGAAATCAGGTTTCCAAATCAACATGAAAGTAAAATATTTGGGAATAACAATTACAAAGAAAAACATAAGCTTATTTGACCACAATTATATACAAGTATGGAAGGAGATTAAACAGGATCTACAAAAATGGATGAATCAAAGCATCTCATTTATGGGTAGGATTTCAGTTATTAAAATGTCAATCTTACCAAAAATATTGTTTCTATTTCAAAACTTACCAATTCTGATTAATGATAAACAGTTTAAGAAATGGGAGGACAAGATTTTAAAATTCACGTGGGCAGGGAGGAAACCGAGGATAAAAAGGAAAATTTTAAAAGATGGAAAGGAAAGAGGTGGATTGGGAGTACCGGACTTTAAACTATACTATTATTCTTGTGCTTTGGATTGGATATGTAATTGGTCAACTTTTGATGATAATAAAATACTAAATTTGGAAGGATTCAACAAAATTTACAGTTGGCACCTGAATATTTTTTGCTGAATATAGTAGAAGGGGAAGACAATAGTAAACACCTAAAATTTATTCTGTATGCGATTACAGCAGCTAGAATAATGTATGCCCAGAAATGGAAAGAAAAAGAGGTTCCAAAAATAGGTGAATGGTTGACTAAATGTACGGAAATGATGGAATTGGATAAACTGACAATAGGTTTGTGGTTTTTTTTTTGTGGGTTTTTTTCGGGCTGTGTGGCCATGTTCTGAAAGAGTTTCTTTCTGACGTTTCGCCAGCATCTGTGGCTAGCATCTTCAGAGAAAACTGAAATGGAAAAGCCTGGTTGTATATATACTGTGAGACCCTGGGTAGGGAGGAGTGGTTCCCAGGTGAACTGTGTGTTGTTCTGTGTTGAATAGGTATTGTTCTGTGTTGATGGCATCGCTTCAGGCTATGCAATCCAGGATATGTCTGCTGTTCCCATGTAAACTGTGTATTGTTCTGTGTTGAATAGGTGTTGTTCTGGTGTTAATGGCATGGCTTCCAGGTGAGGAATGCAATCAAGGAGATTGTCTGCTGTTGTCTGCTGACCCTGGTTGGTCTTCCCTTTGCATTTGCTGAGTGCAGATTTTCTTATTTTGTAGGACTGGTAGCCATATCTTGTTTACTTTAAGAGTTTCTTCTTTCCTGTTGAAGTTGTCTAAGTGTTTATGGATTTCGATGGCTTCCCTGTGCATTCTGACCTGATAGTTGTTGGCATGGTCCAGAATTGCAGTGTTTTCAAACAGCATTTTATGCCCAGGATGGTTTATAATGTGTTCTGCTACTGCTGATTTTTCTGGCTGGCCCAGTCTGCAATGTCTCTCATTTTCCTTGATTCGTGTTTGGACACTGCGTTTGGTGGTCCCTATGTAGACTTGTCCGCAGCTGCATGGTATGCAGTAAACTCCTGCGGCTGTGAGAGGGTCTCTCCTGTCCTTCGCTGAGCGCACTCCTCCCTACCCAGGGTCTCACAGTATATATACAACCAGGCTTTTCCATTTCAGTTTTCTCTGAAGATGCTAGCCACAGATGCTGGCGAAACGTCAGAAAGAAACTCTTTCAGAACATGGCCACACAGCCCGAAAAAACCCACACACACACAAAAAAAAACAACACCTATGGATGCCGGCCATGAAAGCCTACGACTAAACTGACAATGTTTATGAATAATAGGTATAAAGCAGGATGGGAAGAAGATTAGAATTGTTTAATTAATTATTGTAAAGAGAGATGGTCTAACTGAAGGAATGGAATACACGAATAAGGGGAAGATAAGAAATTAAGATGTATTAATATAATGTAAATTATGGAAAGTTTACAAAGTAACACTTAAAGAGCAGGTGATAAAGACGACGATGGATTAAATCTCTTAGTCTTACTAGAAGCAACTATCAAATATGAATAATGCAATGTATGGTACTAAAGGACACATAAGGAAGAATAATTTATAATAATTTGCTTAAGTAACACTAGAGCTGAAGAAAGTAGGGAAAGATTAGAAGATAGAAGACATGTGCTGTATAGTTTAGGTAAGATTGTTGTATAAAGTGTAATATATTTGTAATTACAGTTATAAAAAATAAAAAAATAAAAAAAATTCAGAGGGATGTGAAGGACACCCAAATTTCAAACTAGCACACTAAACAAAGGGATTTTTAGTCTTTAAATAGACCTGATCTAAGGCTAAAGCAAAGGTTGGTGCTGAACTACAAAGGATTCTCAGATTTCTATAGTAAAGATTACTTTGATATAGATAGATTGGAGGGTGTAGATGGTCTTCTCATTGAGCTTTGCCAGAAGACATCCTGTGGCTGTAAATCACTTTAATCTCCCATGTAAGGTGTGAATCTTTGCTGTTTGCAACTTCCCAAACTAGACGCTTTGATCTGCAAATTGGCTGTACCAATGGGAATGCAGTGGCTCAAGCGGTGAAGACGCTGGCTTTGTTGATGGCAAGATGGGAAGGTTGGCATTTCGAGGCCCGGGTGCTGTGTGATGGGGCGAGCTCCCATCACTAGTCACAGCTTCTGCCAACCTAGCAGTTCGAAAGCACGCAAATGCAAGTAGATAAATAGGTACCGCTTCAGTGGGAAGGTAAACAGCATTCTTTGCAATCTTTATGTGATGGTCTCACTTTGAATCAATGGCAAAGTCAGCATTTCCGCTTAAGAGTCATATCAGAGAATCTACATACCCAGAACTATGGGAAACAATCCGTTTTTCACAGCATTTCTCATAACAGCATCAGCTAACAGTCTCTTTCACAGCCAGGCATCAAAACTGGCCTTCTGTAGTCTCCTTGCATGCATACCACCCAGCTTTCCCTTTAACATGTTTGTTTCAGGGAGGACTAGAGATGCATTGCTATTAGTGCATTAATTATGAGAGCAGATCATTAAACAGATCGATTATAAGCACTTAGAAAGGGATGCTGTGATCACTAAAAGTCAACATGGGTTTCTCAAAAAACCCATGCCAGATTATTCTCTTTTTTTATGGAGTCACAAGTTGGTAGATGAAGGGAATGCCTTGGATGTAGTATGTCTTGATTTCAGTGAAGCCTTTGACAAACAAGTCATGCCAGACTAATCTTATCTCTTTTTTTGATTGAATCATAAGCTTGGTAAATGAAGGAGGTTTCCATCCTGCTAACAGATGCTGAGGTTACCTTGCCCAGCCAGGCATCAAAACTGGCCTTCTACCAACACCTTGCATGAAAACCTGGCACTCCTCTTTCCTTCCTGTCTGAAAGCCCATGACACATTTGTTTTTGGGAGGACAAAAGTTGCATCAGCTTGATTTTTTCTGGAGGAAAGTCCCTGAAACGAGTGTCATAGGATCATAATGTCTGAAGAGACCACATGGGCCACCTAGCTTTCTACCAATGCTAGAAAAGAAAAGAAAAGAAAATTTCAGCGGGGAGGGGGGGGAAGAGTATTTATTTGAGGACAAAGTCCTCATTTTGCGTCTCACCCCTGCTACACCCCAGCGTGGGGGGCTTACTAAAAAGTGTGTGTGGCTGTTTAAGGAGAGGTGAATTGCAATGCCTTCCTCTTACCTAAACTATGAAACACAACCTCCCTGGTACACACACACACAGAGAGACATGTTTTATTAGATTAGATATTGCAACTTCTCCACTCTCCTTTCCACCATTTAGAAATTTCGCAGGATGGCTAGTGGGTCCTGATTTCTGTGTGTCAACTCAAAGTTTCCATCCCTGGGCTCTCCAGAGAATGATGAGAGAAAAACTAGGCAGTTTCCACCAGTTTCCCTCAAATGGGTGCCTTTGAGATCTGTAGGATTACAACCTCCATCATCCTGCAGACATTGCAATTGATAACCCAACACATCTAAAAACAATCAGGCATGGAGAGATTGATCTATTGACCTCACTGCTAGACTTCTGTAAATTCCCAAAAGGCATTACAATGGTCAGCAGGTTAGAAGAAGGGGATGAAGAGGAGGAGGAGGAGGAGAGAGGAGAGGAGGAAAGAGGGATGGGAAGAGGAGAAAGAGGGTGCATGTATGAACCAAATGATCCCACCATTAGGGTCCCCAGATGGTGACTCATGGTGGAACCAAAACAGACCATGCTAAGATAACCAAGACTTCTCCTTGTCCTTCCAGCTTCACCCTTTCCTGAAAAATGTGGGAATCTACAATGTATCCATGGATGGAGTGTACTTGAACAGAGACGAGGAACTGGATGCCAATTTTGATATCTGGAATATGATGGTGTGGTCCAATGGCTCAATTGCCAGAAGGAAATTTGGAAGTCTAGAGAGGCATGAATCTCCAGGCCAAAACCTCAAGATTGAGGAAAGTGCCATCATGTGGCTCAAAGGAATGAACCAGGTGAGGAAATGGATGTGTCCAATTTGGTACCCTTTCAAAACTTCAGAGGAGGATCAACATGTCACCTGAGGGACAGTTTCAGGGCTACACAAGAAATCACATGGCACAAAACAGCTCTGCTGGCAGCAATGACTTATTAATGAGCAACACGTTGCCCCTTCCAATGCAAGGGAAACCTTACTCTGTCTAAAGGTAGGGCTGGCATCATATAAACCAGGAGTAGGCAACCTTTCCCCTTTAAGGGCCGAGGGACTTCAGCTCCTCTACAAAACCTCCAGCAAAGCCATTTTTCCATGATTGACATTGGAACTCCTTCCTTCCCATCTGAAGGCATCCAATTTGGTTAGATCTGAAGGGCAGGTGTGCAGAACCTTGTTGCCAACTCTCAATATCTCTACCCATGGTTTTTTGCACTGCAAATTGAAAATGGGTTTTTCCGCAGGCCTCAGTAAGTGATTGGGAATGACCAGCAAGGGATTGAGGCTGCCTTCTTCATCCAAAACACATCATATAAACTAAAGGCCCTATCACCTGGAAATGGGAGTTGCCTATGGTTTAGCTGTGTTTTCTCTTTCCAGATCCATGACCCATTGCTCTCCAGTTGTATCCTTAACACTTTCCCCTTCTTCTCTTCATGGGCAGAGCCTGCCCCATGCCACGTGTGTGGAAAGCTGCCAACCTGGATTGCACAAGGCTGTTCGAGAAGGAGAGCCCATCTGCTGCTACGACTGTCTTCCTTGCCCGGAGGGGACCTTCTCTGCACAGAAAGGTAGGAGGTTCTTTCTAAGATTCACTGATTCTTAAAGACTGTGGAATGAAGATGGCTTCGTAATGGTGTTCAGCAGACAGAAGCAGGGTCTCGCTTCCACCTCAAGAACAAACAAAGGTCAGAATCTGTTGGAAAACGTATATATTGCATTCTCTTTCCCCGCTCTCATTCTAACTGTCAATGTTAAGTGGTAGTATAAACTGTCAGTAACTGCCTCCTCCAAGGAGCTTATCGCACATTTAAATTTTTACCTGATCTGTTTTAAAAATAAATGCGGGTTGTGTCGCAAGAGGTTTGCCACAGAAATCGCCACCCAAGACCATCCTGGAGCCATCCCCATTCCTGGAGCCGCTCTGGCGGCCATTTTATCAAACCAGAAAACTCCCGCCTTTGAAAAGAGCGGGGATGGCCGCGGTTGGCATTTCAGTGGCAAAACCCTTGTGATAGGATCCGGATATGGCCCGCATTTATTTTTAAGCCCAATAAGGTAAACCCTAGGGCCTCTACAGATGGGCGGCCATGTGCCGCCCCGAGAATCTAAGGATTGGGGCCGAGGCTGCCCAACTCCTCGGCCCCAATCCACTCTTTGGGAGGCCCTGGTAGGAGCCTTAAAATAGCACTCCTTCCTCAAGCCGCAGAAAGGGCACCAGAAGAGGCTGCACGCACCTCTTCTGCGTCTCTACAGTCGCATCGTGTCCACACGCTGAGACAGAAGGATGTCATCAGAGCGCTCGCTGTCTGCAAAGCCCATTAGTCTAAGATGGAGTAACAGCCTCTTCCTGCTATATCAACACCAGTAAAGATAGGATTTAATTTGTTGTGTATGTATTTATTAAAGTCATTATTGTTTTTTAAACTGCAAACTACATGTTTTTTTTACTCTATTCTTTAGGAACACATATTAAAATATAGCAGGCTTGCACAACATGGCACTGAGATGGGGGCCAAAATTAAAACAGGCTAAACTTCTCTGGGCCACAGATAGGTTTTAATTAAAAAATAATTAAATAATAATATTAAATAATATTAATTATTAATATTAATTTCATCCTCCTCTGCTCAGCCCTCTCAGAAAAAAGCTGAGCAGCAGAGCAACCTTGCCTATCCTTCTCTTCCACCAGACTTCCCCTCGGGAGAAAGCCAAGCAGTGGAGCAGCCTTGCAGGACGGGCGTTTGCCCCTCCTCCTCCTCCTCCATCAGCTGTCAGGCCGCATGTGGCCCCCAGGCCGTATCTTGTTGAGGTCTGAAATATACTCTGACCCACGTTTTTGTTTTGCTGCTCTGCTGATGAAAGCCAAACTCTAAGAAGTTTATCTTTCATCCCTGCATATTTAAGTTTACCTTTAAAAGGGTTAACGCCCCAGGAAACTAAAATTGCATTCCACATAATCACATTGATGTTGGGAGGGAGGGGAATGGTCCCTTTAGAATTAAAAGAATGGACTATATAGTGGACTGAAGAGGTGACAGCCCTTGGTTATAAGAAAGGATCTTCCATGTGATCCAATGAAGGACAGAGAGAGGTGATGCCAAAATCAATCTTTTACTTCTTCTTTACAGATGCAGACACATGCACCAGATGTCCAGATGAACAGCATCCAAACCAGGACCACAATCAATGTGTCCCCAAGGGCATTACCTTCCTGTCCTATGAAGAACCGCTGGGGAAAATCCTGGTTTCCTTTGCCCTTTTCCTGTCCTTAACCACCTGCATTGTGTTAGCAATCTTTATTAAAAACCATGAAACCCCACTGGTCAAAGCCAACAACCGGGACCTCTCCTACCTTCTCCTTGTCTCCCTCCTGCTTTCCTTCTTGTCTTCCTTCCTCTTTGTTGGCCGGCCAAGCAAAGGGACTTGCCTCTTCCAACAAATAGCTTTCATCCTAATCTTTTCCATTGCTGTCTCTTCCATTTTGGCTAAAACCGTCACTGTGGTGCTGGCCTTCCTGGCCACAAAGCCTGGGAGCAGTGGAAAGAGATGGTTGGGGAAAGGTCTTGCAAAGTCCATTGTCATTTACTCTGTGTTTGTCCAAGTTGTCATCTGCTCCATCTGGCTTAGTGCCTATTCTCCTTTCCCTGACTCTGACATGAACTCTCACCCTGGAGAGATCCTACTGAAATGTAACCAAGGCTCAGTGGCCATGTTCTACCTTACCCTTGGCTACCTGGGTTTCCTGGCCACCATCTGCTTCACGGTGGCTTTCCTGGCCAGGAAGCTCCCTGGGGCTTTCAACGAAGCCAAGCTGATCACCTTCAGCATGCTGGTCTTCTGCAGTGTCTGGGTCTCCTTTGTGCCCACCTACCTCAGCACTAAGGGCAAGTACATGGTGGCCGTGCAGATCTTCTCTATCTTGGCCTCCGGTTCTGGGCTCCTGGGCTGCATCTTTATCCCCAAATGCTACATTATTGTCCTGAGGCCTGAGCTGAATATTAAGGAACATCTAATGACAAAAACTAGCCATGGCATCTGATTCTGAAAATATTTTTTTCTATGCCTAGTAACAAAACACACATGCCACTCTTGGGAATATAGCTGCTTAGGTGTTAGTATTCTAACAAACCTTTCTTCCCATTAAAGAACGTACCGTACATCATCTGTGTCCATTAGGAAGGATCTAATTAGAGGAATTTATAATTAGCTCAAATATGCAAGAGTGGGGCCCTAACACCCCGCGTGACCGGAGTACTGTTGTGTATACCAGAGGACTAAGAGATCCCACAATGGATGACGCCAAGACGGCTTCTTCATTTAAGGTCTAAATATTTATTAAAAGGGGAAAACTGCATACATACAAATATCACACACACACACACACAGAGCACACTTAGAAGCAAAGGAGTGAAAGAGGGAATAGATTGAGATGGGCCAGACTACGGGTGATACTCACTTCCAAAGGCTTCTCCAGAATCCGCTGTGGATGTGGATGATAATGATGATGTACAGCCGCCAAAATGGGGGAAGGGATGGCCGAAGGAGCACAAACTTGTCAAGTTAGGCATGGGGTGGAAATGTACAAGATGTATAGAGTTTTCCATGAGAAAGTTTTAAGTGGAAAACAGGATTTAATCTAGCACCAGATGGCTACACAGACGTAAACATAAACTTTCCCATGTATACAGCACATAGACACAGATATTGTTATGGGAAGCAAGAAATCAGAAAGATAAACAATGACATCAATGGATTGCTTAGAGACAGGTCACATGGGTAGATGACACACACAGCTAGGGGCTGGATCAGAGGCTGGACAATGGCTGATCATCCAGTCACAGTGCTTGGTACAACTCACTAGGGTAGGGTTGGGGGCTGGACCAAAGTGTTCTTTGTTTCTTTGTGCTTGTTCCTTCTTCTTAACTTTTGAACAACAAGAAGTTGGAATCCTATGCTTTCGGATCTGCTAAAGATGTAATCTCTCATGGCTGAACTAGATAAGTTCATCACAATGGATTTTACTTAGTTATCTTATTTTCTTTTATATGCATTAATAAAACAATACTTTTGGACTTTACAATGTGTCTTCTTGACTGAGGAAGACAGGATTGCCTGGAGAAGAGAAGCTGAGCTAGTTGATGGTAAGCGATACAAAGTGGCTGTGGATCACAGCAGCCAGCTTTGTCCTGCAGACTCTGCTAGGTGTCTAAGAGCATTACTGCAACACCCATTATCCTCACACTGACAAAGGTTACAGGCCCAGAAAAGGCTAATCTGCCAGAGGACAAAGAGGCCAAATGTCCTGAAGGAAAGGAGACCAGGAGACCAGATGGCGAGTCTGCAAGGTGGCCAAGAGGCAAGACTGTCTGTCTACGACTTCAGCTGCACCAAGACAAAAGAACCATGCTTCAATGTTTGCTGGGAAAAGCAGAGGTGGCTTCAGATCTTCTTCAGATGTAAGTAACACAATTTAATGTTTGCTACAAAGCTGTTTTTGCCTGAAGGCAGAGTGCAGAACGTTTGTCTGAAAATCTCCATTCTACAAACAGCAGAAAACAAGGGAAAACAGCCTGAGAGGCTGGGAATAATAATAATAATAATAATAATAATAATAATAATAATAATAATAATAGTTTTTATTTGTATTTTCCACCTCTCCCTGCAGATCGAGGCGGGATTACAGAGAAATATAGAAAAATACAATATATAAAATGCAATATATAAAATTATGGCAATAATAAAAAAAATCACAATCCATATAGTAAAATCCAATACCCAATCATGTGTGCAGATTGGTCATTGTCTTCACATATCCGGAAGGCCATATCAGATAGTGCAATTAAGCTTCAGAGTTACAATTGGGGAGATCAGGCGGATAGGCCCTCCGGAAGAGCTCTGTTTTAAGCACCTTCTTAAAGGCTTCTAGTGTAGTAATAAGACAGATCTCTTCTGGCAAGCCGTTCTATAGCTTAGGAGCTGTGGCTATGAATGATCTCTGGGAAGTTACTTTTAATCTGGTATTATAGTATTCCAGTAAATTCTTCCCTGATGTTCTGAGAGTGCGGGTGGATTATGTGGGGAGAGGCATTCCTTCAAGTAACTCAGACCCAAGCCATGTAGAGCTTTAAAGGTAGTAACCAACACTTTGTATTGCACCCAGAAACTAATTGGCAGCCAGTGAAGAGCTTTTAACACAGGTGTAATATGGTCCTCCCTAGTTGTTCCAGCGATCAGCTTGTCTGCCGCATTTTGAACTAACTGAAGTTTCCGAACTTGGTACAAAGGTAGACCTATGTAGAGTGCATTACAGAAATCCAAATGAGAAATTACCAGGGCAAGTACTACTGCTTCAAGGTCCTTTCGGTCCAGGTAGGGGCGAAGTTGGCGATTCAACTGAAGTTGATTCCAAGCACTCCTGGTCATCGCATCCACTTGAGATGATAGCTGTAGAGATGAGTCCAGGAGTACTCCCAAGCTGCGTACTTTGTCCTTCAGGGGAAGTGTGATCCCATCTAGAACAGGTTGACAAAACTCCCTCCCTGGACCGGGGGTACCTATCACAAGCATGCTTTGTCCTGCAGACTCTGCTGGGTGTCTAAGAGCATCATTGCAACACCCATCATCCACACACTGACAAACTGACATGGAGTCAAGATGCACTCTAAGGATAGCACATGGAGTCTAAAAATCGAAGGGTTTATATAGGCAATATCTAGCTTCTGGCTATAGACTTGATGGCTTGGTTGAAGCCTGGACAAAGGCGCTTATTGCCTGGGATTTGTTAAGTGAAGGTGTGAGGATGACCTAAACAATGTACTTGGATCTTGACACAATCAAGAAGGGAGGCTAGAGAAAAAGGGCATAGTTAAGTGTAATCACAGGAGTAAGACTCAGGACAAACAAGCACTATTACATTGACATTTAGGGATAATGGTCTTTCCCCTTTAGCAACTCAATTTTCCAGTTGTTTGGGCAGGCCCTCCTGATACCTACCTGACCAGAGGATTATGGCTGACATCCCACAGAGCTCAGTTCGGGGTCATAGAGAGAACTCCATATGTCCCAAAATATTATTAAAATCATATATGCTAACACCCTGATTTCATGTTTCTTCAGTATCTAGTTAATTGCACACTTAAATAAACTGAAACAAAAATCCAACAAATAGTGATACCTTTATTGGCCAACCAAAATGCACAATATTATACTTGTTGCAAGCTTTCAAAGTTCCACTGGCTTTTTTTTTTTTTCATCAGGCAAGAGGTTACAAACCAAACAGGAAAAAAACCCACTGGAGATGTTAGTCAGATGCCTGCATTTGGTGGTTTCTGTCCTTAGTTAAAATGGTAAGTGGAAGGTAGTATCATAGGGTTGTAAGAGACCCCAAGGATCACCCAGTCCAACCCCATTCTGCCATGCAGGAATTCTCAATCAAAGCATACCCGACAGATGGCCATCCAGCCTCTGTTTAAAGACCTCCAAGGAATGAGACTCCACTATTATTCTTATTGTTATTGCTATTGCTATTGCTATTATTTCTTTCCTTCCCTCTCTTCTTTTTTCCTTGCAAAACCTTTCATTTGCACCTTCCAGAGGATCCAGGCAGTTGTATAATTATTAGAATCATTGCAACAAGGGCCTTCTGGAAGGAGCTTCAAACAAAAAACCCACCAAACAGTGATTATTGGCCAACCCAAATGCACAAGATCCTTGTTGCAAGCTTTTGAAGCTCCACTGGCTTCTTCTTCATCAGGCAAGAGGTTACAAAGCAAACAGGAGAAAAAGCCTGTATTGAGGTCAAACATGCCTATCCAATTCAAGTTTAAGAAGAAAAAAATGTTTTCCCTTGCTTGGAAGTCCCAATTCACCGGCTCACTCTTCAAAGTTCTCCTGTTGCAGCTACAATGTGGAATCTCACAACTGGAGTGGAGGCTGAATTTGTGAAAAAATTTGTGAAAGAATCAGGTGCAGTAGGACATTTTTTAAATCATGTTTTTCTAATCCGGCACAGAAAAATACATTTAAAAACAGCTACAATGGGGGATTGGGGAAGTTGTTGTTTTTCTCCATTTAATGTATAGTATCATTCCCCTTTCTGTTCAGTTTTAATGGGGTAAATTGGTGAGCAGAGTCTTAGGGGAAGAAAAAATTGAGTTAGAGATATCGATATATTCCTAATAAAGTGTTGTAGCAATTGAGTACTCAGATAAAGTAATTTGGAAGCTATCTTTATTTTGTTGAGGAGAACATTAGGAGACCTTGAAGCTGTCTCACTGTTTTTCTGGAATGTATCTTTTCAGTCTCTCAGGATGACAGATTAAACTCCAAACCGATGACAGATTAAACTCCAAAGAGGCACTTTATTCTTCAGTTGCAGTATGTACAAAGAAAACTATATATAATCACCACCGACCAACGACAACCCACACACAATAACAACAATGTGGTCTCTGTTATTTATAGACAATTGCCCTGTAGCCTCTAAGTCCAGCCTCTTCCTGTAACTTTTTCTGTGTCACATGGGGTGATGTTCCCCAAACATAATGACATAATGTGTTTCCAACTGGTCTATGTGTTCCCAGACACATCTTGACTTTGGACACTTTTAAAATGTTTTGAGTCCCAGCTGCAGACAACTTTCAGAGCTAGCAAGCTGTAAGTGATCTGCAGTACCCTCTGCCACTTTCCCACATCTGGACATTTACACTCAGGTTACAAATCCCAACATTCTCCTCCAAATGTATAGATGTGTGGGTCATGTTATTTACAGATTTTGTACTTTAACTCAACATAATTGTGTATTTATGGTGTCATCCCTATCAGACGTGATAGCTGTTCATGTTTTTCTATTGGCAATGCCTTTTTGAGAACATCAGCTATGTTGTCTCTGGTGTCAGTGTACTCTAGATGCACAACTTTGTTCTGGATCATTTCCCTGACATTTTGATACCTTACCCCTATGTATTTTGTTCTGCACTTTAAATTTTTTAGCTTCTGACATTGTAATGTATGATTGTGAATCTTCATGTATTATAGTAGGTTTAGTGCATTTTTTACCTAAGTCTTCAAGCAATTGTCTTATCCACTGTATTTTTCCAACCAGTTCAGACAATGTTGTAAACTCAGCCTCAGTCATGCTCAGAGCTACACAGTTCTGTTTCCTGCTGCGTCAAACTATTGGACTTTCTGCAAACTTTATCAACAAACCCGGCACTGACTTTCCGTCATGTAACTCTGACGCAAACTATCCACAAAACAATCAAGTTGAACCATGTTGTCCTGTATCACCAGCTTTCTGTGTTTATTGTTTTTCAGATACCTTAACACATGTTTCACTGCAGTCCGGTCCTCAACTTTTGGATTGTTCACCTTTCTGTTAAGCACTCGAACTGTAAAAGAAATATCTGGCCTTGTATTGTTTACTATGAACATCAAGCTTTCAACCACACTTCTAAACAATTCTGGTTTGTCAAACTCTTTTGTTGACTCACTATTGGTGTAACCAGGAGTCATTGGACTTTTCACTACTTTTGCACTTTGAAGTCCACATTTCTCAATAAACCTTTCTATCTTTTTTTGTTGACTCAACAAACATCTGTCATCTTCAGTCCACTCTACATCAATCCCTAAGTCTTGAGATTTCCCATATCATTAATCACAATTTTTTTTGCCAATTCTCCGTTTATTGCTTGGATCTTACTCTCTGACTTTGCTGTGACACACAAGTAATCAACATAAATCACTAACATTATATCTCTGTTGGTGTAAACGCACGCATCAGCAATGCTGCGTTTGTATCTTAGTATCACCAACTCTTCATAAATGCAAAGATTCCAACTATGTGCACTTTGTTTCAAACCATACAATGTCTTTTTAACTTGTACACCTTTCTTTTACTGTCCTGTTTAAAACCTAAAGGCTGTTCCATGAACACTTTTTTTAGCAAGACCAGCATTCAAATAGGCAGTTTCAAAATCAAAATGCTTCATCACTTGGCCCTTTTTTGTTGCTAATGCCAAAACCAACCTCAGACTTTCTGGCTTAGCTGTAGGAGAAAATTTTTGTCAAAGTTTTCAAATTTCAAATCTATGGGTACCATCTGGCATCTCCTTTCTTTTGAAAACCCATCTATAATCTATTGCCTTGTTGTTTCTAGCCCTTTTAACATCTTTTTCTATCAATGACAAGTATTCTTGATCCATAGCAGAAAACCACTTTTCCTTTTTTTTTTTTTTTTTTTTTAGGATAACTTTGCAGATCCTTAAAACTCTCAGGCTCATCAGTCACCATTGTATAAGCCCTTATTCTCTGCACTATAAAATGTTCTGGAGGTTTTCTCACTCTCTGAGTCTTCCTGAGTATGATCACCTTTGTTCTATTTCTCTCATCCTCACTTTCAGAACTAGCTTGAACCTCTGTATCTCTTGTTTGCACTGACTCAAACTTACTAGTTGTGATTGGCAACTGAGGTGTTGTTTGTGTCAGTGTAGGGTGTGTTGAAGTACTAGGCTCACTCTCTGGTGATGTTTCTTGTTTTATCACCCTTCTATTTCCAGTACTCATGTCCTTTTGTCCCAATCTAAGAAAAACCTCTTGGTTGGAATTCAACTTTTCCCAAAGTTGGCACTTCTGGATAGCATGATCTCTCCATGACCATGATGAAATTTGTAGCTATTTTCAGAATACCCGCAAACATTAACCTGTGCCATTTAGGCTCACCCTTCTTTTTGAAGCTGGCAGGTACATACACATTTGCATACTGTCTAAACACTCTGTGGCCTGTCATAAAGCATATGAAATGGGTTTTTCTTCACAGCAGAATTCCACACACAATTTGCAATATGATTAGTTGTGAGAATAGCTTTTCCCCAAAGCTGCTCAGGTGCTTCTTCATCTAGCATCATGAAGTTTTTCATCTGCTTTAGGACACCTATTTGTCTTTCTGCCAACTCATCCTCCTTTGGAACTGCAGGGTTTGTGGTGTTGTGACGTATTCCCTTCTGTCTCAACCAATTTTTTAAACTGTTTGATAAGAATTCTCCACCTCTGTCTGTGACCAAAGACCCCACTTTATATTCAAACTACATCTCAACCAAGATGACCCAATCCTTGAAACGTTCTGCTGCTTCACTCTTTTCCTTTAGGAGCATTATATAAGAGTATCTGGTAAAACGTTCCACAATTACCATAAAATAATGATTGTTTCCCAGACTTTTTTCCAAAGAACCAGACAAATCTGTGTGAATAAATTAAAGAGGTCTTTGTGTGGTGCATTTGCTGTGTTTGGCCAAAGGAAAAGCCTTCAACTTTATCCTGCTGCAAACTGAGCATTTTAAGTGATTTGAACAAGGAGACATTTTGAATTCTGGACATACCTCCCCCAACTTCCCAAGATTGGTGAAGCTTGAATGACCCAACACCCAGTGGTAGTAATGTACACAGTCTAAATGCAAAGGCATATTATTGACTATTACACATTCAGCCATATCCACCATAAAATACATTTTGTTCCTTTTTAATGCTTTTGCATAGACCTGACCATTCATGGTAATTACACATCCATCCCCCTTGAAATTCAATGCATATTCATCAGTTGTCAAAGCAGACACACTAACTAAACAGGTAATTTAGGTACACACAATACATAGAATCATAGAATCATAGAATCATAGAGTTGGAAGAGACCACAAGGGCCATCCAGTCGAACCCCCTGCCATGCAGGAACTCCCAATCAAAGCATCCCCGACAGATGGCCATCCAGCCTCTGCTTAAAGACCTCCAAGGAAGGAGACTCCACTACTCTCCGAGGGAGTGTGTTCCACTGTCGAACCGCCCTTACTGTCAGGAAGTTCCTCCTAATGTTGAGGTGGAATCCCTTTTCTTGCAGCTTGCATCCATTGTTTCGAGTCCTAGTCTCTGGAGCAGCAGAAAACAAGCTTGTTCCCTCCTCGATATGACATCCCTTCAAATATTTAAACACGGCTATCATATCACCTCTCAGCCTTCTCTTCTCCAGGCTAAACATCCCCAGCTCCCTAAGTCGTTCCTCATAGGGCTTGCCTTCCAGACCCTTCACCATTTTAGTTGCCCTCCTTTGGACACGCTCCAGTTTCTCCACATCCTTTTTGAATTGTGGTGCCCAGAACTGGACACAGTATTCCAGGTGAGGCCGGACCAAAGCAGAATATAGTGGCACTATTACTTCTCTTGATCTAGACACTATACTTCTACTGATGCAGCCTAAAATTGCATTGGCCTTTTTAGCTGCTGCATCGCACTGTTGACTCATGTTCAACTTGTGGTCCACCTGGATTCCTAGATCCCTTTCACACGTAGTCTCATTCAGCCAAGTGTCCCCCATCGTATATCTGTACTTTTTGTTTTTCCGCCCTAAGTGCAGTACCTTACATTTCTCTGTGTTGAATTTCATTTTGTTAGCTTTGGCCCAACTTTCTAGTCTGCTCAAGTCATTTTGAATTTTGATCCTGTCCTCTGGGGTATTAGCTACTCCTCCTAATTTGGTGTCGTCTGCAAATTTGATAACTATGCCCCCAATACCGTCATCCAAGTCATTAATAAAGATATTGAATAGCACTGGGCCCAGGACAGAGCCCTGTGGCACCCCACTGGTCACTTCTTTCCAGGTTGAAAAGGAGCCATTGTTGAGCACCCTTTGTGTTCGACCAGATAACCAATTACAAATCCATGTAACAGTTACTTTGTCTAGCCCACATTTTACTAACTTGCTTGCAAGAATGTCATGGGGAACCTTGTCAAAGGCCTTACTGAAATCAAGATATACTATATCCACAGCATTCCCTTCATCTACCAAACTGGTAATTTTATCAAAAAAAGAGATCAGATTTGTCTGGCATGACCTGTTTCTCTGAAACCCATGTTGACTTTTTGTGATTATGAAATTATCTTCCAGATGTTCACAGACTCTCTGTTTAATGATCTGCTCCAGAATCTTTCCGGGTATTGATGTCAGACTAACTGGACGATAATTGTTGGGATCCTCTTTTTTCCCCTTTTTGAAGATGGGGACAACATTTGCCCTCCTCCAGTCTGCTGGGACCTCTCCTGTTTTCCAGGAATTCTCAAAGATTATTGCCAATGGTTCTGATATTACATTTGCCAGTTCTTTTAATACCCTTGGATGTAATTCATCTGGTCCTGGAGACTTATATTCATCTAGATTAACCAGATGTTTCTGTACTATCTCTTTACTTATTCTGTGATGAAATTCTCCTATTCTGTCCTCTGCTCCATTATCCTCAAGTTGAGCACCCTTTGCCTTTTCTGAGAAGACTGAAGCAAAGAAGGTGTTGAGTAATTCTGCCTTTTCTCTGTCCCCTGTTAACTTTTTGCCATCTTCTCCACACAGTGGCCCTACCATTTCCTTCTTTTTCCTTTTGCTACTGACATACCCCCAAAAGCCCTTTTTATTGTTCTTAACCGCTCCAGCAAGCCTGATTTCATTCTGCGCTTTAGCTTTTCTGACTTTAACCCTACACGTGCTAGCTATTTGTTTGAATTCCTCTTTGGTGATTTCCCCATTTTTCCATTTCTTATACATGTTCCGTTTAAAACATAGTTCAGTTGCAAGTTCCTTAGTCATCCATCCTGGTTTCTTGAGACACCTCCCATTCTTCCTCCTCATTGGCACGGTTTGAAATTGTGCCTTCAGTATCTCCCTTTTGAGAAACTCCCATCCGTCTTGAACTCCCTTCTCTTTTAGTATTCCTGTCCATGGGATCACCCTCAGTATTTCTCTAAGTTTAGTAAAATCAGCTTTCCTAAAGTCTAGAATGCGTGTCTGACTATGCCTGGCTTCTCCTTTCCACTGTATAATAAACTCCAGGAGGACATGATCACTCCCGCCTAAGGATCCAACCACTTGCACCCCATTAACTAGGTCTTCCCTGTTAGTTAGGATCAGATCCAAAATAGCTGACTCCCTCGTTGCCTCTTCCACCTTTTGAACAATGAAATTGTCTTCGAGGCAAGTGAGGAATTTGCTAGACCTCAAGGATTTTGCCGAGTTTGACTTCCAGCAAATATCCGGATAGTTGAAGTCACCCATCACTACTATATTTCTCCTTTCTGAGTGTGTAGTCATCTGTTCTAGAAAGGCATCATCCAGTTCTTCTGCCTGAGTCGGGGGTCTGTAGTAGACTCCCACAATAACATCCCTGTTGTTTCTTTCCCCTTTAATTTTTATCCAAATGCTCTCCACCTGGCTTCCAGGATTGTTGTCCTGGATTTCTTCACTGGTGTAAATATCCCTGACATATAATGCTAATCCTCCTCCTCTCCTGTTTGGCCTGTTTCTCTTGAAGAGGTTATACCCCTGTATTTTTACATTCCAATCATGAGACTCATCCCACCAGGTTTCAGTGATGCCTATTATATCATATTTGCTTTGTTGCGCTAGGAGTTCAAGTTCATCTTGCTTATTTCCCATGCTCTGTGCATTAGTGTAGAGACATCTAAGACCATATGTCTCCTTTACTTGCTGCCTTAGCACGTTTTTTTGCCTCCCACTGTTGGGTCCCTCTACTGTTTGCTTTGTTTCCTCTATGACAGTTTGACTATTTTTTCCAGTCCTTTTGTCTTCCAGGGTGCTGTCTCCCTTCCCCACATAACTCAGTTTAAAGCCCTCCTGATCAAATTCTTCAGACTGTTGGCAAAAACGTTTCTTCCAACTGGTGTGAGATGCAGCCCATCCCTTGCCAGGAGTCCGCCCTCATGGAACCGCAGCCCATGATCTAAGAATCCAAATCGTTCTCGACGACACCATCTGCGGAGCCAATTGTTGACATCTGCTATCTTCCTCTCTCTTCCTGGACCGTGCCCTTCAACTGGCAGTAGAGATGAGATGACAATCTGTGCCTCCATTTCTTTCAGCTTCTTTCCTAGAGCCTCGTAATCCCTTTTGATGTTTTGAAGGCTGTGTCTTGCTGTGTCGTTCGTTCCCACGTGAACCAAAAGGAAGGGGTATTGGTCGGTAGGCCTGACCAGTCTTCTCAGCCTCTCTGTCACATCTTGGATCTTTGCCCCAGGGAGACAACACACCTCCCGAGACATCTTGTCAGGCCCACAAATCACTGCTTCTGTCCCTCTCAGCAAGGAGTCCCCCACCACGACCACACGTCTCCTACGAGGCTTAGCAGCGACTGTTCCCTGTGGTGGTACTCCCAGCTCTTTCCCTGAAGTCTGTTCATGCTGCTCTTCCTCGTCCTCCTTGGTAAGGGAAAGAGCTTGAAAACGATTCTGTAGCTGCAAGCTCCCAGAACGATCTCTGGTCTCCCTACTTCTACGTGTGACATTCCTCCAGCTGTCTACCTCCTGTGTATGTGGTGTGACGTTCTCTTCCCCAGCAACTTCCACTGTGTGGTCCCTGTCCAACCGTTCGTTCATTATCAAAGTCTTTAGCAAAACCTGGGATGAACACAGTTCCCATGTCCTTTACCTCCCTTGGTGCACCATCACCCAAAGCAAATGAAGGCACATTGGAAGATTTCTTACTCTTCAGGAGCTTAGGTGTGTTTTATTATTGCAGAGTGAGTACGCAGATCAAACACCTGGAAGCCTGCTCCTCTGCTCTGCAAGAAGATCTCTAAGCCGACCATCTTGAAGTTGTTTCTTGCTGTAGAATGTGATCACCCAGCTCCCAGAAACAAGCTGTAGGCAGCAACTAACTCCAAAGAGGCTTTAATTCTTCAGTTGCAGTATTAACCAAGAAAACTATTTATACTCTCATGTAGTTGTAGAATACAGAAAACAAAGAACAAAGAGAGAGAGCAGAACACACATGCTGCATGCTCAGATTATGTATAGACACTTTCCATGCAGCCTCAAAACCCAGCCTCTTCCTGTGAATCCTTCCTGTGTCCTGTGTCATATGAACAATAGTTCCCACCAAACATGATGATCTAATATGTTTACATCTTGTCTTTGTTTTCCCAGACACATCCTGACCTTGACTACCTCCTACATTGTTATTTTGTATTCCAGCTCCAGGCAACATTCTCAGCTAGCTATTGAAGTGACCTATTGTCATTTTCCCACATCTAGACATTTCCCCACAAGTTACATTTTCCAACATTCCCCTCCAAATGTATAGATGTGTGTTATATTGTTTGTTTGCATTATGTATTTTTGTATTTTTGTCATTCCCTTGATTTTGTACTTCAGTTCAATAGCTAGAATTAAGGTGCCATTCCCACCAGCTGTAATAGCTGTTCATGTTTTTCAATTGGCAATGCTTTTGTAAAAACATCAGCTATATTGTCCCTTGTGTCAATGTATTTCAGACACACAATCTTGTTCTGGATCATTTCTCTAACGTTCTGATACCACAAACCTATGTATTTTGTTCTGCACTTCAAATTCTCAGCTTCTGACCTTGCAATGCATGATTGTGAATCCTCATGAAGCACAGTTGGTTCAACACATCTTTCCTCTAAGTCTTCAAGCAACTGTCTTATCCATTGTACCTCTGCAACCTGAATTTCCCGTTCTGACTTCACTGCGACACACGTCATCGATGTAAATCGCCAACGTCACATCTCCCTTGGTGTAAACACACGCATCAGCAATGTTGAGTTTCTACTCTAGTTTCACCAACTCCTCATGGATGCAAAGATTCCAACTCTGGGCACTAGTTTCAAACCATACAAAGTCTTTCTCAACTTGTACACACTCTTATCACTGTCCTGTTCAAAACCCAAAGGTTGTTCGATGAACACATTTTCCTCAAAATTAGCATTCAAATAAGCAGTTTCAAAATCAAAATGTTTTACCACTTGACCCTTCCTTGCTGCTAATGCCAAAACCAACCTCAGGCTTTTTGGTTTAGCTGTAGGAGAAAATGTTTTGTCAAAGTTCTCAAACTTTTGCTGTGCAAAACCTTTTGCCACCAACCTGGCCTTATATCTATGGGTACCATCCGGCATCTCTTTCCTTTTGAAAACCTATCTAGAACCTATCACCTTGCGATCCTTAGGACTCTCAACAATCTCAAAAACTTCCTTATCTACCAATGACATGTACTCCTGATCCATAGCAGAAAACCACTTCTCCTTCTCCTCCTCAGGATAACTCTGCAAATCCTTAAAACTCTCAGGCTCATCAGCCACCACTGTACAGGCTCTTGTACTCTGCACTACAAAACTCTCTGGAGGCTTTCTCACTCTCTGAGTCCTCCTTGGTAGGATTACCTTTGTTCTACCTCTTTCATCCTCACTGTCAGAACTTGTCTGAACCTCTGTATCTCTTTTTCTCTTTGCCTCCAACTTTCTAGTTGTGGTTGGCTGTGTCTGTGTAGGCTGTTCTGAAGTACTAGGCTCACTGTCTAATGATGTTGTTTCTTGTTTTACCACCCCTCCATTTCTAGTACTCATGTCCATTTGTCCCAATCTAAGAAAAACCTCTTTTTTGGAATGCAGCTTCTCCCAACCCAAGTGCTTTTCACAGTTGGCACTTCTGGATAGCAAGATCTCCCCATGACCAAGATGAAATCTGTAGCTATTCCCAGAATATCGACAAACATCAACCTGTGCCATTTAGGCTCACCCTTCTTTCTGAAACTGGCAGGTACATTCACATTTACATATTGTCCAAACACTCTCAAGTATTTTAAGTTAGGTGGTCTGCCATAAAGCATATGAAATTGGGTTTTCTTTACAGAAGAATTTCAAACATGATTTGCAAGGTGATTTGCTGTCAGAATAGCCTCCTCCCCACAACTGCTCAGATGCTTCTGCATCAAACATCATGCAGTCTTTCATTTGCTATAAGGCACCTATTTGACTTTCTGCCAAACCATGCTCCTGCAGAACTGCAGGGTTGTGGTGTTATAACGAACTCCCTTCTTTCTCAACCAGTTTTTCGAACAATGTTGCCTGGAGCTGGAATTCCCCACCCCTGTCTGTGACCAAAGATCCCACTTTGTACTCAAATTCTCTTTCTGTGATCCACGATTACCATAAAATATTTGTTGTTTCCCAGCCTTATTTGGAAAGGCCCCAATAAATCTGCACGGATATATTCAAAAGGTTGTTTTGTTGTGAGTTTGCTGCATTTTGCCACAGGAAAAGCCTTCAAGTTTATCCTGCTTCAAACTGAACATTCCAAATGATTTGAACAAGGAGACATTTTGAATTCTGGGCACACCTCCCCCAATTTTCCAAGACTATTAAAACTTGCATATCCCAGCACTCTGTGGTAGTAATGGGAACAGTCTGAATGTAAAGGCACATTATTGACTACTGCACATTCTGCCTTATCAACCATATAAAACATTTTGTCCCTTTTCACAGCTTTTGCACAGACCTCATCATTCATGGTAATTGCACACTCATCTCCTTTAAAATTCAATGCATACCCATCAGTTGTCAATGCAGACACACTAACAAAATGGTTTTGCAATTTAGGTACACACAATACATTATCAAAAGTTATTAGCAAACCCTGGGATGAACACAGTCCCCATGTCTTTGATTTCCCTTGGCGCTCCAGCGCTCTTACTTTTCAGGAGCTTAGGAATGTTTACTATATGTCCTGTGGATCCTGAATCAAGAATCCAGTCCAGATTGGGCTTGTCTTCTTGATGAGTTGCTCAGTCACTGGCTTTTGCCACAGCCACAACACCTCTCCTAATCCCAGAGTCTTTGGGCTGTTGTTTTTGTTTTGCTGCTGCAAATTTTCTGCAATCCTTCTTCAGATTACCAGGTTTCCCACAATAAAAACACTTTCACTCCTTGGACACAGCTGCTTTCTCTGGTTGCAGCTCCCTGGAAGCTCCCTCTGGTGTGTGCGTGGACCTAGGCATGGCTTGCTGCTGCCTCTGAAGTCCTGCCTCAAACCAGCAATGCTGACTTTCTTACAAATCTCTGGAAGCTACCAGTTCCGTTGTAATTTATGCTTCAGGAACTCCCTGAAGACCATACAGCACATGTTCATAGTTCCTTGAGAGACCCCCAGCAAATTATATGCTTTTTGTTCCCTTGGGAGCTGAACACCTCTCATCAGGACTTGATTAAACAAGTCTTGGATGATTTCCAGATGCTTCTCCGGAGACTGACCATGCTGCATCTTGCATGCATATAGTTGCCTGCCCCAAATCATTTTTGACAAAACTGTGCTGGATTGGTGAATATCTTTCAGAGTATCACAGACCTCCTTTGCTGTTGTCTTGTCTCTGACATAATTGATTTGAGATGGAGAAATAGTCAACGAGATAGAAGCTTTTGCTTTTTTATCATTGTCCTGAATTGCTGCAGCAGCCCCAGTCTGAACTATATCCCACAGTCCTTCCCTAATTAGCAAAGATTCAGCGTAGGCACTCCACGCATTATAGTTACTTTCATCTAGCTTGGGAAATTTCATTGCCTCTATGATTAATTAGTACTCAAGAGCCCTTCCACTGTCTATGGTGATAAGACACAGACCACTGTCCATAAATCTTAGCACTCTTGCCTTCCGGCACTGACAGCAACAAAATCACAGCAACAGAATTAGTGCCACTCACTCACAGCCTGTCGAACTCCTGACCTCTGCAGCGCAGATGAAGCAGCCTGGGACCATAGCCTTTGTTGTAGAAACTGAGTATGCAGATAAAGTAATTCAGAAGCCATCTTCACTTCGCTGAGGAGAACATTAGGAGACTTTGGAGCTGTCTCACTGTTGCTCTGGAATGTATCCTTCCAGTCTCCCAGGAAACAGACCGATGACAGGTTAAACTCCTAAGAGGCACTTTATTTTTCAGTTACAATATATACAAAAAAAAACTATATACAATCACCACCAACCAATGACAACCCACACACAATAACAACAATGTGGTCTCTGTTATTTATAGACACTTGCCATATAGCCTCTAAGTCCAGCCTCTTCCTGTAACTTTTCCTGTATCACATGGGTTGATGTTTCCCAAACATAATGACATAAAGTGTTTACATCTGGTCTATGTGTTCCCAGACACATCCTGACATTAGACACCTTTAAGATGTTTTGAGTCCCAGCTACAGACAACTTTCCCAGCTAACAAGTTATAAGTGACCTACAATACCCTCTGCCACTTTCCCACATCTAGACATTTACACTCAGGTTACAAATCCCAACATAAAGTTTCCATTGTAAGCAACTGGAAAAGCCCAAAGCAGAAGCATCTCCCCATTTTCGTTCTGTTTATTAATTTATTCTTTCTCTCTCTATCACCCAAATGTTGTACATTATTACACTTGGGAAAGCTACTTATTTAGACTAATTCCCATTATCTCCCTCCCATCCATCCAGCTAGAGGAGATGCAGATAAAGAGAGCCTTTGGTTGCTTTCATGGCAGGGCTGGGAGTCAGGAGGGCATCCAGAGGCAATTGGACTACAACGCCCAGCATTCCTGGCCATGCTAGCATACAGATTTCAAGAATTATGAAGAATACTTCACGGAAGTGTTGGAGGAACGCACAGTCCCAGGGTCACATGCCCACATGTAACTGGAATGCCCTAAAACAAAAGCATTCTGGAATGATGTTTTAAAACAGATCACTCATATTACTCATATTACTAACCAATCTGTTGGTTTATGTTTTTTTATTAAACATTTACGGCAAAGACAATATCCATTTGAAATATAGATATTTGCTCTCCTTTCTAATATCAGCAGATAGAATGGAAATTGTGCAACACTGGGAGACTGGAAATCCCAAAATGGAAAACTGGTGGAGAAGGGTATGGGATCTTTGGTTGCAAGATAAATTCTCATACAAAATTCAGTCCTGTATTAATTATAGGGAAAATGCCATATTCCAAGAGAATTGGACTGTCTTTCTTGATGATAGAAGCATTAATCTACATCAACTGAAACCTCCAGCTTCTCATGCCGACTCTTGGAAAGATGTGTTGAATCATGGTCATCTCATCTTCCCGGATTCACATGCAGAGACATCTACCTGTTCATAAGATTTTTACATGATTGTACACTCCTGTAGCTGCAGCAATCGAAATATAATGGTTGATTGTCTTTTCTTCTAAACTTTGTATTGTTTGTATTGTTTGTAGTTCTGGATTTTTTCAATAAAATAGTTAAAAAATATCCACTCATGTTCTACTTGTAGTCTATCCCTTTCACACGTAGTCACATTGAGACAGGTGTCCCCCCATTTTATATTTATGCATTTGATTTTTTGCCCTAAGTGCAGTACTTTACATTTCTCAATGTTGAAATTCATTTTGTTAGCTTTGGCCCAGCTTTCTAATCTATTAAAGTCATTTTGAATTTTCATCCTGTCCTCTGGGGTATTTCCCCTATTGTTTCATCCAAGTCATTGATAAAGATGTTGGATAGCAATGGGCCCAGGACATAACCCCACTGGACACCCCACTGGTCACTTCTCTCCAGGATGAAGAAGAGGAGCCATAGCTGATCATCCTTTGGTTCCGTCAGTCAACCAGTTACTAATCCACCTAACAGTTGTATTCTCTAGCCCACATTTTACTATCTTGTTTGCAAGAATATCATGTGGGACCTTGTCAAATGTCTAACTGAAATAAAGATAATGCTATGTCTACCGCATTCCCTTCATCTACTAAGCTGGTAATTTTATCAAAAAGAAATCAGATTAGTCTGGCATGATTTGTTTTTGAGAAACCTATGTTGACTTTTTGTGATTATGGCATTCCCTTCTAAATCTTCACAGACTCTCTGTTTAATGAACTGTTCTAGAATCTTTCCCATTATTGATGTCAGACTAACTGGGCGATAGTTGTTGGGATCCTCTTTTCCCCCTTTTTGAAGATGGGGACAATGTTTGCCCTCCTCCAGTCTGCTGGGACTTCTCAAAGATTATATCCAGTGGCTCCGAGATTACATTTGCCAGTTCTTTTAATAGCCTTGGATGTAGTTCCTCTGGTCCTGGAGAATTAAATTTATTTAGCTTAACCAGATATTCCTGTACTTTACTTATTCTGTGCTACATTTCCCCTATTGTGTCCTCTGCTCCATTTTCCTCAGGTTGAGTACCCTATTCCTTTTGTGAGAAGACTGAGGCAAAGGCCTGCCGTTTCTCTGTCCCCTGTTACAATTTCTCCATCTTCTCTGCGCAGTGGTCCTACCATTTCCTTCTTCTTTCTTTTGCTACGGACATACCCAAAAAAGCCCTTTTCATTGTCCCTAACCCCTCTAGCAAGCCTAAGCTCATTCTGCACTTTGGCTTTCCTGACTTTACCCCTACATGTGCTAGCTATTTGTTTGAATTCCTCTTTAGTGATTTCACCCCTTTTACATCTCTGATACATCTCCTGTTTAAAACGTAGTTCAGTTGAAAGTTTTTTTGTCATCCAATCCGGTTTCTTGAGACATTTCCCATTTTTCCTTCTCATTGGAACAGTTTGAGATTGTGCCTTCAGTATTTCCCTTTTGAGAAGCTCCCATCAATCCTGAACTCCCTTCTTCTTTAGTATTCCTGACCACAGGATCACTCATTACCTTCTTCCCTCTATAACACGTTGACTATTATCTCCAGCGCATGATGTACTCCTGCCTTCCAAAATCCTTTCCAAGATACTGTCTCCCTCCCCAACATGACTCAGTTTAAAGCCCTCCTGATAAAATGTTTGAGACTATTGGCAAAAATGTTTCTGCCAACTGTTGTGACATGCAGCCCATCTCTTGCCAGAGCTTCCCTCTCATGGAACCACAGTCTATGATCCAAAAATCCAAATCATTCTCGGCAGCATCATCTACAGAGCCAGTTATTCACATCTTCTATTTTCCTCTCCGTTCCTGGACCATGCCCTTCAACTGGGAGAAGAGATGAGATAACAACCTGTGAATCCAGCTCTTTCAGCTTCCCATCCAAAGCCTCATAATCCCTTCTGATATTCTGAAGACTATGCTTTGCAGTATCATTGGTTCCCACATGGACTAAGAGGAAGGGGTAATGGTCAGTAGGCTTGACCAGTCTTGGCAGCCTGACTGTCACATCACCGATTTTTGCCCCAGGGAGACTACACACCTCCCGGGACATCTTCTCAGGCCCACAAACCACAGCTTCTGTACTCCTCAACAAGGAGTCCCCCACGACCACCACACACCTCCTCTGAGGCTTAGCAATGGCTGTTCGCTGCGGTGGTACTCTCAGGGTCCCCTGCACTGTCCCTGAAGACTGTCCCTGTTGCTCTTCCTCTTCATTCTCGACAAGCGAGAGAGCTTCAAATTGATTCTGTAGCTGCAAACTCCCAGAACGATCCCTGGTTTCCCTACTTCTGTGTGTGACATTCTTCCAGCTGTCTACCTCCTGTGTGCATCAAGTGACATCCTCTGCAACAACTTCATCTGTGTGGTCCCCGTCCAAGACTGTTCATTCCGCTCTGTCCAGGAACACCTCTCGCTCCCTAATATGCTGAATTGTAGCTACCCAGGCCTCTAGCTGCTGGACTTTCTCTTCCAGAAGGGCTACCAACTTGCACTTGGTGCAAGGGAAGTTTCCCACATCTCCAGGCAAGAAGACAAACATCCCACAAGAATTCTTAAGTAAGCAATGAATCAGGACTGTGGGCTTCTCCCTCGAAAAGTCCCCCGGTAAAGACCTGCGTAATGGGCCTGTTCTATTGCCCTTTTCACCAGGCTCTGTCAGTGAACTCAATCAACTGGGTTCTGACTCTATAGAGAGCTCCTCAATGCTACCTTATTCTGGAGGCAAGTCTCTGACTCTCTTCCTCCACTCAAAATGGCTGCCCAGAAACTGCTTTCCTTCTCCTTTCTGGCAGGAACTCAGGAAGGAGACTCCATGTCAGACCTATGTGCATGGTTCTTTCATGATGATATGATGGCATGGGAATATAACAATATAACTCTGTGATAACCTGATGATAATAATAATAATAATAATAATAATAATAATAATAATAATAATAATAATTTTTATTTATATCCCGCCCTTCTGCCAAGCAATCGGGGCAGCGTACAACATTTACAACAACAAAACAAATAGCATCAACTCAGATCCCATCCCTCCTTCCCACCCCCACCCAGACCCAGCCCTCAAAAACAAATCAAACAAAGCAATTTAAAAACAATTGTTAAAAATATACAATGTACAATATAAAATGCTATATACAATTTAAATACATAATAGCGTTGTTGCTGGGGAAGATGTTGCTGGGGAAGGGTTTTAAACTCTTCCCGGTCTCTCCAGCCGCGTTCCAGTCACAAGTGTGTTGATGGGGAAGGTGTTGGTCCCCGGCGGCCCCAGCGCCTCCGCCTCGGCCTCCCGCTCGCGTCGCCACCACAGCAGCCAAGGCCCTGCATCCTCCAAGTGTCCTCCGGCGCCTCCCTGCTGAGGAGATGGTGCCTGGGTGGGGGTTTTATCCCCAGCCCGAGTCCTCTGCAGGAATGGCCCCAGGTGCAGCTGCTCAAGTCCCGCTGGGAGGGGGGAGAGATGTTACCAGCCAAGGCCCTGCGTCCTCCAAGTGTCCTCTGGCGCCTCCCTGCTGAGGAGATGGTGCCTGGGTGGGGGTTTTATCCCCAGCCCAAGTCCTCTGCAGGAATGGCCCCAGGTGCAGCTGCTCAAGTCCCGCTGGGAGGGGGGAGAGATGTTACCAGCCAAGGCCCTGCATCCTCCAAGTGTCCTCCAGCGCCTCCCTGCTCCCTGGTGAGTTATCGGGAGTATGGATGTGGGAAATATCAAAGTGTATTGTATATTAATCATGTGTGAGCTCTTGACATGGGAACAAACAGATCCAGAGATGTATGGAGTTCATGAATGGCAGTCCTGCACACCCTCTGCACACTCTCACCATAAATCAACAAGGGTTATGGGCCCAGCACGCTTCCACTGTGTTTTGTGGGGATGCAAGACACTGCTGGGATTCATCAGCTGTAAGTAAAGAAGCATATTTTTTTCTAAAGCTGTCTATGCCGGAAGCACTGTGAGCTGTGTGTTAACATCTACATAAAGCCGCTGGGGGAGATCATTCGGAGGCATGGAGAGCAGTGTCATCAGTACACTGATGACACCCAGATATACTTCTCCATCACCAGATCATTGACTCAGACTTCAGATGGTGTCTCTCCTCTCAATGACTGTATCAGAGCGGTAATGGATTGGATGAGGAAAAACAGATTGAAGTTAAATCCAGACAAAAGGGAGTACTAACAGTCACAGGCCTGAAACCAGGTTTGGGAATACAGTCTCCAGTCCTGAACGGAGTCACACTCTCCTCTAAGGACTGTGTTCGCAGTTTGGGGGTACTTCTAGACTTGTTGCTTTACATGACTAGTCAGGTGAATGCGATGGTCAGGAGTGCCTGTTACCAGCTTCAGCTGATACGCCAACTGTGCCCTTATCTGGACATGAGGGATCTGGAAACTGTGGTGCATGCTCTAGTACAGGGGTAGGCAACCTTTCCCCTTTAAGGGCCGAGGGACTTCAGCTCCCAGAATCCCAGGAGCTATTGACCAACATGGGACTATTGGCCAACATGGCTGAGGCTTCTGGGAGTTGAAGTCCCTCAGCCCTTAAAGGGGAAAGGTTGCCTACCCCTGCTCTAGTAACATCACATCTGGACTACTGCAACACACTCTACATGGGGCTACCCTTGTGCCTAACCCGGAAACTGCAACTGATGCAAAATATGGCAGCCAGGTTAATCACTGGAACATCGAGGAGGGAGCACATAACACCAGTGCTTAAATCCCTCCACTGGCTGCTGATTAGTTTCCGGGCACAGTACAAGGCAGGGATAAGCAACCTTTCCCCTTTAAGGGCCAAGGGACTTCAGCTCCCAGAAGCCTCAGCCATGTTGGCCAATAGTCCCATGTTAGCTAATAGCTCCTGGGATTCTGGGAGCTGAAGTCCCTCGGCCCTTAAAGGGGAAAGGTTGCCTACCCCTCACATGGTTGATAAGGCAGAATGTGCAGTTGTCAATAATGTGCCTTTGTTCATTTAGATCAGGGAGTTTTTTTATTGTTTATATTGTATATTTGTGAGTATGTTATTTTATGTTTGTATGTTTGTATGTTGTTTTTGTTTCTGTTTTGTGTTTTTAATTTTCAATAAATAAATTTTGTAAAAAAAAAAAATGTGCCTTTATATTCAGACTGTGCCCATTACTACCACAGAGATATGGGATATGCAAGTTTTAATAGTCTTGAAAAACTGGGGGAGGTGTGCCCAGAATTCAAAATGTCTCCTTGTTCAAATCACTTGGAATGCTCAGTTTGAAGTAGGATAAAGTTGAAGGCTTTTCTTGTGGCCAAACGCAGCAAACACACAACAAAATGACCTTTTGAATGTATCCATGCAGATTTATCAGGGCCTTTCCAAAAAAGCCTGGGAAACAACAAATATTTTATGGTAATTGTGGATTGTTTTACCAGGTACTGTTATGTGATGCTCTTGAAGGAAAAGAGTGAAACAACAGAGTGTATCAACGATTGGGTTAACATGATTGAAAGGAAGTTTGAATACAAAGTGGGGTCTTTGATCACAGACCGAGGTGGAGAATTCTTGTCAAATTCATTGAAAAAATTGTTAAGAAAGAAGGGAATTTGTCACAACAACACCAACCCTGCAGTTCTGCAGGAGGATTGGTCGGCAGAGAGAAGGATAGGTGTCTTAAAACAGATGAAAGATTGCATGATGCTAGATGTGGAGGCATCTGAGCAACTGTGAGGGGAGGCAATTGTTGCAGCAAACCATATTGAAAATCGTGTCTGGAATTCTGCTGTAAAGAAAATCCCATTTCATATGCTTTATGGTAGACCACCTAACCTGAAATACCTCAGAGTGTTTGGGCAGTATGCAAATGTATATGTGCCTGCAAGTTTCAGAAAGAAGGTGAGCCCAAGTGGCGCAGGTTGATGTTTGTGTGATATTCTGGTAATAGCTATAGGTTTTGTCTTGGTCATGGGGAAATCTTGCTATCCAAAAGTGCCAACTTTGAAAAGCACTCAGGTTGGGAGAAATTGCATTCCAACAAAGAGGTTTTTCTTAAGTTGGGGCAGTTGGACATGAGTACTAGAAATGCAGGGGTGGTAAAAAAAAAGAATCAGCACCCTCAGACAGTAAGTCTAGTACTTCAGAACAGTCTACACAGACACAACCAACCACAACTAGAATGACGGAGACAAAGAGACAAAGAGATACAGAAGTTCAGATGAGTTCTGACAGTGAAGATGAGAGAGGTAGGACAATGATGTTCTTGCTTAGGAGGACTCAAAGAGTGAGAAAGCCTCTAGAGCGTTTTGTAGTGCAGGGTGCAAGAGCCTGTACAGTGATGGCTGATGAGCCTGAGAGTTTTAAGGATCTGCAGAGTTTTCCTGAGGAGGAAAAGGAGAAGTGGTTTTCTGCTATGGATCAGGAGTACATGTCATAGTAGACAAAGAAGTGTTTGAAGCTGTTGAGAGGCCTAAGAATTACAAGGTGATAGGTTGTAGATGGGTTTTCAAGAGAAAAGAAATGCCGGATGGTACCCATAGATATAATACCAGGCTGATGGCAAAAGGTTTTGCACAGCAGAAGTTTGAAAATTTTGATAAAATGTTTTCGCCTACAGCTAAGCCAGAGAGCCTGAGATTGGTTTTGGCTTTAGCAGCAAGGAAAGGTCAGTTGGTGAGGTATTTTGATTTTGAAGCTGCTTATTTGAATGCTTGTCTTGAGGAAGATGCGTTCATGGAGCAACCTTTGAAGCAGACTGCAAGGAGTTGGAATCATTGTATACATGAGGAGTTAGTGAAACAAGGGTACAAACACAGCATTGTTGATGCCTGTGTTTACACAAAGGGTGACGTTATGTTGGTGATTTACGTTGATGACTTCTGTGTTGCAGCAAAGTCAGAATGGGAAATTCAAGCAGTGCGGAAAGAATTAACAAAGAAATTTGTGATTAAGGATTTGGGTTCTCTCAGAGCCTACCTTGGGACTGAGGTAGAGTGAACTGAGGATGGTAGATATTGTTGGAATAATGGTCCTGTGAAAATGCACAATGTGGTGAATGGCAGCAGCCATGATGACTGAGCATTTGGCCACTGCTGAGTCATGCAGCATCAAGGCTGATGAAACAGGCTGATGTAACAGGCTGATGAAACAGGAGGTGACATAATGGCAGGGAGTCACCTGGTGCTGGAAAGCACAGCAAGTGCTGCAAAAGGGCTGCAAACATGCTGTGTCATGATGATGATTGACAGGTGTCCAAGAGGAAGAGGCAGGGCTAGAAAGCCATGTGGAGCACTGGCTATATAAGGGACAAGCCTCTGGACACACATGTGGGTTGACGTGGGTTGATGGAGAGTGTTGGAGAGTGCGTTGGTGTATTATTGTACATAGCCTTTGTACATAGAACTTCTGAAGATTAAAAGCCTCTTAGTGAGACATCTGCTGAGTCTCTCTCTGCTCTGTCTGGAGTGGAAAGGAGTTTTCCTGCAACTGACAACGTTGCTTGCTTCATTGAAGACAGTCTGGATCCTGGTGCTTCACGTTACGTGGTTCTCACGTGCTGCATCACCACGCTAACAGATATTTGTTGAGTCAACAGAAAAAGATAGAAAGGCTGATTGAGAAATGTGGACTGCAAAATGCTAAAGTAGTAAAAAGCCCTATGACTCCTGGTTATGCCAATAGTGAGTCAACAAAGGAGTTTGACAATCGAGAATTGTTTAGAAGTATTGTTGGAAGCTTGATGTTCATTGCAAACAAAACAAGGCCAGATATTGCATTTGCAGTTGGCGTGCTTAGCAGAAAGATGAGCAATCTTGGCATGCTTAGAAGAAAGTTGAGGACTGGACTGCATTGAAACATGTGTTGAGGTACCTGAAAAGTAGCAAGGACAGAAAACTGCTGATACAGGGCAACATGGTTCAACTTGAATGTTTTGTGGATAGTTCATTTGCTTCAGAGTTACATGATAGAAAATCAGTGACTGGTTTGTTGATAAAGTTTGCAGAAAGTCCAATAGTTTGGCGCAGCAGGAAGCAAAGCTGTGTAGCGTTGAGTACAGCTGAGGCAAAATTTGGAGTATTGTCAGAGATGGTTAATGAGATACAGTGGATAAGAAAGTTGATTGAAGATTTAAGTGAGAGATGTACAGGGCCTACTTTGGTTCATGAGGATTTGCAATCTTGCATTGCAATGTCAGAAGCTGAGAATTTGAAGTGCAGAACAAAGTACATAAGTGTGAGGTATCAAAATGTCAGAGAATTGATTCAAAACAACATTGTGTGTCTACAGTACATTGACACATGAGACAACATCGCTGATGTTCATACAAAAGTTTTACCCAATGAAAGACATGAACAGCTGTCACGTCTGATTGGAATGGCACCTTAAGTGCAAAATACTAGCTGTTGAGCTAAAATCCAAAACTGTAAATAACATGACACACACATCTACACATTTCAGAGGGAATTGTTGGGTTTTGTAGTCAGAGTGGAAATATACAGATGTGGGAAAATTCTAGCTGTGAAAGTTTTAGCCTGCAGGTGGATTACACGAAAACAACATAGCCAAGGTCAGTGTGTGTCTGGGAACACAAGATGCAAGAAAAAACAGATTAGGTCATCAGAGACTGTGAGAACCACCGGTCACATGACACAAGACACAGGAAGAAGGCTGGGTTTAGAAGCTGTTTAGCAAATGTCTATAAAGGTATCAACCTGGGGGCGGAGTATTGCCTTGAGTGGATTACTGGGCTTGGCATGGAGTTTTCCTTTGTTTTCTGCCTGCTAATGACTGTTCTATAATGTAAATAGTTATCATGTTAATTCTGCAACTGAAGAATAAAGAACCTTCTTTTGGAAGAGAATTTGATTTCTGGTCTGGTTTCATGAAATGCTGCAAGCTGCAGGGAGCTACAGATCCAGAGATGTATGGAGCTGGTGAATGGCAGTCAGGCACACACTCTGCACACTCTCGCTATAAATCAACAGTTCTAATCTCTGGAGCAGCAGAAAACAAGCTTCTTCCATCCTCATTGTGACATCCCTTCAAATACTTAAACAGGGTTATCATATCATCATCTCTTCTCCACACTAAACATACCTAGTCTCTTCTTATAGGGCATAGTTTCCAGACCCTTCACCATTTTGGTTTCCCTCCTCTGGATACACTCTAATTTGTCAACATCCTTTTTGAATTCCAGTATTCCAGGTGAGGCCTGACCAAAGCAGAATACAGTGGCACTATTACTTCCTTTCATCTAGATACTATACTTCTATTGATGCAGCCCAGAATTGCATTGGCCTTTTTAGCTACCGCATCACATTGTTGACTCATGTTCAGCTTGTCTACTAGGACTCCTAGATCCCTTTCACATATAGTCTTTGAAACATAACCCTTTCAGTTAATCATATAAAAACTTTCTAATATAATTTTTTTAACATAACTGTGAACTCTACATTGGGGGATCCCTACCAACTCTAGGATCCTATGTATTCCTGCATGGCAAAAAGGGGGCTGGACTTGATGGCCTTTGGGGATCCCTTCCAACTCTAGGATCCTATGTATTCCTGCATGGCAGGAAGGGGGTTGGACTGGATAGCCCTTGGGGTACCTTCAAACTCTAGGATGCTATGTATTCCTGCATGGCAGAAAAAGGGGGTTGGACTGGATGGCCCTTGGGATCCCTTCCAACTCTAGGATGCTATGTATACCTGCATGGCAGAAAGGGGGCTGGATCTCTTCGGGGGATCTCTTCCAACTCTAGGATCCTATGTATTCCTGCATGGCATGATGTTGTTTTTGTTGGTCTGTTGTTGTTCCCCACCTCAATCCATAAGGAGAGGCAGGGATGCCATGTTGTAACACAGCCCAACTCTGGCTTGAAGTATGCTGTAGGTTCAGAAGTATGAGACGGACCACTCAGTCCTGGTCTTGAGAAAGGCTGCTTTATTTAAGCAAGTGAGACAGAAAATAGCAAAGGATAGGTCCATAAATCACACTCCAGTTCCAAGCAAGTTAACATAAACAAAGAGAGAAAGGAGCCATACATACATATACAGGCCAGGCAGGGCTGCAAGCTTGTCTGCAAGGCATAAATCTTTTGTATGCTAACGTCTTATATATCATTATCCTCTTCTACAAGCTTCTAGAAAAAAATCATATCATCTAGCCTGCAAAGTTTTGTTATGATGATTGGTTTGATATAAAGACCCCTTTGGGTCTCTGTCATAGCCCTAGGCAGAAAGGAGCCTTCACCACCATAAGCTCAAAATGTGAGCCTCAGATAGGCACTCCAAACAGAGCCACATCTGCATTTACAACCATTTGTAGATCAAAAAGACCAGGCTTAGGAGCTGCAGAGCAGGACATTCACACCTAGAAGATTTATGAATGCCAGCCAGGATGTGTCCAGCTGAAGATGAGATAACATCAGCTCCTATCTCCCCTCTTTCAGAAATTGTCTACTTCAAAGCTTAGCAAACGGAATCCTTTGATATACAATAGCAATTCTTCGCCTCAGGCTAGGTTTAAGGGTATAAATGCTCCCCAAAATCTCAGGCACAGGGAGGTCTGGATAGATTTCATGGTGCCCTGTGCCATTGTGATCTCTAACTAGAGTCTCTGGCTCGACCCATTGTCCTTTTTCGGTTGAGACTATCCATCCTTATTCATTGTTGGAGCAGCCTCCTCTCAGGTAATTATCACTGTTAGAAAGCCTTGTGTTTCCTATCCAAGCTAACTACTTTACTCCTGAGTTCTTGTGTGTGTGCATGTATGTTAGGTGTCTTTGTATGTTTGAATCCCCAAATAAATTACAATTCATTGGAAAGCTTTGCCTCTATCAGTTTCTTCCCTAGCCACCTCCATAAACAAAGGATAAAAGATCCCATAGAAAACTTGGACTTTAGTAATTCCCCAAGTTCAAGGTCTTTATTACAGTTTGGGGCCAAGGAAAGTGGGAAGACGTTCCCATGTCAAGTACCAAGTTGTTTTCCAATTACTATGTGTAAAGGTGAGCTGCAACATCTTCTCTTTTGGCCCGGGGATGCCATTCCTCCCTCTCCCATTCCATCCAAATGCAAGGGAGAATTTTCCTTGACCCATTCTCTAACTAGGTCAACAAGGCCTATAATGCAAAATGCAGCCTGAACCAAAATTTCCTCAAGCCATAAGCCCCAGGCCCAACACATGAACAGACCCAACTCCATCACGCAGTGTCACCCATTACGGTCCACATCCCCCTAGTGATACCACTGTTCCTGATGTAATGTTGAGGATGTGCAGTGATTTTTCTTTTTCTTTCTTTCTTTTCTTTTCTTTTCTTTTTTACCATATCTAGGCCACTAGCTCTGAGTGCGTCTTACTGTTTTTGGGGTGACTTTGGGCCCTTGCAGACTGCTAGAAATAGTGCAAATTGAGGGCACTTTAACTGTCCTGGCTCAGCACTGGGGAATCATGGGAATTGTATTTTTTTCTGAGACATTGAGCCTTCTCTGTCAGAGAGCTCTGGTGCCACAATAAACTACAGTTCCCATGATTCCCTAGCACTGAGTCAGGGCAGTTAAAGTGGACTCAATTTGCACCATTTCAGGCAATCTGCAAAGGCCCAATGTTTTTAAATTTATTGCAAAGGCTTTTTCATTGAATCTGTTTGGTACCTGTCTTGGGTCTGACTCCAGGAAAAGGGTAGCATATATATGAAATGAAATGTTATAGAGCATATAACATTGATTTGGAAAGTATTTTGTTTCATATATATGCCACCTTTTTTCCCCAGAGGGGAAATATACTATAACAATATATATATAAAAAAATAAAATAATCTACCCAATGTGTTGGAAGATAAACTCAAACTGACAGGCTTTTTGGAAAGCTCTCCCTTAGATGTTAAGGAACTTAGAACTCAGTGGAACAAAAGGTTTCTTTGTCCTGTGCAAAGTAACCAATGGCCTAAAACAGCTTTGGACCTCAATGGTTAGTTTGCACAGCAAAAGTGCCACTTTCAGCCAATTCTTTGGACCTCACAAACATGTCTTCCTCCTCCCCGCCAGCTGCACCCTTGTGCCTGGAGAGTTCTGAACATGGCAGAGATAATTATTTATAATTATCTTGTTGATTTTGTTTTCTTTTTTTGCAAAAGTTAGAGTTTTCCCCAGAGACTGCTTTTGTGATCCAGAAATCTGATGCGAGAGGTGGCAATTTCATGCCATGAGCCTGAAACAGAAAAAGGATAAATACTACTTGCACCACGGAGACTTTTTTTATTTCGAAGGGGCTGAAGTTTTGGGAGGGGCAGAGATGGTTCTGGTGTTGCTCCTGATGGTAGCAGGAGGTGCCTTTGCCTCAGAAGACCTGGCTGAAAGAGCATAGGTTGCCGACTCGCTTTTGCCCATAACAGCCAAGACTCCAATGCAAGAGGACCTTCATGGCCAAGATGATCCTGATTCTTCCACTGCACCTCCTTCTCCACTCCTCCACAGCCTGGAAGATGATGACTCCAAAGGCAAAGTGCTCTCTAAATGTAGTAAGAGATCCACCAGAACTTTTCAATTTTTACAGGCCAGGAGATCAGCTCATTGGTGGCATCTTTCCTACTCAGACATGTGTGATTGGACCCAACTCCTTCAATGCCCCTCCTTACATTTACATGAAAAGGTACACAGTCACACAGAGATTATGGGCCTTTGCCGACTGCCAGAAATAGTGCAAATAATGATGATAATAATAATAATAATAATAATAATAATAATAATAATAATAATAATAATAATAGATTTATATATAACCCGCCCCTCTGCAAAGCAACCAAGGTGGCGTACAGCAATTAAAACAATACAAGCAGTTAAAACTGTCAACCCAATTCCCTAACCCACCCACCCCTTAAAAATAAATTAAACTATAACTGTATTAAAATGACAAGATAAAACCATGACATACATGAAGACAATAGCAACAGGTAGTAGCAGCAAAAGGAGGGATGGGTAAACAAACCTGAGATTGTGTTTATAATAGTATTTATATTATATTTGAGTTGAATTTGAATTTGAATTTGAGTTTGAGCCGGGAGGTTATTCTGAGAAGGCCTGCAAATTGAGTCCACTTTAACTGCCCTGGCTCAGTGCTAGGGAAACATGGGAAGTGTATTTTTTTCTGAGACATTGAGCCTTCTCTGTCAGAGAGCTCTGGTGCCACAATAAACTACAGTTCCCATTATTCCCTAGCACTGAGTCAGGGCAGTTAAAGTGGACTCAATTTGCACTATTTCTGCAAAGGCCCTCTGTGTCTAGTCCACCTGGAACCAACTTAGGAGGCTTTGGGGGAAGGGTCATGGGCTACTGGCTTGCACCTATCTCTGGTTAGTTGTGCACCCAATCTTTATGGGACGGGTGATATGAGTCGAGATAAGAGGATCCACTGGTGGGTGTCCTAGTCTCTGAAGTAGCAGAAAACAAGTTGGTTCCATTTTATCCATGACATCCCTTTAGATATTGAAAGGTGGCTATCAGATCAACTCTCTGATCTCCTTCTCCCTAATTCAAAATGACCTTAATAGATTAGAAAGCTGGGCCAAGGTTAACAAAATGAATTTCAACAGGAAGAAATGCAAAGTACTGTACTGGGGGGGGGGGGGAATGAAATGCATAGATATAACATGGGGGATACGTGAATTAATGAGACTACATGTGAAAGGGATCTAGGAGTCAAAGTAGATCACAAGTTGAACATGAGTCAACAGTATGATGCAGCAACTAAAAGGGCCAATGCGATTTTAGGCTGCATTAATAGAAGTATAGTATCTATATCAAGAGAAGTAATAGTGCCACTCTATTCTGCTTTGGTCAGGCTTCACCTGGAATAATCCTGTGTCCAGTTCTGGGCATCACAATTCAAAAAGGATGTGGAGAAACTGGAGCATGTCCAGAGGAGGGTTATTAAAACAGTGAAGGGTCTGGAAACCATGAATCCCTATGATGAACGACTTAGGGAACTGGGTATGTTTAGCATGGAGAAGAGAAGATTATGATATGGTAGCCCTGGTTAATTATTTGAAGGGATGCCATGTTGAGGAGGGAACAAGCTTGTTTTCTGCTGCTCCAGAGACTAGGATCTGGAGCAATAGATTCAAACTAGAGGAAAAGAGATTCCATCTCAACATTAGGAGGCACTTCCTGACAGTAAGAGCTGTTCGACAGTGGAACATATTCCCTCAGAGATTGTTGTGGAGTCTCCTTCTTTGGAGTCTTAAAGCAGAGGCTGGATGGCCATCTGTTGAGAATGCTTTGATTTTGAGTTCCTGCATGGGAGAAGGGGGTTGGACTGGATGGCCCTCGGGGTCTCTTCCAACTCTAGGATTCTAGGATTCTATGAATTCATTCCACTTGTCCATAGCCCTCCTGAACTTCCCCTTTCCTGTTATTCCATGTATAATGTATTATATTGCAAATGAATTGATTTGTGATATAGTACCATTTTAAATTTGGGAGACCCAGTCCTCCATCTTTTGGGATTTGTACCAGTATATTTTATTAATCCTCACTTCTTCTTTTTTATTTCCATTACAAAAATTGCTCAATAATGATTTCCAATTTTTCATTCCTGCTTCTGATATATCTGTATTGGCAATATCAAAGATCTTTATAAATTTCATTCGTTGTTTCTTTATATTTCAGTGACCTTGAAAGTTTCCTGGTTTCTTTTATTAAGGGACCTTTCTTGTAGAAGCTTGTTACTTTCATGATTATTACGTCTCTGGGAACCAGACCTTTTTTAAATAGTTGCTGTTCTATGAAGACGCTCCACTTCCAGTTCAAAGCTTTCTAACCACTTCAATATTTCCTTCTTCCAAACCCTTGGTGTTTCGTTTGCCATCTCAGGAAAAGATATGAAGATTGTTTCTTCTGTTACGGTCCATAGCTCTTCACTATAATTGGTCCAGTCTTACTGTATCTTCCATAATAATAATAATAATAATAAATTTTATTTTTATCCCGCCCCTCTGCATAGCAATCGGGGCGGCTCACAGCAGTTAAAATACAATAGATAAAATACATTCAAGTATCCCAATCCCTCCACCCATCCCTCCCCCCCCTTAAGACAGAATTAAACTAGAAAAAATTTAAAACAGAAATCTATAAAAAGAGAATTATAAAATAATGGTGGCAGGGCAGCAGAGAGCATGGGGGGGAGGTTGAGTATTCATTCCTCAAGGAAGGTCAGTCTGGGAAAGCCTGCCGGAAGAGATCCGTCTTAACTGCTTTCTTGAAAGCCGTGAGTGTTGTGATGAGACGGATCTCATCCGGCAGGCCATTCCATAGTTTAGGGGCGGTGATGGAAAATGCCCTCTGCGAGGTCTGTTTCAGTTTAGATTTCGATTGTTGGAGCAGGTTCTTCCCGGCTGACCGAAGGGCACGGGGGGGCTCATATGGGGAGAATGAAATGAATGAAAATTCATTTCATTCATAAGTTTATTAGTTATTGTCTCTGTAAGCGTTTCATTCTTTCTAATTGTTTCCTCTTTAAAATATCGATTGCTCTTAGCTTGACATTCAGTCGGCACCTGAAAAAAACATGTTTTCGTATCTTCCCCTTTGCTATCTCCATTCTTCTTCTCTTCTGGCGGGGTGCCCAGATTTTTCAGCTTCGCTCCACCTTTTTGCATGGAACCTGTGGAACCAAATGTATTTTTCTCCATTTCTTGTTCTTTATTATGAACCCCAACATTCTCTTGTGACTCTGATCTTTTTAAATGAGCAAAAGCTTTATCTGAAGGATGTGTGAATTGCCTTTTCCAAATTCAAGTTGTTTGTTTCAGTTCTCTTTTTCGACTTTTGGACATCAGCCAACATATCTAGTTGCTTTTTAGTCTCAAAATGCCAGTATTTGTTGTTGTTAGCTGTCCTCAAGTCGGTTCTTCTCTTTCTTCTCCCCTCTACCTTTCCAAGCATTAGTGTTTTTCCTTCTCATTCTGTGGCCAAAGTATGATAGTCTCAACTTGATCATCTTTCCTTCCAAGGAGAGCCCTGGTCTGATCTGTTGCAGAAAACCATTTGTTTGTCTTCTTGGCTGTCCATGGGATCCTAAGTATGGTTCTCCAGCACCACATTTCAGATGAGTTGCCTTTCTTTCTGTCTGCTTCCTTCACTGTCCAGCTTTCCCATCTATACATGGGGATGATGGGGAATACAGTGGCCTGAACGATTCTGACTTTAGTGCTCAGTTGTATGTCTTTGCTCTTCAGTATGTTTTCCAATTCTTTCATAGCTGCCCTTCCCATTCCTAGTCTTCTTATTATTTCTTGACTGCAGTCTCCATTCTGGTCAATGTTTGATCCTAGACATGGGAATTCTTTAACTCTTTCAATTTCCTCGTTGTCTTGATTGAATTTGTGTATTTCTCCTGTGGTCATTCTTTTTGTTTTCTTTAGGTTCAGCATCAGACTTGCTTTTGCACTTTCATCTTTGACCTTTCTTATTCACTGTTCCAATTCCTGAAGGTCTTCTGCTAATATTATGGTTTCGCCCGCATATCTTAGGTTGTTAATGTTGCTTCTTCCTATCTTCACTCCTCCTTTTTCTGATTCTAATTCTGTTTTTCTTAGGATATATAAGTTAAACAACTAGGGTGATAGGAATTGTTCCCTCGAATTCTGTTCTGACGGTGGCCTCTTGTCCTTGGTACAGATTCCTCATTAGGATTATCAGATGTAGTGGCACCCCCATGTCTTTCAGTGTGTTCCATAGCTTTTGTGATCTATATAATCAAATGCTTTGCTATAGTCTATGAAACACATGCTGATTCTTTTTTTAGAATTCTTTCATGCCACTGTATGTTTGCAATGTGATCCCTAAGTGCCCCTTCCTTTTCTGACCCCCACTTGGACCTCTGGGATTTTTCTCTCCATGTATGGTTGGAGTCTATGCTGCAGAATTTTGAGCATTATTTTGCTTGCATGTGAGATTAGTGCTATTGTCCTATTGTTGCTGCAGTCTTTTGTTTCTCCTTTCTTGTGGATTGGTATGTATATTGAGCGTTTCCAGTCTGTTGGCCACCTCTTTGTTTTCCATATTTGTTGGCGTATTTCAGTTAGCACTAAAGTTGCATCTGTCTTTTGGCATTGTAGCAGTTCAACTGAGATATCATCTGTTCCTGGTGATTTATTTTTTCCCATTCCCTTTATTGCACTTCACTTCTTAGAATTTGGGGGTTCATCTTCATATGGCTCCTCATTCCAAATATCATTCATTCCCTCATTTTTTTTTTTGTATAACTCTTCTGTGTAATAATAATAATAATAATAAAAATAAAAATAATAATAATTTATTTCTATTCCACCCCTCTGCTTAACGCAACCGGGGTGGCTTACAACATTATAATATACATTCATCCCACAGTCCCACCCTCCCCTTGAAATATTATTAAACATTAACAATTTAAAACACAGTTAAAATAATAACACTAATAGACAAATAACAATAACTACAGGGATTAGCAGGATGGGCTGTCTTTTTTTGGTTCAGGAAAGGCCTGCCGGAAGAGATCCGTCTTAACGGTGGTGATATGATGGATCTCACCCGGCAGGCCATTCCATAATCTGGGAGCAGAAGCCGAAAAGGTCCTCTGGGCGGTTGCAGACAATCTAGTTTTTATTGGCTGCAACAAATTCTTCCCAGATGACCTAAGTGTGCAGGGTGGATTATACGGAAGGAGGCAGTCCCGAAGATAGGTTCGACTCAAGCCATTTAGGGCTTTAAAGGTGATAACCAACACCTTGTACTGGGCCCGGAAACTAATAGACAGCCAATGAAGTGATTTTAGGATTGGTGTTATATGGTCTCTTCTCGATGTTTCTGAGACCAGCCTGGCTGCCATATTCTGTACTAGTTGAAATTTACGGACCAAGTACAAGGGTAGCCCTATGTAGAGCGCATTACAGAAATCAAGATGAGAGGTTACCAACACATGCACCACAGTTTCAAGGTTCCTAGCTTTCAGGAAAGGGCTCAGCTGGCGTATCAGCCGAAGCTGATAACAGGCACTCCTGACCGTCGCATTCAACTGATTTATCATCTGAAGCGACAGATCCAGGAGCACCCCCAGACTGCAAACACAGTCCTTATAGGAGAGTGTGACCCCATCCAGGATTGGAAGTTGCACCCCAATGGTTTTGGGACCGCTACTGTAAGTACCTCTGTTTTATCTGGATTCAGTCTCAATCTGTTTTTCCTCATCCAGTCCATTACTGCTTTAAGACAATCATTGAGAGGAGAGATGCCATCTGAAGTCAAAGTTGAAGACCGAGACATGGAGAAATATATCTTGGTGTCATCAGCATACTGATAACACCCGGCCCCATGTCTCCGGATGATCTCTCCCAACGGCTTCATATATATATATTGAATAGCATCAGGGATAAGATGGCGCCTTGTGGGATGCCACAATTAAGCTCTTTCTTTGCAGACCAGCCGTCCCCGAGCATCACCCTCTGGAATCTGCCTGAGAGGAAGGAACGGAACCATTGCAATGCAATTCCTCCAATTCCTAACCTTCTCAGGCGATCCAAGAGGATGTCCATGATCTATTGTATCAAAAGCCGCTGGGAGGTCCAATAGCACCAACATGGTCACCCTATCGATGCCCAGACAAAGGTCATCAGCTAAGGCAAGGGTAGGCAACCTTTCCCCTTTAAGGGCCGAGGGACTTCAGCTCCCAGAAGCCTCAGCCATGTTGGCCAATAGTCCCATGTTGGCCAATAGCTCCTGGGATTCTGGGAGCTGAAGTCCCTCGGCCCTTAAAGAGGAAAGGTTGCCTACCCCTGAGCTAAGGCGACCATGGCAGTCTCAACTCCATATCCTGTCCTTAAGCCAGTTTGAAATAGATCTAGATAATTGGTTTCCTCCAAGATAGCTTGCAGTTGAAGAGCAACCGCCCTCTCGATCACTTTGTTCAAAAAAGGTAGCAGTGAAACTGGTGTATTGCCACCAGCCTCTTTTTATTTCTTCTTGTTCCTGTATTATTTTTTCTCCATAGAGCATCCCTGCCCTCAGTATGAACTTGGCTTTAATTTTTCAGATTTTTTGATAGAGGTCTCTCGTTTTTCTCTTTTTGTTGTCTTCTATTTCTCTGCATTGGTCATTGTAGTATTTCTCCTTATCCCTGCGTGTCAGACGTTGGACAGTTGTGTTCATACTTCTGGCTTTGTTCCTATCGCCCTTTGTCTTTGCTTTTCTTCTTTCTTTTGTTGCATAAAGTGTTTCAACTGTCATCCATTGTTTCTTATCTTTCTTTTTGGACACTGTTAGTGTTTTATTGCTTTTGTCCTTAATTAAGTCTTTGACTTCTATCCACAGTTCTTCAGGTTCCCAGTCGGTTATACTCACGTATCAAATCTTTCTTACATTGTCCTTGAATTCATCTGAAATGTTATCTTCTACTTCCAGTTATGTGGTCTATCTGGTTATTGTGTTTACATGATGTCCAGGTGTCTAGTCTCCTATCTGGTTGTATGAAGCAGGTATTTGCAATGAATAGATTATTGGCCTCACAGAATCCTAACAGATGTTGTCCTGTTTTATTTCTTGTTCCTAATCCAAATCTTCCAACTGTTTTTGATTCTTCTTTGTTGCCAACTTTAGCATTCCAGTCTCCAATGATTAGTTTGAAATCTTGTGATGATCTGTTGTCAGTTTCTTTCTGGACTGCATCATAGAATCTCTCAATTTCCTCTTCATCTGCATCTGTGATTATTTTGATATCTATAGGTTTACCTTGAAGCCTTATTGATAATATACAGTCTGACTTTGAGTTATAACCTTTGACTGCTATAGCTATATCTTTCTTTGGTGTGAAAGCCACCCCATTTCTTCTTGTTTTTTCTTTTCCTGAATAGATTACTGTCCCTTTTAACTCACCATTCCTGTCCCTTTTAATTCACTCACTCCTAGTATTGCTATATTCATGTGTTCCATTTCCTTCTTTAGTATGGGGCAAAACAAATCACTCTGATGCCCAGGAAAATGTCCAGGAAAAGAGATTCCACCTCAACATTAGGAGGAACTTCCTGACAGTAAAGGCTATTCGACAGTGGAACACACTCCCTCGGAGTGTAGTGGAGTCTCCTTCCTTGGAGGTCTTCAAGCAGAGGCTGGATGGCCATCTGTCAGGGATGCTTTAATTGGGAGTTCCTGCATGGCAGGGGGTTGGACTGGATGGCCCTTGTGGTCTCTTCCAACTCTATAATTCTATGATTCTATGATGCACCCCTTCCAAAGGTGGATTGGGGCTGCCACAGCAACCGCATACTGTGGTCCCAATTTGCCTTGAAGCCAGCCGAAAATGGGGCAGCAAAGAGCCACTCTTTTTTAGACCAGCAAAAAGCTGGCTTTTCCCACCCACCACAACCCATGGGCAGCTTTAAGCTGCTCTGTCAGCACACGGCATGTAAACATCATGACATCAAAGTGCCCAGAAGCCAGCTCACATCTCGGCAGCCAGACGGCTTGAAGCAGGCTTCTGGTTGTCTTGTGGATGTCCGTACAGCTTGCCTCCAAGCCAATTGGAAGCCAGCTTTTTATGCCAGTCTGTTTTGCCCAGCAAACTATTTTCTCCTGTTTCATGCTTCTCACGTTCTATGTTCCAGTGTGTGGTATTGCTTCTAACTAGGCTTGTTTGATTGGACATGTTTTCTGTCTGGCCTCCCTCTCTCTAGTTGTCAACATTCAGTCTATTTTTCTTTTCTCTCTCAGTTCATTCTTTAATTAATATTTCAATATTTCAATTCCCACACAATCCAACACATATATTTTCAACTGTTTGACTTATTTATTTTTTTTTTTTTTATAAATCTTGACTTCCAAACAGCTTAACAGGCAGCAAGCCAGCAATTGCAGAAAACAAAAATGCTTTTTATATATCTTTCTTTTCTTTAATTCTGTAATTAGGTAGACCCATTCTATTCTCCTCACTTTCTGATTTGTTTATTAATAATTACTCACAGTCTTTTTCCATTTAGAAGAAGTTCTTTGGCTTTTTAAGCTTTAGCTTTCAGGGGAACAGGATTTCAGCTCTTCACACCATCACTCATGGCTCCTTCCCGCATCTCCTTCCATAAGTTTAATATTGGATTCCATTCTTTATCATTGTTTTAATGAAGTTTTATCTTTAAGCCAACATGTGAGTCTATCCATTTCCATTGTGTCTGCTAATTTGATCAGCCAATCTTCTATCAGAAACAGGTCTTGCATTTTCCAATTCTGTGCATACACAATCCTTGCTGCTGTAATCGTATACAGAATTAATCTCCATGTACCTTTTCAATTTTATCTGTCATGTTAAATTGATATAATTCCAGTTCTAACGGAATCTCTTTGCCTATTATCTTTGAAATTAAATTGTAGATTGTTTTCCAATTTTTTTTGTGATTGGTCATGTCCACCACATATGGTAAAAAGTCCCCACATTCTCATTGCACTTCTAGCATTTTTTGTTCCTGTTTTGTACATTTTATCTAATTTTTCTGGTGTCACATGCCATCTATGTAGCATTTTAAAGTAATTTTCTTTCAAATCTTGGCAATAGATAAATATATTTGTTTTTCCCCCCAGGATCTTTCCCATTTTTCTAATTCATTTGGGTGTCCTACATTGTGTGTCCATTTTAACATTACTTCTTTAATAGTTTCTGTTGGAATATGGATGGGTTATACAGTCATAGGGAGAAATGGAGAAATATGTGTGTGGAAATTTCCTCCTGAGAACAGTGTCGACTGTATCAAAGAGAACTCAACAGCAGGTGGCTGAGAAGTCAAAACATGAGCATAGTTTGAACTGGGAAATAGATAGGCAGTACATCATCATATGAGCTCATGGGGAGGTAGTCACATGGGGGATGATGGACAGCTAGACACATCATACAGGCATTATCCAATCAGCATAAGGTTAACCACCAGAAGGTGGAGTATGGGAAGGGCCTTTGTTCCTTTGTTAATATATGCAAGCACTGTGTTTGTGTGTGTGTGGTTAGCTATGAAGTTAGTTTTGGTTTTTTAGCTGATGAGTATGCTTGGAACTGCTTTTACAATGTAACTGTCACTCCTGAATCTGGAAACATGGATCTGTAATTTTTCTATTTTACAACATCAGCAAGATGTGATCCTATGGTGGATTGTATGTTTTTCTTTTCTTATTTACTTTATGGAACAATAAAGCTCTACTTTAGAACTACAAGAAGTGTCTGCATGCTTTTAGCATGTGAAAGGCTGATGGAGGAAGCTAATTACTGTACTCTACTGTTCTACACACCACATCCAAATATCAACAGAGGCTATGGGCCCAGACGCGTCTTCAGCAGCACTCAAGAAGCAGAGGAATTTGTTGGGGAAGGCAAGACAGAAAGCTTCTGGAACTCGTCAGCTGTAAGTAGAGCAATGCACTTCTACATGTTTCAAAGCGCTGTCTGGCTATTTGGCAGAAAGTAAAGGCTTTTTAAAGAACTGAGTTCTGGCGTGAGCATTTTCCAAGACAGTTTTTCTTCAAAGAGACTGGAGGGTGGAAGGCTGCTAAAAGACTCTTTTGTGTGTCAAGTGTGAGTCACAATGGAAGCAGTGAAATTTTCAAAATTAACAGACACTAATTACCCCTCCTGGTGTATTTACACTGAAACTCTTCTGGTTCAGGAACAGCTTTGAATAATACTTCGAGATGGACTTCCACAAGCACCCACTCCAGCGGATGTGAAGCAGAATGACAGAGCCAGGGCAACCTTATTTTTGGTCCTCTCAGAAAATCAATTAAGTTATGTGACGGAGAAAACTTTGTCTAAGGACATTTGGGATTCCATGAGGAACATACACCAGTCTGCCTCAGCTTTAGCCAAAATGATGTGGTGCAAGAGACAGTATGGGCAGAAAATGGAGAAAGGTCAATCTCCAGAACAGCATCTGGAAGTGATGCGGACTTATTTAAACCAAGTACAAATGAGAAGAGTTGAAATTCCTCCATTACATAAAGCGTTTATTCTTCTTGGTTCTCTTGCATCTGATTATGATAACATATTGCATGGGCTGCAAGGAGTACCGGAAGCACAGATTACCATGGAGCTAGTCGCCTTTAGGCTACTTGTTTTATTGTTTTAATTGCATTGTTATGTTTTAACTCTTCCTTGGTTTAATTCTGTTTTAAGGGGTTGGGAGGGTGGATTATGGGAGGAGGGAACGTTTTTAACTTTGTTTGTTTTAAATGCTGTAACCCACCCCGATTGCCGTGCAGAGGGGTGGGCTATAAATAAAACATTATTATTATTATTATTATTATTATTATTATTATTATTATTATTAAAGCCAACACCGCAGGTTTGAAGAAGGATTACACAAAAAAGCATTAGCAGCTTCGAAGTCCTCAAATGCTTCAGAGGGAGCATCCAGAGAGATGCAGGCGGAGAAGACAGCTGTTTCCAAGGAAAAGATATGCTTCTACTGCAAGAAAGATAAGCTTCTACTGCTGTACTGCACACCACATCCAAATATCAACAGTTTCTTCCTCCAACTCTTGCTCTAATAAAATTTTATAGAATTCAGCTGTCTTTTTCTTCTTGTTCAAAACCTTATAACTTCTGGTCCATTTTGTATCATTCTTTCACTTGGTGGTATGTAAACCAATTACATTTTGTTCTCTTTGCTTCTAGTTCTTCTCTTGATTTAATTTCCATAACATCTTCTTTCAGCAAATATTTATATTTTAACCATTTAATTAATAATAATCATAATAAATAAATAAATAAATAAATTTTATTTTTAACCCGCCCCTCTGCAAAGCAATTGAGGCAGCGTACAAATTAAAACATACAACAGTTAAAAAAAATCTGTCCCCCCAATCCCTAACCCACCCACCCCATAAAATCGAATTAAACCAGTAGAATAATTAAAATATCAAACTAAAACAATTCAGTTATTGAAAACAATTCAATAACTTAAACCTCCAAGGAAGGAGACTCCACTACACTCCCTCGGAGAGTAGTGGAGTCTCCTTCCTTGGAGGTCTTTAAGCAGAGGCTGGATGGCCATCTGTCCGGGATGCTTTGATTGGAAGTTCCTGCATGGCAGGGGGTTGGACTGGATGGCCCTTGTGGTCTCTTCTAACTCTATGATTCTGTGATTCTATGATTCTATGAACTAAACAAAGTCTTTGGCACACCTGGGTTTTTATTTGATTTCTTTCTTTCTGTATGCAGATATTCGAGTGGCCTTAAGATTCACTTCCAGGCCTTCTGGCTTGCCATTCAGGAGTTCAACCAGAATCTCAAATTCTTACCCAACTTTACCTTGGGATATAATGCCTATGACAACTATTTCAATGCCAGGATCACGTATGATTTCTTGCTGGATTTGCTCTCCGTTAAAGGTCAGAGTATTCCAAACTACAGCTGTGGAAGACAGAAGGAACTGCTGACAGTTTTAGAAGGGGCTGATTCTGAAATATCCATCTATATTTCAAACGTATTGGCCATCTACAAAATCCCGCAGGTATGAGTCACCATGGGCTATCATGTCCCTCTTAACCTTCTCTTCTGCAGGCTAAACCTACCCAGCTCCCTAAGACACTTGGTGGTTTCCAAACCTTCCACCTTTTTGGTCTCCCATCTCTGGACATGCTCCAGCTTCACAATATAGCCTTTTTGAATTATGGTGCCCAGAACTGGACATGGGATTATTCTAGGTGAGACCTGACCAAAGCAGAAGGGAGTGGAGATGTCTTGGGCATGTGTCATCCACAGGTTCATCATGAGTCAAGGTAGACTAGAAGGCAGTTAACAACAAATCCAATTTTTTATTTATTTTTATAAAGGATTTTGGAACTTAAGCACTTCCTTCCTCCCAGTCCCCACAAAAAATCCAGTTCTCAAAGCCTAAATCAAAATTTCTCCAATACATTTGTGTAAAACAGGTTTTGTTTTCTATGGGGCCATAAAACCCAGCAACTAAATTCTTTAAAACCTGGTAATTGTACAATTCTTTGATATATGCCTAGACCACACTTATCATCTTTGCATTTCTCTTCCACCCCCTTTTCTTTCTTTTCCCATCTTTCTTATTATCCTTCTACATTTAAAAATAAAAAAATATGTTTTATAAAAATTCGGATCAACAGATTTCCTGCCTTCTACATGAAGAAAAAGAAGACATCAATGCCTTTAAAGTGCCCTGTTAGCACAATGGTTAAATGCTGGTATTGCAGCCACAAGGTGGAGAGTTCAATCCCAGACAGGGCTCCAAGGTTGACTCAGCCTTCCACATTTTCATAGGTTGGAAAAATGAGACCCCAGATTGTTGCGGACAGTTGGCTTACAGATTGTAAACCACTTAGAGAGTGCTGAGTTCACTGATAAGTGGTATAGAAGTGTAAATGCTATTGCTATTGCTGTTTATTTCTTACTTATTTCTTACTAGGTTAGTTATGGTTTTATCTCCCGTGACCTTCATGATAAGACCCAGTTCCCCTTCTACTACCAGATGATTCCCAGAGAGGAAAGCTTGTACCCAGGGATTGTCCAACTCCTCCTGCATTTTGGATGGACCTGGATCAGTCTCCTTGCTCCGGACAATGACAATGGAGAAAAGTTCATGAGGACCCTGACTCCTCAGCTCACCCAACATGGGATTTGCCTGGCCATCTCACAAATGCTCCCAGAGATGACTGTCCCTAAAGTGGATTTCACCATCGATCTGCTTCTCAGGTGGAGACAAGCGAAGGCCTTGGTTTGCTATGGAGATGTTCGCTCTTTAGAAGACACTATATACTTTCTAAAAGCTTTACTTGAACATGTGTTAAAGCCCACTGAAGGGAAGGTCTGGATCACTACCGCTCTCTGGGACCTCAGCTCAAAGTTCTCCCAAGGCCATTTGCATTTCCAGCACAATCAATTGTTCATGTACTTCTCAATCCAAATGAACAGAAGGCCCAAAATTGATCAGATTGATGACCACAACACCTTGGCTTACCAGACTAATCTATTTAAATGTTTTTATTTAAAGTATGTGCTCTCTGTGAAGGGACGGTGGAGATGTGAGCAGATAGAAGATTTCCCCCTGAGCATGCTTGAAAACAGTATGACTGGAGACAGCTACCATGTTTATTACAGTGTACTGGCCATGCTGCATGCCTTGCATGCCGCATTCTCAGTCAGGTCCAAGAGAACCACAATGGCGGACAGCAGAGTCAGGTCAGACCTTCCCCAACTACAACCATGGCAGGTATTCCCATTTCTATCACAGACCTCTCTAGAGCTAGGAAGAGTTACAGGTATCAATGCTTTGTGGATTTTGGATGACACTGTTCTTTGCTATGTGGCCAACACCACTACCCCTGGATAGTTTTTGGTTGGCTTGGCAAGACCAGAGTACCCCAGCCTACATCATCCTTGTTCTGGAAATGACCTGGGAGGGTGGAGGTCTCACTCATATCTCCATGATTGAACACCACTTTTCCCAATTGGGAAACCTCTAGGTTGGGGAACACAAGTTGCTTGTGTACCAATATCAGGTCATATAGAGATGATCCCTGAGAAGACTTGCTTTTCCCACTAATTCCAAGGGAAAATTGGAAGGTAGTGCTGGTGAACCAAGGATCCAGTTGTACTGAAAGAAATGCCTTTCTGCCTCATACCCAGGGAGGCCAGAATCTGAATAGAACAGGAGCCCTGAGCACATTGACTTCAAATAATATCCTAAACATTGCCAAACCATTCATGCCTTTGCATTATTACGAATGAATTTGACTAATTTACTCTGGGGTCTTTATCCTGTTGATATGACGGTAGCTAGAAACAAGAGATTGGCAGAGATAAAGTATTTCAAATTAATTGTTGAATTTATTGGGAAATACACACACACATGAGACAAATTTTCACTCACGCATATGCACAAGAACTCAGGAATAAAGGGATTAGCTGTGATAATAGACATGAGGCCTTTGAATGGGTGCTAATTACCTGAACAAGGCTGCTCCTTATGATCAATTGATGCCTTGTAGACCCAAGCCACCTGGAACGAAATGGGGGAAGTGGCTGAGGGTCGGAGCTAAATCAAAAATTCAGGGTGATGTGAAGGATACCCGAATTTCAAACTAGCACACTAAACAAAGGGATTTTTGGTCTTTAAATAGACCTGATCTAAGGCTAAAGCAAAGATTGGTCCTGTACTACAAAGGGTTCTCAGATTTCCATAGTAAAGATTTCTTTGATATAGATAGATTGGAGGGTGTAGATGGTCTTCTCTTTGAGCCTTGCCAGAAGACATCCTGTGGCTGTAAATCACTTTGATCTCCCATGTAAGGTGTGAATCTTTGCTGTTTGCAACTTCCCAAACTAGATGCTTTGATCTGCAAATTGGCTGTGCCAATGGGAATGCAGTGGCTCAAGTGGTGAAGACGCTGACTCTGTTGATTGCAAGATGGAAAGGTTGGCAGTTCGAGGCCCAGGTGCTCTGTGATGGGGTGAGCTCCCATCACTAGTCCCAGCTTCTGCCAACCTAGCAGTTCGAAAGCACGCAAATGCAAGTAGATAAATAGGTACCACTTTGGTGGGAAGATAAAACAGCATTCTTTGCAATCATGCTGGCCACATGATCACAGAGTAGTCTCTGACAATGCTGGCTCTTTGGCTTAGTAACAGAGATGAGCACACATCCCTACGGTCGGACACAACTTGATAACCTTGTCAATGGGGAACCTTACCTTTACGTGATGGTCTCGCTTTGAATCAATGGCGAAGTCAGCATTTCCGCTTAAGAGTCATTTCAGAGAATCTACACACTCAGAACTATGGGAAACAATCCATTTTTCACAGCATTTCTCATAATAGCATCAAATAACAGATTCTCTTTCCCACCTAGGCATCAAAACTGGTCTTCTGTAGTCTCCTTGCATGCATACCACCCAGCTTTCCCTTTAAAATGTTTGTTTCAGGGAAGAGTAGAGATGCATTGCTATTAGTGCATTAATTATGAGAGCAGATCATTAAACAGATAAATTATAAGCACTTAGAAAGGAATGTTGTGATCACTAAAAGTCAACATGGGTTTCTCAAAAACTCATGCCAGACTAATCTCTTTTTTTGATGGAGTCACAAGTTTGGTAGATGAAGGGAATGTCTTGGATGTAGTATGTCTTGATTTCAGTGAAGCCTTTGACAAACAAGTCATGCCAGACTAATCTTATCTCTTTTTTTGATTGAATCATAAGCTTGGTAAATGAAGGAGGTTTCCATCTTGCTAACAGATGCTGAGGTTACCTTGCCCAGCCAGGCATCAAAACTGGCCTTCTACAAACACCATGCATGAAAACCTGGCAGTCCTCATTCCTTGCTGTCTGAAAGCCCATGACACATTTGTTTCTGGGAGGACAAGAGTTGCAGCAGCTTGATTTTTTTCTGGAGGAAAGTCCATCCCTGGGCTCTCCAGATGACGATGAGAGAAAAGCCAGGCAGTTTCCACCAGCTTCCTCCAAATGGGGGCCTTTGAGATCTGTAGGATTACAACCCCTATCATGCTGCAGACATTGCAATTTATAACCTAACACATCTAAAAACAATCAGGCTTGGAGAGGCTGATCTACTGACCTCACTGCTAGACTTCTGTAAATTCCTAAAAGGCATTACAATGGGGAGCAGGTTAGAAGAAGGGGAGGAGGAGGAGGAGGAGGAGGAGAGAGGACAGAAGAGGAAAGAGGGATGGGAAGAGGAAAAAGAGGGTGCATGTATGAACCAGATGATCCCACCATTAGAGTCCCCTGATTGTGACTCATGGTAGAACCAAAACAGACCATGCTAATATAACCAAGACTTCTCCTTCTCCTTCCAGCTTCACCCTTTCCTGAAAAATGTGGGAATCTACAATGTATCCATGGATGGAGTGTACTTGAATAGAGACGAGGAACTGGCCGCCAACTTTGATATCTGGAATATGATGGTGTGGTCCAATGGCTCAATTGCCAGAAGGAAATTTGGAAGTCTAGAGAGGCATGAGTCGCCAGGCCAAAACCTCAAGATTGAGGAAAGTGCCATCATGTGGCTCAAAGGAATGAACCAGGTGAGGAAATGGATGTGTTCAGTTTGGTACCCTTTCAAAACTTCAGAGGAGGATCAACATGTCACCTGAGGGACAGTTTCAGGGCTACACAAGAAATCATATGGCACAAAACAGCTCTGCCGGCAACAATGACTTATTACTGAGCAACACATTGCCCCTTCCAATGCAAGGGAAACCTTACTCTGTCTAAAGGTAGGGCTGGCCCTCCTGTCTAATCCATCTGTCAGCTCCTCTACAAAACCTCCAGCCAAAGCCATTTTTCCATGATTGACATTGGAACTCCTTCCTTCCCATCTGAAGGCATCCAATTTAGTTAGATCTGAAGAGCAAGTGTGCAGAACCTTGTTGTCAACTCTCAATATCTCTACCCATGGTTTTTTGCACTGCGAATTGAAAATGGGTTTTTCCGCAGGCCTCAGTAAGTGACTGGGAATGACCAGCAAGGGATTGAGGCTGCCTTCTTCATCCAAAACACATCATATAAACTAAAGGCCACAGTTGCCTACGGTTTAGCTGAGTTTTCCCTTTCCAGATCCATGACCCATTGCCCTCCAGTTGCATCCTTAACACTTTCTCCTTGATCTCCCTTCTTCTCTTCATGGGCAGAGCCTGCCCCATGCCACGTGTGTGGAAAGCTGCCAACCTGGATTGCACAAGGCTGTTCGAGAAGGAGAGCCCATCTGCTGCTACGACTGTCTTCCTTGCCCGGAGGGGACCTTCTCTGCACAGAAAGGTAGGTGGTCCTTTATAAGATTCCCTGATTCTTAAAGACTGTGGAATGAAGATGGCTTCGTAATGGTGTTCAGCAGACAGAAGCATGATCTCACTTCCACCTCAATAACAAACAAAGGTCAGAATCTGTTGGAAAATGAATTCTCTTTCCCCGCTCTCATTCTAACTGACAATCTTAAGTGGTAGTATAAACTGTCAGTAACTGCCTCCTCCAAGGAGCTTATCGCACATTGGGAAGAAATACATAAGAAAATGTGCGAAATTATCCAAAAAAATATTCCTCTAAATCCAGAACTGTATTTGTTAAATATAATAGATGTAATAGACAGTAAACTAACTCAAGACGAAAAGCGTGCAATATTATACATGGTAACAGCCGCACGCCTAACTTTGGCAAAATATTGGAGATCCGGAACAACCCCAACGATAATTGAATGGCAAACCAAACTTTATGAATTAATAACAATGGACAAACTATCAATGTTTATAGCTGGGAGAACTTTTCAACAATATGATAAAAAATGAAAAGAGATACTGCACAAACTAGAAATGAAGTAAGGTAATCAAGACAATACAATATATTTTTTTTCCTCTTTTCTCCATTTAGTAAGAAGTAAATGAACAGTTAATAGTTTAAAATGATGGTGTAAAATGATGGTGTAAAATAAGGTCACTGATATTCTTAGATACATGTAGGTTGTAACAAAACAAAAACAAAAAAAAGAAATTCTTTTTTGTGGAAAAAACAATTAATATATATATATATATATATATATATATATATATATATATATATAAAAGAAAAAGAAATCGCCACCCAAGACCAGCCTGGGGCCATCCGCACTCCTGGAGCCACTCTGGTGGCCATTTTATCAAGCCAGAAAACCCCCACCTTTAAAAAGCGCAGGGATGGCCCTGAGCGGTGATTTCGGTGGCAAAACCCTTATGATAGGGTCCGGATGTGGCCCGCATTCATTTTAAAGCCAGATCATGTAAACCAGTTTATTTTAAGTGTGCAATTAGCTCTTTAGTCTAAGATGGAGTAACAGCCTCTTCCTGCTATATCAACAACAGTGGCGCATTGGTTAAATGCCTGTCCTGCAGCCACTCACTCATAGACCACAAGGTTGTGAGTTCAATACTAGCCAGGGCTCAGGCTAGACTCAGGCCTGCATCCTTCCCAGGTCGCTAAAATGAGTACCCAACTGTTGGGGGGCAATGAGCTTACAGTTGTAAACCGCTTAGACATCCCATAGCGAGATATGAAGCGGTATATAAATCAAGCTGCTTTGCTTTGCATTTAGTTTGTTGTGTATGTATTTATTAAAGTCATTATTGTTTGTTTTTTAAACCGCAAACTACATGTTTGTTGTTTTTTGACTTAGTCTTTATTCTTTAGGAACACATATTAAAATATAGCAGGCCTGCACAACTTGGCAGTAGATGGGGGCCAAAATGAAAACAGGGTAAATTTCTCCGGGCCACAGATAGGTTTTAATTAAATAAGAATAAATAAGAATAAGAATAATAAGAATAATAAGAATAAGAATAATAAGAATAAGTAGTAGTAGTAGTAGTAGTAGTAGTTTTATTTGTATTTCCCACCTCTCCCTACGGATCGAGTAAATAATATAATATAATAATATAATATTGAGTAAATAAAATAATAATATTAAATAATATTAACTATTAATATTAATGATAATTCCATCCTCCGCTGCTCAGCTCTTTCAGGAGAAAGCTGAGCAGCAGAGCATCCATGCCTGTCCTTCTCCTCTTCCACCCGGACTTCCCCTCGGGAGAAAGCCAAGCAGTGGAGCAGCCTTGCAGGATGGGTGTTTGCCCGTCCTCCTCCTCCTCCTCCTCCATCACCTGGCCTTCTCCTTAGAACAAGGTAAGGTGGTGGAGGAGCCTTGCAGGACAAGCGTTCACCTGTCCTCCACCCGTCCTCCTCCTCAGGAGAAAGCCAGGAGGTAGAGGAGCCTTGCAGGGCAAGCGTTCATCCTTCCTCCTCCTTCTCTGCATCCCTCTCCTCAGGAGGAGGCTAAGCAGCAGAGGAGCCTTGAAGTTGTTCCATATCCTCAAGGGCAACCCAAAATCCATTGTCGGGCCACATGTGGCCCCCAGGCCGTATCTTGTTGAGATCTGAAATATACTCTGAGCCACGTTTTTATTTTGCTGCTCTGCTGATGAAAGCCAAACTTTACCTTTCATCCCTGCATATTTTAGTTTACCTTTAAAAGGGTTAACACCCCAGGAAACTTAAATTGCATTCCACATAATCAAATTGATGTTGGGAGGGAGGGGAATGGTCCCGTTTGGATTAAAAGAAAGGAGTGTATAGTGGACTGAAAAGGTGACAGCCCTTGGTTACAAGAAAGGATCTTCCACGTGATCCAAAGGACAGACAGAGGTGATGCCAAAATCAATCTTTTACTTCTTCTTTACAGATGCAGACACATGCATCAGATGTCCAGATGAACAACATCCAAACCAGGACCACAATCAATGTGCCCCCAAGGGCATTACCTTCCTGTCCTATGAAGAACCGCTGGGAAAAATCCTGGTTTCCTTTGCCCTTTTCCTGTCCTTAACCACCTGCATTGTGTTAGCAATCTTTATTAAAAACCATGAAACCCCACTGGTCAAAGCCAACAACCGGGACCTCTCCTACCTTCTCCTTGTCTCCCTCCTGCTTTCCTTCTTGTCTTCCTTCCTCTTTGTTGGCCGGCCACAGAAAGGGACTTGCCTCTTCCAACAAATAGCTTTCATCCTAATCTTTTCCATTGCTGTCTCTTCCATTTTGGCTAAAACCGTCACTGTGGTGCTGGCCTTCCTGGCCACAAAGCCTGGGAGCAGTGGAAAGAGATGGTTGGGGAAAGGTCTTGCAAAGTCCATTGTCATTTACTCTGTGTTTGTCCAAGTTGTCATCTGCTCCATCTGGCTTAGTGCCTATTCTCCTTTCCCTGACTCTGACATGAACTCTCACCCTGGAGAGATCCTACTGAAATGTAACCAAGGCTCAGTGGCCATGTTCTACCTTACCCTTGGCTACCTGGGTTTCCTGGCCACCATCTGCTTCACGGTGGCTTTCCTGGCCAGGAAGCTCCCTGGGGCTTTCAACGAAGCCAAGCTGATCACCTTCAGCATGCTGGTCTTCTGCAGTGTCTGGGTCTCCTTTGTGCCCACCTACCTCAGCACCAAGGGCAAGTACATGGTGGCCGTGCAGATCTTCTCCATCTTGGCCTCCGGTGCTGGGCTCCTGGGCTGCATCTTTATCCCCAAATGCTACATTATTGTCCTGAGGCCTGAGCTGAATATCAAGGAGCATCTAATGACAAAAACTAACCATGGCATCTGATTCTGAAAATATTTTTTTCTATGCATAGTAACAAAACATACATTCTATTCTTAGGAATATAGCTGCTTAGGTATTAATATTCTAACAAACCTTTCTTCCTATTAAAGAATGTACCGTACATCCTCTATGTCTATGGCACCAATAACAGCATTTTCACGTACCCATGTTTGAAAAAAAATATGTTCTCTGTAGGCATTTTCTATGTCTTCAAGCATGGTTCTATGGTTTGCTTCCAGCAGAAGTTCTCCATAGAGTTACACCTGGAGACCTAGAAATGCCTAGAGCAGGGGTAGGCAACCTTTCCCCTTTAAGGGCCAAGGAGGGACTTCAGCTCCCAGAATCCCAGGAGCTATTGGCCAACATGGGACTACTGGCCAACATGGCTGAGGCTTCTGGGAGCTGCAGTCCCTCGGCCCTTAAAGGGGAAAGGTTGCCTACCCCGGCCTAGAGAATCTCTCTAGGAATCTCACTAGGTCCTCCAGCACAACTTTATGATCAATCTCTTATCCCTGGTTTCATGTTCCTCAGTATCTAGTTAATTGCACACTTAAATAAACTGAAACAAAAATTCACAGTGATACCTTTATTGGCCACTCGAAATGCACAATGACCTTGTTGCAAGCTCCACAGGCATTTTCATTAAAGCAAAAGCAGCTTCATTTATATACCGCTTCATACCGCGCTATGGGGTGTCTAAGTGGTTTACAACTGTAAGCTCATTGCCCCCCAACAGTTGGGTACTCATTCTAGCGACCTCAGAAGGATGCAGGCCTGAGTCAAGCCTGAGCCCTGGCTAGTATTGAACTCACAACCTTGTGGTCTATGAGTGAGTGGCTGAAGTACAGACATTTGACCACTGCGCCACCAGGGCTCCTCAGGCATCAGGCAAGATGTTACAAACCAAACAGGAGGAAAACCCATTGGAGATGTTAGTCAGATGCCTGCATTTGGAGGTTTCTGTCCTTAGTTAAGAAGGTAAGTGGAGGGTAGAATCATAGGGTTGGAAGAGACCCCAAGGGCCATCCAGTCCAACCCCATTCTGCCATTCAGGAACTCTCAATCAAATCATACCCAACATATGGCCATCTAGCCTCTGTATAAAGACCTCCAAGGAATGAGACTCCACTATTATTGTTATTACTTCTCTCCATCCCTCTCTTCTTTTCCCCCTGCAAAACCTTCCATTTGCACCTTCCAGAGGATCCAGGCAGTTGTATTATTATTAGAATCATTGCAACAAGGGCCTTCTGGAAGGTGATTCAAACAAAAACCCACCAAAGTGATAACTTTTATTGGCCAACCAAAATGCACAATATTATACTTGTTGCAAGCTTTCAAAGTTCCACAGGTTTCTTCTTCAAAGACAATTGGAGATGTTAGTCAGATGCCTGAGTTTTGACGTTTCTGTCCTTAGTTAAGATGGTAAGCGGAGGGGATCTTTTGCAGGCTGGCCCTTCCTCCTTCTGTCCATGTGGCTATTGGGAGATTTACAAAGTCCAGAACATTTAAAGTCCCTTTGCATCTCAACAAGGAACCCTCTCTTGCTATCCAATATGCCTCCATTCCTGTGAGGTCACAGAGGACAATGGATTCCTCAAGGAGTCTTCATGTTTTTGCATCAGGAACATTTTAGTAGGTGTTGAGGTCAAACATGCCAATCCAGTTCAAATTTAAGAAGAAAAAATTGTTTTACCTTGCTTGGAGATCCCAATTCACTGGCTCGCTCTTCAAGATTCCCCTGTTGCAGCTACAATGTGGTATCTCACAACTGGATTGGAGGGTGAATTTGTGAAAGAACCAGGTGTGGTAGAACATTTTTTAAATCGCATTTTTCGAATCCAGCACACAAAAGTATATATGTTTAAAAACAGCTACAATGGGGGGGGGGGAAAGCTGTTGTTTTTCACCATTTAATGTGTAGCATCATTCCCCTTTCTGGTCAGTTTTAATAGGGGATGTTGGTGAGGAGAGTCTTAGGAAAAGAATGAGTTGAGTCAGAGATATGGACAGGTTGCTTACCTGTAACGGTATTTCTTCAACTGGTCATCTGCGAATGCATACAAATGGGTTATGTCTGCGCCTGCGCAGCTAGCTTGGAAAGTTCTAGTATCACTGGGCAAATCTTAGATTGCAACTTTTTGGCGGTAGCTCCGCCCACCCCTATGAAGCACCTGGCGTCCCCGCTCTTTCCTCAGTTCCAAAGAGTATACCGTCAAGCAGCAACAGCAGGAATTTTCAGTAATGAGCAGGACATGACTGTGGGGAAGATGGACAGGATTTGTGTGAATTCGCACATGACCACTCGAAGAAATACCATTACAGGTAAGCAACCTCTCCTTCTTCTTCATGGTCCCTGTGAATCACCCAAATGGGTTAGACTGACAAGCTTCTGTCAGTGGAGGATGGAGTGTCCTGACACCATTCGTGTAAGTTGAAACAAGATGAAATTTATTAACAACAATAAACTGTATCTGTAAACCCCAGTGCATTTTACTGTCATTTGTAATGAATTCAAGTATGCAACAGAACAGTGCAAAGGAATTAGTGCAAACCAGAAAGTAACACTGCTCTCCCAAAAAGCGGCCTCTTGTCTGGCCCATATGTCCAGTCTGTAATGCCTGATAAAAGTCAATGGCTGGGACCAGACAGCAGCCTTGCAAACATCCTGTAAAGGTACCCCAGTCAAGAAAGTAGAGGATGCAGCTACCGCCTTAGTCGAGTGTGCCCACACCCAGCCCAGAGGGACTCTGCCTGCCAATTCATAACAAAGGTGAATGGTTGATGACACCCACTTGGAAAATCTCTGGGGTTTAACAGGCAATCCCTTCTTAGCCTCTGAGTAACATACAAATAGTTTCTCAAGAGTGCCTCGAACCTGAGGTCCTTTCAAGGTAAAAGGCTAAGGCTCTCTGAACATCTAGAGCAGGGGTAGGCAACCTTTCCCCTTTAAGGGCCGAGGGACTTCAGCTCCCAGAAGCCTCAGCCATGTTGGCCAATAGTCCCATGTTGGCTAATAGCTCCTGGGATTCTGGGAGCTGAAGTCCCTCGGCCCTTAAAGGGGAAAGGTTGCCTACCCCTGATCTAGAGTATACAGTCTACATTTGGTGTCAGTGGTCGGGTTGGGAGCCAAGGTGGGGAGCACAATGTCCTGGTTAATGTGGAAAGCCAACACCACCTTGGGCAAAAACGTGATGTTGGTACAGAGGACCACCTTGTCCCTGTGGAAACAGAGGTATGGTTGGTCCACCCACAAGGCACAAAGTTCGCCCACATAGCGGGCAGAGGTGATGGCCACTAAGAAAGCTGTTTTCCAGGTCAGCAATCTTAAGTCTCTGGTAGCCAAAGATTCAAACGGCTTGGTAGAGAGGCAGGAGAGTACCAAATCGAGATTCCATGCCGGAGTCGGTACCGAAGATGGAGGGTGGAGATTGTTAAGACCAGGGGTAGGCAACCTTTCCCCTTTAAGGGCTGAGGGACTTCAGCTCCCAGAAGTCTCAGCCATGTTGGCCAATAGTCCCATGTTGGCCAATAGCTCCTGGGATTCTGGGAGCTGAAGTCCCTCGGCCCTTAAAGGGGAAAGGTTGCCTACCCCTGAGTTAAGACCCTTGAGGAACCTTTTTACCAAAGGGTCCACAAAAAATGAGGGCCTGCCTTCGAGTTGATAGTGTGAACAGATGGCAGACAAATAACACTTAATTGAGTTCTGGCACAAGCCTGATTCCACAAGAGACATTAAGAATTCCAGGACCGTCAGGACCGAGACATGGGATGGATGCTGGTTCTTTGCTGACAGAAAATCCAAGAACTTATTCCACCAGGATTTTCTGTTGGAGGACTTCTGTGCAGCCCGGATCCCCATCTGTACCGAGGTGGGTAGTGTCAAGGATGGATCCTCCTTGGATGGGGCAGGGGGTTATGAGGATTTTCCCGCCGCATTTTGAGCAGCGCTTAAAGGACGCCATCTTTTCCATCTAAAGCTGAACCAGAAGGCAAAAAAAAAGAAGGTCGTAATATGGTCCGAGGTCAAATGATCTGCTAATGGTCACCAGAAACACAATCCAAGAGAGTAGTCAAGCAAGAAATTAGGTCAAAAAGCTGTAGGTCAAAGTTTTCCACAGTGGAAATGAGCAACTCTAACAGCCAAGTTCCTAGCTAGCTGCTAATGCAGCAGACAAAAGGAACTGAGGAAAGAGTCCATCCATCCAGCCAGAGAGGCAGATAAAAGAGACCCTTTGGTTGCTTTCATGGCAGGGCTGGGAGTCAGGAGGGCATCCAAAGGCAGTTGGACTACAACGCCCAGCATTCCTGGCCATGCTAGCATACAGATTTCAAGAATTACGAAGAATACTTCATGGAAGTGTTGGAGGAACGCACAGTCCCAGGGTCACATGCCCACATGTAACTGGAATGTCCTAAAACAAAAGCGTTCTGGAATTATGTTTTAAAACAGATCACTCATATTACTCATATTACTAACCAATCTGTTGGTTTATGTTTTTTTGTTAAACTTTTATGGCAAAGACAATATCCATTTGAAATATAGATATTTGCTCTCCTTTCTAATATCAGCAGATAGAATGGAAATTGCGCAACACTGGGAGACTGGAAATCTCAAAATGGAAAACTGGTGGAGAAGGGTATGGGACCTTTGGTTGCAAGATAAACTCTCATACAAAATTCAGTCCTGTATTAATTATAGGGAAAACGCCATATTCCAAGACTGTCTTTCTTAATGATATAAGCACTGATCTACAGCTTCTCATGCTGACTCTTGGAAAGATGTGTTGAATTGTGACCCTCTCATCTTCCTGGATCCACGTCCAGTGACATCTACTTGTTCATAAGATTTTTCCATTATTGTACACTCCTGGAACTGCAGCAATCCAAATATAATGGTTGGTTGTCTTCTCTTGTAGAAGTATACCTCTGCACCCAAAAACTTTGTATTTGTAGTTCTGGATTTTTTCAATAAAATAGTTTAAAAATATCGACTCATGTTCAAATTGTGGTCTACTAGGACTCCTAGATCCCTTTCACATGTAGTTGCGTTAAGCGAGGTTTTCCCCTATCTTATATGTATGCATTTCTTTCTTTTGTTGCCCTAAGTGCAATAACTTACATTTCTCCATGTTGACATTACTTTTGTTAGCTTTGGCTCAGCTCTACTAAGGTCATTTTGAATTTTCATCCTGTCTTCTGGGGTATTAGCTATACCTCCAAATTTGAGAAGCATTCCCCCTATTCTTTCATCCAAGTCATTGATAAAGATGTTGAATAGCACTGGACCCAGGACAGAACCCCACTGGACACCCGACTGGTCACTTCTCTCCAGGATGAAGAAGAGGAGCCATTGCTGAACATCCTTTGGGTTCAGTCAGTCAACCAGTTACTAATCCACCTAACAGTTGTATTGTCTAGCCCACATTTTACTATCTTGTTAGCAAGAGTATCATGTGGGACCTTGTCAAAAGCCTTACTGAAATCAAGATAGGCTCAGTCTACTGTATTCACTTCATCTACCAAGCTGGTCATTTTATCAAAAAAAAAAAAAAGAGAGAGAGATCAGATTAGTCTGGCATGACTTGTTTGTCAGAAAACCATATTGACTTTTTGTGATTATGGCATTCCCTTCTAAATGTTCACAGACTCTCTGTTTAATGAACTGTTCTAGAATCTTTCCCATTATTGATGTCAGACTAACTGGGCGATAGTTGTTGGAATCCTCTTTTTTCTCCTTTTTGAAGATGGGGATAATGTTTGCTCTCCTCCAATCTGCTGGGACTTCTTCTGTTCTCCAGGAGTTTTCAAAGATTATTGCCAGTGGCTCCGAGATTACATTTGCCAGTGTTTTTAATATGCTTAGATGTACTTCATCTGGTCCTAGAGACTGAAACTCATTTAGGTTAACCAGGTACCTCCTCAACTTATTTCATGCTGCATTTCCCCCATTGTGTCCTCTGCTCCATTTTCCTCAGGTTGAATACCCTTTTCCTTTTGTGAGAAGACTGAGGCAAAGAAGGTGCTAGACTTTGGCTTTCCTGACTTTACCCCTATACGTACTAGCTATTTGTTTGAATTCCTCTTTAGTGATTTCACCCCTTTTCCATTTCTTATACATCTCCCATTTAAAACTTCGTTCAGTTGAAAGTTCTTTTGTCATCCAACCTGGTTTCTTGAGACATCTCCAATTTCTCCTTCTCATTGGAACAGTCTGAGATTGTACTTTCAGTATCTCACTTTTGAGAAACTCCCATCCATCCTGAACTCCCTTCTCCTTTAGTATTCCTGACCATGGGATCACTCCCAGTGTTTCCCTAAGTTTATTGAAATCAGCTCTCCTAATTTCTCCTTTCCACTGTATAATAAACTCCAGGAGAACATGATCACTCCCACCTAAGGATCCAACCATTTGCACCACATTAACGAGGGGGGGAAGCAGACGGCGCTTTGCGCCATCTTCGAGGCAAGGAAGGGGAGGGGCAGCCTCACGCTGGGTGCCCCAACCCCTTCCCGAATACGTCATCGGAGCGCCCACCGCTCCGCAAAACCGGAGCTCCGATGATCTACTTCCACCGCAGCATCTGTACACGCTGCAGCGGAAGAGACGCCGAAGGTGCGCTCAATGCCTCTTGCAGCTCACCTTTGGCGTCTTGTGGAAGGAGCGCTATTTTACCACTCCTTCCAGGGCCTGAGAAGCTGCAGATTGGGGCCGAGGAGTGTGGCTACCTCGGCCCCAATCCGCAGCTTCCCAGGGCGGCCCATAGCCGCCCGTCTGCTTAGGCCCTAGGTCTTCCCTGATAGTTAGGATCAGATCCAAAATCGCTGACTCCCTTGTTGCCTCTTCCACCTTTTGGACAATGAAATTGTCTTCAAGGCAAGTGAGGAATTTGCTAGACCTTGAAGTATTGGCTGAGTTTGACTTCCAGAAAATATCAGGATAGTTGAAGTCACCCATCACTACTACATCTCTCTTTTCTGAGTGTGTGGTCATCTGTTCTAGAAAGGCATCATCCAATTGCTCAGTCTGACTTGGGGGTCTGTAGTGGACTCCCACTATAACATCCCTGTCGTTTCCCACCCATTTAATTTTGATCCAGCTTCCAGGATTGAAGTTCTGGAGTTCTTCACTGGTGTAAATATCCCTGACATACAATGTTTTTCCTCCTCTTTTCCTGTTTGGCCTATTTCTCTTTAAAAAGTTATGTCCCTCTATTCCTACATTACAATCATGAGACTCATCCCACCAGGTTTCACTGATGCCTGTTATCATATTTGCCCCCTAGATTTTTTTATTACAAGAGCAAGTGCAATGGTACAGCTCCCCAAGATTTCCTGGGGTTGTGCCTCATATATAGTGGCTCCATTCCTCTTCCTTTCCCATATAGGGAAGATGAAAGAGAAGAGAAAAAGGAATGAATGGCAACAACAACAATTATTATTGTTATTTCTGCTATTCATTTATTTATAGAGTGCCATCAATGTCAATGGTCTTTCATAGAATAAAAATAAAAGACAGTCAATCCTGCCAAAGGAATACAATTTAAAAAATACACATTCACTCAGAGTACGAAAGGAATAATGCAAACATAAAAGCGATATAACTCAATTTTAAAAACAATTATCCAAATACATTTATTTTATTCATGGACATCCCATTTGATTCCCAATAACGGGACTCGAGAAGCCTTACATCTTATTTTTCAAATAATGCAGATTAAGAACTGTACAAAAACATAAATTAATATGTATTTTAATGAATTTTAAAACCTATGAAGTTAAAGCAATTAAAATTCATTCAATGGCTATACATCCAAACCAACAAAATAGCAAAGCAAGGGTCTGACAGAACAGGAAAGCTTTCATTTGCTGGCAGAAAGGGAGCAGGGTTTTTTTTAATTTTATTTTTTGCTAATTTTAAAAAACATATACATACATTCTGCAACTACGACAATATACACAAAAACACAAACAATTACAAACAACTACAATAAAGAAACAAAAACAAACCAAAAAAACAAACCAAAAAAAAGGAAAAAAGAGAAAACTTCCTTGTCTTCCATATCTTATCTCCAAACTTTTGTATTCTACTTCGTTTATATCATGCTTCATCTTGTCATCATACTTATATCTCTCCTCCTCACTTATATCCATCATATACTATCTTTTATCCCTTTTTTTAAAGCTGCCTATCTTTCTAGAAGTTCTCTAGCTTACTCTATCCCTAAAACAAATGTTGTGCCCCATTCTTGCTGCCAATATTCAACCAATGGTTTCCACTCCTTCTTAAAGACATCCACTCCTTTTTTCCGAATCAAACATGAGTCTATCATTCTCCATAAAATCATATCATTTCATTTGCCATGCTGTAATTGTGGGAATCTCTCTAGATTTCCACTTTGAACCATAATTTATTTTAGCTGCCATTGTCAAATAAAATATCAATTTCCCATATTCTCTCTCCACTTTTTCTTCTTCTATTATTCTAATAGGTACATCTTAGGGTTTTCTATGTGTAGTATTTTAATTATTTTCTTATGTATATTTCTCCAATATTTTTTCGCTTCTGTACACTTCCACCATAGATGGTAGAAGGTACCTACCTCCCTTTCACATTTCCAGCACAGATTCATCTGATTTCTCCTCATTTAGGGCATAAGGTACCACCAATACTGCATTTTATAATAATTTTCTTTTATATCATAATTCAAAGTATATTTTAATCTTTTTTCTGACATTTTTCTCATTGTTCAATTTCTATATTTTGCCCAATATCCTGTACCCACTTAATTTCCATTTTAATATCATTTTGTAAAATTTTGATATTTTATGATTGTCCTTTAAAGATACTATCTCTTCAAATTCTTTATTCATTACTCCAATATTTTTTTTGTTTTCCTATCCAATAAGAATCTTTCTCTTATTTGCCAATAACTAAACCAATTACAAGTATATCCATCCTGAATTAATTGTTCTCGAGTCTTTATTTTCATATTTTTCCCTTCTACCAATGTAATTTCACTATACATCACCCATTTATCCTTGTCTATTTTATCATTCTTCAGAAAAGCTTCATTTATGGAAGTCCATTTTGGAATATTATCTTCCCATTTACCCTTAATTTTCTGCCAGATCCTTAAAAGGGACCTTCTTAGATAATGGTCATTAAAGTCTTTGTGACTTTAATCTTATCATAAATCAAATTACCATGCCATCCATACACATTATCATAGCCTTCCAATTTTAAATTTCTTTCTTTCTCCAATTTGATCCAATCTAGTAACCAATTTAAACCACAAGCATAATAATATAATTTCAAATCAGGTGATCCCAGCCCTCCTCTTCATCCTGCATTAACTTCATCCTGCATTAATTTCATTTTAACTCTAGGTTTTCCCCTCACCATATACATTTGGATAAATCTTTCAACCATTTTTGAAAAGGTAAATCATTTATAATAATGGGTATGTTTTGAAACAGAAAAAGCATCTTTGGCAACACATTCATCTTTATCGTTGAGATTTTCCCCATCCATGATAGATTCAGATTTCCCCATCTATCCAAATCTTTTCTAATTTTATTCCAAATTCTTTCATAATTATTTTTAAATAGATCTGAGTTTTTAATCATAAAATTTATCCCCAAGTACTTGACTATTTTTTTCTCCTGAAATTTGGATTTCTCAATTAGATTCCTTTCTTCTTCATTAGTCAAATTCATTAACAACGTTGCAGCTTTTTCTCTATTTATCTTAAGACCTGATACCGCACAAAATGCTTGAATATTGTTAAAAGCAGATCTGTACTCTCCAACGGTTCACTGACAACATCAAATCATCAGCAAACGTGTGTAGTTTAAATTCTTCACCCTTAATTTTTGTCCCTTGCATCAACTTATCTTCTCGAATTTTACTATTTAAAATTTTCAAATTCATTATAAATATTAACAGCAACAACAGGCAGCCCTGTCTTACTCCCTTTTGAATTTTGCAACCTTTAGTCCTTTCCCCATTTATCAACAAAGCTGCTTCTTGATTTTAATAAATAGATTCTACCCATTTTATAAAATTTTGTCCCAAATCCTTTTTCTCTAAAGTTTTTAACATGAATTTCCAATTTAAATTATCAAACGCTTTTTCTATATCAAAAATAATAATGCTAATTTCTTATCTATATTTTTCCCATGGAATTCTATCAAATTTATCAGATTTCTAGTATTTTTAGTTTTTTGTGGGTTTTTCGGGCTGTGTGGCCATGTTCTAGAAGAGTTCCTTTCTGACGTTTCGGCAGCATCTGTGGCTGGCATCTTCAGAGAATACTGGAATGGAAGAGAGTGGGTCTATATATACTGTGAGACCCTGGGTAGGGAGGAGTGGTTTCCATGTAAACTGTGTATTGTTCTGTGTTGAATAGGTATTGTTCTGTTGTTAATGGCATGGCTTCAGGGTAGGAGGATATGCAATCAAGGATATTGTCTGCTATTCCCATGTAAACTGTGTATTGTTCTGTGCTGAATAGGTATTGTTCTGTTGTTAATGGCATGGCTCCAGGGTAGGAGGATATGCAATCAAGGATATTGTCTGCTATTCCCATGTAAACTGTGTATTGGTCTGTGCTGAATAGGTATTGTTCTGTTGTTAATGGCATGGCTCCAGGGTGGGAAGATATGCAATCAAGGACATTGTCTGCTATTGTCTGCTGGGAAAGCCCCTGACCCTGGTTGGTTTCCCATTTGCATTTATCGAGTGCTGATTTTCTTATTTTGTAGGACTGGTAGGCAAACCTTGTTTACTTTAAGGGTTTCTTCTTTCCTGTTGAAGTTATCCAAGTGTTTGTGGATTTCGATGGCTTCCCTGTGCATTATGACCTGATAGTTGTTGCCATAGTCCAGAATTTCAGTGTTTTCAAACAGCATTTTATGCCCAGGATGGTTTATAATGTGTTCTGCTACTGCTGATTTTTCTGGCTGGCCCAGTCTGCAGTAGCCTTAGGTTAGCCCCAGGCCTTAGGTTGCCCATCCCTGTATTGGTGGGTCTATTACCCAATTCTAATCCCCCATAATAACTATTAATTCTATAGAAAAAATAACGGAACAACATGAAGAAATTCTCAATAAAAAAATAACTACAGAGGAAATTATGGACAGTATTCAAAGGTGCAAATCAGGGAAAACACCAGGACCCGATGGTCTAAGTGTAGAATTTTACAAGACCTTCAAAGAACAAATTGCTTCAGTAATGCAGAAAGTTTTTAATGAAATATTAAACAATGTAATTCCCAAATCATGGCTATTTGCAAATGTGATATTGATCTCAAAAAAAACAACAACAAAAAGACGACCTAGATCCTAAGAATTATAGACCTATTTCACTTCTAAACAATGATGATAAGATTCTACCTCAGGGGTAGGCAACCTTTCCCCTTTAAGGGCCGAGGGACTTCAGCTCCCAGAATCCCAGGAGCTATTGGCCAACATGGGACTACTGGCCAACATGGCTGAGGCTTCTGGGAGCTGAAGTCCCTCAGCCCTTAAAGGGGAAAGGTTGCTAATATATTGTTGGACCGTTTAAAACAGGGGTAGGCAACCTGTCCCCTTTAAGGGCCGAGGGACGTCAGCTCCCAGAATCCTATGAGCTATTGGCCAACATGGGACTATTGGCCAACATGGCTGAGGCTTCTGGGAGCTGAAGTCCCTCAGCCCTTAAAGGGGAAAGGTTGCTAATATATTGTTGGACCGTTTAAAACAGGGGTAGGCAACCTGTCCCCTTTAAGGGCCGAGGGACTTCAGCTCCCAGAATCCTATGAGCTATTGGCCAACATGGGACTATTGGCCAACATGGCTGAGGCTTCTGGAGCTGAAGTCCCTCAGCTCTTAAAGGGGACAGGTTGCCTACCCCTGATTTAAAACAACTATTGATTAATTGGATACACGAAGACCAGGCAGGATTTCTGCCAAAAAGGCATATCAAAGATAATGTGAAAATTCTTTTAAATCTAATTGAATACTACTCGAAAAATATAGATAAAAAATTAGCCCTATTATTCATTGATGCAGAGAAAGCTTTCGACAAAGTAAACTGGAATTTTATGTTTAAAATATTAGAAAGAATGGACATTGATACAAGTTTCATGACATGGGTACAGAATATTTATAAGGATCATATCCTCCTACCCTGAAGCTATGCCATTAACAACAGAACAATACCTATTCAACACAGAACAATACACAATAACATGCTTGTTATTAATGGAGAAACCACAAAAAAATATAAGATACAGAAGGGAGACAAGGCCGCCCTCTATCACCTTTGCTTTATAATTACATTAAAATGCCATAAGAAACAATAACAAAGTGGAAGGTGTAAAGATTAAAAAAATCAGAATTCTGTTGTCCTGACATATTTTTCAATTCCAATCGGGGTGACGTCTTTCCCTCCGATCTCAACTCAACTCCTCTCTCCTTCCCCACACTGATCGCCTGCCAATCACACCAGGCCACACCGTCAGCCTTCAGACTCCACCACGCCCTCTCCGCTCCTCCAAATCCGACTCCCTCCTTCACTCTCCAAAACTCCTCAAGGACACGCAGCCTCCTTCTATCTCCGCCGCGTCGGTCTGGATTCCCCAAGTAAATTAATACTTTGTTTGCCTGAACGCTGTAACATTGTATATATTGTGGCTTTCCTGGAATCTTCTCCAGAACCCCTAGAATTGGAGAAGGGGCCCACTTTTCAACTTTTGCAGCGTTTCAATTTCTTTAGTCCCCGGCTTCTCGTGAAGGGTTAGGAATTTTTCTTCCCTTTTACTCCAATCCAGGGGGCGGACCAACTTGATTATTAATTATATTAGACTCCTAACACTTGGCTTAGCTTCAGCCAATTGCAAAGGGTACATCTGTTCCTCTTCTATTTTCTTTCTAATTTCCAACTCTTTTATCTAAACATGAATCAAGCTTCATTTGTTTCATTTTCTATTTATGTGATAAGAGTCTTCCTCTGCCTTCATTCCAATTCAATTATTAACCAAGCTTACGTATAATGCTACTCGCTGAAGTTATTCAACCAAGTCCATGAAAAGACTTCAACTTGTATTATATCAGGTTTTTCAAAATCACTTACTCAAAATTAAAATTGGTGGCGTCCCGGTCATCTTGTCACCTCTACAACAACATGGTCATGATCTGCCTTTCAATCCCCTCTTTTTTCCTCTGCATGGAATGTAAGTCCATCGGGGGTCTTAAGAGCCAGAGAGCAGGAATCTGGATCCACGACGGGCTCCGCCGAACCCCCAATACCAAGGGGGTAATTCCAGACCACTCAAATGTTGACTTTAAAAGGTCCTATAGCCACATTGTCAGAGTTGTCCCCCAGGAGCTTACTGCGGGAATTCTAAAAGGGACGTCATAACCAACCAGAAGGAGAGCAGTTTTGAATGAAAGAGTGATAGGAGGGAATAGCTTTCTGTCGTTGGCTTAATATTCCCCTTTTCAAAGAAGATCAGAGAATAGCAAAGCAGATAGTCTCCAACTCTGGATCAGTCTCACATCCCCTTTCCTTCCTAGCCTCTGTATTCCTTAATTAAAAAAAAAAGTCTACTAAAGGTTAGGCTAAATGCAAAACTCATTCTGTATTTTTCCAATGGTTTCTATGGCTTCTCTGTTGCTCCTTGATGCAACAGTTCAGGTGTGAACTGTGACCTGTCCCCATGTTAATCTGTTGATACAGTTTGAGAATCATGCTGTACCTGAAGCATTTCCCACATTCTGGACTCTCTCAGGATTTCTTCTGTGAATTTTTTTGTGTGCTTTGAGGTTCCTGTTGTCACTGTAGCTCTTTTCACATTCTGAGCACTGGAAAGGCTTCTCCCCTGCATGGATTCTTTGGTGTACTTTTAGGTTCGAACCTTGACTGAAGCTCTTTCCACATTCTGAACACTTAAAAGGCTTCTCCCCTGTGTGGATTCTATGGTGTCTATTTAGGTGTGAAGCCTGAGTGAAGCTCCTTCCACATTCTGAGCACTGAAAAGGCTTCTCCCCCGTGTGGATTCTTTGGTGGGATTTAAGGGTTGACCTGTCAGTGAAACTCTTTCTACATTCTGAGCACTGAAAAGGCTTCTCCTGTGTGTGGATTCTTTGATGGGATTTAAGGGTTGAGCTCTGAGTGAAGCTCTTTTCACAGTCAAAGCACTGGAAAGGCTTCTCCCCTGTGTGTATTCTTTGGTGGGATTTAAGGTGTGAGCTTGTCTTGAAGCTCATTCCACAAACTGAGCACTGAAAAGGCTTCTTCCCCGTGTGGATTCTTTGGTGCAATGTAAGAAGTATGCTTTGCTTGAAACTCCTTCTGCATACTGAGCACTGGTAGGGTTTATTTCCGGCGTGAATTCTTTGGTGCGATGTAAGACCTGCCCTCTGCCTGAACCTTTTCCCACACTCTGTGCATTTGTATGTTTTCTTTCCTATGTGGTTCCTTCCATGTTCAGTAAGGTTGAGCTGTTGAACAAAGGTGCTTCCATGCTCAGAGGAATTCAACTTATTCTTTCGACTGCAAATATCCCTTTCACTTTCTTCATGACCTTCTCCAAGTAGTGGAATTACATGCGTAGCAGCTCCTTCAGAACCAATGGATTTCTTTCCCTGCTTCACTTTTGTACCAGTTTTCCTTCTCTCTTGTTCATTTGCTTTACTGTTCTGCCTCCCATCAGCTGAAGAAATCAAAAGAGAGGTTTGATCAGGAAGCAAGAGAGGCTTAAATCAGAGAAAAAATGAAGTGAGTAGTGGTTCTGACTAGTACTTTCTCCAGACTGAGCTGCTGGATTGTGCCTCAGTTTGCTAAGGTGGGCAGTGGTTGGTGGGATGTTGGGAGCATTAATATTATTAGTATTACAGGTTGTCTGAAATGTAGGGACCAGAGGTATTTTACATTTCAATGTTTTTAAGGTTTAGATTATTTGCAGATACTATACAACGCAAGTAGTGTAGTCTATTTGTGAGTTTGGAGAGAGACTGAGGATTTGTGAAATGGTGGGAATCCAAGCATAGTGCACAGTGTGAATCCACACCTTTTACCATTTCGCAGAGCCTTGTGTCTTTCTGCAACCCTGTATCCCTGCTTTTTGCCGACACCCACCTGCTTTTCTACCTTCAAGGCACTCTTTCTTGTTCTTTCCCAAAGAGGAAGTGAGTGTTTGGTGAGATCCCTGGAGATCTCCTGTACAGAGACATCAGGCTGGAGTGAGTCTCTCTTCAGTCTTGTTCTTCTGTACAGAAGATCCCCAGGGACTCCAACAGCCACCCGCTTCCATCTTGTGAAAGAATCAGCATCATCACTGCAGCCACTACTCGAAGGCTGGAAGCAAACAAGTTTGGACTTTTAGAGGATTAGGAGGAGGAGTTAATACCCCAGAGGCCAGGATCAAAATTCAAAATGATCTTAAAAGATTAGAAAGCTGGGCCAAAATTAACAAAATTAATTTCAACGGGTAGACATGTAAGATACTACACCTCGGCAAAAAAAATGCCTAGATATAGGATGGGTGACACCTGGCTTGGGCTATTATAAGTTGAGTGTTTTCCATGCTCTATGTGCATGTAAACTTCTGACATGACCCTAAAACAGAAGCGCAGTTTCAGCCATGTACCCAAGTGTGAGATGGTCATATAGACCATCAGAGATAGCTGAAGTGAATGGGTGGCAGTGACTCATCCCTGACCATGTGTTCTGTTGGAAAGAGATAGAGAAAAGAATTTCCCTAAGAGGTTTTAGATTGAATAGGATAGGAAAGGGAAAAGGCTAAGAGTAATCGAAGGTGTGTCACTGGCGGTGGTAAGATTGTTCAAGAAGGACCAGCCCGGGATCACTTAGAGAAATGGATCCTAAAGAAGGGACCTAAGCCCTGAAAGGCAGAAGGCTTTCTGACTGAGGATCCATTTGCAACATTGCTTGAAGTGTACAACACAAAAACAGCTAAGACAGGACTAAAAGGAGTATCTCAAACCCAGAAGGATAGATGGGTGTCATGGAGAATTTGGATGTTAGCCCATGAAGCAACCCTGGAATATCAAAAGTTAAGATCAGACTCAGATACGCTGAAGAGGCAAATAAGAGATCTAGGGCCTTTACAAACTGCCAGAAATAATGCAGCATGAGGCCACTAACTGTCCTAGCTCAGTGCTAAGGAATCATGGGAACTGTAGTTTATTGTGGCACCAGAGCTCTCTGACAGAGAAGGCTCAATGTCCCAGAAAAAAATACAATTCCCATGATTCCCTAGTACTGAGCCAGGAGAATTAAAGTGGCCTCAAGCTGCATTACTTCTGGCAGTCTGTAAAGGCCCTTAGTTGTGCAAGTCAGGGGAAAGGTGGTAGAGAACTCATTGCTAGCCCACAATGCCAATGAAGCCATTCAGGGGGCAGAAAGAGCAGAAAAGAAAAATGCCTCAATGTGTAGCAGAATAGGGGAGCTGGAAGGAAGGAAGGAAAATTAAACCAAGCAATGCAAGCTGCTAAATTCCTACTCTCTAAAAGCATGGAGGAAGTCTTGCAAGCCGATCATACAGCATGTGAGAACTGCATTAAGGAATTGGAAGCCAAGCTGAACCTTAACACTGCCATTATAGCAACAGTGCACCCTAAGATCCTTAAATCTGCAGCCCAAGCCAAGGTTCTTCAGGAGGCAAGATCTAACATAAGTAGCTAAGTTGTGCATAGATCCTAGCTATTCAGGACCATTTGAGGCTGCAGTGTCAAATTATGATTTGTCAAACCTCGATCTGTACGATTGGATAACAAAGATGGTAAGATCCTGTGGCCAGGCACAATACTATGGGGAAAATACCAAAATGTGATACAACACCCTGAGGAGTCCCCAGACACTTATGTAGCAAGGAAAAAGATGTTAGGGATCCTGTCTGGAGCCATCCCCCTTAATGGAGAGGGACACCCATACCTAGATGACCCAGCCATCATTCAAGAAGTGTACCAAGGACTCAACAAGACATATTTGGGGTTACAGTCATGAAGATTTAGAACCCTTAACTGGCAGGCTTCACAGAACACATTCAGGAAGCCTCCCAGGCATTCTGGACATGAGAAGCCCAAAAGGAAATGTTAGCTGCCACAAACAAGATTTCCAAAGGTGGAAACAAAAGGAATGAGAAAGACGGAGACCCAGTCCATACAGTCACATATAGAAATAATGGTCCCCACTCAAAGCCCCTTCCAGAAAGTCAGGGGAGAACAGAAAACAAGTCAGGTGGAATCTTCAACTCTGTGAAGAGGGGATTCAAATGCAACTTCAACCCTCCTACAAAATTTACCCCAAAGCACTACTCAGGGGGATATGACCCACACACTCAGGCATATTCAGAAGTTAGAAAAGAGATTAGGAGACAACTACAGTTGCCCCTCCCAATTCGCAGGGAATCCGTTCCAGATCCCCCCACAGAAATGGAGGCTCGCTAATATTCAAGCCCAATTGAAACTAATGGAGCACGTGCAAGTGCGCACGGACATTTTAAGTATGACAGTTGTGCTTCCCCGCAAAGAGCAAGACCGCAGACCTCAAGTCTGCGAACAGCGAGGGACAACTGTACAGGAATTGGGGTTAGGTATGAAACCCCTAGATAAAAAGCAGACTGTAGAACTGTTGTTAGCCTTGAGTCAGACAATGGATGAAAGCACACACCACTCCACCTAGTGGGGCAGAACAAGATTCGGGCAGCCCAGGATCCCCTCAGTCAATGAGGACACTGGTAAGTTCACAGATCCCCTGGGCTGAGATGCCTCCTGCCCCCACAGCTACTACCCCTGAAGTCAATAATCCAAGTCTTCTTGAAACCCATCTGGCGCTAGTCACCAGCAGCAACACGCCTACTCCCGTCATACCAGAGACCTTTCAAAGGCAAAACCTCCAATCTCAAAGCTGTAGCAATACTGACTCCAGATTTTTGGGGAACCCCATGGTAGAAGCACAGGTTGGATATGCTCTAGCCAAAAATCCACAAAGCTTTTGGTAGATTTGAGTGCTGCGGTTAACAGCCCTTTTACTTCCCTTGATCTAGATACTATACTTAGGAGGAATAGCTAATACCCCAGAAGACAGGATGAAAATTCAAAATGACTTTAATAGATTAGAAAGCTGGGCCAAAGCTAACAAAAGGAATTTCAACACAGAGAAATGAAAGGTACTGAACTTAGGGCAAAAAAATGAAATGCATAGATATAAGATGGGGGGCACCTGGCTGAATGAGACTACGTGTGAAAGGGATCTAGGAGTCCTAGTAGACCACAAGTTGAACATGAGTCAACAGTGTGATGCCACAGCTAAAAAGGCCAATGCGATTTTAGGCTGCATTAGTAGAAGTATAGTATCTAAATCAAGGGAAGTAATAGTGCCACTCTATTCTGCTTTGGTCAGGCCTCACCTGGAATAATCCTGTGTCCAGTTCTGGGCACCACAATTCAAAAAGGATGTTGAAAAACTGGAGCATGTCCAGAGGAGGGTGACTAAAATGGTGAAGGGTCTGAAAACCATGCCTTATGAAGAGAGACTTAGGGAACTGGGTATGCTTAGCCTGGAGGACAGACGGTTAAGAGGGGATATGATAACCCTCTTTAAATATTTGAAGGGGTGTCACACTGAGGAGGGAGCTTGCTTGTTTTCTGCTGCTCTAGAGAATAGGACTCAGAACGGATGTAACTCCAGGAAAAGAGATTCCACCTCAGCATTCGGAGGCACTTCCCGACAGTGAGAGCTGTTCAACAGTGGAACACATTCCCTCGAATATGTTGGGGGAGTCTCCTTCTTTGGAGGTCTTTAAACAGAGTCTGGATGGCCATCTGTCAGGGATGCTTTGATTTTGAGTTCCTGCATGGCAGAAGGGGGTTGGACTGGATGGCCCTTGGGGTCTCTTCCAACTCTATGATTCTATCATTCTATGATCCTTCACCCAAAATTAGCCAGCATAAGTTCCAAAACCCCAGCTAGCATGGCATTGGTGGGATATGGAAGGGGTCAACAGCAAGCCCCAACCTGGAAGGAGATTCCGCTGCAGGTTGACTCTATCCTAGATCTCATCCAAGCATGTGAGAATCATGGAGAGGATGATGGTATTGTGGGTGTAAAATTTTTGCAGCATCACTGGCTGACAATAAACCTAGCTGATGGCTTCCTCTGGCAGGTGGAGGAGGGTCCGTTGCAGATTTCAGCCATTCACAGGTATGCTGCCCTGAAAGCCCCAATGCCTCTCTTCTCTCTGACCACTGATCCATGGATGATTGATTTTCCTGAGGTTTGGATTAAAGACAAATTGAATGTGTCACAGTCAAAGAAGCGTGTGTAATGATTGAAGGAAAAGATCCCCCTCCCCAGAAACAATATAGGTATCCTCAGGAGGCAAAAGGAGGGACTGCCAAAACCATAGAGGGGCTGTCAAAATGGGACATCATCATGCCAATACAGTCCATTTGCAATGCACCTCTATGGCCTGTTTTGAAAGCACATGAGAGTCACATGGAGGATGACCATAGACTTCCAAGCCCTCAACTCAGTGACACCATAGCTCCAGTAGTAGCAGAATATAATAAGATCTTGGCCACTATAGCAGCTGGAGCAAAGTTCTACAGCGTTATAGTCTTGGCCAATGTCTTCCATTTTATTCCGCTACACGAGAGCTGTTTTTACAAATTCACCTTTAAATTTCGGGGTAACCAACACACGTTTAAACACTGCCCCCAAGGGTTTCACTCCAGTCCCAGCATCTGCCATTTGCATGTGGTAAAAATGTGGCCAAAACTGCGCCCCTCATCACGCCCCCACATTTTGTCCTATGTGGATGACATACTGGTGCACTCAGACTAGGAAGAGAAGACAGCAGAAATCACCAGAGAAATCCTTGAACTAATTGAACACACAGGATTCAAGGCAAATAGGGAAAAAGCACAGTTGGTCCAAACTCATGTCAAGTACCTAGGGTTAAACCTCCAAATGAACTGTAGGAAACCAGACTCTCCATAAGTAGAAACCCTTGGCCTCACTGAGAGCCTTGCTCAGAATTTTCAACTTTTCCAAAGAGTTCATTGAGGCTTTTGCCATCAAAACCAACCCACTGTATGTGCTGCTAAAGAAAGGAGCAGTTTGGAATTGGGGGGCAGAGCAAGAAAATGCCTTTGCCACCCTAAAAAGAGACCTAGCACAAGCTCCCGCCCTTGTTCACCCAGATACTAGCCAACCTTTTTATGTCCGGCTTGCCATCTCAGATAATCACATAGAGGCAATCCTCTCTCAGCTCACGAATGGAGTACAAAGGGCGGTGACCTATGCTTCCAGGAATCTCTCGCCCACTAAAATCAAATTCAGCCTGTGGGAGAAAAACTGTCTTGTTTTAGAATTCCAAAAGAAAATCAGCATGTGTTTTATAGACAATAGCAAGGCATTTGACTGCATAGATCATGAAAGGTTATGGAACATCCTTGAAGACATGGGAGTGCCAACACATCTGATAGTCCTAATGAGGAGGAATCTGTCCTCAGGAAAAGAGGCTACTGTCAGGACAGAAGATGGAGAAACAGAATGGTTCCCAATTGGTAAGGGGTCAGACAAGGCTGCATCCTTTCACCCTATCTGTTCAACTCATATGCAGAACATATTATATGAAAATCAGGCTAGAACACAGAAGAAGGAAGGGTGAAAATAGGAGGAAGGGATATCAACAATCTAAGGTATGCAGATGACACCATACTACCAGCAGAAAGCACCATAGACCTAGAGCAACTACTAAGGAAGATCAAAGCAACACAGCTTCATTTATATACCGCTTCATACCACACTATGGAGTGTTCATTGCCGCCCAACAAGCTGGGTACTCATTTTAGCGACCTTGGAAGGATGCAGGCCTGATCAAGGCAGAAAGTGCAAAGGCAAGCTTATTACTGAACATAAAGAAAACAAAAATAATGACCACCAAGGATCTACACAAATTCAGCCCAGACAATGAGGTAACAGAAATAGTAAAAGAGTTCTCATATCTGGGATCAAACACTGAAAAGAGTGGGGACTGCAGTCAGTGGATCATAAGAAGACTAAGAATGGGGAGGGCAGCTATGAAAGAACTAGAAAAGATCCTAAAATGCAAAGATATACAACTGAGAACAAACATTAGAATTGTACAAGCCACTGTATTCTCTATTACCATGGATGGATGTGAGAGCTGGACAGTGAAGAAAACAGAAAGAAATAAAATCAATTAATTTGAGATGTGGTGCTGGAGAAGAGTGCTGAGGATCCCATGGACAGCCAAAAAGACAAACAAATGGGTCCTTGAACAGATCAGGCCAGAAATCACCTGGGAAGCCAAGATGACAAAACTGAGGCTATAATACTTTGGACACATCATGAAAAGGCACAATTCATTGGAAAAAATACTAATGCTAGCAAAGGTGGAGGGAAGTAGAAAGAGAGGAAGCCAACATGCTAGAAGGATGGACTCTGTTAAAGAGGTCATGGGTATGAATTTGCAGGAACTGAGCACAGCAGTAGAAGACAGGGAATCTTGGAGATGTCTTCCAGGGTCGCCATGGGTCGACACTGACTCAAGGGCAGATAACAACAAAACAAGACTAAGGGCCTATGCAGACTGCCAGAAATAGTGCAAACTGAGTCTATTTTAACTGCCCTGATTCAATGCTAGGGAATCATGGGAACTGTAGTTTTTGTGGCACCAGAGCTCTCTGACAGAGAAGGCTCAATGTCTCAGAAAAAATACAATTCCCATGATTCCCTAGCACTGAGCCAGGACAGTTAAAGTGTACTCAATTTGCACTATTTCTAGCAGTCTGCAAAGGCCCTAACTAGGTTTTTTTTTGTGTGTGTGAGCTTCTGTGGATATAAACCCATTTTTGCAGATGCTATTCAGTGATAGTAAGGCCTCAGGTATCCCTAAAAAGCATATTTGCAGTTGTAGGAGTGAGGTGGAATAGAATAGTATCCAAAAAGATGCAAATCATTTCCCTTGCCATAAAGTTTCAGAGCTACATGAGGTGATACAGGTCTTTCAGATCTTTACAGTGATCACTTAGTGCAGATGCATGAAAACTATAAACCTTCTTCCCAAAATCTGTTTTCCTTGCCAGTTAGACCTCCATGAAGGATTTGAAAGCTTTTGAAAAAATATTTTAGCACTAGAAAAGGAGGGGGGTTGTCCCAGCCATCCAACCACCTCTGGTGGATTTTTCTATTCCCACTATTGGGCCCTAGAGATCTCCTTTTTCCAGAGACTCAAGAGAGATTTCAGGCATATTTTAGAGGAAAAACGAGGTGGAAAGAGACCACAGAAATGCTTACCTGGAGATGTGGAGCCTTGGCCTTCCTCTTGTACAATCCTGCTGAACAACCGCCTCCGGCTGGGGTTTGGTGGATCCTTCTCTGCCTCTGGGAACTCAATGACCATGTTCGGCAATGCCTTCTGGGCCTATAAGAGATTAGGAAAAGGGGGTGGGATTTGCCCCAATTTATTTACATTCAGCTCTTCCTCCAGATTTTTAAAAATTACAACTCCCATCAGCCTTAGATGGTACTTGATGGTGATGGATCTTGTGAGCTGCAGTACAACTGTACCTGAAGGGCACTGCCCAATTAAACTGGATTCAATTCTTCTTCCACCAGAGATGTACTTGGACTGTAATTGCCATCAGCCTGACCAAATGCAATAAACACTGAGGCTCAATGGGAGTTGCAGTCAAGCAACATCTGAAGAGCTACATGCTGACAATGTATTAAAAATTTCTTCTGAAACCATGGCAAGGAACAGGTGGCCCACTAGATTATTTGGACTACCAATTCCATCAGTCATATACATGAGGGGTGATGGATCATGGGAAGCTGAGGCTACATGAGAATTGAGAGTTACATGTTCAGAGAGTTGTATGTTATCCTCTTCCCATTGTAAACGCACTCTGCCTTCCCAAGTCCAGCAAAATCAACTGCCTTGAGACATGGTGGGGTCTTCTTATTGAGGAGGGAGCAAGCTTGTTTTCTGGTGCTCCAGGGAATAGGACTCGGAGCAATGGATGCAAGCTACAGGAAAAGATTCCACCTCAACATTAGGAGGAACTTCCTGTTCAACAGTGGAACACACTCCCTCGGAGTGTGGTGGAGTCTCCTTCCTTGGAGGTCTTTAAACAGAGGCTGAATGGCCATCTGTCAGGGATGCTTTGATTGAGAGTTCCTGCATGGCAGGGGAGTTGGACTGGATGGCCCTTGTGGTCTCTTCCAACTCTATGATTCTATGATTCTCCCCTGGAAGTCTTCAAAAAGAGTTTGAGCAACTATCTGCTGAGGATGCTTTAACCAGAGATCCTGTGTTGAGCAGCGGGTTGAACTAGATGGCCCATGAATCACCTTCCCACTCCAGGATTCAAGGAGTCTGTGGCCCGAAACAGAGGTACCAAAAGGAGCAGTGCCAGGCACTCCAGCCATAATCAGACTCAGACTGCAGCAACTGTACAGCCCACTCTCAAAGTAGGCCATTGCCAGCGGTCTGAAGCCACGCAGTTACAGGAGCAGATTTCTTCCACACATTTTTGCTCTGGTCTTTTGGACCAAAGTATTGCTTCACACTGCTTTTGAGACATGCGTCATCTAAAGGCCATGCCCCCAATGTGAGTCAACGCTGGGGCTTTTTGCCCATGTGGTTCAGGCCTATGACTCTAAAACTGGCATCCGTAAAAACTCAATGCAAACTTATAAAATAGAGAGACACAGTGCCCAATAGTACCACCTACTACCTACTAATGCCATAATCACTAAAAATCAACATAGGTTTCTCAAAAACAAGTCATGCCACATTAATCTGATCTCTCTTTTTTTGATAAAATTACCAGCTTGGTAGATGAAGGGAATGCAGCAGACAGAGTATATCTTGATATCTTTTGACAAGGCCCCCCACGATATTCTTGTAAACAAGATAGTAAAATGTGAGCTAGACAATACAACTGTTAGGTGGATTAGTAACTGGTTGACTGACCAAACCCAAAGGGGGCTCAGCAATGGCTCCTCTTCTTCATCCTGGAGAGAAGTGACCAGTAGGGTGTCCAGTGGGGTTCTGTCCTGGGCCCAGTTTGCTATTCAACATCTTTATCAACTGTTTGGATGAAAGAACAGGGGGCATGCTTACCAAATTTGCAGATGACACCAAATGAGGAGGAATAGCTAATACCCCAGAAGACAGGATGAAAATTCAAAATGACCTGAATAGATGAGAAAGCTGGGCCAAAACTAACAACATGAATTTCAACACAAAGAAAAGTAAGGTACTGTACTTAGGGCAAAAAAATGAAATACACAGGTATAGGATGGAGGACACCTGGCTTAAGGAGACTCTGTGTGAAAGGGATCTAGGAGTCCAGGTAGACCACAAGTTGAACATGAGTTAACAGTGTGATGCCACAGCTAAAAAGGCCAGTGCAATTTTAGGCTGCATTACTAGAAGTATAGTGTCTAGATCAAGAGAAGTAATAGTGCCACTCTATTCTGCTTTGTTCAGGCCCCACCTGGAATACTGTGTCCAGTTCTGGGCACCACAATTCAAAAAGGATGTTGAAAAACTGGAACATGTCCAGAGGAGGGCAACTAAGGGCCTTTGCAGACTGCCAAAAATAGTGCAAATTGAATCCACTTTAACTGTCCTGACTCAGTGCTAGGGAATCATGGGAACTGTAGATTACTGTGGCACCAGAGCTTTCTGACAGAGAAAGTTCAATGTCTCAGAAAAAAATACAATTCCCATGATTCCCTAGCACTGAGCCAGGGCAGTTAAAGTGGACTCAATTTGCACTATTACTAGCAGTCTGCAAAGGCCCAAGAATGGTGAAGGGTCTGGAAACCAAGCCTTATGAGGAACGATTTAGGGAGCTGGGGATGTTTAGCCTGGAGAAGAGAAGGTTAAGAGGTGATATGATAGCCGTGTTTAAATATTTGAAGGGATGTCATATTGAGGAGGGAACAAGCTTGTTTTCTGCTGCTCCAGAGACTAGGACCTGAAACAATGGATGCAAGCTGCAAGAAAAGAGATTCCACCTCAACATTAGGAGGAACGTCCTGACAGTAAGGGCAGTTCGACAGTGGAACACACTCCCTCAGAGAGTAGTGGAGTCTCCTTTCTTGGAGGTCTTTAAGCAGAGGCTGGATGGCCATCTGTCAATGGGGATGCTTTGATTGGGAGTTCCTGCATGGAAGAATGGGGTTGGACTGGATGGCCCTTGGGGTCTATTATTCTACCTGTGAAAAGGACTTTATGGTGTTGCAAGAACGGAACTGTTATCTTAGGGGGGTTGCAGACTGCCAGAAATAGTACAAATTCAGTCCACTTTTAGGGTTAGGGTTAGTGCTAGGGAATCATGGGAATTGTTTTTTTTTCTGAGACATTGAGCCTTCTCTGTCAGAGAGCTCTGGTGCTACAATAAACTACAGTTCCCATGATTCCCTAGCCCTGACCCTAAACCTAAAAGTGGACTCAATTTGCATTATTTCTGGCAGTCTGCAACCCCTATTAGTGTGCATTAAATAGAAGCATAGGGGGGTTGCAGACTGCCAGAAATAGTGCAAATTGAGTCCACTTTTAGGGTCAGGGTTAGTGCTAGGGAATCATGGGAACTGTATTTTATTGTGGCACCAGAGCTCTCTGACAGAGAAGGCTCAATGTCTCAGAAAAAAACCAATTCCCATGATTCCCTAGCGCTAACCCTAACCCTTAAAGTGGACTCAATTTGCACTATTTCTGGCAGTGTGCAACCCCCCATAGTTCCCAAGTCAAGGGAAATAATAGTCCCACTATATTCTGCAATGGTCAGACCTCAGCTGGAGTCCTGTGTTCAGTTCTGTGTGCCTCATTTTAAGGAGGAAATAGACAGGGTGGAGCAGATCCAGAGAAGAGCAAGGAGGGTGATAAGAGGGATGGAGAACAAAACCTTTGAGGAAAGGTGGAAGGAGCTGGGCTTGTTCAATTTGATAAAGAGAGATGGGGGCATGATGTTGTTATTGTTAACTGCCCTCGATTTGGTCTCGACCCATGGCGACCCTGCGGACGAGACATCTCTTAAGACTCCCTTTCTTCCACTGCTCTTAGTTCCTGTAATTTCATACCTGTGACCTCCTTAATAGAGTCCATCTGTCAGAACCCATGTTCTACATGTTAGGTCTGCCAGGTATGCTTCTTGGTTTTCATGTTTTATGTGGGGATGTATTTTATGTTTCTCTCATTGGGGGAATGTGTTTTATGTTTCTTTCATTATTGAATATGCTTGCTTTTGCTAGAGACTGTAGATGAAGGTGGCTTGTTATGGCAGTGATGTACCCTTGGAGAGCTGGGTGCAGGGCTTTGCTAGCTGAGCTGGTTGGAATATGGGAGATGGCTGGGATAGTTTGGTAGTGTTTGGGTGAGGAAGGAGGCAGTTTGGGGGTAGATTAGCTCATCAGAATAATGGGTAGAGAACTATAGTTTTGTGCCAACGTATGATGGGTGGATTTGTGGATTTGGGATGTTCTAATATACTGCTTGTGCTCTTAGGGGGCAGTTCCAGCTTAAACTCTGAACTGGTGAATTTCTGGCTGTGTGGCTTCAATAACGTTTCTAAGATCAGAAACAGAAAATGCAGGCCCAAGACTAACCTCTTCAAATTTCCCCCCCCCCCCCCCCCGTTTGCCTGATGAAGAAGCCAGTGTGACTTCAAAAGCTTGCAACATGTAATTGTGCATTTTGGTTGGCCTAATCAAGTTATCATTGTTTGGATGTTACTGGATTTGCTACATGGCCCACACAGCTACCCCTAGATGGGTTTTTTTTCAATAAAGTTTTGTTTTAGTACATCATGCAAGATTCATTGATTGCACATAGACTCTGAGTTCCCTACTTCTGACACCCTCCACCCAGCATGCAGCCTTCCTCTCTTTCTACTTCCCCGCACTTTCCCTAGCATTATTGTTTCTTCCAGTGAGTCCTCCCTTCTCATGATGTGTCTGAAGTATGACAGCTTCAGTTTTATCATCTTGGCTTCCAGGGAAATTTTTGGCTTGATCTGCTCTAGGACCCCCTTTGTTGGTCCTTTTGGCCGTCCATGGGATCCTCCACACTTCTCCAGCCCCACATTCTCTCAAAGGCATTGGTTTTCTTCCCATCTTCTTTCTTAACTGTCCAACTCTCACAGCCATACATGTTAACAGGGAATACGATGGCTTGCATAATTCTAACTTTTGTGCTGAGATGTATATCTTTACATTTTAGAATCTTAGGAGCACGATGGCCCTCTTTAAATATCTGTGGGGCTGTCCCAGAGAGGAGGATCAGGTCCAATGGTTGGAAGTGACAGGAGGGTAACTAAGGGCCTTTGCAGACTGCCAGAAATAGTGCAAATTGAGTCCACTTTAACTGCCCTGAATCAGTGCTAGGGAATCATGGGAACTGTAGTTTATTGTGGCACCAGAGCTCTCTGACAGAGAAGGCTCAATGTCTCAGAAAAAAATACAATTCCCATGATTCCCTAGCACTGAGCCAGGGCAATTAAAGTGGACTCAATTTGCACTATTTATAGCAGTCTGCAAAGGCCTTAAATTTCAATTTAACATTAGGAGGCCATCTGTCAGCATCTCAGCCCTCAATAATTTCTACCAGTCTTTGAATTTGTGTTACTGGACCATGGGATTAAGTCTAATACTTGGAGTGCTGCCAGGTGGAAGGAGTATTATACTTTCTGGAGTCAGGTGAGGAGCAGATCTGAAGGGAAAGTAATGGGCCCTGGGAGCTTCACAGGGTCAGGTCCATGCCAACACAAGGTCCAAAGAGATCCTTGGAAGAGGGACATTGGGGTTTGGGAATAAATGTGGTTTAAGCGTGTGGCAAGGACTGAATTGCTTTGTGCTTTCATTATGCTGTGTAACTGAAATTGCTTTAGTCCTAATATCATTGCTATGCTGTGAACTGTTTTGGGTTTTAAATAAAGCTTTCTGTCTTTGCACTGACGTTTGCCTTTCTGCACAAAGGTCAGCCAGTACATGAGCCCATCCCAGGTTCCACATCAACCTTAACTTCCCCTGAGAATGTTCCAGAAGTTACGCACATACTTCTGGGAGGACAGTGAGCCTTTGCCTGAGAGAGGCAGATGGTGCACACTCACCTGGGCTTCCTTGGGCTGGCCGAGAAAATCCTCAGCCAGGGCCACCGCCTGGGCGCTGCTCTCCGGCTCCCAGCTCCTGACCCAGCCCTCCATCTCAGGGGTAAGGACGTTGAGGAACTGCTCCAGAATCACCAAGTCTAGCATCTGAGCCTTGGTGTACTTCCCTGGCTTCAGCCACTCGAGGCACAGGCTGCGAATCCGGCTGCAAACCTCCCTTGGGCCCTTGGAGTCCTGGTAGCAGAATGTCTGGAACTTGTGGGATTGGATGGCCAAGTGTGTGCAGCTCCCATCCATGACTCTCCGGACTGTCTTCCTCCATAATGCCCTGTTGCCTGGAGCCGCCATGGCGTCAGAATCCCTTCTTGCTCTCCGAGTTTTGGACAAAACTCTCTCTCCCCTCTTCATCCTGTAGGCATTAAGTTGGAGACCTCCTCTTTCCCACTGCTGATTTCTTTCTCAAGGAGGCAGGGTCCCTGCGGAGATCTGCAGCTGTCTTAAGCCCTGCAAACAGAGCCACTTGTTACAAGAGATACAGGAATTTATATATCACAGATTCATTTGGGTGGACAGAAATCTAACAACAATAACGAAAAAAAGACTATAATGGTTTGGTCAAGGTAATAAAAAGAGAGGAAATTCCTTTTAGGTGGGACAAGTTGGAAGGAATACATTTTACATTTAGAAAGGAAAGAGAACTAATCAACTCAGAAGAGAAAACAAGAATTTGTATAAAAGATACGAAGGAGTTTGGAATGACACAAAGAAAACAAGATGGGAATAGGAACTCGAACAACAAGAAGTGATAGAGACAACTAGAGCAGGGGGGAGGAAAAATGCCAGGCCCCCAATGGTTTTCCAGCAGTTTCGTATAATTTTTTTAATTAGGAATTAGCAAGAGCCCTCCAAACAGTTTTAAATGGCATTCTTCCAAAATCATCAAATCCCATATATTTGGAGAAGCAAATCTTGTATTATTGCCTAAAGAAAATTGAAATCCAATTATAATTTTAAAAATTACAGACCTATTTTGCTATTAAAGACTTCTTTCAGAATCCAACTTCCTGCTAAACAGGGTGCCTCAGTTTCATATTCCTCCATGGCAGAGGGTTGGACTAGATGGCCCCTGGGGTCCCTTCCAACTCTAAGATACTGTGGTTCTGAATTAATCCTTGCAAACGGGAGCAAGCTGCTCCTCTCCCAGCTGAGCCAGATATCTGCACCCAAATTTGGAGATTTGCACCTACGTCTCCCACCTGGAGGTGACCCCTGAGAAAAGGAGACTGAGGCCAAGCCCTGAGATCTAGCCATAGGGCAGACAGCTGGGATTTGTAGTCCACCAACCAGATTCACAAGGCCAGAGGATTCTTTCCCATCATCCAAGGAAAAGAAGGGGGGTGCTTTAGGATGGGGGGGTCACAAGTGACTTTGGGGAGAGCAGAAAATATCATGATGGGGGGAAAAGAGAGAAAGAATGGAAGGAAGGAAGGAAGGAAGGAAGGAAGGAAGGAAGGAAGGAAGGTGGCATTGAGGATGAGAGAAAAAAGGAAGGAGAACCAAGCATGGAATGAAGGATTGAGGAGGAGGGGGGAAAAGGAAGGGAGGGAGGGAAAGAAAAAGGAAAGAAAGAAGGAGCAAGGGAGGAAGGAGAAATTGAGGAGAAAGAAAGAGGAAGGAATAGGCAAGAAATAAGAATGAAGGGACAGATTGAAGAGGAGGAAAGGAAGGAAGGAAGTTAAGAAAGAGGAAAGGAAGAAGGAAGGAAGAAACAACAAAGGAAGGAGAGACTGAGGAGGAGAAAGAAAAAGGAAGGAGGAAGCAAGAAATAGGAGGAAAGAAGAAAGGACAGATTGAAGAGGAGGAGACGGAAGGAAGTTGAGGAAGAAGGAAGGAACAGGAAGGAAGGAAGGAAGGAAGGAAGGAGAGATTGAGGAGAAAGAAAAAGGAAGGAATAAGCAAGAAATAAGAAGGAAGGGACAGATTGAAGAGGAGGAAAGGGAAGGAAGGAAGTTGAGGAAGTGGAAAGGAACAAGAAGGAAGGAAGAAACAAGGAAGGAAGGAGAGACTGAGGAGGAGAAAGAAAAAGGAAGGAGGAAGCAAGAAATAGGAAGGAAAGAAGAAAGGACAGATTGAAGAGCAGGAGACGGAAGGAAGTTGAGGAAGAAGGAAGGAACAGGAAGGAAGGAAGGAAGGAAGGAAGGAAGGAAGGAAGGAGAGATTGAGGAGAAAGAAAAAGGAAAGAGGAAGCAAGAAATAGGAAAGAAGAAAGGACAGATTGAAGAGGAGGAGACGGAAGGAAGTTGAGGAACAAGGAAGGAACAGGAAAGAAGGAAGGAAGGAAGGAAGGAAGGAAGGAAGGAAGGAAGGCGCGATACAGGAAAGGAGAAGGAAGGGAAGGTAGGACTGTATTTTTTTGTGATGCACCAGGCATCTTTGTCAAAGAAGGCTAAAGACCTGGGATAAACTACAGATCCCAGGATTTCCACAGAAAGGAGCTACTGCACTCAAAAGTGGTGTGTTCAGTCCCACTATTAACCGCCATGGCTCAATCTGACATAACCCTGGGATTTGTAGGATTGAGAGGCTCCGGCCCACGGGGTTGCTGACTGCCAGAAATAGTGCAAATTGAGTCTACTTTAAGGGGTAGGGTTAGTGCTAGGGAATCATGGGAATTGTTTTTTCCTGAGACATTGAGCCTTCTCTGTCAGAGAGCTCTGGTGCCACAATAAAATACAGTTCCCATGATTCCCTAGCCCTAACCCTAACCCTAAAAGTGGACTCAATTTGCACTATTTCTGGCAGTCTGCAACCCCCCTTTGTCAGCGAAGTGTAAAGACTATGTAAAAACTACAGATCCCAGGATTTAGGATAGCGTACAACACTGAAGAGTGGTGTCACATTTCACTATTACCTGCCATGGGAAGACTAAAGACCTTGCCGAAAACTACAGATCCCAGGTTTTCCACAGGATGGAGCTACAGCATTTAAAATTGGGGTCAAATTTCACTATTAGCTGACATGGCTCCATCCTACAAAAACCCTAGGATTTGTAGTTTTCTTGCGAGGCACCACCAGCCTGCTTTCTCAGAGAAGGCTAAAGACCTTGCCAAAACTATAGATCCCAGGTTTTATATAGGATAAGAGTACAGTACTTAAGAGTGGTGTCACAATTGCCTGCCATGGCTCCACCCTACAGAGTCCTGGGATTTGTAGTTTTCTTTGATGAGGCACCACCAGCCTTTTTTCTCAGACAAGGCTAAAGACCTTGCCAAAACTACAAATCCCAGGATCCCCGGCCTTCTTCTACGTTTTTAAAAGCCTAGAGGCTCCCTTCTTCGAGCCCCCAAACTGTGTATATAATAACAATAATAACGATAATAAAAAATTCACCTCAGAGCCTTTGGAAATCTGCAGCAGCTCCCCCCAAAAAAGGCTTTTCTTCCTTCCCTCACCACTGGAGAGAGTGGCGCATGCGCCGTTGCCTCTCCTCCCCTCCGCCACGGACGAGATTGGAGCGCCAGCGGGGAAGGACTACGCATGCGCGAAGGCAGCAGCGCAGAGCCTCGCTCTGATTGTGGCTCTGCTTTTCTCGCTGCAGGAGGAGGCGCGCCTGCGCAGTCTGCCTTCCTCTCCCTCCGCAAAAAAAAAAAATGAAGGAGCTGCGCCTGCGTAGTAGCGCCTGAGGCGAAAAGAGGAAGGCAAAATGGCGGTGGTTGTAGCTGAGGAGAAAACGAGGGAGAGCCCTTCAGGCCGAGGGTCGGTTGGTGGGTCTTTCTGCCTCAGGGTCCCGACGACTGAGGAGCCCAAGAGTTGTTGGGCTTCAGAGGGGTCCTTTCCCCCCAAATTTCCCTCCTTTTTTGAGGAGGAGAAGGAGGGGAAAGAAGACAGTGCAAAGGCAGGCTTAATGCTGAACATAAAGAAAACAAAAATAATGACCACTAAGGAGGACCTTCACAGGTTCAACCTAGGCAGTGAAGAAATAGGTTAGTTAGTTTACTGTGTTTCAAGTAAAATGGTGGGAAATATTATGAAACAAAAAAATAGCGAGCATATAGAAGAGAGCTATCTGTTCAACTTGTATGCAGAACAGATAAGAAAAGCAGGCTGGGACACAGAAGAATCATAGAATTATAGAGTTGGAAGAGACAAGGGCCATCCAGTCCAACCCCCTGCCATGCAGGAACTCCGGATTAAATCATCCCCAACAGATGGTCATCCAGCCTCTGCTTAAAGAAGAAGGAGAAGTGAACACAGGAGGAAGGAATATCAACAATCTAAGATATGCAGATGACACCATAATACTGGCAGAAAACATCGCAGATCTGGAATACCTACTAAGGAAAGTCAAGGAAGAAAATGCAAAGGCAGGCTTACTGTTGAACATAAAGGAAACAAAAATAGTAACCACAGAGACCTTACACACATTCAACCTAGACAATGAGGAAATAGAAATAGTAAAAGACTTCTCATATCTAGGACCAAACATTGATAGAGATGGGGAAAGCAGCCAGGAAATCAGGAGAAGGCTGGGAATGGGGAGGGTGGTGGCTATGAAGGAACTAGAAAAGATCCTAAAATGCAAAGATACACAATTCAGCACAAAAGTTAGGATCATACAAGCCACTGTATTCCCTATTACCATGGATGGATGTGAGAGCTGGACAATTAAGAAAGAGGATAAGGAAGAAAATCAATGCATTTGAGATAATGTGGTTCTGGAGAGGAGTGCTGAGGATCCCATGGACTGCCAAAAAGACAAACATAGGAGTCTTAGAGCAAATCAAGCAGGAAACCTCCCTGGAAGTCAAGATGACCAAACCGAGGCTGTCGTACTTTGGACACATCTGATAAGGGAGGACTATTTGTAAAAAACAATAATGCTGGGAAAGGTGGAGGGAAGTAGGAAGAGAGGAAGACCACAGGACTGATGGAGGGACTCTATTAAGAAGGTCATGGGTATTAAGAGGTTGCAGGAATTAAGCAGAGCAGTGGAGGACAGAGGGTCTTCTTGGAGATGTCTCATTCATAGGGTCGCCATGAATAGAGATCGACATGAGAGTAGTAAACAACAACAAGGAGGGGAAGCCCCCGATTTCTGGACAAAGGTCAGAAGATGTGGGGAAGAAGGCTTCCTCTGCTCTGCCACCTGTTGGGACCCCCTTTAAACACAAACAGCCCACAGACACACTCTGCGCCCCTTTCTTCTCCTCCATTTGGAAAACAGAGCACAGATGGTGGTGTTTGGGAGGCTTTTGCAAACTTGGATCCTTCCTAATGTCTTCCTCTGCCCCTCAGCCATAGTCCCAATAGCTGTAGATTTTGCAGTCTGGTAAACGTTTTCCACATTGTTGCAGGACCTAGAGTAATTTGAGGGGATTTGGAAGGCCTCGTAAATAAGGGACAGGCATGTGTGGCTGGTAATGATCTGGGAGCGGAAACTGAGATTGTGCAAGGGAAAGGAAGGTATGGTGGGAACAGAGTGAAGGGTTGTTACAAAAGAAGTTGGGATCGATGTTTGAAAGCTATCCTGCCTTCAGTTCACTCTGTTTCCCAAAATGGACTGGAGATCGTACCAATCATTCCACAGAACCTTACCTTACTCCTTTGCAATGTCAGGTCAGTCAAAAATAATACCCATATTATTTATGACCTCTTAGATGAGGATGCTGACCTGGCTTGCTTTACAGAGACCTGGCTAGGAGAGGATAGCACTATAACTTGGACACAGCTGGGTACTCTGTTAGTGAGCAGGTAAGAGGAAGTGGGCGGGGGGGGGGGGGAGGAGTGGCTCTGGTTCACAAGAACAACCTTACCTTGACAGGATACCTGTCTGGAACACAGTCCACTTTGAGTATGTACCTAAACCTGAGGACTAAAGATAGTTTGGGGATTCTGTTAGTATACCGTCCACCCCGTTGTCTAACAGACTCCCTAACCAAACTGATACAACTAGTCTCAGAGTTGCTGTTGGAGTCTTTTAGTCTTGGGTGACTTCAACATTCCACTTGAGACCAGTTTGTTAAGTCTAACAGGTGTGGCTCAGGAGTTCATGGAATCCATGACAAACATGGGCCTATCTCAATTGGTTGTCGGGCCCACTCATTGTGCAGGTCATACCCTCAATGTAGTCTTCAGTACGGAACAGGAATATCTGTGGATGGAGGTAATTAAAACCTCCACATTGTCATGGACGGATCATTTCCTGATCAAGGCCAAACTAAGAACCACTGTCCACCCCGCTGGGGGTAGTAGACCCATTAAAATGGTCCACCCTCAAAGGCTAATGGAACCAACTGGATTCCAGAAAGTCTTAGAGGGTTTAATGGTTGGTAATGCTGGTGATTCCGTTGAAGCTTTGGTTAATACATGGAACACCAATCCTGCCAAGGCTATCGACACAATCACTCCCAAGCATCCTTTCCAACCCACTTGACATGGTATACTGAAGAGCTTAGGAAGATGAAGCGGGTTGGACAATGACTAGAGTGCATTTGGTGGAAAACTCTACTCTTATCTGACAAGACTCATCATAGGAAATTTCTTTGTTCCTATAGAGAGGCAATCTTTCTCCTCTGCACATATTGCATCTGCAGAGTCCCATCCAACAGAGCTGTTTAGGGTGGTAAGGGAACTGACACAGGTTCCACCTGTGCAGAATCCATTACTTAACCCTACACGGCCTGCTGTGACACATTTAACAACTTCTTTGCAAATAAAATCTCTCAGATAAGAGCCGACTTGAACACCAGTGTTGTAACAGAATCAATTGACGAGGTCTCCAGCAACTCCACTGATGAAATTATACTGGTTCAGTTTCAGTCTGTGAGTAGTGATGACATGGACGAGCTTCTCAGTAGAGTGAGGAATACAACCTGCCCTCTTAATCCTTGCCCTTCATGGCTGGCCATCCAAGAGGGAGATGCCTTGAGGAAGTTTCTTAGAGACATCCTCAATGCATCCCTTAGGGGGGGTCATGTTCCATCCTGTTCGAAGGAAGCGACGGTTAGCCATTCCTAAAAAAAACCTTCCCTGGACCCTCTGGACATGAACAGCTATAGGCCAGTCTCCTTGCTACCTTTTTTGAGCAAAGTGATCAAGAGGGCGGTTGCTCTTCAACTCCAAGCTGTCTTGGAGGAAACCAATTATCTAGATCAGGGGTAGGCAACCTTTTCCCTTTAAGGGCTGAGGGACTTCAGCTCCCAGAATCCCAGGAGCTATTGGCCAAGATGGGACTATTGGCCAACATGGCTGAGGCTTCTGGGAGCTGAAGTCCCTCGGCCCTTAAAGGGGAAAGGTTGCCTACCCCTGATCTAGATCCATTTCAAACTGGCTTCAGGACAGGATATGGAGTTGAGACTGCCATGGTTACATTAGCTGATCACCTTCGTCAGCATTGACAAGGGTAGTGTGAACCTGTTGGTGCTATTGGACCTCTCAGCGGCTTTTGATACAATAAATCATGACATCCTCTTGGATCGCCTGAAAAAGTTAGGAATTGGAGACACTGCACTGGTTCCGTTCCTTCCTCTCAGGCAGATTCCAGAGGGTGATGCTTGGGGACAGTTGCTCTATGAGGAAAGAGCTTAATTGTGGTGTCCCCACAAGGTGCCATCCTGTCTCCGATGCTATTCAATATATACATGAAGCTGCTGGGAGAGATCATCCAGAGAGATGGGGCGGGGTGTTGGTTATTACCTTTAAAGCCCAAAATGGCTTGGGTCCAACCTATCTTGGGGACCGCGTCCTCCCATACAATCCTCCCCACGCTCTCTGGTCCTCTGGGAAGAATTTGCTGCAGCCAATAAAAACAAGGCTGTGTGCAACCTCCCAGAGGGCATTTTCGGTAATTGCCTCCAGAACGGCCTGCTAGACGAGATCTGCCTGATTACAACCTTAAACACCTTTTAAAAGGCTGTGAAGATGGATCACTTTTGGCAGGCCTTTCCTGACTAGATTCCCGGCCCTAGGAGTTTACCTGGCTCTATTTCTTCCACTTTTGGCCCTCGTCACTGCTCAGACTTGGCTATGGCCTCTCCAGTTACCTTATTTGTTTATCTTGTGTGGTTTTATGCATTATTTTAATGGATATGTAGTTTAATACTTTTTTAAAGGGGGGAGGGGGTGGGGATGTTTATCCTGGATGCTGTATGGAATTTTAATTTGTTGTAGGCCGCCCCAATTGTTCAACAGAGGGGTGGGGGATAAATAATTATATTATTGTTGTTGTTGATGATGATGACACCCAAATATATTTCTCCATGTCTCGGTCTTCAGCTTTGACTTCAGATAGTGTCTCTCTCAATGAATGTCTTAAAGCAGTAATGGACTGGATGAGGAAAAACAGATTAAGACTGAATCCAGATAAAAGGGAGGCTGATACTCCAGCTATGCCCTTTCCTGGAAGTTAGGGACCTTGAAACTATGGTGCATGCACTGGTAACCTCTCATCTCGATTTCTGTAATGCGCTCTACATGGGGCTACCCTTGTGCTTGGTCCGTAAACTTCAATTAGTACAGAACATGGCAGCCAGGTTGGTCTCGGGAACATCTAGGAGAGACCATATAACACCTGTCTTGAAGTCACTTCACTGGCTGCCTATCATTTTCTGGGCTCAGTACAAGGTGTTGGTCATTACCTTTAAAGCCCTAAATGGCTTGGGTCCATCCTATCTTCGGGACCTCCTCTTTCCGTATAATCCACCCCACGCACTCAGGTCCTCTGGGAGGAATTTGCTACAGCCTATAAAAATGAAGCTGTCTGCTACCTTCCAGAGGGCCTTCTCCAGATTATGGAACGGCCGGCCGGATGAGATCCGTCATATTACCACCTTGAACAACTTTAGAAGAACGGATGCAAGCTCCAGGAAAGGAGATTCCAGCTCAACATTAGGAGGAACTTCGACAGTGGAACACACTCCCTCAATGGAGATTTTGGTGGAGTCTCCTTCCTTGGAGGTCTTTAAGCAGAGGCTGGATGGACAACTGTCGGAGATGCTTTGATTGTGAGTTCCTGCATGGCAGAATGGGGTTGGACTGGATAGCCCTTGGGAGTCCCTTCCAACTCTATGATTCTGTCCAGTCCAATCCCCTTCTTCTGCCATCAAAGCCCTTCCTGCAACAAACGCCCATCCAGCCTGTTTAAAAACCTCCAAAGGAGAACCATAGAGTTGGAATGGCCTTTGGGTGCCACCAAATTGGAAGGAATCCCCAAGGGCCATCCAGTCCAGCCCCCCTCTGCCATGCAGGAACTCTCAATCAATAAATCCCTGACCGATGGCCATCCATCCTCTTTTTAAAGACCTCTAAGGAAGGAGACTCCACCAGAAATCTGCTCTGGAAAACCCCAGGAGGGACCAGTCACAAGTCAGAGTCAATTCAATGGCACATAACAAGCAGCAACAACAACAACAACTTTGGGCCAGAAGTTTATTTGTTTGTCACAGATTGCAATCTTCCGTCAACAAAAAGGGGAGGAAATTGTCACAAGCCAACAATAATCACATTCTTTGCACACACAAAAATGAGTATAAATCTTTGGCTTCCTAACAAATACCTATTTGAGTCTATAGAGCTTCCTACTAAAAAGTGAATAAAACCCAAGTCCACTAGGATTTTTAAAAAAGATGCCACCATTCAGGACTCCCACAAACACACACACGATGGGGACACAACAACAAGAGACCCTTTGGGCTGCAGCTGAACTGTGTCTCCCTGGAATCGGTTGCAAACGCACTCCTGGGGTTTGTTTTTGACCGTGAAAAGAGAGGGGCCCTTGTGCAAGGCCCTGGTGAGTCCTGAGCGTGCAAGACGGACAGACAGACGGACGGATGGCGCTGGTCTCATCGGCTGCAAAAGCGACAGGGTTGCCAAATCAGAGAACTGGAGAGAGAGAACATTGAATGGTTGTGCAGAAGAGGGAGTTTTCCGCAGAAACTGTTAGATGATTCCAAGACGTTCCTTCTTTTGCACAACCGTTAACGGCACAGGCGCCCTCTCCAGTTTTTAATCTGGCAACCCTACGGGATGTCCACACCTCTGTTAGGGTTGCCACACTGAAAACTAGCGAGGGCTCCTATGCCTTTAATGGTGGTGTTAAGATAGAGAAGTTCAACAGGTGTGGCTTCTCTTAACCTGGTGGCAAGACTTAGAAATGGACTGGAGCCTCTTTGGCACCCCTAAAGAATACGCACTAATAGAGGGGCACAAGTGTATAACAGCACAGGGACGCTCCCCAGTGTTCACTCTGGCAACCCTGAAGGAGACACACATTTCTCTGTTTGTTATTACAGATGCCAGATTAAAAACCAGAGAGGGCTCTTATCTGTTTAAGGATGGTGCTAAGAAATGGAATTCAACAGGTGTGGCTTTTTGAAAAAGCTGGCTGCAAGACAAGCAAGGTTTGGAAATGGAGCCCTGCTTACGGGACTCCAAAACTTCTCCAGTGTTCACTCTGGCAACCCTGAATGTGTAAAATGTTTGTGTGCCAGGCTAGAAAGGTGGTCTACAATTTCTTCGCCTTCTTCTGGGTTGTGTAGAAAAGCTGGGATTGGCTCCCAGTGCGGAAGGCAGCATGCCCTCACATCTCTCTGGTGCAGAGATCCTTCAGGCCCCTTTCCAGCTCCTGCAAAGCATTCTGGGCAACAGCGCTGGGCATGCTGGGGGCAAGTGGGGCGTCAGGCATGGGGCCTGAGTTTGCCTGGAGTCTGAGGACGACCGTTGCTCCAAAGGACTCCTGGGCCGATGGGAGGTCAGGCCCCATGGCAGATCTCGCACCAAGTGTGAGCCTGAGGGTTGCACCAAGGGACTCCTGGGCAGGTGGGGCATCAGGCATGGCGGCAGATCTCGCACGGAGTGCGGGCACGACTGGTGCACCGGAGGACTCCTGGGCATTTGGGACATCAGGCATGGCGGCAGATCTCGCACGGAGTGTGGGCATGAATGGTGCATCGAAGGGCTCCTGGGCAGGTGAGGCATCAGGCATGGCGGCAGATCTTGCAAGGAGTGTGGCTGGTGCACCAGAGGACTCCTGGGCAGATGGGAGGTCAGGCCTGGTGGCAGATCTCGCACCAAGTGTGAGCCTAAGGGTTGCACCAAGGGACTCCTGGGCAGGTGGGGCATCAGGCATGGCGTCAGATCTTGCACGGAGTGCGGGCACGACTGGTGCACCGGAGGACTCCTGGGCATTTGGGACATCAGGCATGGCGTCAGATCTTGCACGGAGTGCGGGCACGAATGGTACACCAGAGGAGTCCTGGCCAGATGTCACATCAGGCCTGGTGGCAGATCTCGCACCAAGTGTGAGCCTGAGTGTTGCACCAAGGGACTCCTGGGCAGGTGGGGCATCAGGCATGATGGTAGATCTCGCACGGAGTGTGGGCACGGCTGGTGCACCAAAGGGCTCCCAGGCAGGTGGGACATCAGGCATGGCAGCAGATCTTGCATGGAGTGCGGGCAAGGCAAATGCACCAGAGAGGACATCAGGCATGGCAGCCGATCTCGCACGGAGTGCGGGCACGACTGGTGCACCAGAGGACTCCTGGGCATTTGGGACATCAGGCATGGCGGCAGATCTCGCACGGAGTGCAGGCAGGGCAAATGCACCAGAGAGGACGTCAGGCATGGCAGCCGATCTCACGCGGGGCAGCCCTGGGTGATCCATGGAGAAGCACGGATGGGAATAGACTGCGTTACTCCTGACCCGCCCGGCTGGAAACCCGTGGCTCTGCCACCACTCCTCCCTCCGCCGGCGTCTGTCACGCTCCTGGGAGTCCCGGCGCGCTTCCAGGCGCTTCGCCTCCAGGCAGAAGGGCACCAGGCACGGCTCGGCTTGGCACTGCTTGGCGTGGAGGGAGGAGAGGACCTTCAGCTGCCCGCAGAGTCGGCAGCCGCCGGCCACCCTGCGCACGCAGCCCCAGGCGTGGTGGACGAAGCGCTTCATCCTCGGGCAGGCGGCCTCCGGGCATTGGCAGGAGCGGCAGAGGCTGGCATGGATGACGGCTCGGTCGCAGTACTGGAGGCCCTGCTGGAGGAGGAGGCGGCGGAGCTCCTGGGCAAAGTGCATCTCCTCCTCTCCCACGAGGTCCAGGTCCACCATCTTGCAGCCGCCGGAAATTGCGATCCTGAAGGACAGAAAGGAGAAAGGTTCCGTTCACTCGCTTGTCCTCGAACTGGGATCTATGCCACCCTTTGCCAACCATCTCCAATGGGAAGCGCTGAGGGGCACCCAGGCTGCTCTCCGTGGGGATTGATCGGACATTAGGAATGGGAACATGCAAGGAACAATTGCTGAATCCTTCATAGAATCCTAGAGTTGGAAGAGACCCCAAGGGCCATCCAGTCCAACCCCCTTCTGCCATGCAGGAACTCACAATCAAAGCACCCCCGACAGACGGCCATCCAGCCTCTGCTTAAAGACCTCCAAAGGAGACTCCATGACTCTTTGAGGGAGTGTGTTCCACTGTCGAACAGCCCTTACTATCAAGAAATTCTTCCTAATGTTGAACTGGAATCTCTTTTCTGGGTCCTAGTCTCTGGAGCAGCAGAAAACAAGCTTGCTCCATTCTCACTATGACTTCCCTTCAAATACTAAAACAGGGCTATCATCTCCCCTCTTAACTGTCTCTTCTGGTGGCGCAGTGGTTCAATGCCTGTCCTGCAGCCACTCACTCACAGACCACAAGGTTGCGAGTTCAATACTAGCCAGGGCTCAGGCTAGACTCAGGCCTGCGTCCTTCCGAGGTCGCTAAAATGAGGACCCAACTGTTGGGGGGCAATGAGCTTACAGTTGTAAACCGCTTAGGCATCCCATAGTCTGCTATGAAGCGGTATATAAATGAAGCTGCTTTGCTTTGATTTTGCTTCTTCTCCAGGCTAAACAGACCCAGTTCCCTACTGGAAATTTAGGCCGGCCTGGGGATGGAGTTGGGATGGGTGACCGCACGCCGGCCGCCCCAACTCGCCCCCGACTCCATGCGCCTGACTGCGTGGCGCGTGGTTTCAGGGCGCCCTCTTGGTGCAGCATGTCGCGGCGCCAAAGGGGTGCAAAAGAGCTGCCCCCAAATGAGTGGCATTTGCCTGGTCTTTTGGGGGTGGCAAAAAGCCAGCGAGTGGTTGCCGTGGCCCCGATCCGCCGCTCTCAGGGGCATCAGAGAGCATCTGCATGGCCCTTCGTCTCTCCTGAGAGGCTTCATGGCTTCCAGAGCCTTCCTTCCTTCCTTCCTTCCGCCTTGGAGTCGCCCTCCTTTGGACACGCTTCAGTTTCAACCCTGGACCTTCCATCCCAGACCTTGAAGCCGCAGTCGTGGAACAAAATAAATGGGATTTTGGAAAGAGAAAACGAAAAACTCCATTTTTATTTTCTTCATGTTTGACTATAAACCTCTCCTTGCACTTTCTTGGACGAATTGCAAGAATTAAATCACTTTTGCCAACACTCTGAAACTTCTGCCTCTTTGTGTGTGTATGCCTTCAAGGGGGGACTTATGGGGGCCCTTGTGAATTTTGTAGTTTTCTCTTTGGGAAGGACTCCTCAGAGGTGGTTTTGCCAGATCCTTTCTCTAAATAGAGCCTCCAGCACCCGGTTTCCATTAGTGGCCTCCCACCCAAGGACTATCCAGAGCTAACCCTACTTAGCATCCAAGGTCAGAAAGGATCAGGCTTTGAGGTATCTAGGCCATTATTATCATCCTCAAGGAATCCTCAGGGGTGGTTTTGCCAGTTCATTCCTCTAAATAGAGCCTCCAGCACCCGGTTTCCATTAGTGGCCTCCCACCCAAGGACTATCCAGAGCTAACCCTACTTAGCATCCAAGGTCAGAAAGGATCTGGCTTTGAGGTATCTAGGCCATTATTATCATCCTCAAGGAATCCTCAGGGGTGGTTTTGCCAGATCCTTCCTCTCAATAGAGCCTCCAGCACCTGGTTTTCATTAGTGGCCTCCCACCCAAGGACTATCCAGAGCTAACCCTACTTAGCATTCAAGGTCAGAAAGGATCTGGCTTTGAGGTATCTAGGCCATTATTATCATCCTCAAGGAATCCTCAGGGGTGGTTTTGCCAGTTCATTCCTCTAAATAGAGCCTCCAGCACCTGGTTTTCATTAGTGGTCTCCCACCCAAGGACTATCCAGGGCTGACCCTGCTTAGCATCCAAGGTCAGAAAGGATCTGGCTTTGAGGTATCTAGGCCATTATTATCATCCTCAGGGAATCCTCAGGGGTGGTTTTGCCAGTTCATTCCTCTAAATAGAGCCTCCAGCACCTGGTTTTCATTAGTGGCCTCCCACCCAAGGACTATCCAGAGCTAACCCTACTTAGCATCCAAGGTCAGAAAGGATCTGGCTTTGAGGTATCTAGGCCATTATTATCATCCTCAAGGAATCCTCAGGGGTGGTTTTGCCAGATCCTTTCTCTAAATAGAGCCTCCAGCACCCGGTTTCCATTAGTGGCCTCCCACCCAAGGACTATCCAGAGCTAACCCTACTTAGCATCCAAGGTCAGAAAGGATCTGGCTTTGAGGTATCTAGGCCATTATTATCATCCTCAAGGAATCCTCAGGGGTGGTTTTGCCAGATCCTTTCTCTAAATAGAGCCTCCAGCACCCGGTTTCCATTAGTGGCCTCCCACCCAAGGACTATCCAGAGCTAACCCTACTTAGCATCCAAGGTCAGAAAGGATCTGGCTTTGAGGTATCTAGGCCATTATTATCATCCTCAAGGAATCCTCAGGGGTGGTTTTGCCAGATCCTTTCTCTAAATAGAGCCTCCAGCACCCGGTTTCCATTAGTGGCCTCCCACCCAAGGACTATCCAGAGCTAACCCTACTTAGCATCCAAGGTCAGAAAGGATCTGGCTTTGAGGTATCTAGGCCATTATTATCATCCTCAAGGAATCCTCAGGGGTGGTTTTGCCAGGTCCTTCCTCTAAATAGAGCCTCCAGCACCCGGTTTCCATTAGTGGCCTCCCATCCAAGGACTATCCAGAGCTAACCCTACTTAGCATCCAAGGTCAGAAAGGATCTGGCTTTGAGGTATCTAGGCCATTATTATCATCCTCAAGGAATCCTCAGGGGTGGTTTTGCCAGGTCCTTCCTCTAAATAGAGCCTCCAGCACCTGGTTTTCATTAGTGGCCTCCCACCCAAGGACTATCCAGGGCTGACCCTGCTTAGCATTCAAGATCAGATGGGAATCTGGTGCCTTTGGGGTATTGACACACCCCTTCTATTGTGTCTTATCAGCACAGGATGCCAGGCCAGAGAGTCAGGGCTCCTCCCGATAAGTAAAGAAAGATTAGGATCAATGAGGCGATCAAGGATCAATGCTGATCAATTGCTGGGAATGGTTGTTGCAGGAGCCAAGTCCCTCGGTGCCCAGAAGAGCCAAGATCCAAAGGCTCCAGGCAGATCCTGTCTGATCCTGGAGGCTAAGCAGGGCCATGGCTGGATGATGGGAGTTGCAGTGCAGCAACGTTGGGACTAATATTCCAATCTATTGGACCCTGGCCCTCCTGAAGCGGGTGAGGTGGAGCGCCTAATTCCCCACAAATCACGCTTCCGGACTACAGTTCCCATTAGCCTTCCCGGCCTCTGACCTTGGAGACTAAGCAGGGTCATGGCTGGATGATGGGAGTTGCACACACAAACATATCTGGCTGCCATATTTAACCTTGGAGAGGGCTCCTGTGTCTTTAAGGGTTGCAGGCAAGACTCCGTTTCTTAGATAGGAAATTATATGTCTTAACAGCAGAGGCACCCTCTCCAAGGTTAAAGCTGGCAACCTTCTGCCTGGGACTAGTCCTTGGCCAAAAGGCAGCCCTCTGGCTGTTCTTGGACTGCCGCTCCCATCCTCCCTAGCCAGCCAGACCGGGAAGGCTGATGGGAACTGCAGTCCAAGAGCCTCCCCCCTCCATGCCTTCAGTCCCACAACCACCCTTTTAAGGACACAGGCGCCCTCTCCAACTTGAAACATGGCAACCTTCTGCCTCAGGAGAAGGGCTGGGACTCAGCAGTGCTCAGAGAAGTTACTTTTCTCCGGCGTAACTTGTGCTTCTTCTTCCTCTAAAGGCAGAGGAGCCTCCTCTGGGTCCGAAGGTGGCAACCCTAGACTTTTTTCGGGGGGGGGCTTAAGGGGGCTTTGGGGGTGAAATCCGCATCCAAGACAAAGCCAACTGGAGTGGGCAACTGGTTTTGTAATGGGAAACTGGTCTGGCAATGAGAAACTGGGTTGCAACTGGGTTGCAAGAGGATGGGAAACTGGTTTTGTAATGGGAAACTGGGTTGCAACCAGGAACGACCACTGGTTTTGCAATGGGCAACCAGTTTGCAACCGGAATGGAGAACTGGTTTGCAATGGGAGACTGGTTTGCAGCTGGAGTAGAGAACTGGTTTGCAATGGGCAACTGGTTTGCAACCAAAGTGGGCAACTGGTTTGCAATGGGAAACTGGTTTGCAGCTGGAGTAGAGAACTGGTTTGCAATGGGAAACTGGTTTGCAGCTGGAGTAGAGAACTGGTTTGCAATGGGAAACTGGGCTAGGGTTAGGATGGGGGAACTGGTTTTGCAATGGAAACCTGGCTTCCCCCTCCCCAACTTTCTCCCCCCCCCCAAAAAAGGCCCCCTACCTGGTCCTTTGGGAAACTACTGCTCCCAGAGAGGTGGGTCGTCCTTGCAGGGCTGGCGTGGAAAGGGAGCCCTCCTTGGGGCTTCCTCTTTAAAGGGAAGAGGAAAGGGGCGGGGCTGGGGACGAAAGGGGCGGGGCCTGGGGAGGGAAACGCTCGTGAGCAATTCAGTAACTCGTTCCAAGTAACGAGAACGCGTTTCTTTCCCCGAAGGTAAGGCTGGGAGCGAAGGGGCTTCACAGGGGAGGAACCTCTGGCCTCCTTTCGCACTCCTGGACTCAAGGGGCGTCCACACTGCAGAAGTTATCCCGCTTTCGTTCCCCTTTAAGCGCAGAGGCTGAGATCTGTAGTCTGGGGAGGGACTTAGGGCTCTGTAGTGCTACACAGGATCCCTTTCCTTCCAGTATCTTAGAATGGTTCTCTCTGGGAGATCAGGCTTAGTAAGAAAACTACAAATCCCAAGGTCCCCAGGACTGGTAAAGACATAATAATTATTGTAGTGTGGATACACACTCGGATGCTACAAACTGTCTGGCTCCACCCACCCATCCTACAGAGCCCTGGGATTTGTAGTTCTGCAAGGCCTTCATAGCCTTCTCTGGGTGCAAAGACGTTCATGCACAGGGGTGCTAGATGTCCCAGTCAACATGCAGCAACTCCCGATCACAGCAAAGAAGAAGAGGAAGACTGCATTAGAGTTGGATGGACTCCACAGAAGCCATGCCTTTGCAAGACCTGAGGTGGGCTGTTGATCACAAGGTCTCTTGGATAAGGTTCAAGTCCAAAGCAAAATGGCAGCGACTCCCAATCGCAAAGAGGAATAGGAAATGAGGAAGACTGCCTTAGAAGTGGAGGGGCTCCACAGAAGCCATGCCTTTGCAAGACCTGAGGTGGGCTGTTGATCACAAGGTCTCTTGGATAAGGTTCAAGTCCAAAGCAAAATGGCAGCGACTCCCAATCGCAAAGAGGAATAGGAAACGAGGAAGACTGCCTTAGAAGTGGAGGGGCTCCACAGAAGCCATGCCTTTGCAAGACCTGAGGTGTGGCTTGGAGACCCCTCATGAATAGAGGCACCAGAAGTCCAAGGCAATGTGGCAGCAACTCAGAACTGCAAAGAGGAAAACAATAGGAAATGAGGAAGGTTGCATTAGAGGTAGATACACAAAAACCATAACTTTGCAAGACCTGAGGTGGGCTGCTGAGAACAGGGTCACTTGGATAGGACTGAAGTCAAAATGGCAGCAACTCCCAACCACAAAGAGGAAGGCGGAAGGACAAAGGGAAGACTGCATTAGAGAGGAATGGCCTCCACAGAAGCCATGCCTTTGCAAGACCTGAGGTGGGCTGTTGATAACAAGGTCTCTTGGATAGGGTTGAAGTCCAGGTCAACACGGCAGGAAATGACAACCCCAAAGACTGAGGAAAGCAGAAGGAAGTGAGGAAGAGTGCATTAGAGGTGGATGCCTTTGCAAGACCTGAGCGGAGCTTTGGCTGATCCTTCGTTCAGAGGGTCTCCAGAGGGGAAAGCCGACTTGAAAGCAGTTCAGAACAAGAAGAGAAGAAAGAGGAACCAATGCTGGGCCTTATCAGTCTGGCCTCTCCTGGGGCTGATAAGAGGAGATAAGGAGGGGATTCTGGGTAAAGAAGAGATCAGAGGAGGATCTGGAGGAATGAATGGCAGGGACTGCCCTCTCTTTCATTCAGGAGAAAACTAGGCCTTCCTTTAGGAAGGAGGCCTATGGCCTTTCGGGGGGGGGGGAGGGTGGACTACATCTCCCAGGAGTGAAGTTGCAGTCCCTGCCTTTTCCCATCTTATGGAGTCCCTAAGGAGGGCTTTGCCACCCTTGCTTCCCTCTGAGGCTGAGAGAGTGTGACTTGCCCAAGGTGGGTTTCCCTGGCTGAGCGGGGATTCGAACGCTGGTCTCCCAGAGTCCTTGTTCCCCACTTAAACCACTGGGATACATAGTGTTCAGATGAGGTTTTCCATGGCTTCCTTCTGAGGCTGAGAAAGTGGACTTGGCCAAGGCCAGTCAGTGGATTCGAACCCTGATCTCCCAGAGTTCCTCTCCCACACTCAGAGACCACTTTTTCTTGGCCAGAAGGTGTGCCGCCATGGCCTTCCTCGGTGGCTGAGAGAGTGTGACTTGGCCAAAGTCACCCAGTGGGTATCTATGGAGGAGGAGGGATTCGAACCCTGGCCTTCCAGAGCCTTAGTCCAGCACTCAAACCACTAAGCCTGACAGGCTCTAAACATTTATTCACAGGAGGCTTGCTGTTGCCTGCCCTGAGGCTGAGAGAGTGTGACTTGGCCAAGCTCACCCAGCACTCAAACCACTACCCCACACTGCCTCTCCGCAAGGAGATCTCCAAAAGGATACGAGGGCAACGCATTCATGGCCCACTGGAGCCAGTAGGGTCTACTTTCAAGGCCTAACCCTCAGGCTGGAAAGGGCGCAGGTGCGAATTCTGGAGCCAGCCAGATGTAGCATTCCTCTGCTTGCCCAGTCCTTGGTCCATTTCGAAAGAGGCCCTCAAGGAGAATCCAGAGATGCCAGGACCTGGATCCAGATGCAAATCTCCTTCGCACCCAGAGCCAGGCTTCTTTCTGTAGTGCTAATGGCTCCTTAATCTCCCAATCTTTGGCCTTACAAGGAAAGAGATAGTTGTGAAAAAGGATCATGGCCTCCGGCTGATGCAAGAAGAGAGATCCTCACTGAGCTGGAAGGGACATCTAGTGCAACCCCCTGCCATGCAGGAATACACAGTCGGTGCTGCTCTTCCCCTTTCCCTGTTGCCCCTGAGGAGCATCATTGTGGTTGGACTCTGAAGCCCAGAAGCCTCCAAATGCAGGCATCGGACTAACATGGCCAAGGAAACCCCCCAGTGACTTTGAGTGAGTCACACTATCTCAGCCTCAAAGGAAGGCAAAGGCAAAAAAACAACCCTCTGAACAAATCGTGCCCAGAAACCCTCCCATGAGAGGCTTCAATGCCTTACGGCCAAAGGCCCACAACAAGAACAAGAGCGGTGCCTTCCAGCTCTATGACTCTCTGGCGCTATTCTAGCTGGAAGGGACCTCTAAAGGACATCCAGTCCAACCCCGATTGGACATGCAGGAATGCCCTGCCAACGCGGTTGTTAATTGCCACCAAGTGAATGGTGACTGATGGTAACCCTCTGAATGAAAGGCCTCCCAGCCCCCCCTTGTCCAACAGCCCTGCTCAGGTCTTGCAAGCTCAGGGCAGAGCCTTGTGCCTCTTTGATTAAGGCTGGGGTGTGTGACTTATGGCCACCCCATGAATTTCCCAGGCAGTTCCTTCTTCCCAAACAGAGCCTCCAGCACTGGGTATTCCTTGGGGGTCTGGTCTCCCATCCGTGGACCGTCCAGGGCTGACCCTGCTTAGCATCTGGTGCCTTTTAGGGAACTGAGGCCCAGGGAGTTTGAGTCTATCCCCCTAGAAGTCGGTCTCCCTCTTTCCCACTGCCTGCCTCCCGCTTTGAGGGGCATCATTCTCCTTCACTCCAGTCTGGCTTTGCTAGGACTCTGGGTTCAAATCCCGGCTCAGCCATGAAACCCACTTGGGGAAGTCACACACTCTCAGCCCCAGAGGAAGGCAAGGGGGGGCAAATGCCCTCTGAACAAAGCTGTCCAAGAAAACCTTGTGATCGGGTCACTTTAGGGTCCCTATGTAATCCAACTCCACACTCTCTCAGCCTCAGAGGGAGGCACAGAACACATCTGGCCAAGAAAACCCCCTGATCCTTTGCCTTAGGGGACCTGAAGGCCACCTAATCCAACCCAGTGCCAGGTCACACTCTCTCAGCCTCAAAGGAAACCGCCTGATCCTTTGCCTTAGGGGCCCTGAAGGCCATCTAATCCAACCCAGTGCCAGGTCACACTCTCTCAGCCTCAGAGGGAGGCAAAGAACACATCTGGCCAAGAAAACCCCCTGATCCTTTGCCTTAGGGGCCCTGAAGGCCATCTAATCCAACCCAGTGCCAGGTCACACTCTCTCAGCCTCAGAGGGAGGCACAGAACAAATCTGGCCAAGAAAATTCCCTGATCCTTTGCCTTAGGGGCCCTGAAGGCCATCTAATCCAACCCAGTGCCAGGTCACACTCTCTCAGCCTCAGAGGGAGGCAAAAGCAACCCCCCCCAAGAAAACTCAGAGACAGGTTAGCCTCTGGGTCTCCATAAGTCCGAAATGACTTCAAGGCACACAACAACTTTTCTAAGCCATGTTGTGGAGGTTATCCAAAAAAGTAACTTTTTGGAGAAATGGTGTCTGGGAGTTGTATCCTAAAAGGAAAAGGCAGAGGGATGTAGAAAGAGAGGAAGCCCCATGCCAGATGGATGGACTCTGTGAAGGAGGCCATGGGCATGCCTTTGCAGGACCTGAGCAGAAGAGCGGAGGACAGGGAGACGTAGAGGCGCCAAGAGGGATAGAAGGAAGCAGAGGATCCACAGAGGCACAGGCGGCGCAGCAAGGTCTCCCTGGGGCTGGAGGTGAGGGGAGAATAAGGAGGGACCCCAAGGGCCATCCAGTCCAACCCCATTGGCCATGCAGGAACTCCCAATCAAAGCATCCCCGAAAGATAGATGCCCCTCCAAGCTCTGGTTAAAGTCCTCCAAGGAAGGAGACTCCACCACCCTCTGAGGCAGTCCATATTCCACAGGTGAACAGCTCTTACTCTCAGGAAGTTCCTCCTAATGTTGAGGTGGAATCTCTTTTCTTGCAGCTTGCATCCATTGTTTCGGGTCCTAGTCTCTGGAGCAGCAGAAAACAAGCTTGTTCCCTCCTCGATATGACATCCCTTCAAATATTTAAACAGCACTATCATATCACCTCTCAGCCTTCTCTTCTCCAGGCTAAACATTCCCAGCTCCCTAAGTCGTTCCTCATAGGGCTTGGTTTCCAGACCCTTCACCATTTTAGTTGCCCTCCTTTGGACATGCTCCAGTTTCTCCACATCCTTTTTGAATTGTGGTGCCCAGAACTGGAGACAGGATTATTCCAGGTGAGGCCTGACCAAAGCAGAATAGAGTGGCACTATGACTTCTCTTGATCTAGACACTGTGCTTCTATTGATGCAGCCTAAAATTGCATTGGCCTTTTTAGCTGCTGCTTCACACTGTTGGCTCATGTTCAACTTGTGGTCCACCTGGATTCCTAGATCCCTTTCACACGTAGAAATCTCATTCAGCCAGGTGTCCCCCATCGTATATCTGTGCTTTTCATTATTATTATTATTATTTTGCCCTATACCTTACATTTCTCCGTGTTGAATTTCATTTTGTTCGCTTTGGCCCAGCTTTCTAATCATTTCGAATCCTGATCCTCTCCTCTGGGCTCTTTGCCACCTCTCCCCCTAAATTGGGAAACATAAAGAAGTGGTCTGAACCCTTAGTTAGACAACAGCCAAGCTCTCCTTGGTGCAGAAAGGTTGACTGCAACTCCCCTGTTCCCCAAACTGGGGGGATTCTGGGACTTGCAGTCCAAAGATAGCAACTCTCCCCCAAGTCTGAAACGTAGGAGCGGGAGGAGAGTTGTAGTCAAAAGAAAGTAACTTTTCTTTTCTTCCCCCCAAGCTTTGAGTGACCCACAGGGAACACCAGACTCCATCTCCCATCATCCCTGGCTTCAAGACATGGGAGTGGGTGGGAATTATAGTCCAAAGAAAGTAAGCTCTGAGAGATGGGAGAGAAATGGGGGGGGGAGGTGACTTGGACTCCATCTTCCATCATCCCTTGCTCTTGGTTGTCATGGCCGATGGGAGTTGCAGTCCCCTAACATTTTAAAATTATTATTTAAAATAATAACATAAAATATTATAATAATATTAAAAAATGGTTGCCAACATTTTCTATTATTATTATTATTATTATTATTATTATTATTAAATAAAATAGTGGCGGGGAGACTACAGAGACTACAACTCCCAAAGTCCTGCCATCTGGTGATCCTGATGTAAGAAAGGAATTTATAGAAAAAGAAACATTAAAAATGGAAAGCGGAAAAGAGAAAAGCAACAAGGGATAAACAAATTGTTGCTGCTCTCGTGTGCCTTCGGGCCATTTCCTTCTGCTGCCTCCCTCTGAGGCTGAGAGAGTGTGACCTGCCCAAGAGATTCCAAAGAAGGACATATAATCTCTAAAACTAAAATTAAAACTAAACCAAGAATCAGAAAAAGCTAAACTTAGGGCTGCATCTTCACTGGAGGATTCATACATTTTAACCCCACTTTAACAGACCTGGCTCCGTCCTATGGGACCATGGGATTTATAGTTTGCTATGACAGAGAAATGCGAACTAGCTCACCAAACTACACATCCCACCATTGAATAGCATGGAACCATAGCAGTCAAAGCTGTGATTCCACTTTAAAGGCCACGGGCCTCGTCCTTTGGGATCCTGGGACTTGTAGTTTGGAAAAGACCTGGGCAAGTTGGGGAGGTCCTTTGACCCAGCAGGGTTGCTGTGCTATAACTCTCCATATCAGCAATCTTTGGGAGTGGATCTCTCCACTGTCACAATAACGCAGTGGCACCCTCCTCAAAGGAAATCCTGGGATTTATAGTTTGCAGAGGGCATGGGGATTTCAAGTGCTAGATCTCTCTGGCCCAGCAATCTTTCGAGGAGGTGCACTGTAAAAGTAACACAGGTGAGCTAACCAAAATCATCATCATCATCATCATCATCATCATCATCCTGGGATTTGTAGTTTTCAGAGCACCTTAGGCTAGATCTCACTGGAACAGCAGTCTTTGGAGGAGGCCCATCTCTACATTGTAGGAATAACACAGGCCAGCTGTCCTCCAAAACAATAAATAAATCCTGGGATTTGTAGTTGGCAGAGGACCTGGGGAGTGACAGGTCTGGCTCTCTCTAGCTCAGCAATCTTTGGAGAGGGTCCATCTCTGCACTGTAGCAATAATACAGCGGCGTCATCCTTCTTCTTATTATTTTTTTTTAAATCCTGGGATTTGTAGTTCGCAGTTGAACCTAGGGGCGTCACAGCGCTAGATCTCACCGGATCAAGCATCTCTAGAGTGTTGCGACAACACAGAGGCGCCATCCTCCAAAGAACCCTGGGATTTCTAGCTTGCCGAGGGGCCCTTAGGAAAAACTACAGATCCCGGGACAAGATTCTAAGACTTGGGAGTGCATTGCTCCGCATTCAGGGGCCTTGCAGAGCATAGACTAGACTAGAGGAAGGCTTTCGGCGGGGGGGGGGGGGGGGCTTCTTGGGGACTCTTTCCAAGCCCCTCCCCCTTTTTGGGGAGGCCTCTCTAGGAAGGAAGACTCGTTGCCCTTGGAGGACCCAGGAGCTGGCTTTTGCCTCGCTTTGGGGGAGAGAGAGAGAGAGAGAGAGAGAGAGGGAAAAGGGGGGCTGGCTTTGCAAGACCCCCTCCCCCCAAATCTCCCAGAATCCCCCCAACCTCCCTCCCTCCCTCCCTTCCTTCTCTTGCAAAGTCCTGGGGAAGGAGGAGGGGGCTCTTTCATTGCTGAGCTCCCTTTTTTCCCATTCTTTGCAAAGAGAAAGGTAAGCTGTTGCAAGAGGAGCCTCTTCTTATTGATTATTGATTGATTGATTGATTGGTTGATTGATTGGTTGATTGATGACTCCATCTTTGGAGGGGAGAAAGGGACGGAGAAATCCCTTTAGAGAGGGAGGGGGTGTTCTTGGCTCCAGAATTGGGATCCTTGCAAGAATCAATCAATCCATCAATCCATCAATCAATCCATCAATCAATATATGAATCAATCTTCTTTCTGCTCAGGGCTCCCTCCAGGATTCACTGCCTCATTCCAGGAAATCTGGGACTGCGGCATTTCGGTCTCTTTCGTCGCTTGCTCTTCCACTCCTTTCTTCTGGGGCTGAGAGAGTGTCACCCGGGGGTCTCCAGGACCGAGCCAGGACTCCAGCCACGGTCTCCGGGGTCGTCGTCCAACGCTTGAAACAGCTGCACCCAAAAATGCCTCCGGCTCATGTTGCCCTTTGTGCCTTCAGCTTACGGAGACCCTAAGGTGAACCTATCTTCTGGGGCTGAGAGAGTGTCACCCCTTGGGGTTCCATGGCTGAGAGAGTGTCACCCCTTGGGGTTCCATGGCTGACCAGGGGTTCTTTGGAGTCATGGCCTGGCCTTCCAGTTACTGCACTAAAAAGGCCTCCAATTGATCTTATGGAGACCCTAAAGCAAACCTATCATGGGGTCTTCTGGGGCTGAGAGAGTGTGACTCCCCCAGGGTCCCCCAGTGGATCTCTGTGGCCAAGTGTGGATTCATTCGAACCCTGGTCTTTAGAGACATGGCCTGGAGCTCAAAAATGCTGCCAAAAATGGAGCACCTGAGGGGAACTGACCATGGGGTCTTCTGGGGCTGAGAGAGTGTGACTCCCCCAGTGGGTCTCCTTGACCGAGCAAAGAGACTGCGCAGAATTCTTCCTCCTTTAAAATATGTTTTAGAAGTGGGGAGGTCATGGGATATAATAAATAGAATAATAATAATAATAATAATAATAATAATAATAATATTATAATCATATGGCGTTAGAGTTGTTCCTCTGTGGATGATGGGACCTGCTTTCTTTCCCACAAGGCGGAGAAAGATCGGATTTGAGGTGACCTGTGTGGCCTTGCGGTCTGCATCAAGGAGATTGCAAAATGGAGGCTCAGAGCCCTGCCAGAGAGGAACCAGGAAGAACCCGGACGGTCCTGGGTGCGAGTTCGGCAAAGCCACCCGACCGGCGCCAACGCTTTCGGGAATACGGCTACGGGGACGGCGAGGGTCTGCGAGGGGTCTGCAGCCAACTCCACCGCCTTTGCCGCCTGTGGTTGGAGCCGGAGAAGCGCTCCAAGGCCCAGATGGTGGACCTGGTGGTGCTGGAGCAGTTCCTGGCCGTCCTTCCCCCGGAGACGGAGTCCTGGGTTCGAGAGTGTGGGGCGGAGAGCTGCGCTCAGGCGGTGGCCCTGGCGGAGGGCTTCCTCCTCAGCCGGGAAGAAGAGATGCGCAAGCAGCGCCAGCGAGAGGAGGAGAAAGAGCAGGTGAGGGGACCGAGGAGAGCTGGAACGGGACCCCGAGGGTCATCCAGTCTGACCCCCTGCCGTGGAGAAATGGACCACTGGGGCACTCCTCATAAATGGGGTCAAGGATGAATAATTAGTTATTCAGTTTAATGAATTTAATTATTTCATGCCCTGCCTTTTTTTCTGATGGATGTGGCAACCAAGGCAGTTGGAAGGGACCCCCAAGGGTCATCTAGTCTGACCATGGAGGATGCTCCCCCAAAATGTACTCTACTTTTTTTTTTTTTGACACTGACACACAAATAAGATAAAATACATTATATATATATATATATACACACACAGATATATGTCTACTATATAAGAACAAGCAGACTAAATACAAATTAACAAAGACACACAAAAGCTAACTTCACCTCCTTAGCGGATGGTGATATCCCTCCCTTTAAAAAACCTGTACAATGGTCCCTTGCCCCCTGGGGAACGTGGTAAAAACACAACTAATAAAAAATACTGTTCTAAGAGAACACCTCTCTAGGAATCTCTAGGTCCTCCAGTGCAACTCTATGATCAACATCTGCCAGAAATTGATGATATTTCACATTTGGTGGAAGTGCAAATATGCGAAGAAATATTGGAAGAATATATACGGCCTTACCATGAAAATTTTGCAATGGAAAATGAGATTAAACCCTAAATTGCACGTACTCAGTACTGGATTTTCTAGCACATAAAATGACTTTTAAACCAGGAAAATCTGGGGTTAAAGTTGGGGGTCGTCTTATAAGTCGGATATAAAGAGGAGGAAGAGGAGGAGGAGGAGGAAGATAGAGGTGCGAGGCAGGAAGGAGACGGGGAGAGAAGGAGGAGGAATAGGAGGTCCTCCTTCTTCTCTCCACCGCTTTCCCCCTCCTCCCACCTTTCCTCTTTGTCCTCCTGGTCCTCCTTCTTCTCTCCACCCCTTTCCCCCTCCTCCCCCCTTTCCTCTTTGTCCTCCTGGTCCTCCTTCTTCTCTCCACCCCTTTCCCCCTCCTCCCCCCTTTCCTCTTTGTCCTCCTGGTCCTCCTTCTTCTCTCCACCCCTTTCCCCCTCCTCCCACCTTTCCTCTTTGTCCTCCTGGTCCTCCTTCTTCTCTCCACCCCTTTCCCCCTCCTCCCACCTTTCCTCTTTGTCCTCCTGGTCCTCCTTCTCTCCACCGCTTTCCCCCCTCCTCCCACCTTTCCTCTTTGTCCTCCTGGTCCTCCTTCTCTCCACTGCTTTCCCCCTCCTCCCCCCTTTCCTCTTTGTCCTCCTGGTCCTCCTTCTTCTCTCCACCGCTTTCCCCCCTCCTCCCACCTTTCCTCTTTGTCCTCCTGGTCCTCCTTCTTCTCTCCACCGCTTTCCCCCCTCCCCCCTTTCCTCCTCGTCCTCCTAGTCCTCATTCTTCTCTCCACCGCTTTCCCCCTCCTCCCACCTTTCCTCTTTGTCCTCCTGGTCCTCCTTCTTCTCTCCACCGCTTTCCCCCTCCTCCCACCTTTCCTCTTTGTCCTCCTGGTCCTCCTTCTCTCCACCGCTTTCCCCCTCCTCCCACCTTTCCTCTTTGTCCTCCTGGTCCTCCTTCTTCTCTCCACCGCTTTCCCCCTCCTCCCACTTTTCCTCTTTGTCCTCCTGGTCCTCCTTCTTCTCTCCACCGCTTTCCCCCTCCTCCCCCCTTTCCTCTTTGTCCTCCTGGTCCTCCTTCTTCTCTCCACCGCTTTCCCCCTCCTCCCACCTTTCCTCTTTGTCCTCCTGGTCCTCCTTCTTCTCTCCACCGCTTTCCCCCTCCTCCCACCTTTCCTCTTTGTCCTCCTGGTCCTCCTTCTTCTCTCCACCGCTTTCCCCCCTCCTCCCCCCTTTCCTCTTTGTCCTCCTGGTCCTCCTTCTTCTCTCCACCGCTTTGCCCCCTCCCACCTTTCCTCCTCGTCCTCATTCTTCTCCAACCCTATTTTCCCTCCTCCTACCTTTCCTCCTCATCCTCCTAGTCCTCCTTCTTCTCTCCATCGCTTTCTTCCTCCTCCCACCTTTCCTCCTCATCCTCCTCATCCTCCTGGTCCTCCTTCTTCTCTCCACCGCTTTCCCCCCTCCTCCCCCCTTTCCTCTTTGTCCTCCTGGTCCTCCTTCTTCTCTCCACTGCTTTCCCCCTCCTCCCACCTTTCCTCTTTGTCCTCCTGATCCTCCTTCTTCTCTCTACCAATTTCCCCCTCCTCCTACCTTTCATCCTTGTCCTCCTGGTCCTCCTTTTCTCCACCACTTTCCCCCCTCCTCCCACCATTCCTCCTGGTCCTCCTTGGCAAAGTTTGTTCAGAAAGGGTTTGCCATTGCTTTCTCCTGAGGCTGAGAGAGTGTGACTTCCAAGACTGTTGTTATTTTTGTGCGCCTTCAAGTCATTTCCAGCTGATGATGACAGTAAGGCAAACCTATCATGAATCTATAATTTCTTGCCTATGTGTTTTTTCAGACAGGGTTTGTCTTTGCCACCCTCTGAGGCTGAGAGAGTGTGACTTCTAAGGTTGTTATTGTATGTCTTTGAGTCGTTTCCAACTTACAACAAGCCTAAGGCGGCCCTATCATGGTGTTTGCTTGGCAAGGTTTCTTCAGAGGGGAGTTTGCCATTGCCTTCTCCTGAGACTGAGAGAGTGTGACTTGCCCAAGGTCACCCAGGGTGATTCCATGGCTATGCCAGGATTCAAACCTTGGTTTCCAGAGTCATACTCCAATACTCAGAAAGGGTGACCAAATGTCTTCAATGCCAAGGAGGACAAAAAATGTAGGACATAAAAGAAGAAAAAGGTAGAGAAAGCTAAAAACACTAATATAAATGTAAATCCATGTTTCTTAGCCGTGCTCAAAATGGAGGACGTTTTAATGGTCAAAATGGTGACATTTAACATTATCATGGGGTTTTCTTGGCATGTTTCTTCAAATGGGGGTTGCCATTACCATCCTCTGAGGCTGAGAGTGTGTGACATGGCCAGGTTCACTTACTTGGGTGCAAATTGTACGTACCCCAGAATGCATCACTTAGTATATTGGCAGTCCTTCCCCCCAACACTTTCTCATTTCCCCCCAACCATCTCATAGCTGGGAGATGGAAATAATTTAAAGCAGCATTTAAATCTGGACTATTTTTTAAAAAAAGTAAGGTCCAAAACACACTGCAGAAATAAATGGTAGGGAACATGGGAGCTGTAGTTTGTTGTGTTTATAAGTGACAGGTTTCCTGCAAAGTACCTTCCTGTCATAAGCATTTGAATTAAAATGACCATATTGAAATCAAAACTGATGGGTTTTTTTTTAATTTTTATTTGGTGTGTGTTGGAAGAGTCTTATACGGCGAGTATATGCCAAACTCTATATTTCAACTGGAAAAGTTGGGGGTCGTCTTATACGCCGGAAAATACGGTATATGTGAGAATGAGGATTTGGGAGGGGGAATGCATAGGGGGAATGCATCGTAAAGGCACAAGAATTATTTCTAAAGCTTTGATGGAATCTCTTTTCTTCTCCTTTTAACTCATTGGTTTGTGTTTCCAGGTGCCAGACTCCTTCCGGGTGTTGGGTGCGGGTTCCTCCTGGTCGGGGAATGATCATCTGTCAGACGCCTGTCAGAATCGTCTCTTTCGGGGATTCACAGCAAAGGACCCAATGCAGGATGCCTCGCTAGGTTAAAAAAAATCACTTTGATGATCCTCCTAGGGAGCCATTGGATCTCGCTCATTCTCTGCAGGAAATCAGGGGGTGGTGTGGATTTTTAAAATAACACCACGTTTTATTCTCACTTAAGAATCCCAGGGTCCCAGGGTCATCCAGTCCAACCCTCTCTTCCAGTGCCAGACAGTCACTGGTTCATTAAAGACCCTCCCTTTCACATTTCCGCCTAAAGGAGAGGAGTCCGTAGCGATCAAGCCTGCGGGTGCCACTGGGCTCTTCACCAGGGCAGATACAGAGCCACGGCAAGTTTAGGGTTGGGGGCTGTTAAGGGGTCTAGGGAAAGTTCATGAACAGGGACTGTGGTCTCGGATGGAGGTTCGGAAATAATAGGTAGGGAGAGGGAGAGGCTCCTACCTCATCATAAAACCAGCTCAAGCAGGAAAGGCGATTCTAGAGCCACAAGCTTAGTAGTAGATGGAGGAAGTGCTGTGGATGTAATATATCTTCATTTCAGTAAGTCCTTTGACATAGTATGTAGAGAGCTCTTGAAGCACCTTTGAGAAGAAAGAAGTTGGCAGCATGAGCTTTTATAGAAGCATAGAAGCAGAGTTGGAAGAGACCACAAGAATTGCCATCCAATCCAACCCCCTGCCATGCAGGAACTCCCAATCAAAGCATCCCCGAAAGATAGATGGCCATCCAGCCTCTGCTTAAAGGCCTCCAAGGAAGGAGACTCCGCCACAATCTCCATTGAGGGAGTGTGTTCCACTGTCGGACAGCCCTTACTGTCAGGAAGTTCCTCCTAATCATAGAAGCATAGAGTTGGAAGAGACCACAAGAATGGCCGTCCAGTCCAAACCCCTGCCATGCAGGAACTCCCAATCAAAGCATCCCCGAAAGATAGATGGCCATCCAGCCTCTGCTTAAAGGCCTCCAAGGAAGGAGACTCCGCCACAATCTCCATTGAGGGAGTGTGTTCCACTGTCGGACAGCCCTTACTGTCAGGAAGTTCCTCCTAATCATAGAAGCATAGAGTTGGAAGAGACCACAAGAATGGCCGTCCAGTCCAAACCCCTGCCATGCAGGAAATCAGAATCAAAGCTTTTTGTAGACTTAGGACTACTTCCTCAGATGCATTTGGTGGAGTGGAAGCCAGAGACGGACAGACATAAATATTGGTATTGGCATTCTCACACACTAAGGGCATACATATGTCTCATCCATAGGGTCGCCATGGCCCGAGACAAAAGCAAAGACAGTTAACAAACAAAAAATATGTCATTAGTGAAGCCAGGGACAGACAGACAGACATATATTGATTCTTTACTTTTGTGTCAATCTGGTTATTTCCCATTTTCTTTGCTTCCTCACAGACAATGCGATGACAGCCTTCTCTGGATTGGGTCCATTTCCAGAAGGAGAAGCCGTCCCTCTGCATCCTGTTCAGGTACGGAGTCTCTGATAAGCCTCAGCCGGAAAGCCCAGGGACGCCTCCATCTTTGAGAGAGCGCTTCTTAAGTTGGATCGGTCCAGAGAGCCAGCGTCGAGTTTTGGGTTCTGAGAAGGTCTGCAGCAGAAAAAGCCTGTTTTCATGTGCAGTCCCTCCCAAAATGGCAACCAGAGGAAATGTGCCTTCACTTCCTGTCACCATTTTGAGAAGGTCTGGGAAGGAAATCTCCCTCTCAAAACGGCATCCGGAAGAGAGATGCCTTCTCTGTCACCATTTTGAGAGTGTCTACTGAAGTAATTGTCTCTGCTTTGCTCTACAATCTCTCTCAAAATGGCAACTGGAAGACACAGCTTCCCTTTCTGTCGCCATTTTGAGAAGTCTGGGCAGGAAATACCTGTTTTCCTCTATAATCTCTTCCAAAATAGCAACTGGAAGATACACCTTCACCTCCCGTTGCCATTTTGAGAAGGTCCACAGAGGAAAATGGTTATTTGTGTGTGTGTGGGGGGGGGGGAGAGTGGCTCACTGGGGTGCCTGGTCGGATTTTTAAAACAATACAAATTTTCTGCTCCTTCTCCCAGGGTCCGATGTCCTTTGAGGAGGTGGCAGTGTGTTTCACGGAGGAAGAGTGGGCCCTCCTGGATCCGGACCAAAGAGCCCTCCATGGGGAAGTCCTCTGGGAGAATTACTGGAATGTAGTTTCCCTGGGTAGGTCCACTTCTCCTTTGCGGTGCTGGAACCAAGATATTTTAAAACTGTTGAATGAAACAGAACCGTAAAACCCATTTCGAAGTCATGCCAGATAGACTGCTGCAATGCACTCTACCTGGGGCTGCCCTTGGAAACTCAATTTAAAACTTTCTTGTTTTCCAAAGAATTTGGGATTTTAATTTTTTTATAATCTTGTACAGATTGAGTCTCCCTTGTCCAGAATTCCAAAGTCCAAGACACTCCAAAATCCAAAACTGCATGAGTGCCTGAGATATAGGGACACCTTTGCTTTCTGAGTATTTCGGGATTGTAGATAACTATAAGAGGTGTTTTTTCTAGGAATCTTTAGGTGCTCCAGCACAACCTAAACACACACCACAAAATCCCATCCAATCTTTGAAGCTAAGCAGGGTCAGGCCTGGATAGTCCTTGGATGGGAGCCTGCCAAAGGACATCAGGTCCCATAGGCTCTATTTCAGAGGAAGGAATTGGCAAAAGCACTTCTGAGTAAGTTTCCTTGCCCAAGAAAACCTTTTGAAGAATTTATGGGGTCTGCCGAAGTTAACAGGAGGCTTGAAAGCACGTAGGGTACACAAACAGAGAAGAAGGAAATTAGCAACAGCTAACCAGAGTTTTCTGAATCCCTAAACATTTCTTATAATCTGAAGTGCTGGAAGTGAATTCTCTTTTATTTTTCTGTCTACTGTTGAAAAAGGGACTCAAGAGTCCAGTGCTGAGCAGGGTTCCTGCAAGAAGGAAGAGGAAGATCAAATGGAGGCAGAAGTAGAAGTGAAGGAAGAGGATCAGTTCTCACAATCCTCCCCAATCTTGGAGGAAGAAGCAGAGGAGAAGGGAAATCGATTCTCCATGTTGTTGGAGAAGGAAGAAGAAGAGGCAAAAGGTAAGTCCCATGTCTGCATTGCCACATGCAGGAGTAATAAGATTTTGCCATTCTTTGCATGAGCTTCATGGGGTCCAGAGGAAAGAGGGCAAGATCTCAGGCAGTTTTCTGAACTGCTGAAAGTTTGTTATAATCTGAAGTGCTGCAACTTAATGATCTCTCTCTTTTCTCTCTACTGGTGAAGATGAGACTCCAGAGTCCAATTCTCATCTGGACTCTTTGGAGCAGGAGGAGCAGGAATCATCAACAATCTTGGAAGAAGCGGAGCAAAATCAAATATCCATAATCTTGGAGGAAGAAGCAGAAGAGGAGGAGGAGGAAACAGAAGAGGAAGAGGAAGAGAAGGAAAAGGAAGAAGAAGAGGAGGAAGGTAAAATGCCCATAATCTTAGAGGAAGCAGAGGGAGAAAAGGATGACCAGGAGGAACAATTGTCAACAATCAGGAAGGAAGAAGAAGAAATGAAGAAGGATGAAGAGTATGCAAAAAAATCCAAAGGTAAGACTTTATTGTCTTCTCTCTGGAGAGAGACACAAAGCTTTGTGAAATGGCAAAAGGTATGGATTTGCACTGTGCACTATGCTTGGATACCCACCATTTCACAAATCCTCAGTCTTTCTCCAAACTCGTAAGTAGACTTCTCTTCTTATGTTGTGTACTGTATGCATATAATTTAAATTCTTAAAACACTGAAATGTAAAATACGTCTGGTTTCTACATTTTGAACAAGGGATACTGAACCTGTAATACTAATAACATTCATTTATAATGCTCCCAACACCCCACTACCCACCTCAGCAAGCTTAGGCAGGATTCAGCAGCTCAATCTGGTGAAAATATTAGTCAAATCCACCACTCACTTGGTTGCTTTTCTAATTTAAGCCTCTGTTCCTTCCTGATCAAAGCTCTCTTTTGATTCCTTCAGCTGACAGGAGGCAGGACAGTAAAGCAAATGAACAGCAGAAAAGGAGAACTGGGACAAAACTGAAGCAGGGAAAGAAATCTGTTGGTTCTGAAGGAGCTGCCTTCCATGAAATTCCACTACTTGGAGAAGGTCATGAAGAAAGTAAAAGGTTTATTTGCAATGGAAAGAATCAGTTGAATTCCTCTGAGCATGGAAGCAGCTTCATTCAACAGCTTGACCTTACTGAACATGGAAGTAACCATATAGGAAAGAAAACACAGAAATGCACAGAGAGTGGAAAACAATTCAGCATGAGGGCAGGTCTTACATCACACCAAAGAATTCACACCGGGGAGAAACCCTACCAGCGCTCAGTATGCAGAAAGAGTTTCAAGCAAAGGATACTTCTTAAATCGCACCAAAGAATCCACATGGGGAAGAAGCTTTTTTGGTGCTCAGAATGTGGAAAGAGCTTCAGGGATAGCTCAAGCCTAAACAGACACCACAGAGTCCACACAGGGGAGAAGCCTTTTCAGTGCCCAGAGTGTGGAAAAAGCTTCACTCAGAAGGAGTACCTAAACAACCACTACAGAATCCACACAGGGGAGAGGCCTTTTCAGTGCTCAAAGTGTGGGAAAAGCTTCACTGTCATCTCAAACCTAAGCAGACACTACATAATCCACACCGGAGAGAAGCCTTTTCAGTGTTCAGAATGTGGAAAGAGCTTCACTCGGAAGGGGTACCTAAACAAACACCACAGAATCCACACAAGGGAGAGGCCTTTTCGGTGCTCAGAGTGTGGGAAAAGCTTCAGGGACAGCTCAAACCTAAAAGAACACTACAGAGTCCACACAGGGGAGAAGCCTTTTCAGTGCTCAGAGTGTGGAAAGAGCTTCACTTACATCTCAAACCTCAACAGACACTACAGAATCCACACAGGAGAGAAGCCTTTTCGGTGCTCATAATGTGGAAAGAGCTTCACTCGGAAGGGGTACCTAAACAAACACCACAGAATCCACACAGGGAAGAGGCCTTTTCCGTGCTCAGAACGCGTAAAAAGCTTCACCGAGGGTTCACACCTAAACAGGCATCAAACAATTCACACAGGGGGAAAGCCTTTCCAGTGCTCAGAATTTGGAAAGCACTACAGCGACAACAGGAACCTGAAAGCACACCAAAGAATTCACAAACAGAAACGTTGACTAGGTTTTTGTGGGTTTTTCAGGCTGCGAGGCTGTGTTCTAAAAGAATGTGTTCCTGACGTTTCGTCTGCATCTGTGGCTGGCATCTTCAGAGAATGATGGCATGGAGGTCTGTGGGGTGTATATACTGTGTGACCCTTGGTTGAGAGGATTAGCATGTAAATCTGTGTATTTTTCTGTTGAGGCCTCAGGACATGCAAGGAGGAACAGATTTACATGCTAATTGACATGCTAATTCCCAGCAGACAATGGACCATTAATTAAAGAGACATTAATCCTCCTCGCATGTTCTCCCACCCTAAGGCCTTGCCTCAACAGAGCAATAAACAGATTTACATGCTAATTGATATGCTAATTCCAAGCAGACAATGGACCATTAATTAAACAGATACTAATCCTCCTCACATATCCTCCCACCCTGAGGCCTTGCCTCAACAGAGCAATACACAGATTTACATGCTAATTGACATGCTAATTCCCAGCAGACAATGGACCATTAATTACACGGACACTTATGCTCCTCGCATATCCTCCCACCCTGAGGCCTTGCCTGAACAGAGCAATACACAGATTTATATGCTAACTGACATGCTAATTCTCAGCAGACAATGGACCATTAATTAAATGGACACTAATCCTCCTTGCATATCCTCCCACCCTGAGGCCTTGCCTCAACAGAGCAATACATTTAACTCATCTTGGCACAATTGTGCCCAACCACCAACCCTAAGTTCCTCCAACCAACAGAGTTTGCTGAGGGAATGGTCCACAAGTCTATTTAGTCTGAGCCAGAATCTCAAATAAGACAAATCAATTCTAGCTGGTACTTACTGTCAGGAAGTTCCTCCTAATGTTAAGGTGGAATCTCTTTTCCTGTAGCTTGCTTCCATTGTTCCGGGTCCTGTTCTCTGGAGCAGCAGAAAACAAGCTAGCTCCCTCCTCAATATGACACTCCTTCAAATATTTAAACAGGCTATCATATCACCTCTTAACCGTCTCTTCTCCAGGCTAAACATACCCAGTTCCCTAAGTCGTTCCTCATAGGGTATGGTTTCCAGATCCTTCACCATTTTAGTTGCCCTCCTCTGGACACGCTCCAGTTTTTCAACATCCTTTTTGAATTGTTGATGGTTTCTATAAGTTTATGCACGCTTTTGGCTGGATCGTCTAAAAAAATAACCAAATCGTCTGTGTAGGCTTTAAGTTTATACTCATACTTTTTGATCTTTACACCAATTATCTCAGGGTCCTCTCTTATTTTATTGTTGATTACTTCTAAGACCATTATGAAGAGTAGGGGCAAGAGCGGGCAGCCCTGTCTTGTTCCTTTTTGAATGTCAAATTGTTTAGTCTTCTCTCCATTGATAATAAGTTGTGCTGCTTGTTCTCTATATATGTTTTGTATCCAACCTAAGTATCTGTCACCTACCCCTAATTTATCCAATGTTTGTAACATATAATTCCAATTAAGGTTATCGAACGCTTTCTGAGCGTCTACAAAAAACATCCCAAATTTCTTGTGATTATTTTTTTCAAAGTATTCAATTAGATTCAGCATGACTCTTATATTGTCTTTCAGTTGTCTGGTGGGTAAGAAGCCAGTCTGATCTTCCTTGATTTGTTTAGTTAAGACAGGTTTCAGGTGTTCTGCCAGTATACATGCAAAGATTTTATAATCTAGATTGAGCAGGGAGATTGGCCTGTAGTTATCTAGTTTGGTGTTATCCTTATCTTCTTTAGGTATCAATGTTATGTTGGCCAATGACTTCCGGTCACGAGCTCGAGGCATTTGGACGCGCGGCAGCGGAGCTCCGGCTTCAGCCCCCCCCCCCCCCCCCGCCTTACCTAGAGCCAGAAACGGCATTTTCGGCGTTTTTAGCCACGGAGACGACAAAGACCGGACTTTCACAACCCGGCTATGGACTTGGTAATAGACATCCCGTTAGCGGCAGCGGAATGCCCCAAATGCCAAACCCAGACCCTGGAGAAGGAGTCTGGAACCGGGGCCCGAAGGAGGCTTCCAAGGCTTTCAGAGCAGGGCTGGCTTGGAAGGTTGCCCTGGAAACAGGAGTGGAAAGGGCAGTAGCCTCCATGTGATCTTCTTTTTTCTATTTTGTCCCTCTTTTTTTTTTTTTTGAGAAGATACAAGCTGCGTGAAATGGGAACGTTTGTGTATTGACTGTGTGTAAAACTTCTTGCATTTTAACGTCTGTCTGTGGCTGCAACAAGACAAATTTCCTTTTTTTTGAACTGTGCTTATTATCACAATAACAAGGCTAAACAAGGGGGGGGGGAAAGATAAGAAAAGAGAAGAGACACCTCTCTGGATGAAGGGTTCAACTCATTATCTTAATAATAACAATACTTGAATGAGAACACGTTAGTTTCACAGCAAGCAACCGAGACTGTAGATAGAAAAGACACAACAAAGCTGCCAATTAACAGCTGATTGCCAAGCAATTGATTTATTCTGTTGGAACTTCTAAAGAGCTGGGCAACTGGAAAGCTTAAAGCAGCAGGGCTTAAAGACCTATTTATTATTATTATTACTATACCTTTTTGGTGGACAAAAGAAGGAAGGCTTGTAAACTCAAAACTTATAAAAGAAGGGCTTGGAAAGTATGTTGTGAAATAAGACAGAGACTGAGATTTATCAAGTGAAAGCACTTAACTACACGCCAACAAGAAGGAGAAACACCCTAATTAAAAAGACTTGGACTGCATCTAGTAATACATAACTGGTCAACCTGTAGTATGTTACTACATCTATAGCTTCCAGTATACCCTGTAAACAAGTTATATGTGAATGGACAGCTGAATTAATAATTTATAATGACCTTATTTTGAAAAGCCTATAAATTCTCTCTCTCACCTTTCTCCTATTCTGTTATTAGTTCATTACTGTAAGATAACACTATTTGTTATAAGCGAAAACTGTGATTTGATGGTGGATGGGTCTTAGAAAAGAAATAAACAATTGTAGATAGCATCTTTATTTGTAAACATAGCAAATTATTTTGTGATTATAACTATTGACAAAAAATAAGCAAACAAGAATTAAGCTTCACATTTTAAGAAAGACTGATAAAGAGATAGAGAGAGATACAAACCACATTAGTTAATAGAGGTTACCAGACTATCGAGATAGTCTTGCTAAGGAATATTACGGGAAACAGATCTTATTAATACACTAATTAATAATTCAGGAAATATAGTATCTCTTAAACAAATAGCAATAAATAAATAAGTATATGAGAAGCTTAATTGGGATTTCAAAAAAAATTGAAACTATAACAAATGGTTCAAGCAGAAAAAGGGAACATCTGGATTAGGATTTAGTATACAAATTTGAGAATTAAGTGGCAGATATTGCTATCTGATTTATATAAGAGACTCTTCTCACTCAGATAAAGAGAACTTGATCTAATTTTGCTTACTGATTTGGATGACAAGTTGTGTGAATTGAACAGATCTAATAGTTAAATAATTAACATATAGTGTCTCTATATAGGGATATTAAATAATTGTATAACACAACAGCTCAACATTTGAAGTATACTGAGCTGAGTAGACAGCTCAAAGGAAATAAGACCAAGAAAAGAAATATGGCCAACTACAATAAAACACAACAAACAAAAGTACAAACAAACACAGTGAACAGAAGAGGGTCAATAGATACAACAACAAAACAAATGGATTCATTACAAATTTTTATAGAGGAAATGAGGAACTTTAAAACCGAAATTAGGCAAGAGCTACAAGATAATAGAAAAGAAACCTATGAAAACCTCAACAAAGGACTCGAAAAATTTGGGAAAAAAACTAGAGTCAATTACTAGAGAAATTACAATTTTGAAGAAAGATGTGGCAGAATTAAAAACAAAGACTGGAACTTTGGAGGAAAATGTAAAGACTATTTTGGACAGACAAAGATTAGAAGAGAACATTGCCTTAATACAAGAATTGAGATATCGCGAGAAATGCGTAAAGATCAGGGGAGTGCCAGAGTCAACACACAAATATCTGTATAAAGAGTTGATTCCACAACTTGCAAAATATATTGGGATAACTGAGTAATGATGTTGATAAGATCTTTAGAATAAACTCCCAATTGGCTAAGAAAAGACAACTCCCTAGAGATATAGTTATCAGTCTAATTAAAACTAGGACAAGAGAAGAAATATTACAGAAAAGCCACAAAGAAAAATTTGTGATAGATAGGAAAATGATAGGAATTTTTAAGGATATCCTGATGACAATTTTAAAAAGGAGACAAGAATACAAATCATTTACACAACTACTAACTCAACATAAAATAATAAATTATACCTGGGCCAGATTAGAAGGTGTGATTTTCACCTACAAACACAAAAGATTTAAAACAAATTCTAAAGAAAAATTGGACAGTTTTACCAAAAAACTTTTAAAAGATCAAGCAGAAGAAGATGAAGCAAGAAAAGAAAGACGGAGAAAAGATAAACAAGAAAGAGAATAAAAACTAGATAGTATGGAAACGAGATCAAAAAGTAAAGAGAAAAAGACAGAATGCAAACAATACAAAAACTAGAGAAAGATCGGAAGACTCTGAAGAAGAAACAAGAAGAACAGATCCAGAGGCAGGCAGTGTCCTGGACTACAGCCAGCCTCAGTTCTCACAACTGCTGCTAGGGATGGTGAGGATAGCAACAAACAGCAGAGCCAGCTACAAACCTTCCTGTAGTTCAAGCACACACAAAGCAGAGTCCAGAATTCAAAGTCAGTCAGTCTAAGGTCAGGGCAGGCAGCAATCAACAGAAGTCCGGTCCGGTCCGGTCCAAGGTCAAGGCAACAGGGTTCCACAAGGCAAGAAGCAGAAAACAAGGAGCCACACCGACCATAGTCTCACAAGGAAACTACAATAAGTCTTGGCACTGAGGAAGCCTTTTGCAGATGTTTAAATAGCCAAATCCTACCTCAGTGCCAGCTGAGGCTTGTTGAGCAGCTGCTTTTCAGCCAGCCTCATGGACCTGCGAACGCCAGCACTCTCAGCTCTCCTCTGCCTAAAGGAAGGTACTGGCCCTGCTGTATCTTCCTGATTCTCCCTACTAGGCAGCTGAGCCTCCCTAGGAGTAGCACTAGGACCTGGCTGCTCTGGGGCTGGGAGAACAGGGCTTGGCTCAGGCAGAGCAGAATGAGAGCCAGGTGGAGCCTGTATCTCTTCCTTCTCTGGAGGAGACCCATCCTCCTCCTCATCCTCCGAGTCCTCCTCATGGCTGGCCATGACAGGCAGTGACTCAGAGAAAGAAGAGGAACTACAAGACAAGGTTGGAAGAAGAAGGAAATGTGGCTTATTGTGGTATAGATATGACTTATATTCTGACTTATATTATAGATAAGAAATATAGACAATATATACTATAATTGTACGGGAAGAACAAAGAAATACTGTTAAGGAATAATCTGGTAGTTTGAGAGAGATTGGGAGAGATTTTGATTCAACCACTAAAAGATACTTTCAACACTATATTGTCGGAAGGTATGCCATTCAGGAAATTTATCAGGTGTGGTCAGGTGGCCATTCAGGAAATTTATTAGGTGAAATTACTGTTACAGATATGACTAAAATGGGTGACCCAGACCTCAGGTACAATTGGGGCAGCAAGCTCAAAGAACCTGTGGGAGAACCCTCTCTGCAGCAAATTCCAAAACCTGATCTCATCTCCTTCAATAAACACCAGTACCAAAGATCTCCAGATGGTATCATAATATGCCTTTTTCTTTTCTTTTCTTCCAAATGCCTGGGGGTGTACTTTGATGTATTGTTCTGTTGAGTTAAGGCCTCAGGATATGCAAGGAGGATTAGTGTCTGCTTAATGGTCCATTGTCTGCTGAGCAAGGTCATATATTCTCCTCTTTGTTGTTTTAAATGGGTGATGGCATCTACAGTTCTTATATGTTTTACCTGCCTTGTAAGTATTTTCAACTCCCTCCCCCCCCCCTTTTTTTTTTTTTTTTTTTGCCTTATACTCTCTGTCAAACCAAGACTGAGGGAACAGAGGTTTTCCCTGAAGTGGTAGTGATCACATAAGGTCTAAGTGCATCGATTATTTCCTGATAGATCTCTCTAATATTATGATGCCCCACCAGAGCAAGTTGTCGTACCTTTGTAGCTTTTCAGTTCCTAGCATCTATCTGATGTTGGCATCAATTGTGAGAGACCATTTAAGGAGTTTTTCACCTTCCAAGTGTCAAGATCTGTCAAGGCTCCAGAATGCATCTCTTGAAGTTCAGGCTCAGTCTGAGGGGAAAGTAATTGCTTCCAGCTCTATCATTGATTTCCAATAGCTGCACATAAGGAATATTGGAAAGTGATATAATCGACCATGCTGGCCCCTCTCTCAGTTAAGAATGTAAAGTACCCTTTTGAATGGTCTAGAAAGGTACCATTAAGGCAGACAAGATTAAATTTACATATCAGGGAAAGAAGAGCTTGACTGTTCTTATTATCTTATCTTGTGAGGATTGAGGCACAATTAAGGCTTCCCCTAAATCAAACCCTAATACTTTTTCCCAATGAGTAGTCGTTACCCATTCTGGCATTGAAATCACTGCAAATTAAGACAAGGCGATTTGGGTAGTCTGTTAGCAAGCTATCAAGAGTGTCTTCCAACTTGACCCAAGTTTCTGGTGGAGTGCAGCAGATCTTGGTGGTAAACAGACATTCCACTTTATCACATGGGAAATCCGGGCAGAAATGGGATTTAAAAGTTGGGGAAAACACACAAAAGTGGGTTGATTTTCACACATGGTTCGGTGGCCATGTTCTATCTTTCCCTTAGCTACCTGGGCTTCTTGCCTGCCATCTGCTTCACGGTGGCTTTCCTGGCTAGGAAGCTCCCTGAGGCCTTTAATGAAGCCAAGCTGATCACCTTCAGCATGCTGGTCTTCTGCAGCGTCTGGGTCTCCTTTGTGCCCACTTACCTCAGCACCAAGGGCAAGTACATGGTGGCCATGCAGACTTTCTCCATCCTGGCCTCTTTTGCTGACCTCCTGGACTGCATCTTTCCCCCCAACTGCTACATCCTTCTCCTGAGGCCTGACCTAAATATCAAGGAGCATCTGATGACAGAAATCTAATGGTATCTCCCTCCGTTCTATCCAATGTCATCTGGGAGAGAGACACTAGGCCCAGTACCATCCGGCCTGGAATAAGAAGAAGAGCCCTCCCTCCATTCTATCCAATGTCATCTGGGGGAGAGACACTAGTCCCAGCACCATCGGACCTAAAATAAGAAGAGCCCTTACTTCTTAAAGGACGGGTGGGATTTGGGATTTCTATGTTCTGTTTAAATTGTATTAATATATATGTATGGAAATTTTAATGTAAGCCGCCCCGATTGCTCTGCAGAGGGACGGGATATAAATAAATAAATTATTATTATTATTATTATTATTATTATTATTATTATTATTATTATTATTAATTTATTTATTTCTAAGTCCTCCAGCGTGAGTCCACAGCATGCTTCCTGTACAGGTTGTCCACAGATTTGTGCTGGAAGACCTAGAAATATCTGGAGAGGTGTTCTCTCTAGGAATCTAGCTCCTCCAGCACACCTCTTTGGTCAATCTGCCAGAAGTCATTCATTTCAGTAAGGTGCACTGTAATCCATGGTTTCATGTTTCCTCAGTATGTCCAGGAAAGTCTCCCACGGGGATATGGGGGTTATACAGAATTAAAATGACTGTAGGTCCTTTCATGGTATGTTTTTCTAACTTTATAACAGCCAGAGGTCCCACTACCTGTGTTATGATTGGTCGCATGTCTTCCATTTTAATATCAGCAGTATAGTGAGGTTCACCCCTTCATGACTGTGAACGGACCCACCATAAGCCCCTAAATGCAAGGTCACGGGGGCAGTTAGGAGTTGCAAGAGATGATTCACTCATACACACTCATCCAATCTAGAAATGTACACCAATTTCCAGGTGTTATGTTTGTCCCCGTGTCACACTCCTGTGGATTAACAAAATCTGGAGTTTGCTCATTTACACCCCAATTCTCATCTTGGAAGCCTTCTCCTCAAGTGATTACCTCATGCAATTGGACCATGGGACCCCTCTGTCCTTTGCCCAGAGGGGGATTCTCCTATAAAAGCCCCAAATTCCCAGTGCTCTCAGAATAGTTTGGTTCACAGACAGACACGCTGTCCATTTGAACTCTACTAAATCCAGCTCACTGCTTTCCTCCCAGCGCTCAGAACAGACAAATCCCACATCACAGCTATCATCCACATTCAAGGACCAACCTCGCTGCTGGTAAATATCACCATTAGTGGAGCCTAATTATCTATTCCATCCTAACACTTTTATTTCTTTTTTTTTAAGATGCATTTTATTGATTAAAAAAGTACACATAAAATTACATGAGTAAGAAAAGAAGAGGAAATATAATGAAAAAACAAAAAATAAAAAAACAATTCAACAAAAAGTTCCTGAGTCCTTTGTTGTGTTCTCAAACCACTTGTTTAAATTCGAACCTGCCTTATGAAGTTATAGACTAAATGTATCCAAAATTTAACAATCAACAGAATCTCTCAAAATTAAGCTACACAATTATATTTACATCTTTTTCCTTTACACACACACACACACACACACACATATATATATATAACCACTAAAATTAAACTATATGCAACACCTTTATCTCCCGTTTGTCTCATCTCACTTTACTATGGCATCTTCAACTAGACTTGCCACTTATATAATTTAGCAGCGGCTGCCATATCTTTACATTCTTCTCCCAATCCTGATCCCTTAGCTTTATTGACAAATTATCCATTTGTATTAATTCCATAAGTTTACTTAACCAGTCTTTTGTGCATGGTATCAATTCACCCTTCCAGTTTTTGGCATACACCATTCCCGCGTTTATAATCATATAAAATAGCAGCTTCTTCATGTTGTTTTTCCTCGTTCTTGTCCATCACAATATTTAATAAATACATTTCAGGCTCCGTATTCATATTAAGACCCAAAACCTTTTCCACCACCCTATGAATGTTTTTCCAGTACTTCTGGGCTTTTTTGCAATGCCACCATAAGTGGTACAGATCTCCTTTGCCAGACTGGCATTTCCAACATTTTTCTGAAACTCCCTTGTATATTTTAGCCAGTCTGGCAGAGTAACACCTTTATTTCTTAGTTCTTGTGCATGTGCATTGTGTGTGTGTGTGTTTTCCCCCTTCATAAAATACAGTATTAGAGGAATTCTGCCTCTGTCTCAGCACCTCAGTAGACAACTGGGATAGGTCCCTTGAGCTGCTTGTATCCCAGCCCTATACTGAGCTAAAATATTAATAATTCCATAGACCCCCTGGTTACAAATTGGTGGAGATCTAGACAGGCTGACCACGCAATTGGACTGTTTAGATCCTGGACGTAGAGGGTAAAGAGACAATAAAATTTTGCAGACCGCAGATTTTTAATTCACAGGAAGTGTGTGTTGTTCTTATGAGAGTGAGCCACAAGGGCTGGGACTATCAAAGAGTCGGCTTCCCCTTTTCACCTCTTTGCTTGGATATCTTACACACTGGCATTAATCCAGTGGTGAGCTCAAAGCACCTTTGGAATTGGTGTACAAGTAGATTCTAGACTATTTTTATTTTCTCTGTCTGTGGGCTGGGAGAAAGTTGGTAGGTTCCCCCATATCCATGTGTTGTTAGGATAGGGTTCCAAACTGAGAGAAAACAGGACTAGTATCCTAGTGTCAGGTTTGAATTGTAGGGCGATAAATCCAAGGCTGAGGAAAGGATCTGCCTCCTCCAGTATAAGTCCCTAAAATAAACTAGGGAACATGCTGTCTGATCTCCCAAATAGAAGCTGAGTTGTTGAGATCACTCCAAAAAAGCGACTTGGAGGTGGGAGGAAGACAACCTAGTACAAACCTGGAACCTCATGTGAGGGGTCACTGAAAACAGTGGCAGAGGTCTAGCTAGGGGCAACAGTCCAACGCTGACTAGAAAAAGCACCATTGAGATCACTCCAGGGAGACTAGTGGGTAGCAACGGGACTCCTTAGCAAAAAGGTTGGTAAGGGCTCCGACCAGTCCTCTATGAATCCAGAACATTGCTAGGACTCTAGCAGGGATAGGACACCCCACAAAACATGGCAAAGGCAGCAAATGAGTTTGTGAACTCAGTGTCCTCAAACCACATCCTTTGACAAGGAGGACCCCTGAGATCATTTAGAGAAATGGACCTAATCCATGGAAAGAGACAGGTTTCCTAACGGAAAATCTATTTGCAACCCTGCTCGAGGCCTATAATGTTAAGACAGCCAGGAGAGGTTTGAGAGGGGTGCCTCAAGTTGAGAAAGATAGGTGGGCTTCATGGGGAGTTTGGATGCTTGCCCAAAAGGCGACCCACAAGTACCAGGGCTGGGGCAGGACACTGAAATCCTGCAGAGACAGACAGGCAAAATGGTCATGCAGGTCAGTGACAAGGCAACAGAAAATGCTTTGTTGGGTTGTAATACATATGAGGCCATCCAGAGGGCAGAAAGAAAAATTGCCTGGGTTGCCCCTGGGAGCGGCGAAGTGGGGCCATGGCAACCACACGCTGTGGCCCCTCTCCTCCTTTTTGCTGCCCCAAAAGAGCAGGCAAATGCCGCTTCTTTTGGGAGTGGAAAAGGCCGCCCTTAGAGCCTCTGCCATGGCTCTTTTGCACCCCTTTGGCACAGCGTGTCCGCACGCTGTGCCAAGAGGGCAGCCTGATGTCACGCACCAGGCGCACAGCGTCAGGGTGGAGTTGAGGCCGCCAGCATGTGGTCGCCCCACCCCAACTCCACCCCCAGGCCAGCCCTTTAGGCCGGTCTGCATCCCCCCATAGATGAGCTAAAGGAGAAGTTACAGCAAGCTCAGCATGCTGCCAATTTCTTATTTTTCAAAAGCTCAGATGAGACAGTGCAGGCCAATCACACAGTGTGCGAGCACCAGATTAAACAATTAAAGAGCATGTTGGCCACCCAGGGTGCTATTGTAGCGATGGTACGTGCAAAACTCCTAGCCTCTATGTCTAAGGCTATGGTTCTTCATGAGCCTATACCTGAAGACATGCAGCACACCACACCACTCAGGTCTCAGTGGAATGGAGCGGAGGAAGTGGCCACTGCCGCACAGGTGTCAACAACTGAAAGGCTGCCCCAGTCCAACCAGTGAGGACCTGGGAAATAATAGAACAACGAGTGCATAGCAGGGGATTGGACAGGATGGCCCTTGTGTTCTCTTCCTACTCTTATGATTCTATGACCCAGAATGGTCTCCCTGGACCTGCTCTTATAGTAGTCAAGAGGGTCACAAAAACTGCCCACTGGACCCTGACCGAAGCCAAAGCTATTACCGCTGCCACTGTCTGTTGTTCTGTTGTTTCCATTCTTGTTTAGTTAATTTGAGATTATTTAATTTTTATGTATTTAAATGTTTTAATTGCATTTAGTTTAATACTTTTTTAAGGGGGGTGGTGGGTCTGGCTCAGGATTTTATATGATGTATTTTATTGTTGTTAGCCACCCAGATTGCGCTCAGAGGGGTGAGATATAAATAAAATTTTATTATTATAAAATTTTATTATTATTATATAATATAAAGCAGCGGCAGATCAGCTGGGTCCCTTGAATTCAGAGACAGGGATTAAGTGGATGACCACAGTCATTGGATGCCTTCTCCAATGTGAGTGAATACGACCTGACCCAAGTGGCCAGATTGTGTCTAGATATAGCATACTTGGGTGTCTTTGAATCTACAGTGTTGAACTATGGACTACAGCTTCTTGGCCTGTATGATTGGTTGAAAACTGGCAGAAATCCTCTGGCCCGGGACAATTTGTGAGCTATGTTCCAAAATGAACAGCAAAAACCGGATGAAAGCCCAGACAGTTATGTGGAAACCCAGAAAAAGGTGCTAGGCATTCTGTCCGGACATGTTCCCAAAAATGAAAGGGAAGAACTGAACCTAAACGACACCAACTTCATCAGGGAAGTATAGCAGGGAAGTATAGCATAAGTCCACAAAGACATACTTGGGGATAATACACCTCTTCCTCCATACCCTCGAGTGGAGTGCTTTTATGGAGTTTATCCATTCTGCATCCCAGGTTTTTTAGTCAAAGGCAACAAAATGAGGGGTAGCAGTTGCCACTTCAGGCAAAGCCTCCAAGTCTGGGAGTAAGAAAGGGGAGAAAGATGAAGACCTGGTACACTCAGTAACATACAGAAACATGGCCCCCATTCCAAACCCCTTCAGGAAGGACAAGATAAAAAAGAAGGCAAAAAGGGCGTAGGATTCTTCAGCTCCTTCAAAAATGGCTTCTGCTCCGCTCCAACCCCAAAACAGGACTCGGGAGAGACCTTGGGAGGATTTGATCCCAAAGCCTCTGTGTACTCAGAAAACTGGAGAGCTCCTAGGTCAAAGTTGAGGGAGCTAGATGTTGAGGTGTCACAGCTAGATGGTAAACCCACGTCTGAGCTGTTAGAAGCCCTATGCCATGTCTATGAGGATAGGATCAAGGAGGGAGCAATGCCACCAAGGGCGCTGGGACAGGGTTAGGGCCGCCGGGATCCCCTCAGTCGCCTAAGTCACACCGCTCTGGGCAACCACACCAAAAGTGGCCGAGGACATGGGCAGGATCTTGGATTCCCCCAGGCAGAAATCCCTCCTGCACTGCCAGACTATCTAAATAGCTAGTGGTCCTGATAGCCCTAATGTGACCCCTCTGGCGCTAGTCGCAAAAGAGGAAAATTTAAGCCAAGCTACTCTAAGTTTGGTCTCAGCTACAGCTCCCAGAAAAATACCCCAATGCCAACAGGTAGTGGCAACCCTGACCCCTGACTTCTGGGAACAACCATGGTGGGAGCGCAGATCAGACATACACCCAGACAAAAACCAGATAAATTGTTAGTAGATTCAGGAGCCACAGTGAACTCCCTACATCCTGACCTAGCTAGCATAGGACAGAAAACATCCGAGAGCATGGCACTGGTGGCATATGGGAAGGGCCGACAGCAAGCACCCATTTGGAAGAAAATTCCACTGCAAGTTGATACTATCCTCAATCTCATTCAGAAAGATTCAGAAGGAAGATGACAGCATTATGGGCATTAAATTTTTAAGGTGGTACAGGCTGACAATAGATCTAGCAAATAGCTTCCTCTGGCAATCCAGAGGAATGCCATGCAGGGACTCCCAATCAAAGCATCTCTGACAGATGGCCATTCAGCCTCTGTTTAAAGCAGGGGTAGGCAACCTTTCCCCTTGAAGGGCCTTCAGCTCCCAGAAGCCTCAGCCATGTTGGCCAATAGTCCCATGTTGGCCAATAGCTCCTGGGATTCTGGGAGCTGAAGTCCCTCGGCCCTTAAAGGGGAAAGGTTGCCTACCCCTGGTTTAAAGACCTCCAAGGAAGGAGAGTCCACCACACTCCAAAGGAGTGTGTTCCACTGTCGAACAGCCCTTACTGTCAGGAGGTTCCTCCTAATGTTGAGGTGGAATCTCTTTTCCTGGAGCTTGCACCTATTGTTCCGGGTCCTAGTCTCTGGAAGTGCTTCCCTAAAAGCCCCAACACCTCTCTTCCCTCTGACCACAGATCCATGGATGTCTGACTTCCTGGAGGTCTGGATCAAGAACGAGAGATAGTGTGGCACGGTCAAGGACGCATGTGTCTTAACTGAAGGAAAGATCCACCTCCCCCAAAACAGTACAGGTATCCTAAAGTAACGGAAGAAGGGATTGCTAAGACCATAGAGGGGTTGTTAAAGTAGGATGTAGTCACCCTAATGCAGTCCATCTACAATGCATGTTGAAATATGGATGGGTTATGCAGTCAAAGGAGAAATGTAGAGATGTGTGTGTGGAAATTTCCTCATGGGAACAACATCTACTGAAAACAAAGAGAACTCGACAACAGGTGGCCAAGAAGTCACGAGAAGTACAGTTTTAGCTGGGGAAAAGATAGCCAGTACATCAACAAGGTGAGCTCATGGGAAAGTAGTCACATGGGGGATGATGAACAGCAAAAGGCTGGGTTAAAACACATCATACAGGCATTATCCAATCAGCATAAGGTTAACACCCAGAATGTGGAGTATGGGAAGGGCCAAAGGTTCCTTTGTTCAGTTTTGTTACAAGCACTGTGTGTGCGTGTGTGTTCAGCAGTGGTTAACTATGGAGTTTGTTTTTGGTTTTTAGTTTTTGAGTATGCTTATACTGCTTTTACAATGTAACTTCTCAATCTGGAAACATGGATCTGTAACTTTTCTTTTCTACAACATGAGCAAGATGTGATCCTATGGTGGATTGGACATTTTTCTTTTCTTATCTTACTTTATGGAGCAATAAAGCTCTACTTTAGAACTACAAGAAATGTCTGCATGCTTTTAGCATGGAAAGGCTGATGGTGGAAGCTGTTCACTATAATCTGCTATATTCTGAATACCACATCCGAATATCAACAATGCACCCCTATGGCCCGTCCTCAAAGCAGATGGAAGATGACAGTGGATTTACAGTTGCCCCAGCAGTAGCCCTCATGGTAGCCAAATATAATGAAATTTTGTCTGCAATTGCAGCTGGAGCCAAATATTATAGCATTGAATGGGAGTTCCTGCATGGCAGGGGGGTTGGACTAGATGGCCCTTGTGGTCTCTTCCAATACTATGTTTCTATAGATCTCACTAATGCATTTCATTCTATATGCCTATACAAGAGCTGCTGGTACAAATTCACTTTGAAATATCGGGGTAGCCAACTCTGTTTCACCAGTACGCCGCTAGGTTTTCACTCCAGTCCAAGTATATGCCATCACACATGGTAAAGATCTGGACTGAGCTGCGACCCACATCACACCCACGTTTTATCATATGTGGATTACATATTGATCCATTCAGATTCAGAAGAATAAGTGATGGGTGTCATCACAGAAGTCATAGAATCAAAGAATTATAGAGTTGGAAGAGGCCAAAAGGGCCATCCAGTCCACCCCCTGCCATGCAGGGATTCCCAATCAAAGCATCCCTGACAGATGGCCATCCAGCCTTTGTTTAAAGACCTCTAAGGAAGGAGAGTCTACCACACTCCAAAGGAGTGCGTTCCACTGTCGAACAGCCCATACTGTCAGGAAGTTCCTCCTAATGTTGAAGTGGAATCTCTTTTCCTGGAGCTTGCACCCATTGTTCCGGGTCCTAGTCTCTGGAGCAGCAGAAAACAAGCTTGTTCCCTCCTCAATATGATATCCCTTCAAACATTTAAACAAGGCTCTTAATCTTCTCTTCTCCAGGATAAACATCCCCAGCTCCCTAAGTCGTTCCTCATAGGGCATGGTTTCCAGACCCTTCACCATTTTAGTTGCCCTCCCTTGGACACGCTCCAGTTTCTCCACATCCTTTTTGAATTGTGGTGCCCAGAACTGGAAACAGTATTATTCCAGGTGAGGCCTGACCAAAGCAGAATAGAGTGGCATTATTACTTCTCTTGATCTAGACACTATACTTCTATTGATGCAGCCTAAAATTGCATTGGCCTTTTTAGCTGCTGCATCACACTGTTGACTCATGTTCAACTTGTGGTCCACCTGGACTCCGAGATCCCTTTCACACATAGTCTCATTCAGCCAGGTGTCCCCCATCGTATAACTGTGCTTTTCATTTTTCCGCCCTAAGTGCAGTACCTTACATTTCTCCATGTTGAATTTCATTTTGTTAGCTTTGGCCCAGCTTTCTAGTCTGTTCAAGTCATTTTGAATTTTGATCCTGTCCTCTGGGATATTAGCTACTCCTCCTAATTTGGTGTCATCTGCAAATTTTATAACTATGCCCCCAATACCGTCATCCAAGTCATTAATAAAGATATTGAATAGCACTGGGCCCAAGACAGAGCCCTGTGGCACTCCACTGGTCACTTCTTTCCAGGTTGAAAAGGAGCCATTGTTGAGCACCCTTTGGGTTCGGCCAGTCAACCAATTCCAAATCCATGTAACAGTTACTTTGTCTAGCCCACATTTTGCCAACTTGTTTGCAAGAATGTCATGGGGAAACTTGTCAAAGGCCTTACTGAAATAAAGATATACTCTATCTACAGCATTCCCTTCATCTACCAAGCTGGTAATTTTATCAAAAAAAGAGATCAGATTTGTCTGGCATGACTTGTTTCTCTGAAACCCATGTTGATTTTTTGTGATTATAAAATTACCTTCCAGGTGTTCACAGATTCTCTGTTTAATGATCTGCTTCAGAATCTTTCCCGTTATTGATGTCAGACTAACTGGACGATAATTGTTGGGATCCTCTTTTTTCCCTTTTTGAAGATGGGGACAACGTTTGCCCTCCTCCAGTCTGCTGGGACTTCTCCTGTTTTCCAGGAGTTCTGTAAGATTATTGCCAATGGTTCTGATATTACATTTCGCAGTTCTTTTAGTACCCTTGGATGTAATTCATCTGGTCCTGGAGACTTATATTCATTTAGATTAACCGTGTATTCCTGTACTATCTCTTTACTTATTCTATGCTGAAATTCTCCTATTCTGTCCTCTGCTCTATTATCCTCAGGTTGAGCACCCTTTGCCTTTTCTGAGAAGACTGAAGCAAAGAAGGTGTTGAGTAATTCTGCCTTTTCTCTGTCCCCTGTTAACTTTTTGCCATCTTCCCCATATAGTGGTCCCACCATTTCCTTCTTCTTCCTTTTGCTGCCGACATGCCCAAAAAAGCCCTTTTTATTGTTCTTAACCTCTCTAGCAAGCCTGATTTCATTCTGCGCTTTAGCTTTTCTGACTTTACCCCTACACGTGCTAGCTATTTGTTTGAATTCCTCTTTGGTGATTTCCCCATTTTTCCATTTCTTATACATACTCTGTTTAAAACTTAGTTCAGTTGAAAGTTCCTTAGTCATCCATCCTGGTTTCTTGAGGCACCTCCCATTTTTCTTCCTCATTGGAACTGTTTGAAATTGTGCCTTCAGTATCTCCCTTTTGAGAAACTCCCATCTATCTTGAACTTCCTTCTCTTTTAGTATTCCTGAACACGGGATCACCCCTAGTATTTCTCTAAGTATACTAAAATCAGCTTTCCTGAATTCTAGAATGCGTGTCTGACTATGCCTAGCTTCTCCTTTCCACTGTATAATAAACTCCAGGAGGATATGATCACTCCCGCCTAAGAATCCAACTACATGCACCCCATTAACTAGGTCTTCCCTGTTAGTTAGGATCAGATCCAAAATAGCTGACTCCCTTGTTGTCTCTTCCACCTTTTGGACAATGAAATTGTCTTCAAGGCAAGTGAGGAATTTGCTAGACCTTGAGGATTTTGCTGAGTTTGAATTCCAGCAAATATCAGGATAGTTGAAGTTACCCATCAGTACTATATTTCTCCCGAGTGTGTGGTCATCTGTTCTAGAAAGGCATCATCCAATTCCTCTGCCTGAGTCAGAGGTCTGTAGTAGACTCCCACAATAACATCCCTGTTGTTTCCCTCCCCTTTAATTTTTATCCAGATGCTCTCCACCTGGCTTCCAGGATTGATGTCCTGGATTTCTTCACTGCTGTAAATATCCCTGACATATAATGCTATTCCTCCTCCTTTCCTGTTTGGCCTGTTTCTCTTGAAAAGGTTATACCCCTGTATTTCTACATTCCAATCATGAGACTCATCCCACCAGGTTTCAGTGATGCCTATTATATCATATTTGTTTTGTTGTGCTAAGAGTTCAAGTTCGTCTTGCTTGTTTCCCATGCTCTATGCATTAGTGTAGAGACACCTAAGACCATATGTCCCCTTTACTTGCTGCCTGTGCACCTTTTTTTGCCTCCCACTGTTGAGTCCTTGCACTGTTTGCCTTGTTCCCTCTATGACAGTTTGACTGTTTATTCCAGTCCTTTTGTCTTCCAGAACACTGTCTCCCTTCCCCAAATGACTCAGTTCTTGGCCTGATCAGAGACACAGGATTCAAGGCAAATAAAGGCAAGTCTCAATTAGCACAGACACAAGTCAAATACTTAGGGTTGTGCCTAGACTGGCTGTAAAACTCCCGATTCCCAGAGAGTGGAGATGATTGGAAAACTCCTGGCTCCCACAGATGTAGCCTCATTGAGAGGCCTGCTAGGGGCATACAATTTCTCCTGGGAGTTCATTGAGTCTTTTGCTGTCAAGGCCAAGCCCTTCTATGCACTGCTAAAATAGGGGGCCCCTTGGGAGTGGGAACCAGAACAACAGCAGGCATTTGCCACTTTAAAATGGGATTTGGCTCATGAGCAAGCCCTTTTACATTCAATGGGATACCTCAGACAACAGCATAGGAGCAATTCCTTCTCAGCACCAGAATCGGGTTCAAAGAGCAATAGCTTATGACTCTAGGAACCTTTCCCCAACTGAAGTCAAGTTCAGTCCGTGCAAAAAGAATTGCCTTGCTCTGGTGTGGGCTTTGACTCAATGGGAGTTCATCACAGGTCATAGTTCAGACTCCGCATACACCTCTGAAGAACATCCTGTCAGGAAAAATGCAGGACAGGCAAGTCCACAACTCCTGGGTAGCAATGTGGACAACTGAGCTGATTAAAAGAGGGTAGACTACCACAGGAAGCCCATCGAACTCCCCTCTCCATATGGCTTAATAGTCATGGGAGCCAAGCATGAGTGCCCTTTGCCTACTTGGTTTCAGGCTTCTGCTGCTGTCTCTGCTCCCTCTTGTGGCCAAACTGAGAAGGACAAATCTTCTTTAAATGCCCCTCCCTTCCACATGAGTAGCAATGCTTCACCAGGCTGCACATGGCCTCGCCTTGCTTCTGAGATGCTGAAGACAGACAGGTGTTGCTCCTTATCTCTCCTGGCACTCTGCTGACCACCATTTCCAGCCTCAAAACTCCTCCGCTCTTGTTCCTCCAGAGGCAGAGACTGGATTCAAGATCAGTTCTGCTTCAGGCAAACTCTGCAGGCTGAGAAATAAAAAGTCTGACTTTGAGCTCTCACTCAGGCTTCCAAGCACAATATAAACTTTTTGTGCTGCTGGGAAATTCATGCCTCTGTTCTGCAGTTCATTAAACAGAGCCCTGAATTTGTCCAGATGAATTTTAATATCTTCACTATCTCAGAGCTTGGTGTTATAAAGTGTCCTTGTTAAAATCATCTTGAACACACACGAGTCCCACTGGTAAACATATCTCAAGCTCTGCCAGGACTCCAATGCTGTAGCTGTGTTGTTTACGGCAAAGGATGATGGTTGCTCTTGCTTTCTGGTCAGCTAGTCTCTGTCTACTATTCCAAGGTCTTGGGGATTTGTTGTTGTTGTTAGGTGCCCTCGAGTCGATTCCGAGGCATCTCCAAGAATCCCGGTCTTCCACTTCCTTGCCCATATCCTGCAATCCCTTCCCCATAACCCCCCTGATTGAGTCTATCCATCTAGTTTGTGGTCTTCCTCTCTTCTCCTCTCTACCTCTCCTAACATTATTGTTTTTTCTAGTGATCCCTGCCTTTTTTCTGTGGCCAAGGTACAGCAGTCTCAACTTGATCATCTTTCCTTCCAAGGAGAGCTCTGGTCTGATCTGTTCAAGAACCCGTTTGTTTGTCTTCTTGGCTGTCCACAGTATCCTAAGTACGCTTCTCCAGCACCACATTTCCATTGAGTTGGTTTTCTTTCTGTCTGCTTCCTTCACTGTCCAGCTCTCGATCCATACATGGCAATTGGGAATACAGTGGCCAGAAAGAGTCTGACTTTAATGCACTATTATATGTCTTTGCTCTTCAGTGTCTTTTTCCAGTTCTTTCAAAGCTGCCCTTCACATTCCTAGTCTTATTTCTTGACTGCAGTATCCATTCTGGTCAATTTTTGATCCTAGATATGGAAAATCTTTAACAATTTCAATTTCCTTGTTGTTTAAATTGAATTTGTGTATTTCTTCTGTGCTCATTATTGTTTTCTTTGTGTTCAGTATCAGACCTGCCTTTGCACTTTCATGTTGACCTTTCTTATTAACTCTTCCAATTCCTGAACTACTTCTGCTAATATTATGGTGTCGTCTGCATATCTTAGGTTGTTAATGTTTCTTCCTCCTATCTTAACTCCTCCTTTTTCTGATTCTAATTCTGCTTTTCTTATGTTTTCAGCATACAAGTTAAACAAGTAGGGTGATAGGATGCAGCCTTGCCTGACCCCTTTACCTTTCAGGAACCACTCTGTTTCTCCAAATTGTGTTCTGATGGTGGCCTCTTTTCCTTGGTACAGATTCCTCATCAGGACTATCAGATGTAGTGGCACCTCCATGTCTTTGAATGCATTCCATAATTTTTCATGATCTATACAATCAAATCCTTTGCTGTAGTCTATGAAACACATGCTGATTCTTTTTTGGAATTCTTTGGTGCACTCCATTAGCCATTGTATGTTTGCAATGTGGTCCCTAGTGCCCCTTCCTTTTCTGAATCCTGCTTGCAACCCTGGAATTTCTCTCTCCATGTATGGTTGGAGTCTACGCTTCAGGATTTTGAACATTATTTTGCTTGCATGTGCGATTAGAGCTACTGTCAAAGCAAAGCAAAGCAGCTTCATTTATATACTGCTTCATATCGCGCTATGGGATGTCTAAGCGGTTTACAACTGTGAGCTGATTGCCCCCCAACAAGCTGGGTACACATTTTAGCGACCTCGGAAGGATGCAGGCCTGAGTCGAGCCTCAGCCCTGGCTGGTATTGAACTCGCAACCTTGTGGTTTATGAGTGAGTGGCTGCAGTACAGGCATTGAACCACTGCGCCACCAGGGCTGATTGTCCTATAGTTGCCGTAGTCTTTTGCATCTCCTTTCTTGTGGACTGGTATGTATATCGAGTGTTTCCAGTCTGTTGGCGACCGCTTTGTTTTCTATATTTGTTGGTATATTTCAGTTAGCACTAAAGTTGCATCTGCCTGTAGGCACTGTATCAGTTCAATTGGGATATCATGTGTTCCTGATGATTTATTTTTTCCCATTTCCTTTATTACTGATTCTACTTCACTTCTTAGAATTTGGGGTTCATCTTCATAAGGCTCCTCATTCCAAATATCATTCATTCCCTCATCTCTTTTGTATAACTCTTCCATGTACTGCCTCCAATGTCTTTTCATTTCTTCTTGTTCCTGTATTATGTTCTTTTTTTCTCCTTAGAGCAGCCCTGCCCTTGGTTTGAACCTGGCTTTAATTTCTCAGATTTTTTGATAGAGGTCTCTCGTTAACACAAAGATAAAAATGAAACAACTCAATTTTAAAACCAATTATCCAAATATATTTATTTTATTCATGGACATCTCACTTGATTCCCAGTAATGGGACTTGAGGACCTTTACATCTTATTGAAAAACTAATTCCGATTAAGAACTGTACAAAAACATCAATTAAAAATATATTCAAAAACAATTTCAAAAACCTGTGAAGTTCAAGTGATTAAAAATCATTCAATGGCTATACACACAAACCAATAAAATAGCAAAGCATGGCCATGACAGAACTGGGAAGCTTTCACTTGCTGGAAGAAGGATAGAAAATTTGAATGAAAGAGTGATAGAAGGGACTGGCTTTGTGTCGTTGCCTTAATATTCCCCTTTGCAGGGAAGATCAGAGAACAGCAAAGCAGATGGTCTCCAACTCTGGATCACAGTCACACATCTCCTTTCCTTCCTAGTCTCTGTTCTTATTTTTTTTAAATGTCTATTAGAAGTTACTAACAAGGAATGCAGTGGCTCAAATGGTCAAGACACTGACTTTCTTGATGGCAAGATCAGCAAGTTGGCAGTTTGAGGCCCAAGTGCTGCATGATGGGGTAAGCTCCTGTCACTAGTCGCAGCTTCTGCCATCCTAGCAGTTCAAAAGCATGCAAATACAAGTAGATAAACAGGTACCACTTTGGTGGAAAGGTGAACACTGTTCTTTGCAATCATGCTGGCCACAGGATCACAACGCTGGCTCTTTGGCTTAGGAACGGAGATGAGCACTGCCCAAAATGGTCGGACACGACTTGACAACCTTGTCAACGGGGAATACCTTTACCTTTACCTAAAAGTTAGGCTATAAGCAAAACTCATTCTGTATTCTTCTAAGGATTTCTATGGCTTCTCTGTTGCTCCTTAATGCAACTTCAGGTGTGAACTGTGACCTGTCCCCATGTAAATCTATTGATAGAGTTTGAAAATCATAGTGTACCTGAAGCATTTCTCACATTTTGGACTCTCTTGGGGTTTCCTTTGTCAATTTTTTGGTGTGCTTTGACGTTTCTATTGTTGCTATAGCTCTTTCTACATTCCAAGCATTCGAAAGGCTTCTCCCCTGCATAGGTTCTGTGGTGTCTGTCTAGGCTTGAAGCTCTTTCCACTTTCTGAACAATGAAAAGGTTTTTTCCCCTACATGGATTCTTTGGTGTCTGTTTAGGTTTGAACTCGTAGTGAAGCCTTCCCCACATTCTGAGCACTGAAAAGGCCTCTCCCCTGTGTGGATTCTTTGGTGAATTTTTAGGTCCCCGTTCTGAGTGAAGCTTTTTCCACATTCTGAGCACTGAAAAGGCTTATCCCCTGTGTGGATTCTTTGGTGTCTGTTTAGGTCCCCGTTCTGAGCGAACCTTTTCCCACATTCTGAGCACTGAAAAGGCTTTCCCCCTGTGTGGATTCTTTGGTGTCTGTTTAGGTGTGAACTCTTAATGAAGCTTTCCCCACATTCTGAGCAATGAAAAGGTTTCTCCCTTGTGTGGATTCTTTGGTGGGATTTAAGAGCAGTGCTTTCCCTGAAGCTCATTCCACATTCTGAGCACTGAAAAGGCCTCTCCCCTGTGTGGATTCTGTAGTGTCTGTTTAGGTTGGAACTCGTAGTGAAGCTTTCACCACATTCTGAGCACCCAAAAGGCTTTTCTCCCGTGTGGATTCTGTGGTGTCTGTTTAGGCTTGAGCTATGAGTGAAGGTCTTTCCACATTCTGAGCACCAAAAAGGCTTCTTCCCCGTGTGGATTCTTTGGTGCGATTTAAGAAGTATGCTTTGCTTGAAACTCTTTCTGCATACTGAGCACTGGTAGGGCTTCTCCCCAGCGTGAATTCTTTGGTGTGATGTAAGACCTGCCCTCATGCTGAATTGTTTTCCACTCTCTGTGCATTTCTGTGTTTTCTTTCCTATGTGGATTCTTCCCCATTCAGTAAGGTCAAGCTGTTGAATGAAACTGCTTCCATGCTCAGAGGAATTCAACTGATTCTTTCCATTGCAAATAAACCTTTTACTTTCTTCATGACCTTCTCCAAATAGTGGAATTTCATGCACGACAGCTCCTTCAGAACCAACAGATTTCTTTCCCTGCTTCAGTTTTGTCCCAGTTTTCCTTCTCTCCTGTTTATTCTCTTTACTGTTCTGCCTCCTATCAGCTGAAGGAATCAAAAGAGAGCTTTGATCAGGAAGGAACAGAGGCTTAAATTAGAAAAGCAACCAAGTGAGTGGTGGATTTGACTAACATTTTCACCAGATTGAGCTGCTGAATCCTGCCTAAGCTTGCTGAGGTGGGTAGTGGGGTGTTGGGAGCATTATAAATGAATGTTATTAGTATTACAGGTTGAGTATCCCTTGTTCAAAATGTAGAGACTAGACGTATTTTACACTTCAGTGTTTTAAGAATTATATTATAAGCATGTAATACACAACGTTAGTAGTGTAGTCTATTTACAAGTTTGGAGAGAGACTGGGGATTTGTGAAATGGTGGGAATCCAAGCACAGTGCGCAGTGCAAATCCATACCTTTTCCCATTTCACAAAGCTTTGTGTCTCTCTCCAGAGAGAGGACAATCAAGTCTTACCTTTGGATTTTTTTCCATGCGCTTCATCCGTCTCCATTTCTACTTCTTCTTCTTCTTCTTCTTCTTCTTCTTCTTCTTCTTCTTCTTCTTCTTCTTCTTCCTCCTCCTCCTCCTCCTCCTCCTTCCAGATTGTTGACAATTGTTCCTCCTGGTCATCCTCCTCTCCCTCTGCTTCCTCTAAGATTGTGGGCATTTTATCTTCCTTCTCCTCTTCTTCTTCCTTTTCCTTCTCTTCCTCTTCCTCATCTGTTTCCTCCTCATCTTCTGCTTCTTCCTCCAAGATTATGGATATTTGATTTTGCTCCGCTTCCTCCAAGATTGTTGATGATTCCTGCTCCTCCTGCTCCAAAGAGTCCAGATGAGAATTGGACTCTGGAGTCCCATCTTCACCAGTAGAGAGAAAAGGGAGAGATCATTGAGTTGCAGCACTTCAGATTATAACAAACTTTCAGCAGTTCAGAAAACTGCCTGAGATCTTGCCGTCTTTCCTCTGGACCCCATGAAGCTCATATAAAGAATGGCAAAATCTTATTACTCCTGCATGTGGCAATGCAGACATGGGACTTACCTTTTGCCTCTTCTTCCTCCTTCTCCAACAACATGGAGAATCGATTTCCCTTCTCCTCTGCTTCTTCCTCCAAGATTGGGGGGGATTGTGAGAACTGATCCTCTTTCTTCACTTCTACTTCTGCCTCCATTTGATCTTCCTCTTCCTTCTTGCAGGAACCCTGCTCAGCACTGGACTCTTGAGTCCCTTTTTCAACAGTAGACAGAAAAATAAAAGAGAATTCACTTCCAGCACTTCAGATTATAAGAAATGTTTAGGGATTCAGAAAACTCTGGTTAGCTGTTGCTAATTTCCTTCTTCTCTGTTTGTGTACCCTACGAGCTTTCAAGCCTCCTGTTAACTTCGGCCAACCCCATAAATTCTTCCAAAGGTTTTCTTGGGCAAAGAAACTTACTCAGAAATGCTTTTGCCAATTTCTTCCTCTGAAATAGAGCCTACGGGACGTGTTGTCTTTTGGCAGGCTCCCATCCAAGGACTAACCAAGACTAACCTGCTTAGCTTCCAAGATTGGAAGGGATTTTGTGGCTTTGGTGTATTTAGGCCTTCTCTTCCTTCCACTATACAACCACTGAAGGAACAAAAAAGGAGTGTAGCAGTACCTTCAAGACTAACACCTTTTTTTATATTTGCATGAGCTTTCATGGATATAAACCCAGTTCTGCAGATGTTGTTCAGAGTGCTATAAAGACCTCAGATATAAAGCATATATATTTCAGATTCTTACAGTGGCACTTAGTGCACATGCATGAAAGCCACAAACCTCCTTCCCAAGATCTGCTTTTCTGCACTATAGCTGCAGATTGTTAAAAGTTACTATGTCATGTTGGCTGGGGTGGAGGATTTTAACATATTTTAGTGCTACAGCTGGAGGGTATGTGCGTGTGCTGCCCTTCAAATGCTGTTGAACTGCAACTCCCATCTGTCCAATGAACTCTGATGAGTTTTTTGATTCTTGCCTCTTGGCCCGCAGGGTCTCCTTTCCCCACAGACTTAAGAAGAATTTTAGGAGTATTTGAGAGGAGGAGATCAGGTGAAAAGAAGCCACAGAAATCCTTACTTGGCAACGTGGAGCTTTGCTCGTCTTCTTGTATAACCCCCGTAAATAGTGGTCTCCGTCTGAGGTTTGGCAGATCCTCCTCTGCCTCTGGATACTCAGTGACCATGTTGGGCAATGCCTTGTGGACCTGCAAAAGCCCCAATGGGGAGGAGAGGGTAGGATTCACTAAGAGACCGGGCAGGCCCAAGGAAATGGCAGGCTTTCCCCATCAACTTGGATTCAGATCTCCCTCATAGCATCATAGAGTTGGAAGAGACCTCAAGGCCCATCCAGTCCAACCCCCTTCTGCCATGCAGCCTCTGATGGCTATCCTTCTTCCAGACATTTACTTTGGCTCCCATCAGCTTCATTTAAAGGGAGGAATCAGGGGCAATGCAGTCCAACAGCAACCAAAGGGCCACAGGGAATCTATGATTTTTTGACTGGCGGGGGATTAATAATAATAATAATAATAATCATAATGTTTTCTTTATAGCCCGCCCCTCTGCACGGCAATCGGGGCGGGTTACAACATTTTAAAACAACACAAGTTAAAACATTCCCTCCTCACATAATCCACCCACCCAACCCCTTAAAACAAGATTAAACCAAGAAAATATTAAAACAACAATAAAGTTAAAATTGTGAACCAGCAACTAAGAATCAGCAGACCAATGAAGCAAGTCTCCACCCCCAACGGACAGATATTATTCTGGGAAGGCCTGCCGGAAGAGATCCGTCTTCACTGCCTTTTTGAAAGCAGCAAGAGTAGTGATGAGACGGATCTCGTCCGGCAGGCCATTCCATAGTCTGGGAGCGGTAGCAGAAAAGGCCCTCTGGGAGGTCTGAGACAGCCTAGTTTTTATTGGCTGTAACAGATTCCTGCCAGAGGACCGAAGTGCGCAGGGGGGATCATACAGGGAGAGGCGGTCCCTAAGATAAGTTGGACCCAAGCCATGTAGGGCTTTAAAGGTCAAAACCAACACCTTGTACTGTGCCCGTAAACTAATCGGCAGCCAGTGGAGGGATCTCAGCACTGGTGTTATGTGCTCCCTCCTAGATGTTCCCGTAATTAATCTGGCTGCCATATTTTGCACCAGTTGAAGTTTCCGGGTTAGGCACAAGGGTAGCCCCATATAGAGTGCGTTACAGTAATCCAAACGAGAGGTTACCAGAGCGTGTACCACAGCTTCCAGATCCCTCATAGCCCTCATATCTAGATTGGACTAGATGGCCCGTGAGTGTACAGTAATCCATGAAGGCTGATGCTAAAGAGAAACTGTGATGTGACAGCAATTAAGAACAACAAATGCTGCTCTCCATGGTTTTCTAGGAAAGCCACGTTAAAAACTACCTACCCTTTTTCCTCCAGCCCCCAGGAGGTAGATGGCGGACACTCACCTGGACTCTCTCAGGCTGGCCAAGGACAAAGCGTTCTGCCAGGGCCACTGCCTGGGCACTGCTCTCCGGCTCCCAGCCCCTGACCCAGGTCTCCATCTCATGGGGAAGGACGGTGAGGAACTGCTCCAGAATCACCAAGTCCAGGATCTTTTCCTTGGTGTGCTTCTCCGGCTTCAGCCACTTGAGGCACAGGCTGCGGATCCGGCTGAAAACCTCCCGGGGCCCCTCAGATTCCCGGTAGCAGAACACCTGGAAGTTGTGGATTTGGTCAGTCGACAGTGTGCAGCCCTCATCCATGACCCTCCAGAATGTCCTCCCCCAGGGCTCTCTTTTGCGTGAAGCCTCCATGGCCTTGGTGCTTCTTCCTGCTCCCTGAGACTTGGTTGAAATTTTGTCTCTCATGTTCAAGTTTAAGTGTAATTGAATTGGAGACCTCCTCTTCCCTGCTGCTGCTTTCTTTCTTGAGGTGATATGGTCTCTGTAGGGACCTGCAGCTCTCTTAAGCCCTGCAAAGAGAACCCCTTGTTTATTGAAGGAAAATGCTGTCCTAACTGGGAGATAGTGTATCTTTTTATTTGTCTTCTAAAGAGATTCCTGTGGAAAATGTGCAGTCCACAGTTTTAATTCTATGGATGTGTTCAATTGCATTTTAACAATGTTTTGTGAACTGCTCATACTCCCAGCAGTGACCAAAAGGGCTGGAGATGCACAAGACTTTCTGTGTTTGGTTCTGCACTCAACAATGCAAATTTCACAGGCAAGGAATCCTCAGAGGTGCTTTGGCCGGACCCTTCCTCTTAAATAGAGGTTCCAGCCCTTGGGATTCATTGGCACTCTTCCATCCAAGTACTGAGGCATACCTGTAAGGAAGTTGTAGGAAAGAGAAGGCGGGGGGGGGGGGGAAGAAAGAAGTTTGAAAAGCTTTAGAAAGGTTCGAGAAAGAAGAAGGTTGGAGAAAGAAGGTACAAAAGCAACAGGAGGAGGAAATGAAAGGAAACAGGAGGTGAAAGGTTCTGTAATAAATACCAAAGAAGGGATTGAGAAAGAGAGAAGAGAGGAAAGAGGAACAAGTGGATAGAGAAACAGACCACGTCTTGAGCATGAATTCATTAACAGCAAAACAATTTCTTAAAAAAATACAAGATTATATATTAGAAGTCCACTATAATGAAGGCATTTGGGTGGATAGAAATCTAACAATAATAATGCAAGAAATCCCAAAAAGAGGAAAGAGAAAAAGAAAAGACTACATTTTTTTGGTAGAGGTGCTAAGGGTTGAGGGTAGAGGTGCTTAATTGACACAAGTTGGATATAATTGATTTTACATTTAGAAAGGAAGGAAGGAGGGAAGACAGATTCCAGAAACAATTCCTTTAAGGGTGATTAGAAAATAGGATAGGGTTATGAAGAAAAAGGAGGTTGGGAAGTCCCATTTTTGGAATAATATTTTGAGGCATCCCAAATAAGTTAAAAAATTAGACTTTGAATTGAAAAATCTGTGAATAACACAGATTAGACATTATATGTGCATAATTATAAGTTATATAGTAAACATCTGTATTTCAAATGAAACCAAGTACAATAATTTCACATGTGAAGAAGTGTCCCTTTCTATCAACAGAGTGTGTATGGTACAGATGTTGCAAAAGTATTTTGCAAGAAATAAAAGGAACAGGCAGCAGTATGTCACAGTTTGAGGAGAACAAATATTGGTATAAAGTTATGATTGAGGAAACACAACCTCCAAATGGTTTACAAACCAACCACGAGAATCCAATAAATGCTGCACTCAGCAAGGGACAGGAGAGACCCTCTCACAGCCGCAGGAGTTTACCGCATACCATGCAGCTGCAGACAAGTCTACATAGGGACCACCAAACGCAGTGTCCAAACACGAGTCAAGGAACATGAGAGACACTGCAGACTGGGCCAGCCAGAAAAATCAGCAGTAGCAGAACACATTATAAACCATCCTGGGCATAAAATGCTGTTTGAAAACACTGAAATTCTGGACCATGCCAACAACTATCAGGTCAGAATGCACAGGGATGCCAACGAAATCCACAAACACTTGGACAACTTCAACAGGAAAGAAGAAACCCTTAAAGTAAACAAGGTTTGGCTACCAGTTCTACAAAATAGGAAAATCAGCACTCAGTAAATGCAAATGAGAAACTAACCAGGGTCAGGGGCTTTCCCAGCAGACAATAATCCTTGTTTGCATATCCTCTCGCCCTAAAGCCATGCCATCAACAACAGAACAATACCCAGTTTACATGGGAATCACTCCTCCCTACCCAGGGTCTCACAGTGTATATAGACCCACTCTCTTCCATTCCAGCATTCTTTGAAGATGCCAGCCACAGATGCTGGTGAAATGTCAGAAAGAAACTCTTCTAGAACATAGCCACACAGCCCGAAAAAACCCACAAAAACTAGGGATGCGGGCCATGAAAGCCTACGACTTCACAATGCATTACAATTTTTTAAAAAGAAAACAATTGGATGTAGATTTTACCCTCCTCTGCACTGGCCAGGAAACTCTAGGGGCAACCTGAGTATCCTGGCCTTGGATCTGATCCGAACTCCCCCCCATCACCTGGCCCTCCATTTCCATGCCTAGGGAAGCTATCTGCTGGGAGCCATGTTCTGACCTCAGAGAGAGCAACTACCAGCAGCTGCCCCAGCATGGAAAAGGAGGGCTCTAAATCTTCTGAGAAGATTGGGAGGATGGGGCCTGTTTTTACAATGTGTTTTAAGGTTGTTATTCTCAAGCCCTGCCTGGCTCCTGAGGATTCAGGGGATGGGGACACAAAGGAAGTAAAACCTGTTGCTGAGATGGACTAAGGACCTAGCGCAAGTTTATCAGCACCTCTGCCAGCAGGGAACACTGCCAACAAGGATGATGAAGGACTTGGCATGGGTGCCAGCAGAGGGTCCTGACAATTTGGACAAGGAGGAGGAGGAGGAAGAAGAGCCATACTTACCTGTGCTGTCCTTTAGCCAGTGCATGGCAGAAAGGGAGACTTTCTTTGAAAGTCTGAGCAATCGAGGAGCATCTGGGTCAGTAGGGAAATATATATATATATATATATATATATATATATATATATATATATATATATATATATATGTGTGTGTGTGTATGTGTCTGTATGTGAGATATATATATATATATATATATGGACCACAGGGAGCTGTAGGGGAGTTTGTCAGTGCACTGGCATTTGTTGACCACGACTCCTCATCTCTGCTGCCTCCAAGTCACTGTCAGTGCCCTGGCCTTGGAGGGAGAGCTCCAGCATGCCTCAGAGGAGAAGCAGAGGAAAACCTATGCCTCTGTACTAACAGCCATTGACATGGTTTCAGAGGAGAGAAGAAGGGGCAGGCAAAGTTCCATCAGAACACTAGGCCCAGAAACAGATGAGAAGCCCACCTCGATCTCAACAGCCACTGTCCTAGCATTGGAGGAACAACAGAGGCAGCAGGCACAGCTCTACCATGCCCACAAGCAAAGGAAAGGCCATCCTTCCATCCCAACGGCCACTGCCATGATTTCAGAGGAAAGAACAGCGGTCGAGGCAGGCACAGCTCTCCCACGCCTAGGCCCAGAAGCGGATGACATGGCCTCCATCCTTCCCAACTGCCACTGCCCTGGCCTTGGAGGGAGGGAAGAAAAAGCATGGTGGAGCTGTGCCTGCTCCTCTCTTTCTCTCCCTCCAAGGCCAGGTGGTGGTACTAGTTAAGATGGAGGGAGGGCCTTTGATCGTCATGCTCCTCCATGCCTGGGGCCACAGGAAGATGAAATACCATCCCTCCATCTTTACTGCTCCCACCTGGCCTTGGAGGGACAGAAAGAGAGGCAGGCCCAGCTCCACCATGCCTTGGCATAACCAGAAAAAGGGCCCTCATCCATCAAACTGCCACTGCTTGGGCCTCGGAGGGAGAGAGGGAGAGGCAGGCCCAGCTCCGTGCCGAGGCCCTCCTCCCTCCATCTTAACCCCTACCACCCTGGTCTCCAAAGGAGAGACATGGAGGCAGGCACAGCCCCACCTTGCTTGGGGACACAAGAAAAGTAGAAGAGATTGCAAAAAGACATGCAATGCATATTCACAAAAGCATGTGTCATGTTCTATTGCAGAAAAAACACAATCATGAAGAAACAACACATTGAACTGCTAAGCAAGAGGTAGAGTAAATTGAACTTTTCCTCCATATTGTTTTCCTTTCCTGTGTGTTACCAAGGGTTATAATAATAATAATTAAAAAAATTATTTATATCCCGCCCCTTGGGGACCCAATCCGGGCGGCTTACAACAATGAAATCACATGAAATATCCCAACAACAATCCCTCCCCCCCTTAAAACAGTATTAAATCAAATAACAATTAAAATTACAAATTTAAAAAGTTAAAAATTAAAACAAAACAAACTACAAAATGACACATTGGCCTACGGCAATGTTCTCTCTCCATCCGTAGATGGGGCCACACAGAGAACAGTGCGGGTGGGAATACCCGAAGGCCGGATTCCCCTAAGCAAGGCTGGAGAGAGAAGTTGCTCAGAGAATATGGAAAAAACTGAACTCCAACTGCAGGTCTCCATTTATTCAGATGTGTATGTGTGTGTGAGAAGGTCAACCCCTTACAGCCCTTTCCATTTTCCTTCTCAATAAACTCTGGCCATTCTGGGAGGAGTTTCCCCAGCATCCAGAAAGGGGGATCTTGGAGGGAATGATTATTGTCCGGGAAAAGAGAATTCAGAGGCATCCAACACTTTGCTCCTAAGATGTTCTCCCGAGTCTGAGATGGTTTCCCTCTCCGTCGCTTCCTATAAGGATCCCTTGTGATGGAGACAACCAGGGAAGTGTTGTGACAAGTCCAAGCCTGTTTTAAAAGATAGGAATCATAGAACCAAAGAGTTGGAAGAGACCCCAAGGGCCATCCAGTCCAACCCTCCTGCCATGCAGGAATTCTCAATGAAAGCATACCCCATAGATGGCCATCCAGCCTCTATTTAAAGACCTCCAAAAAGGAGACTCCACCAAAATCTCCAAGGAAGGAGTGTGTTCCTCTGTCAGGAAGTGCCTCCTAATGTTGAGATGGAATCTCTTTTCCTGGAGCTTACATCCATTGCTCCATTGTGTCCTGTTCTCAGGAGCAGCAGAAAACAAGCCTGCTCCCTCCTCAGTATGACATCCTTTCAAACACTTAAAGAGGGCTATAATATCATACGGTTTTTCATTCATCCATCCACCATTCATTCCAGTGTCTCTTGTCTGCATGTGTGCATGCTAGAATGCCAAACTTTAATACCATGTGGAGAGAGAGAGAGAGAGAGAGAGAGAGAGAGGGCAGCTTTGAGTTTTGCAGATTTGATTATATAGGGCAGGGGTAGGCAACCTTTCCCCTTTAAGGGCCGTGGGACTTCAGCTCCCAGAATCCCAGGAGCTATTGGCCAACATGGCAGAGGCTTCTGGGAGCTGAAGTCCCTCGGCCCTTAAAGGGGAAAGGTTGCCTACCCGATATAGGGATTTGATTAATAGGTCCTTTCTAGGAATCTCTAAGTCCTCCAGCATGTCTCCATGGTCAATCTCTGTCCAAAGTCACACTGGAGGACCTGGAAAACCAGTCTACCAAAAGATGTTGCAGCAGAAGTTTTCAGACTAAGCTTTGGATCTCAGAGATGTTACAAGATCCCTTTGCAAACCAGGAATCACTTCTCTTTGAGTCTCCTCCTTCGGAGGAGGCTGAATGGCCATCTCTCCCAGTTAGGGCTTGGGTAATAGCTTCCTGCATGGCAGAAAAAAGGAAATGGAGTGGCTAGCCCTTGGGGGTCCCTTCCAACTCTAGGGTCCTATGTATTCCTGCATGGCAGAAGGGGGCTGGACTGGATGGCCCTTGGGGATCCCTTCCAACTCTAGGATCCTATGTCTTCCTTCATGGCAGAAGAAGGGGGCGGGACTGGATGGCCCTTGGGGGTCCCTTCCAACTCTAGGGTCCTATGTATTCCTCCATGGCAGAAGAAGAGGGGTGGACTGGATGGCCCTTGGGGGTCCCTTCCAACTCTAGGGTCCTATGTATTCCTGCATGGCAGAAGAAGGGGGCTGGACTGGATGGCCCTTGGGGGTCCCTTCCAACTCTAGGATCCTATGTATTCCTGAAAGGCAGAAGAAGAGTGCTGGACTGGATGGCCCTTGGGGATCCCTTCCAACTCTAGGATCCTATGTATTCCTCCATGGCAGAAGAAGGGGGATGGACTGGATGGCCCTTGGGGGTCCCTTCCAACTCTAGGATCCTATGTATTCCTGCATGGCAGAAGAAGGGAGCTGGACTGGATGGCCCTTGGGGGTCCCTTCCAACTCTAGGATCCTATGTATTCCTGCATGGCAGAAGAAGGGGTGGACTGGATGGCCCTTGGGGGTCCCTTCCAACTCTAGGATCCTATGTATTCCTGCATGGCAGAAGAAGGGGTGGACTGGATGGCCCTTGGGGGTCCCATTCATCTCTTTAATGATGCTATAAAAATCAATTTTCAAAGCCACTCATGATCCAAGCCCAGCACAGATGCCCATCTCCTTCCCTCTTTTCCTGCAAAAACCCTCCCTCCCTCCTCTTCCTCCTCGCCCCCCCTTTTCCTCTTCCTCTTCCTCTCCATTCTTGGCTCCCTGGGCCTCCTGCCATCCCAGAATACTCCCTCCCCCCAAAAAAAGGGGGGGCTGAGGCTGCAACCTCTTTTGCCCCATTGCTCTCCAGGGGCTCCAAGGTCATCCCCTGGCAATTGGAAATAGAAAATGGGGGCATAATAATAATAATAATAATAATAATAATAAAGAATTTGCACTGCAGCAACCCACCTCTTTCACCTCCAGCCTCTTCCAGGCTTTCCAAAAAAGAGCGGAAGCCAGGCCCCTTCCCTTTTAGCCCACTTCCTTTTAAAACTTTCCCCCATCTGACCTCTCTAGGAAGCCGAACTCTGTGGTTGGAGGACTGAGGATGGGAGGCCTCTCTCTGGCTCCCCCTGGCGTCCCTCCCCCTCCCTGCAAGACCTTCTTCCACTGGCACCTTCCAGAGGATCCAGCAGTTATTACTATGTGCAATTTTTATTATTTTGTATGCTATATTATTTTATTATTTATTTTATTATTTATTTATTTATTTACTATTATTTTATTACTTATTATGCTTATTTTATTATTACACGGCAGAAGCTGATGATGGCAATGAGGCGGATGAGGATTATGTCTATTCCTCTGCCTCTCTCTTCTGCCAAACCTTCCCTCTGCACCTCGCTTCTTTCTCAGAGGCATTCTTCCCAGAGAGAAGATGCCTGTCTTTTTATTCCCCGATCCTTGGACCCAAAACACTTTACAAACATGGAAAGGCCTCATAACCGTTCACTTTTCATAGGATTTTCCTCGTCTCTTTGCCTTCTGAGCGGAACGGTCTTTGCCGTAACTTTTTGTTAGCCGCTAACTTACGTTGGAAACTGGCTCTGCCATTTTGTGACCTTCATTTTTGGCCATTTCAATACAAGGGAGGGTTAGGGAAGCTCCAATGTTAGTGGGGCTCATATGTGAGCCGCCTTGATTGCTACGGCAAAAGGCGGGATATAACAATCAAGTATTATTATTATTGTTATTATTATTATTATTCCACCTTCTGAGCACTGAAAAGGCTTCTCCACTGCTGCGTGGATGAGTTGCGGTTTCTGATGTCTGCAAGAAAAGCCTTTCCTTTCACTTACAAAGCCTGAGTGACTGGGCCTTGGAAAAGTCCAAGATGGAATGGCCAGGAAGGCTGACGTTTTCCGCAACTGGGTTTTGTGTATTCCCATTTGCAATATCTCATTGAGGTCCATCGATCCTCCGGGGCAGAGACAGTCCTGTTTCCCCAATGCAGAGGGCATGGCTGGCAGAGGATGGCATAGACCCCATTGGAGGGTGAGCCAGCGGAAGTCCCTCTCCTAGTGTGGGTGAGACCATTGGCTCATGGGATGGCATTTCCCAAGTAGAAGGGTGGGCAGAGTTGGCACCTGGGTCTGGGCAAGGTCTCGCACACATCTCCCCATTGACTTTTAGGTAAGAGAGGAGAAGGGGAGGCTGTCTTTAGGCAAGTAAAGGCTGGCCACCAAGACCCCTTGAAAGGGAAGCAATATGGCCCATAATGGACTGTCATTCGGTGATGGTACGCCTGAGTGGTCTCTGCTGGGAGCTGTATGCGGGTTCTGCCGCTTTCTGTCTTCACCCTGTTCTGTAATAGGTGGTCCTCAGAACAAGTCCTGCCTGCTGGGTTTTTTACTGTGCTTTTCCTTTCCTGTGTTTTCAACCAATAGCAATGCAAAATCCAAAGGCTGTCCTATTAAAGCTGGGCCAAAGCTAACAAAATGAATTTTCAACAAGCTATCTCAGGGACCGCCTTCTCCCATACAATCCTCCCCGCGCTCTCCGGTCCTCCGGGAGCAATTTGCTGCAACCCCAAAAATCGAGGCTTGCAGCTACCTCCCAGAGGGCTTTTTCAGTCACCGCCCCTAGACTCTGGAATGACCTGCCGGACGAGATCCGTCAGTTAACATCATTAGACAGCTTCAAAAAGGCTGTCAAGACGGATCTCTTCCGGCACGCCTTTCCAGATTAATTATCCCGGCCTCGGGTACAAATAAACCACCTCAATGATCCTTGCGTGCCCCCATCTAAGGATGGTTAGGATCATTGTTGCTGGGCTTATATACTGGGTTAAGTTTTGGTTTTTTAATTGAATGTTATTTTAAAATCTTTCTGATTTAATACTGTTTTAAGGGGGGGAGGGGGTTTGTTGTATTGTACATGTTTTATGGGTATGGTATATGTTTTTATTATTGTAAGCCACCCAGATTGGATTTCCAGAGGGCAGGATATAAATAAATTTTATTATTATTATTATTATTATTATTATTAACACAGAGAAATGTAAGGTACTTAGGGCAAAATAATAATAATAATAATGAAATGCATAGATATAAGATGGGGGACACCTGGCTTAATGAGACTTATACGTGTGAGAGGGATCTAGGAGTCCTAGTAGACCACAAGTTGAATAGGAGTCAACAGTGTGATGCTGCAGCTAAAAAGGCCAATGCGATTTTAGGCTACATTAATAGAGGTATAGGGCCTTTACAGACTGCCAGAAATAATGCAGCTTGAGGCCACTTTAACTGCCCTGGCTCAGTGATAGGGAATTGTATTTTTTTCTAGGACATTGAGCCTTCTCTGTCAGAGAGCTCTGGTGCCACAATAAACTACAGTTCCCATGATTCCTTAGCACTGAGTCAGGACAGTTAAAGTGGACTCAAGCTGCATTATTTCTGTCAGTCTGTAAAGGCCCATAGTCTCTAGAACAAGAGAAGTAATAGTCCCACTCCATTCTGCTTTGGTCAGGCCCCACCTGGAATAATCCTGTGTCCAGTTCTGGGCACCACAATTCAAAAAGGATGTGGAGAAACTGGAGCGTGTCCAAAGGAGGGCAACCAAAGGGTTTGGAAACCATGAATCCCTATGAGGAGAGACTTAGGTAACTGGGTATCCTCAGTCTAGAGAAGAGGCAGTTAAGAGGGGATATGACAGCCCAGTTTCCCCGGCTTCAGGACAGGATACGAAGTGGAGACTGCCATGGTTGCTTTGATCGAAGACCTCTGCCTGGGCATCAACAGGGGTAGTGTGACCCTGCTGGAGCTCTTGGATCTCTCAGCGGCTTTTGATACGATAGATCATTCCATCCTCTTGGATTGCCTAAGAGGGTTAGGAATCAGAGGTACCGCTTTGCAGTGGTTAAGTCCCTTCCTCACAGGCAGATCCCAGAGGGTGAGGCTCGGGGACAGTTGCTCTTCCAAAAGTGAGCTCAATTGTGGCATCCCTCAGGGCGCCATCCTGTCCCCGATGCTATTTAATATCTATATGAAGCCGCTGGGGGAGATCATTCGGAGGCATGGAGCGCAGTGTCTTCAGTACACTGTACACTGTACACAGTACTGTACACAGTACACTGATGACACTCAGATATATTTCTCCATGACCAGATCGTCGGCTCAGACTTCAGATGGCATCTTTCCTCTCAATGACTGTCTGAGAGCGGTAATGGATTGGATGAGGAAAAACAGATTGAAATTAAATCCAGACAAAATGGAGGTACTGACAGTCATGGGCGCGAAACCAGTTTTGGGAATACAGTCTCCAGTCCTGGACGGAGTCACACTCTCCTCCAAGTACTGTTTTCGCAGTCTGGGGTACTCCTAGATTCGTCGCTTCACATGACTAGTCAGGTGAATGCGGAGGTCAGGAGCGCCTGTTATCAGTTTCGGCTGATACACCAGCTGCGCCCTTTTCTGGATATGAGGGATCTGGAAACTGTAGTGCATGCCTTGGTAACCTCACGTCTGGATTACTGCAATGTGCTCTACATGGGGCTACCCTTGCGCTTAACCCGGAAACTGCAATTGGTACAAAATGTGGCAGCCAGGTTGGTTACCCGAACATCTAGGAGAGAGCACATAACACCCGTGCTCAAATCTCTCCACTGGCTGCCGATTAGTTTCCGGGCACAGTACAAGGTGTTGGTTTTAACCTTTAAAGCCCTACATGGCTTGGGGCCATCTTATCTCTGGCACCGCATCTCCCTGTATGATCCCCCCCGCAGACTTCGATCCTCTGGGAGGAATCTGCTACAGCCCATGAAGACCAGACTCTCGCAGACCTCCCAGAGGGCCTTTTCTGCGACCGCTCCCAAATTGTAGAATGGCCTGCCAGACGAGATCCGTCTTATTACCACTCTTGCTAGCTTTAAAAAAGCAGTAAAGACGATCTCTTCCGGCAGGCCTTCCCGGAATAACCCCAGCTCAACTGGAGGTGGTTGCTACCCGCCCCCTTCCTGCCATTGCCTGTTCGCCCTACTTGGTTTTTATCGTATTTTGCAGTACTAATTGTTTTTAAATCTTGAATTAGTTTAATTTAGTTTTAAGGGGTGGGAGGGGGAGAGAGTGGGCTGATGGTATGTTTTAACTATTGTTTGTTTTAATCATGCTATAAAAATAAATTATTATTATTATTATTATTATTATTATATATTTGAAGGAGTGTCATATTGAGGAGGGAGCAAGCTTGTTTTCTGCTGCCCCAGAGAATAGGACAAGGAGCAATGAGTGCAAGCTCCAGGACAAGAGATTCCACCTCAACATTAGGAGGAACCAACCTCCTGACAGAGCTGTTTGACAGTGGAACACTTTTCCTCAGAGATTGTGGTGGAGTCTCCTTCTTTGGAGGTCTTTGAAGAGAGGCTGGATGGCCATCTATCTGTTGAGGGTGCTTTGATTTTGAGTTCCTGCATGGCAAATGGGGTTGGACTGGATGGCCCTTGGGGTCTCTTCCAGCTTTATGATTCTGTGATTGTATGAGACCAGGACTGAGTGGTCATTTCTCCAGCCTCATACCCCTTTGGTGTGGGGAAAAATAGCAGATAAATTGTTGTATTAGGAAAATTGCTGCGGACAGAACTAAAAAAGCCCTTTCGATTGTTTTCAATCTGTCTGGCAAGCCTAAGTTCATTCTGTGCTTTAGCCTTCCTTATCTTCCCCTACACAGACTGGCTATATGCTTAAATTCCTCTTTGGTGCTTTCTCCATTTCCCCCCCATTTCTTGTACATGTTTTAAACCCTTAGCTCAGTTGAGAGTTTCTTAACTAACCATTCAGCTTTCACCACCCAGGTTTCCTTCTTATTGGAACAGTTTTAGTTGGTGCGTGCAGTATCTCAGTTTCAAGAGACTCCTATCCATCCTGAACTCCCTTCTCTTTCAGGATCCTTGTCCACGGAATTACAGCCAGTACCGTAATTCCCTAATTTTACAGAAACCGGCTTTCCAGAATGTGTGTCTGGCTATACTTGGCTTCCCCTTCCCACGGTATACAAGATTCCAAAAGAGCCAGGTCACTCCCACCTAAGGATGCCAACACTTTCCCCCCATTAACCAGGTCCTCCCTGTTGGTTGGGATCAGATTCAAAACAGCCGATCTTGCCTCCTCCACCTTCTGGACAATGAAAGGGTCTGAAAGATAGGAAAGAAATGTGTTGGATGTGATGTTCTTGGCAGAGGCTGACTCCCAACATCTATCAGGATAGCTGCAATCTCCCATTACCACTAACTCTCTCCTTTTTGGATGTGCATTCATCTCCTCCAGGAAGGCATCATCCATATCCTGAGCCCTGGTCTCCAGAACCTGGCTCTCTACACCTTCTTTGGAGGTCTTTAAACAGAGGTTGAATGGTCATCTGTCGAGGATGCTTTGATTTTGAGTTCCTGCATGGCAGAAGAGTGTTGGACTGGATGTCCCTTGAAGTCGCTTCCACCTCTATGATTCTATGAATCTATGATTCTATGACCTTGGTTGATCAGAGGAATGCTGCCCAAAGCAGTCTTCCCTGATTTCACTAAGGCTTTCTTCTGTCTGTGGGTTTTTTCATGTGGAATGTAGAGGTCTAGACTGGCTAAAACACTTTCGTTATTTTCAATTTAAAGTTTATTTATTGGATTTTAAAATGTACATAGACGTTAACAGCACCCAGTAACAGAGAAAACAGAAACAGAAAAGAAACAAAGACAAAAAGAATAGTATCCTATAAATACATAATACCTATATAAAACCAAAACTACACTCACTACACAGAACTATCTAACGTCATAAAAACAACACAATCAATTACAAACTAAGCTAAATGATCTAAAACAGAAAAGAACCCTGACCCCCTTAAATCATCAAAGTGAAAGGAAAAGAAAACCTATTTGTGAAAATCATGCTGTCATGACAGATCTCCCTAAATCTACTTGCGAGTTACTACTAATGATCAAAACTGTAAAATATTCACTCATTCGTTCTCTTATTGCTCAAGAAATCCATTATACACTTTTTCTTTCAAGTTGTATTGCCAAGTAGGTTTTATATATCTTTGTTCCACCTTTCCTCCCATACATCGATCTGCACAATATGGCCAACATTTTATAGCCCACCTTATCATGTATTCTTTTACCAATTCATCTTCTGTCTCCAGCTTCACCTCTGAATAAAATTCATTTTGTCCAGACTCATTAAGCAATTCTTTCTTATCTTGCTTAAATCTCTCCATAAATTGTATGGAAGGAAACCAATCAAAGTCTATACTCTCCTCTCCTCAGGAAGTGACTCTCTTGACTTAACTCCTGATAGTTTTTTGTGGGTTTTTCGGGCTGTGTGGCCATGTTCTAGAAGAGTTTCTTTTTGACATTTCACCAGCATCTGTGGCTGGCATCTTCAGAGAAAACTGGAATGGAGGGGAATGGGTCTATATATAGGGGGAATGGGTCTATAACTCCTGATATATAAACCAGGTATACTCTACAACTCATTCTCTCCTGAAGGAGGCCTCCTGCGGTGTGGCAAATAGTAAAATACTAAAAATACCAGTAAAAAAAAAGCCTTGTTTATATTTATACCAAACTTGTAGGAGGACTGACCCAAGGATGATAAAAAACCTGGGACCTCAAGTCCCAGGATATTGAATGGGGGCATGTGCAAGTGCAGATGCTTAAATCAGCGGATGGCAAGCCCATGGTTGGGGTGTGCCTGCTGTATCTCCCTTATACATTTTGGGCAATTATTTTGGGGTGATATAGGCATATACATCATTTTGTGCAGATTTTCCTTGTACCTTTTATCTGTTTTCCCATTGATCCATCAAATATTAGGTCCCAAATTATTTGCCCAACTAATCATATATTCTCTAACCTGCTCTTCCTCAGTGTCAAATTTAAGTAGCAATTTGTACATTTTACCCATCAAATGACTATCATCTGTGTGTAATAACTTTTCAAATTGTGATTTCCCCCCTTCATATCGCCAGTTCTTCATATCCTCTCTCACTCTTTCCCTTAATTGATAATATGACAGCCATTGTAGTTTAAAAACTTCACTTTCTAATTCTTCATTTTTCTTGGCAAAGCTCTTTCTGTATTTCACACATTTAGCTGGTTTCCCCTGTGTGGGTCCTTTGATGTGAACGTAGACTTCCTCTCTCACTGAACTTCTTCCCACATTCCATGCATTTATATGGTTTCTCCCCTGTGTGGGTTCTTTGATGTAAATGTAAAGCCCCACTGTGAGTGAACCTCTTCCCACATTCCATACATGTATATGGTTTCTCTCCTGTGTGGATTCTTTGATGTGAATGTAAACTGTCACTACGTGAAAAAGTCTTCCCACATTCCATGCATTTATATGGTTTCTCCCCTGTATGGCTTCTTTGATGTGAACCTAAACTTCCTCTCTTACTGAAGCTCTTCCCACATTCTAGACATTTGTATGGTCTTTCGCCTGTGTGGGTTCTTTGATGTGAACGTAGAATTCCACTCTGACTGAAGCACTTCCCACATTCCATGCATTTATATGGTTTCTCCCCTGTGTGGGTTCTTTGATGTGAACGTAGACTTCCTCTCTCACTGAAGCTCTTCCCACATTCCATGCATTTATATGGTTTCTCTCCTGTGTGGGTTCTTTGATGTGAACATAGACTTCCTCTCTCACTGAAGCTCTTCCCACATTCTAGACATTTATACGGTCTTTCACCTGTGTGGGTTCTTTGATGTGAATGTAGAATTCCACTCTGACTGAAGCACTTCCCACATTCCATGCATTTATATGGTCTTTCACCTGTGTGGGTTCTTTGATGTCTATGTAGAATTCCACTCTGACTGAAGCACTTCCCACATTCCCTGCATTTATATGGTTTCTCTCCTGTGTGGGTTCTTTGATGTGAACGTAAACTGTCATTACGTGAGCAAGTCTTTCCACATTCCACACATTTATATGGTTTCTTCCCTGTGTGGGTTCTTTGATGTGAAAGCAAATTGTCACTAGTAGAGTGGCTTTTCTCACATTCTATGAATTTATATGGTTTCTCACCTATATGAGATCTTCGATGTGAATGTAGACCTCCACCATTACGGAAGCTCTTCCCACATTCCACGCATTTATAAGGTTTCTCCCCTGTGTGAGTTCTTTGATGTAAATGTAGGCCTCCACCATTACAGAAGCTCTTCCCACATTCCACACATTTATAAGGTTTCTCTCCACTGTGGCTTCTTTGATGTAAATGTAAACGGTCAATACGTGAGAAATTCTTTCCACATTCCACACATTTATAAGGTTTCTCCACACTGTGGCTTCTTTGATGTAAATGTAAACTGTCAATACGTGAGAAATTCCTTCCACATTCCATGCATTTATATGGTTTCTCCCCTGAGTGGGTTCTTTGATGTAAACATAGTTTTGCCCTCTCTCTGAAGCTCTTCCCACATTCCATGCATTTATATGGCTTCTCCCCTGTATGGGTTCTTTGATGGGAACGTAGATGTCCACTCCAAATGAAGCTCTTCCCACATTCCATGCATTTATATGGTTTCTCCCCTGTGTGGGTTCTTTGATGGGAACGTAGATGTCCACTCCAAATGAAGTTCTTCCCACATTCCATGCATGTATATGGTTTCTCCCCTGTGTGGGTTCTTTGATGTAAATGTAAAGCCCCACTCTTAGTGAACCTCTTCCCACATTCCATACATGTATATGGTTTCTCTCCTGTGTGGGTTCTTTGATGTGAATGTAGACCTCCTCTCTGATTAAAGCTTTTCCCACATTCCATGTATTTATATGGTTTCTCTCCTGTGTGGGTTCTTTGATGTGAATGTAGACCTCCTCTCTGATTAAAGCTTTTCCCACATTCCATGTATTTATATGGTTTCTCTCCTGTGTGGGTTCTTTGATGTGAATGTAGACCTCCTCTCTGATTAAAGCTTTTCCCACTTTCCATGCATTTATATGGTTTCTCTCCTGTGTGGGTTCTTTGATGTGAATGTAGACCTCCTCTCTGATTAAAGCTTTTCCCACATTCCATGCATTTATGCAGGTTGTTCCCTGTGTGGATTCTTTGATGTGAATGTAGGTGTTCATTCTCTCTGAAGCCCCTTCCACATTCCATGCATTTGTATGGTCTCTCCCCCATGGAAACACTGGTATGTGTGTTTAATTGTGATTTACATTTGCATATTCTCCCACAGACAGGATACTTTCCTTGATCTGAGCATGAAGTCAGACGTTCAGAAGGTTTAGCATGCTGAGAGGCAAGGGAGTTGTTCTCATTTTTCATTTGATTATCCTTTTTTATTTTCAGTTCCTTTTCATTTCCAAATTCTTCTTTTTCTATTAAAGGCTCCATAATTTCCTGTGACATCATAGGTAGGTCTACATAGTTCTCACTTTGCAGTTCATTATCTGCTTAAGGAAAGAGGAGATCAAATTAGGAGCCAAGCACAGAAACCCTGGCCCTGGTCAAGAATCAGTTACCTTCTTTATCCTACAATCTCCTCATTCCTTTTAACATGCTGAAATCTACCTTCCCTTTCTCTTAGCCAAAAAAACCCATCAATTCCTTTCTGGTCAACTTCTCCTTTCGCTCAAGTAGGACAGGAGCTTCCAGTTCCTTAAGTTTATGGGGGAAGAAGGGAAGACTTGCTAAAATGGGAAAACTAATTTCTTACTGCCAATCCTTTCTATATGTCCCCAGCCAAAAGGAGCCCCTGGTCAGATACAAAAGGGAAGGTGGACCAAGTCCAAGACTACAGACTTTAAATTGCCTTTCTGCATACACACTGGTAAGTTCATCCTGCATACAAACTGGATAAATGCATGGAATATGAGAAGTGTCTGAGTCAACATGAAAAACAATGTTCACTTCCATGCCTTTAACTTGGGCAGAAGCCATCAGGTATGGCTAGCCCACCAGAATTATTCATAATTCATACACGGGTTGGACTATTCTCAATAAAATTAAGCACAAGGTGAGACCTTCATCAGGCTCACTGCCCCCTTAATCTCAAGACAGGAAATACCTTGACCAGACATCTAGGCAGGTACCTGCAGGTCCCTTCCCTTCCACATAGCCCTTGGGGGTCTGTTCCAAATCTAGGATTCTATGAATTGACTCCGATCTGTGACTGTTCCCTCCTGGAGATCCAGGAGGCAGAAACTGGGTGTTGAGGAGATGTCAGTGTTGTCAAGAGACTACTCTGTGATCCTGTGGGCAGCATGGTTGCACAGAATGCTGTTTACCTTCCCACCGAAGTGGTACCTATTTATCTACTTGCCTTTGCATGCTTTCGAACTGCTGGGTTGGCAGAAGCTGGGACTAGTGACAGGGGCTCACCCCATCCTGCAGCACCCGGGCCTCAACTGCCAACCTGCCCATCTTGCAATCGACAGAGCTAGCGTCTAAACCACTTGAGCCCCTGCACCCAGTGTGTACAGTATGTGGCTGATCCCAATTCCCTCCAGGCAGAAAGACTGCCCCTCCTCACCCCATGGCCTGAAAGGGTTGGAGGGAGGAAGAATAATTTGGAAATTCTGACAGGGATCTTTCTCCGGTGCCGCATAGCTTAAACTGACACAAGTGGAGAGATGGCTGCACAATAACAATAGCTATAGCATGTATATTTCTATACCACTTAGAGACCGAGTGTCCAAACTCATTGGCATTCCTGCACTGGGTGTTACTGGGTGCCACGGCTGGGACTGTGTCCACGTCACACTCTCTCAGCCTCAGAGGAAGACAATGGCAAACCTCCTCTGAAAGAATCTTGCCAAGAAAACCCCATGATAGATTCGCCTTAAGGTCGCCATAGGTTGGAAATGACTTGGAGGCACACAAAGAACAACAACAACAACGATGGCTTCATTACACCTCACAAATTTCCAGTTCCCAGAATCCCACAGCACAGCAAGGTGCAGGCCTTCCAGATGGAAGGGGCAGGTTTTCCCTTCCTTATCACGTCTCAGTTTTCTGCGGGGAACTAGGCTGCGACAAGGAGTCAGGCCAAGCACGCACAGCCTGCACCCCACCACTACTTGCTGTAGCCACCGCATGCCCTCAAGAGATGACTTTGTGTGCCAGAGTTGTCAAAAGTTTGCCAACACGGCTCTAAACGGTTTACCAAACTACGAAAGGATGGAAGGCCGAGTCAACCTTGGAGCCCTGAAGGATCGAACTCACAACCTTGTGGCATTTAACCACTGCACCACTAGGGCTCCCTAGACAGCCCTTGTGGTGAACGGCAACAGAGTACACAGGGACCGAGGGACCAAATAGGCAATTGAATGCACAACACATCACAGATTTCTATCCACACACAATGTGCCACAGAGTACGCAAGGACACCACACATGCAATGCTGCTTCTGCAGCCTTGGACTGAACGCAGATATTCCCCACCAGGTTGGGACACAAGCATTTCAATGGATAAATAGACAGGAAGGGAAGGGAAGGGAAGGGAAAGGAAGGGAAGAAGGAGTGGAGGACAAGGCTCACCTTCTCCTTGAGGCTATTCTCTGTCATCTGGGCCTTTGGTTTCTGTTGGAATGTTGAGCGCTTGCTGATATCTGGAAGAAGAGAGGGATTTCTGCCATTAAACCCCACCCTGGCCATCTCAGGACACACAGGGAGGCTGGGGCTCCCTCACTCCTGACTAGAGACGGGAAGGCCTGGGAAAAAGCTAGAAAAAAAATTTTGGGGGGGGGAGGGGAGGAATATATTTTTCCATTTTTATTCCTCAAGTGTTTTTTCTTTTTGTTTTTTTAATTGGAAAAAAGGAAGAAAATCAGCCATGGAATCTTTTATTTTAGCATGCTGAATAAGACAAGGTGTTCATATATTGTCCAAATCATTTCTAAAAACTATGTACAGTATCAAATTATTCTAATTTCTGCCCACTGAATGAGGACAAGCAAGTCCTAGGTTACAAACTGAACTCTCCAATGCAAGAGCAAGGTGCATTTCTTCCTTTAGGGGGCAATGAAAGCATCTGATCTATGTTTGGAAACACACTAAATCAGGGGTCGGCAACCCACAGCCCGTGGGGCGGGTGCGGCCCCCCGAGGCCTCTGGACCGGCCCCTGCCGCGTGTGTCGCGACCGTCATTTTGTTTGCCAAAATGGCGGCCGCGGCTTGTTCATGCATGCACAGTACTCTGGAAGCCATCCCCTCCCCCAGCCCGGCGGAAGACCTGGGGACCAGCGACCGGCCCCAGGTAGGAGAATGTTGCAGATCCCTGGACTAAATGAAGAAATAAACAGACTTGTGAAAGGGTAGAGAAGCTTGTTTTAATCTGGGTAAACCTTCTGTTTTTAGAAGTCCATGATAACTGTGATGCTAGCAAACGTAATGAAGCAGAAGCAGAGATTGAAACTGATAACCAGGAGTGCATCCACACTGCAGAAATAATGTGGTTTTCCACCACATTAACTGCCATGCTGTGAAATTCTGGGAACTGTAGCTTTATGAGACATTTAGCCTTCTCTGTCAGAGATTTCTGGTGCCACAAGAAACTACAATTCCCAGAATTCCTGAGTATTGAGCCATGACAGTTAAAGTGTTGTCAAACTGGAATATTTCTGCAGTGCGGCTGCAGCCCAGAGCTTGGAAAAGAAATCTGATTAAACTTCATGCCTACTAATTGAACCTTAGTCCCTCCTCCCTTCCACTTACTCCTCCCGCCATTCTTTTGATGGGAATGGGTGCTTTATGTCTATTTGATACTATGAAGAGGAAATATAAATAATTTTCTTTGCTACTAATGTTGATGATTTGAAAAGGAGTTGAATCTGCCATTGTTTCAATTTTTCCAAAAATTTCCATTTTTTTCCCCAGAAAAAAAATGGAAATGAGTTTTTTCCCATGTCTTCAAAATTTCTGGAATTGTACATCTCTAGTCCTGACACAACATTGGATGTCTGGTCTCTGGCTGGAGCTGGTAATCCACACCCTGATGCTCTCTCCTTCAGTATCATGGGGACTTTTACAAAATGCTGCCCAATGAAATGTTCCAAGTGGGTGGTTAAAAAGAACAACTATCACTGAATCCTAGCATGGGAAGGGAGACCCGTAGGGCCATCCAGTCCAATGCAGATGAATACACAATCCAAGCTCTCCATGTGACTAAAAAGCTGGGCCAACGCTAACAGAATGAATTTCAAAACGGAGAAATGTAAGGAACTGCACTTAGGGTGGAAAAACAAAATGCATAGATATATGGGGACACCTAACTTAACAAGACTTATACGTGTGAAAGGGATCTAGGAGTCCTAGTAGACCACAAGTTGAACATGAGTCAACAGTGTGATGCGGCAGCTGAAAAGGCCAATGTAATTTTAGGCTGCATCTATAGAAGCATAGTATCTAGATCTAGATAAGGGAAGTAATAGTGCCACTGCGTTGGTCAGGCATCACCTGGAATACTGTGTCCAGTTCTGGGCACCACAATTCAAAAAGGATGTTGAAAAACTGGAGAGTGTCCAAAGGAGGACAACTAAAATGCTGAAGGGTCTGGAAGGCCCTTTCACACATAGTCCCATTAGGCCAGGTGTCCCTCATTTTATATCTATGCATTTCATCTTTTTTGCCCTAAGTGCAGGACCTTACATTTTTCTGTGTTGAAATTCATTTTGTTACATTTGGCCCAGTTTTCTAATCCATTAAGTGATTTTTAGTGATTATGGCATTCCCTTCTAAATCTTCACAGACTCTCTGTTTAATGAACTGTTCTAGAATCTTTCCCAGTATTGATGTCAGACTAACTGGGTGATAGTTGTTGGGATCCTCTTCCTTCCCCTTTTTGAAGATGGGGACAATGTTTACATCCTCCATTCTGCTGGGACTTCTCAAAGATTATTGCCAGTGGCTCTGAGATTACATTTGCCAGTTCTTTTGATATCCTCGGATGTCATTCATCTGGTCCTGGAGACTTAAATTCATTTAAGTTAACCAGATATTCCTGTACCTCCTCTTTACTTATTCTGTGCTGCATTTCCCTTATTGTGTCCTCTGCTCCATTTTCCTCAGGTTGAGCACCCTTTTCCTTTTGTGAGAAGACTGAGACAAAGAAGGTGTTGAGTAGTTCTTCCTTTTCTCTGTCCCCTGTTAGAACTTCTCCATCTTCTCTGTGCAGTGGCTCTGTCATTTCCTTCTTTTTTCTTTTGCTACGGACATACCCAAAGAAGCCCTTTCTATTGTCCTTAACCCCTCTAGCGAGCCTGAGCTCATTCTGTGCTTTGGCTTTCCTGACTTTACCCCTACATTTGCTAGCTATTTGTTTGAATTCCTCTTTAGTGATTTTGCCCCCTTTCCATTTCTTATACATCTTCTCTGTGCGAGAATAGTCTCCAAGACTGAAAGGGCCTAAAAAATTAGTCCTGTTGATGACATGGGCAGAAAGGATGCTTTCCTTTTACAAGTGGAGTCTCTCTGATCTGGAATTCCAAAATCCCAAATACTCTAAAATACAAAAAAGTCTACATGGGGGGCTGAGATATAGGGAGATGTACATGAAACAAAAACGAATTTCACATTCAGACTTGGCTCCGCTATCTCCAAGGAAGATTAAAATATGCCAAAACCCAAGACACTTCTGGTCCGGAGGATATGGGGTCACAAGGGAGACTCAACCTGCATGGCCAACATGGAACCAAGAGCAACCAAAGGAAGGTGATGGGGCAGAGAGGGCTCTTGGGGGTCCCCCTCTTTCTCTCTCAAAAGTCAGGTACCTTTCTGCAGCTGCTGGTGTTTCTCCATCTCTCTCCGGAGCTTCTTCAGCAAGATCTCCCTCACATCCAAATGCACAGCTTTTCCTTCCCTCTTTCTCTGTCTGTTCGTCCATCTGGCGGTAATGGTTTCCTCTGGGGAGGGAGAAGGAAAGGAAGCAGGTCAGGCTCTGTTCCTGTTTCTCAAGAGCAAAGAGGGGGCCCAGGAACCAAATCAGACCCTAAAAAGGGGCTGGGAAGGATACCATCCCACACGCACACTCTGGTCCTCTGGGAGGAATTTGCTTCTGCCTGCTAAAACTAGACTGTTGACAACCTCCCAGAGGGCTTCCTCAGAAACCGCTCCCAGATCATGGAACAGCCTGCCGGACAAGATCCGTCAAATGACCAACTTACACAGCTTTCAAAAGGCTGTCAAGACGGATCTCTTCCGGCAGGCCTTTCCTGATGAAATTCCCGGCCAAGGAGTGAGTCCCTCTCTCCCCCCACCCACTACTATATCCAGCCCCATTATTTACTGCTTGCGGGCTGCCTCTTCGGTTGTTTCAACATCTATTGTTGTAAATTGTTTTGTTGTTGTTAATTGTTTTAATTTTCACAATGTTAATATTGTTTTAAGGGGAGGGTGGCTTTGGGAGGGTTGACTGTGAGATTTTATTGTTGTAAGCCGCCCCGATGCTTCGGTAGTGGAGCGGGATAGAAATAAATATTATTATTTATTATTATAATACGCCCCTCCCTCCTGGATCATGGGCCCCAGTGGGACCCCTCCGCCTGAGCCTCCTTGTGACTCCGCAAGGCCCTGCCACCACCACTACAGATATATTTGGGGGTGCAGGAGTTTCCCCTCCGGTTCCTTCTCCCAAGGACCCCCCCTTCAGCCATCAGATGCAAAGCATTCCCTTCCCATGGGGCACCACTGCAGCCCCCCTTCACCTCCATTGGCCTTAGTTCACTTTAACTGCCTTGGCTCTCTGTCCTATGGAATCCAGGGACCTGTAGTTCGTGAGGCCCTTAGAACGTTCTGGTCCAGAGAATTCTAAGTCCCTCCAGCAAGCTACAAATCCCAGGATCCCACAAGAAGGAACCACAGCAATGAAAATGGCACCCAAGCCCCCTAGCTCTGCCTGCATGAAGTCAGGGGAGGTCTGGAGCCCTGCTGCACAGGGGGATTCTGGGGGCTGCAGTCTAAGAGGAAAGTGCCCTTAGCGGGGGAGCAGTGCTTCCTCTTCCAGGAGGAATGCAACACCCATAATCCCTCTGTATGGAGCCATGTTGGGGGGGGATGATGAGGACTGCTGCAGCCCAAGAGGAAGGTGTTCTTAGTGGGGGACCAGAGCCTCCTCTTCCAGGGGGAATGCAACACCCAGAATCCCCCTGTCTGGAGCCATGATGGTGGCTGAGGGATTCTGGGAAATGACGTCTGCGAGAAAGCTGCCCTTAGTCTGGATTTCTGCAATGCACTCTACATGGGGCTACCCTTGTGCCTAACCCGGAAACTTCAACTGGTACAGAATATGGCAGCCAGGCTAATTACGGGAACATCTAGGAGAGAGCACATAACACCTGTGCTCAAATCTCTCCACTGGCTGCCGATTAGTTTCCGGGCGCAGTACAAGGTGTTGGTTTTGACCTTTAAAGCCCTACATGGCTTGGGCCCATCTTATCTTAGGGACCGCCTCTTCCCATATGACCCCCCCCGCGCCCTGCGGTCCTCTGGGAGGAATCTGTTACAGCCAATAAAAACTAGGCTGTCCCAGACCTCCCAGAGGGCCTTCTCCGCAACCGCTCCCAGACTTTGGAATGGCCTGCCGGATGAGATCCGTCTTACTACCACTCTTGCTGCTTTCAAGAAAGCAGTAAAGACGGATCTCTTTCGGCAGGCCTTCCCGGAATAACGGTCGGCCCTTAAAGGGGTCCCCATTGGTCTGTCTCCGCGGAAAAATTTTGTTCTTAATTTATTGATTTAACTAATATTGTATTTTAATTATTCTTCGGTTTAATTCTATTTTAAGGGGATGGGGAGGGGGGAGGTAGGGGTTATGGGGAGAGGGAATGTTTTAACGTTGTTCTGTTTTAACTATTGCTGTCCCCCGCCCCGATTGCCTAGCAGAGGGGCGGGCTACAAATAAAAATTTATTATTATTATTATTATTAGTGAGGGAGCAGTGCCTCTCCTTCAGGCTTCCTTTTTTAGGGGGATTGCAACTCCCAGCATTCCCTTTCCTGGAGCCATGCTGGACGGGGGATGCTGGGGGTTGCAGTCCAAGAGGAAGCCTGGAGCAGTGCCTCTCCTTTCCCTCTTGGGACGTTGGGAGGGGACCTCTAAAGCTGCCTCTCCGTCCCTATGAGCGCCCCCTCCCCCAACTCTTGTCTTGGGGGTGTCGCATATCCCATCCTCCTCCAGCCCACATGCAGCCCCAGCAGCCCCCACCCCAAGTTCCCAGAAAGGGGGAAGAGGAGAGGAAGGAGGGCCCCATACCACTCTGCCTCCCACTCCCACTCTTCCTCCTCCTCGGGCCACTTCCGCCCGCAGAGTCCGTCTCCAAGGAAACCCACCAGGGAGGCAGCCCACGAGAGGGAAGGGAAGGGAAGGAGGGAGGCAGGCATCAGGAAGGGGCGGAGCCAGGGTCCATGATGCCGCCCAGGCGCCCCACTTCCGCTCTGCCCCAAAATGGCGGCCCCCATATAGTTTCCCCAGTGTACCATAGAGAGGAGGAGGACGAAGAAGAGGGTCACTCTACACAGATGTAAAGCACTTTGAACCCGCTTTTACTGCCGTGGCGGCTCCCCCTCCCAGAGGGACTATTGCACATTAACTGTCCACACACAAACATCTAAGGATGAAGAAAGACCCTGCTGTGAGGGTTTTCTCTCTTGAGGACTTGAGGGGGAAACGGTTCATTTCGCCAGAGATTCAGGGTTTACAGTTCCCAGAATTACCCTCCAGGAGCAAACATGCCATGACTTGCTGCCTTGGGGGATTTTGGGAGATGCAGTACCCAAAGTCTATAGTGTTCCCTGCACTCACGGGGGGGGGGGGCTAAAAACTCTGACTCTGCCATATATATATATATATGGACAGAATCAGCATGTGTTTCATAGATTACAGCAGGGGTAGGCAACCTTTTTGAGCCCGGGGCCGGGTTGCTGTCCCTCAGACAATTGGGGGGGCCGAAGCACCATAAATAAATAAATAAATAAAAATAAAAATATTTTTTTAAAAAAACAAAAATTAAGAAAAATATGCATGCACACTATCTCAGCCCCAGAAAAGCCATGGCAAAACCCTTGTGGAGATTTTGCCAAGAAAACCCCAAGAACAAGTAATAACAACATAGGACAGAGAGCCAAGGCAGTTAAAGTGAACTAAGGCCAATGGAGGTGAAGGGGGGCTGCAGTGGTGCCCCATGGGAAGGGAATGCTTTGCATCTGATGGCTGAAGGGGGGGTCCTTGGGAGAAGGAACCGGAGGGGAAACTCCTGCACCCCCAAATATATCTGTAGTGGTGGTGGCAGGGCCTTGCGGAGTCACAAGGAGGCTCAGGCGGAGGGGTCCCACGATCCAGGAGGGAGGGGTGTATAATAATAATAATAATAATGATAATAATAATAATAAAATTTATTTCTATCCCGCCCCTCTACCGAAGCAATCGGGGCGGCTTACATCAATAAAACCTCACAGTCAACCCTCCCAAAGCCACCCTCCCCTTAAAACAATATTAACATTGTGAAAATTAAAACAATTAACAACAACAAAACAATTTACAACAATAGATGTTGAAACAACCGAAGAGGCAGCCCGCAAGCAGTAAATAATGGGGCTGGATATAGTAGTGGGTGGGGGGAGAGAGGGACTCACTCCTTGGCCGGGAATTTCATCAGGAAAGGCCTGCCGGAAGAGATCCGTCTTGACAGCCTTTTGAAAGCTGTGTAAGTTGGTCATTTGACGGATCTTGTCCGGCAGGCCGTTCCATGATCTGGGAGCGGTTTCTGAGGAAGCCCTCTGGGAGGTTGTCGACAGTCTAGTTTTAGCAGGCAGAAGCAAATTCCTCCCAGAGGACCGGAGTGTGCGTGTGGGATTGTATCCTTCCCAGCCCCCTTTTAGGGTCTGATTTGGTTCCTGGGCCCCCTCTTTGCTCTTGAGAAACAGGAACAGAGCCTGACCTGCTTCCTTTCCTTCTCCCTCCCCAGAGGAAACCATTACCGCCAGATGGACGAACAGACAGAGGGAAGGAAAAGCTGTGCATTTGGATGTGAGGGAATGGCAGAGATCTTGCTGAAGAAGCTCCGGAGAGAGATGGAGAAACACCAGCAGCTGCAGAAAGGTACCTGACTTTTGAGAGAGAAAGAGGGGGACCCCCAAGAGTCCCTCTCTGCCCCATCACCTTCCTTTGGCTGCTCTCAGTTCCATGTTGGCCATACAGGTTGAGTCTCCCTTGTGACCCCATATCCTCCGGACCAGAAGTGTCTTGGATTTTGGCATATTTTAATTTTCCTTTGAGATAGCGGAGCCAAGTCTGAATGTGAAATTCGTTTTTGTTTCATGTACATCTCCCTATATCTCAGCCCCCCATGTAGACTTTTTTGTATTTTAGAGTATTTGGGATTTTGGAATTCCAGATCAGAGAGACTCCACTTGTAAAAGGAAAGCATCCTTTCTGCCCATGTCATCAACAGGACTAATTTTTTAGGCCCTTTCAGTCTTGGAGACTATTCTCGCACAGAGAAGATGTATAAGAAATGGAAAAGGGGCAAAATCACTAAAGAGGAATTCAAACAAATAGCTAGCACATGTGGGAGTAAAGCACAGAATGAGCTCAGGCTCGCTAGAGGGGTTAAGGACAATAGAAAGGGCTTCTTTGGGTATGTCCGTAGCAAAAGAAAAAAGAAGGAAATGACAGAGCCACTGCACAGAGAAGATGGAGAAGTTCTAACAGGGGACAGAGAAAAGGCAGAACTACTTAACACCTTCTTTGCCTCAGTCTTCTCACAAAAGGAAAAGGGTGCTCAACCTGAGGAAAATGGAGCAGAGGACACAATAGGGGAAATGCAGCACAGAATAAGTAAAGAGGAGGTCCAGGAATATCTGGTTAACTTAAATGAATTTAAGTCTCCAGGACCAGATGAATGACATCCGAGGATATCAAAAGAACTGGCAAATGTAATCTCAGAGCCACTGGCAATAATCTTTGAGAAGTCCCAGCAGAATGGAGGATGTAAACATTGTCCCCATCTTCAAAAAGGGGAAGGAAGAGGATCCCAACAACTATCACCCAGTTAGTCTGACATCAATACTGGGAAAGATTCTAGAACAGTTCATTAAACAGAGAGTCTGTGAAGATTTAGAAGGGAATGCCATAATCACTAAAAATCACTTAATGGATTAGAAAACTGGGCCAAATGTAACAAAATGAATTTCAACACAGAAAAATGTAAGGTCCTGCACTTAGGGCAAAAAAGATGAAATGCATAGATATAAGATGGGGGACACCTGGCCTAATGGGACTATGTGTGAAAGGGCCTTCCAGACCCTTCAGCATTTTAGTTGTCCTCCTTTGGACACTCTCCAGTTTTTCAACATCCTTTTTGAATTGTGGTGCCCAGAACTGGACACAGTATTCCAGGTGATGCCTGACCAACGCAGTGGCACTATTACTTCCCTTATCTAGATCTAGATACTATGCTTCTATTGATGCAGCCTAAAATTACATTGGCCTTTTCAGCTGCCGCATCACACTGTTGACTCATGTTCAACTTGTGGTCTACTAGGACTCCTAGATCCCTTTCACACGTATAAGTCTTGTTAAGTTAGGTGTCCCCATATATCTATGCATTTTGTTTTTCCACCCTAAGTGCAGTTCCTTACATTTCTCCGTTTTGAAATTCATTCTGTTAGCTTTGGCCCAGCTTTTTAGTCACATGGAGAGCTTGGATTGTGTATTCATCTGCATTGGACTGGATGGCCCTACGGGTCTCCCTTCCCATGCTAGGATTCAGTGATAGTTGTTCTTTTTAACCACCCACTTGGAACATTTCATTGGGCAGCATTTTGTAAAAGTCCCCATGATACTGAAGGAGAGAGCATCAGGGTGTGGATTACCAGCTCCAGCCAGAGACCAGACATCCAACGTTGTGTCAGGACTAGAGATGTACAATTCCAGAAATTTTGAAGACATGGGAAAAAAATCATTTCCATTTTTTTTCTGGGGAAAAAAAATGGAAATTTTTGGAAAAATTGAAACAATGGAAGATTCAACTCCTTTTCAAATCATCAACATTAGTAGCAAAGAAAATTATTTATATTTCCTCTTCATAGTATCAAATGGACATAAAGCACCCATTCCCACCAAAAGAATGGCGGGGGGAGTATGTGGAAGGGAGGAGGGACTAAGGTTCAATTAGTAGGCCTGAAGTTTAATCAGATATCTTTTCCAAGCGCTGGGCTGCATCCGCACTGCAGAAATATTCCAGTTTGACAACACTTTATAATTGCCATGGCTCAATACTAGGGAATTTTTGGAACTGTAGTTTCTTGTGGCACTAGAAATCTCTGACTGAGAAGGCTAAATGTCTCATAAAACTACAGTTCCCAGAATTTCATAGCATGGCAATTAATGTGGTGGAAAACCGCATTAATTTTCAGTGTGGATGCACTCCTGGTTATCAGTTTCAATCTCTGCTTCTGCTTCATTACATTTGCTAGCATCACAGTTATCATGGACTTCTAAAAACAGAAGGTTTACCCAGATTAAAACAAGCTTCTCTACCCTTTCACATGTCAGTTTATTTCTTCATTTAGCATGTTTCCAAACATAGATCAGATGCTTTCATTGTCCCCTAAAGGAAGAAATGCACCTTGCTCTTTCATTGGAGAGTTCAGTTTGTAACCTAGGACTTGCTTGTCCTCATTCAGTGCATAGAAATTAGAATAATTTGATACTCTACATAGTTTTTAGAAATGATTTGGAGAATATATGAATACCTTGTCTTATTATTCAGCATGCTAAAATAAAAGATTCCATGGTTGTTTTTCTTCCTTTTTTCCAATTAAAAAAACAACACCAAAAACACTTGAGGAATAAAAATGGAAAAATATATTCCCCCCCCCCCCAAAAAAAATTTTCTAGCTTTTTCCCAGGCCTTCCCGTCTCTAGTCAGGAGTGAGGGAGCCCCAGCCTCCCTGTGTGTCCTGAGATGGCCAGGATGGGTTTTAATGGCAGAAATCCCTCTCTTCTTCCAGATATTAGCAAGCGCTCAACAGTCCAACAGAAAACAGAGGTCCAGATGAAAGAGAATAGCCTCAAGAAGGTGAGCCTTGTCCTCCACTCCTTCTTCCCTTCCCTTCCCTTCCCTTCCCTTCCCTTCCCTTCCCTTCCCTTCCTTTCCTTTCCTTTCCTTTCCCTTCCTGACTATTTATCCATTGAAATGCTTCTGTCCCATCCTGGTGGGGAATATCTGCTTTCAGTTCAAGGCTGCAGAAGCAGCATTGTGTGTGTGGTGTCCTTGCGTACTCTGTGGCACATTGTGTGTGGATAGAAATCTGTGATGTGTTGTGCATTTAATTGCCTATTTGGTCCCTCGGTCCCTGTGTACTGTGTTGCCGTTCACCACAAGGGTTGTCTAGGGAGCCCTAGTGGTGCAGTGGTTAAATGCCACAAGGTTGTGAGTTCGATCCTTCAGGGCTCCAAGGTTGACTCGGCCTTCCATCCTTTCGTAGTTTGGTAAACTGTTTAGAGCCGTGTTGGCAAACTTTTGACAACTCTGGTACACAAAGTCATCTCTGAGGGCATGCGGTGGCTACAGCAAGTAGGGGTGGGGTGCGGGCTGTGCGCGTTTGGCCTGACTCCTTGTCACAGCCTAGTTCCCCGCAGAAAACTGAGACGTGATAAGGAAGGGAAAACCTGCCCCTTCCATCTGGAAGGCCTGCACCTTGCTGTGCTATGGGATTTTGGGAACTGAAATTTTGTGAGGTGTAATGAAGCCATCCATGTTGTTGTTCTTTGTGTGCCTCCAAGTCATTTCCAACCTATGGTGACCTTAAAGCAAATCTATCATGGGGTTTTCTTGCAAAATTCTTTCAGAGGAGGTTTGCCATTGCCTTCCTCTGAGGCTGAGAGAGTGTGACTTGCCCATGGTCCCACCCCTGGCACCGGTAACACCAAGTGCGGGAATGCCAATGAGTTTGGACACTCGATCTCTAAGCGGTATAGAAATATACATGCTATAGCTATTGTTATTGTGCAACCATCTCTCCACTTGTGTCAGTTTAAGCTATGCGGCACCGGAGAAAGATGCCTGTCAGAATTTCCAAATTATTCTTCCTCCCTCCAACCCTTTCAGGCCATGGGGTGAGGAGGGGCAGTCTTTCTGCTTGGAGGGAATTGGGATCAGCCGCATACTGTACACACTGGATGCAGGGGCTCAAGTGGTTAAGACGTTGGCTCTGTCAATTGCAAGATGGGCAGGTTGGCAGTTGAGGCCCGGGTGCTGCAGGATGGGGTGAGCCCCTGTCACTAGTCCCAGCTTCTGCCAACCCAGCAGTTCGAAAGTATGCAAAGGCAAGTAGATAAATAGGTACCACTTCGGTGGGAAGGTAAACAGCATTCTGTGCAACCATGCTGCCCACAGGATCACAGAGTAGTCTCTTGACAACACTGACTCTTTAGCATAGTAACTGAGATGAGCGCTACCCCCTATGTTCGGACATGACTTGACAACCTTGTCAATGGGGAATACCTTTACCTTTTACCAACATACTGTTGTTTCCTCCTCTTTTTCAGCCTCAGGTCTCCTTTGAGGAAGTGGCCATTTATTTCACCAAGGAGGAGTGGGGCCTCCTGGATCCATGCCAGCGGGCTCTCTACAAGGAGGTGATGTTGGAGACCTATGGGAACTTGATTTCTTTGGGTAAGGATGCCTTCTGCCTTCAGAGGATGAACTCTTGTTTGGGGGATCTTTTGCACTCTTATTGTCAAGTTGCCAGTGAGGCAACATTCAGGCTGTATTGTCTGCTGTTGTCATTAATATGAGACAGACTTGCAAGCCAAGAAGACTCCACGGATTTATTGCTTCACAAGTTCATGAAGATGTCTGGCAAACATGGAGCCTCCTCAGGCCATCAACTACTCTACTTCTGCCATAAAAGCTGATTTGCTTTAAAGCAACCTCTCACCACAAGGCTCATGTACCTGGATATACCTTCTCTTTGTCAAACCTGAATTTGCCTGATTCCAGTTTCAAAAAACATTTCCATTCTGGGTGGGGATGGGATGGAACTCCTCTTCATGCTAACAGATATCAACATAAGGCCTTATTCTTTCCCTCTTGGCATCCCTGGTGGCTTCTCCCGAATAAGTTTGTGCATTGCTTTATTGTGTCTGACTCCTTCATTGCAAACCCCTTGGTTCCCTGGATTTTGCAAGGGAAGCATCACTTTGGGAAGCACCACCAGATGCTTCCTCCTCTAAGATCATCTACACACATCCCACAGAGAGCTAAGCCAAGCCATCAGGCTGCCGGCCAAGATGGGACCCACTCTCATTCCATGTGTATAGTCTGGCCTGCAGTGGACAACAAGTGGAAGGCAGGTCACATCACACACACACACACACATCTCCTCAACACCCAGTTTCTGCCTCCTGGAATCATAGAATCTCCAGGAGGGAGCAGTCACAGGTCAGAGTAAATTAATAGAATCCTAGATTTGGAACAGACCCCCAAGGGCCATGTGGAAGGGGAGGGACCTGCAGGTACCTGCCTTGATGTCTGGTCAAGGTATTTCTTGTCTTGAGATTAAGGGGGCACTGTGCCTAATTTTATTGAGCTTGTGCTTAATTTTATTGAGAATAGTCCAACCGTGTATGAATTATGAATAATTCTGGTGGGCTAGCCGTACCTGATGGCTTCAGCCCAAGATAAACGCATGGAAGTGAACATTGTTTTTCATGTTGACTCAGACACTTCTCATATTCCATGCATTTATTCAGTTTGTATGCAGGATGAACTCACCAGTGTGTATGCAGAAAGGCAATTTAAAGTCTGTAGTCTTGGACTTGGTCCACCTTCCCTTTTGTATCTGACCAGGGGTTCCTTTTGGCTGGGGACTTATAGAAAAGATTGGCAGTAAGAAATTAGTTTTCCCATTTTAGCAAGTCTTCCCTTCTTCCCCCATAAACTTATGGAACTGGAAGGTCCTGTGCCTACTTGAGCTAAAAGAGAAGTTGACTGGAAAGGAATTGATGTTTTTTTTGGCTGAGAGAGTATCATATTCCAAAGGGAAGGTAGATTTCAGCATGTTAAAAGGAATGTGGAGATTGTAGGATAAAGAAAGTAACATATTGATTCTTGACCAGGGCCAGGTTTCTGTGCTTGGCTCCTAATTTGATTTCCTCTTTCCTCAAGCAGATAATGAACTGCAAAGTGAGAACTATGTAGACCCACCCATGATGTCACAGGAAATTATGGAGCCTTTAATAGAAAAAGAAGAATTTGGAAATTCTGAACGTCTGACTTCATGCTCAGATCAAGGAAAGTGTCATGTCTGTGGGAGAATATGCAAATGTAACTCACAATTAAACACACAGACCAGTGTTCCCATGGGGGAGAGACTATACAAATGCATGGAATGTGGAAGGGGCTTCAGAGAGAATGAAAACCTACATTCACATCAAAGAATCCACACAGGGAACAACTTGCATAAATGCATGGAATATGGGAAAAGCTTTAAACAGAGAGGAAGTCTACATTCACATCAAAGAACCCACTCAGGGGAGAAACCATATAAATGCATGGAATGTGGAAAGACTTTCTCACGTAGTGACAGTTTACGTTTACATCAAAGAATCCACACAGGGGAGAAACCATATAAATGCCTGGAATGTGGAAAGAGCTACAGTGAGAGTGGGACTCTACGTTCCCATCAAAGAACCCACACGGGGGAGAAACCATATGAATGCCTGGAATGTGGAAAGAGCTACAGTAGGAGTGGGACTCTACGTTCCCATCAAAGAACCCACACAGGGGAGAAACCATATAAATGCATGGAATGTGGACAGAACTTCAGCCATAGTGGAGATCTGACTAAACACCAGAGAACCCACACAGGGGAAAAACCATATAAATGCATGGAATGTGGGAAGAGCTTCATTAGGAGTGGAACTCTACATTTACATGAAAGGACCCACACAGGGGAGAAACCATATAAATGCGTGGAATGTGGGAAGAGCTTCAGAGAGAGGGCAAAACTATGTTTACATCAAAGAACCCACTCAGGTGAGAAACCATATAAATGCATGGAATGTGGAAAGAATTTCTCACGTATTGACAGTTTACATTTACATCAAAGAAGCCACAGTGGAGAGAAATATAAATGCGAGGAATGTGGGAAGAGCTTCCGTAATGGTAGAGGTCTGCATTCACATCGAAGGTCTCATATAGGTGAGAAACCATATAAATCCATGGAATATGAGAAAAGCCACTCTGCTAGTGACAATTTGCTTTGACATCAAAGAACCCACACAGGGAAGAAACCATAAAAATGTGTGGAATGTGGAAAGACTTGCTCACGTATGACAGTTTACATTTACATCAAAGAACCTACACAGGGGAGAAACCATATAAATGCATGGATTGTGGGAAGACTTTTTCACATAGGGGGGTTGCAGACTGCCAGCAATAGTGCAAATTGAGTCCACTTTTAGGGTTAGGGTTAGTTCTAGGGAATCATAGGAATTGTTTGTTTTTTTCTGAGACATTGAGCCTTCTCTGTCAGAGAGCTCTGGTGCCACAATAAAATACAGTTCCCATGATTCCCTAGCATTGAGCCAGGACAGTTAAAGTGGACTCAATTTGCACTATTTCTGGCAGTCTGCAACCCCCCGTAGTGACAGTTTACATTTACATCAAAGAAGCCACACAGGGGACAACCTGTATAAATGCATGGAATGTGGGAAACGCTTTAATCAGAGAGGAGGTCTACGTTCACATCAAAGAACCCACATAGGAGAGAAACCATATAAATGCATGGAATGTGGGAAGTGCTTCATTCAGAGTGGAATTCTATGTTCACCTCAAAGAACCCGCACAGGTGAAAGACCATATGAATGTCTAGAATGTGGGAAGAGCTTCAGTGAGAGAGGAGGTCTACATTCACATCAAAGAAGCCACACGGGGGACAACCTGTATAAATGCATGGAATGTGGGAAAAGCTTTAATCAGAGGTCTATGTTCACATCAAAGGACCCACACAGGGGAGAAACCATATAAATGCATGGAATGTGGAAAGAGCTTCAGTCAGGGTGAACATCTTTACACACATCAAAGAACCCACACAGGAGAGAAACCATATACATGCACAGAATGTGGAAAGAGGTTTAGTCAGGGTTCAGGTCTACAGTCACATCAAAGGACCCACACAGGAGAGAAACCATATACATGCATAGACTGTGGAGAGAGTTTCGGTCAGAATTCACATCTACGTACGCATCAAAAATCCCACATGGGGGAGAAACCGCATTCACGCATGGAATGTGGAAAGAGCTTCTCTGATAGTCACCAATTACATTCCCATCAAAGAATCCACACAGGGGAGAAACCATATCAGTGCATGGAATGTGGAAAGAGCTTTAGTCAGAGTTCAAGTATACAGTCACATCAAAGGACCCACACAGGGGAGAAACCATATCAGTGCATGGAATGTGGAAAGAGCTTTAGTCAGAGTTCAAGTATACAGTCACATCAAATATCTAATAATAATAATAATAATAATAATATGTTTTATTTTTCAGCATGATTAAAACAAACAATAGTTAAAACATACCATCAACCCACTCTCTCCCCCTTCCACCCCTTAAAACTAAATTAAACTAATTCAAGATTTAAAAACAATTACCGTATTTTTCGGCATATAAGACGCTCCGGCATATAAGACGCACCCAATTTTAAAGGAGGAAAATCTAGAAAAAAAGATTCTTAACCAAATACTGTAGTAAAATATTTTATATCAACTGTATAAAGTTAACAGCAGTTTAAGAACAATTTTAAGTTGTAAATGTAAGTTTAAGCCAGCAGCAGGGCCACGTATTGCACAAATTCCCTGCCCAACTTTCTTGCAAGTCTCCTGTCGCCTTATGGTGACTCCATGAATTTCTTAGGGATTTCTTAGGCAAGGAAGACTCGAGAAGTGGTTTTGCCAGTTCCTTCCTCTGAAATACAGCCTGCAGCACCTGGGATTCTTTGGCGGTCTCTCATCCAAGGACTATCCAGGGCTGACCCTGCTTAGCTTCCAAGATCAGATGGACTGGTACCTTTGGAGTTTTTAGGCCATTGGCTTATGGAGTAATTTATGGCTTATTTTGACCCTACCATGAGGGTTTTCTTGGCAGATTTCTTCAAGGGGGGGGGTTGCCATTTCCATCCTCTGAGGCTGAGAGAGTGTGATTTGGCCAGAGTAATCCAGTGCCTTGGAGTAATTTCTGGCTCATTTTGACACTACCATGAGGGTTTTCTTGGCAGATTTCTTCAGAGGAGGGAGTTTGCAATTTCCACCCTCTGAGGCTGAGACAGTGTAACTTGGCCAGGGTACTAATCCAGTGCCTTGGAGTAATTTCTGGCTCATTTTGATCCTACCATGAGGGTTTTCCTGGCAGATTTCTTCAGAGGAGGGAGTTTGCCATTTCCACCCTCTGAGGCTGAGACAGTGTACCTTGGCCAGGGTACTAATCCAGTGCCTTGGAGTAATTTCTGGCTCATTTTGATCCTAACATGAGGGTTTTCCTGGCAGATTTCTTCAGAGGAGGGAGTTTGCCATTTCCACCCTCTGAGGCTGAGACAGTGTAACTTGGCCAGGGTACTAATCCAGTGCCTTGGAGTAATTTCTGGCTCATTTTGATCCTACCATGAGGGTTTTCCTGGCAGATTTCTTCAGAGGAGTGAGTTTGCAATTTCCACCCTCTGAGGCTGAGACAGTGTAACTTGGCCAGGGTACTAATCCAGTGCCTTGGAGTAATTTCTGGCTCATTTTGATCCTACCATGAGGGTTTTCCTGGCAGATTTCTTCAGAGGAGGGAGTTTGCCAGTTCCACCCTCTGAGGCTGAGACAGTGTAACTTGGCCAGGGTAATAATCCAGTGCCTTGGAGTAATTTCTGGCTCATTTTGAGGGTTTTCTTGGCAGATTTCTTCAAGGGGGGGACTCTTTCCACCCCCGTCCTGGGTGCTCCAATGGACTCTTCCTGGGATGGGAGGATGTCCTCTGACCCCAGGAAGAGTCCATTGAAGCACCCAGGATGGGGGTGGAAAGAGGAGGAGCACATTCAACTAGCCAGGAAAAGAGGACTCTTTCCACCCCCGTCCTGGCTGCTCCAATGGGCTCTTCCTGGGATGGGAGGAGCCCACTGGAGCACCAAGGCTGAGGTTGAAATGAGGCCTACTTTTAGCCTAGGCCTCGGCAGTTTGCCCTCAGCTTGTATATTCGCTTCATTAGGCGCAGCAACTTCCCCACCCTCGTTTTGGGGAAGAAAAAGTGCGTCTTATATGCCGAAAAATACGGTAGTACTGCAAAATACGATAAAAACCAAGTAGGGCAAACCAGCAATGGCAGGAAGGGGGCGGGTAGCAACTACCTCCATTTGAGCCGGGCGGTTATTCCGGGAAGGCCTGCCGGAAGAGATCCGTCTTTACTGGTTTTTTAAAGCTAGCAAGAGTGGTAATAAGACGGATCTCGTCCGGCAGGCCATTCCATAGCCTGGGAGCAGTTGCGGAAAAGGTCCTCTGGGAGGTCTGAGACAGCCTAGTTTTTATTGGGGGGTGAAATCGCTACTGCAAAAATGCAGATATTCTCCTTGTCTACATTAGTCAATAATTAGTCAAGAAGACAGAGAATATAGCAGGAACAGAATCTTTATTTTGAGTTTGCAAATTCAGAATAAGCAGTGACCAGATTTGAGAAAACTCAAATCGATCTGGCCGTGAACAAAGAGAACACGTTACTTAAATACCCTTTTTGGAACACCATTACCTCATTTTCAATATCAAGCCTGTCACTCAAAGCTAACTAGATCCATATGTGTAATTGACAAACGAACACTCTAGATATACATTACATGCACATACCTTTACTAAAACAAAAGCAAGATATCTATTACCTAGGCAGAAAATGGAATATAATACTCAACAGATTGAATTTTCAAAACACATGCTGTCCTAAAAACATAAACTTAAAGCAAGTATTTTCTCTATATCATATAACATAGGCATTCCTGTCTTAATGAAAAGTCAAAGCAACATAACAACACTGCTTTCTCTCACTTTGAGCGTCCCACAGGATATGCTTCCCCCTTAATGGAAAGGTCAGGTCACCATCTGCCTTTGCACCTTTTAGAACAAAGAGCAACTTCAGCTTCTATATGCTCCTCAGAAAAGACTGTCTTTCGACTTAAAGAACTCTGAGATTTTTGAAGAACCACTCTTAATGTTTAATTTCTCCAAAATTCGCGGTTACAGGGGGGGTCATACGGGGAGAGGCGGTCCCTGAGATAAGATGGCCCCAAGCCATGTAGGGCTTTAAAGGTCAAAACCAACACCTTGTACTGTGCCCGGAAACTAATCGGCAGCCAGTGGAGGGATTTAAGCACAGGTGTTATGTGCTCCCTCCTAGATGTTCCTGTGATCAGCCTGGCTGCCATATTCTGTACCAGTTGAAGCTTCCGGGTTGAGGCACAAGGGTAGCCCCATGAAGAGTGCATTGCAGTAATCCAGATGTGAGCTTACCAGAGCGTGTACCACAGTTTCCAGGTCCCTCATATCCAGGAAAGGGCACAGCTGGTGTATCACCGAAGCTGATAACAGGCGCTCCTGACCACTGCATTCTAGTCACGTGAAGCAACGAATCTAGGGAGTAGCGCACACTGCGAACACAGTCCTTGGAGGAGAGTGTAATTCCATCCAGGACTGGAGACTGTATTCCCAAAACTGGTTTCGCGCCCATGACTGTCAGTACCTCCATTTTGTCTGGATTTAATTTCAATCTGTTTTTCCTCATCCAATCTATTACCGCTCTCAGACAGTCATTGAGAGGAGAGACGCCATCTGAAGTCTGAGCCGACGATCTGGTCATGGAGAAATATATCTGAGTGTCATCAGTGTACTGTGTACAGTAATGACACCCAGATATATGTGTACTGTGTACTGTGTACAGTACTGTGTACAGTGTCATCAGTGTACTGTGTACAGTACTGTGTACAGTGTACAGTGTACTGAAGACACTGCGCTCCATGCCTCCGAATGATCTCCCCCAGCGGCTTCATATAGATGTTAAATAGCATCGGGGACAGGATGGCACCCTGGCAGATGCCACAGTTAAACTCAGTTTTGGAAGAGCAACTGTCCCCGAGCCTCACCCTCTGGGATCTGCCTGTGAGGAAGGGACTTAACCACTGCAAAGCGGTACCTCTGATTCCTAACCCTCTTAGGCAATCCAAGAGGATGGAATGATCTATCGTATCAAAAGCCGCTGAGAGATCCAAGAGCACCAGCAGGGTCACACTACCCCTGTTGATGCCCAGGCGGAGGTCTTCGATCAAAGCAACCATGGCAGTCTCCACTTCGTATCCTGTCCTGAAGCCGGGGAAACTGGGCTGTCATATCCCCTCTTAACTGCCTCTTCTCTAGACTGAGGATACCCAGTTACCTAAGTCTCTCCTCATAGGGATTCATGGTTTCCAAACCCTTTGGTTGCCCTCCTTTGGACACGCTCCAGTTTCTCCACATCCTTTTTGAATTGTGGTGCCCAGAACTGGACACAGGATTATTCCAGGTGGGGCCTGACCAAAGCAGAATGGAGTGGGACTATTACTTCTCTTGTTCTAGAGACTATGGGCCTTTACAGACTGACAGAAATAATGCAGCTTGAGTCCACTTTAACTGTCCTGACTCAGTGCTAAGGAATCATGGGAACTGTAGTTTATTGTGGCACCAGAGCTCTCTGACAGAGAAGGCTCAATGTCCTAGAAAAAACTACAATTCCCATGATTCCCAATCACTGAGCCGGGGCAGTTAAAGTGGCCTCAAGCTGCATTATTTCTGGCAGTCTGTAAAAGCCCTATACCTCTATTAATGCAGCCTAAAATCGCATTGGCCTTTTTAGCTGCAGCATCACACTGTTGACTCCTATTCAACTTGTGGTCTACTAGGACTCCTAGATCCCTCTCACACGTATAAGTCTCATTACGCCAGGTGTCCCCCATCGTATATCTATGCATTTCATTATTATTATTATTATTATTTTGCCCTAAGTGCAGTACCTTACATTTCTCTGTGTTGATACTCATTTTGTTAGCTTTGGCCCAGCTTTAATAGGACAGCCTTTGGATTTTGCATTATTAACGGTTGAAAACACAGGAAAGGAAAAGCACAGTAAAAAACCCAGCAGGCAGGCCTTGTTCTGAGGACCACCTATTACAGAACAGGGTGAAGACAGAAAGTGGCAGAACCCGCATACAGCTCCCAGCAGAGACCATTTAGGTGTACCATCACCGAATGACAGTCCATTATGGGCCATATTGCTTCCCTTTCAAGGGGTCTTGGTGGCCAGCCTTTACTTGCCTAAAGACAGCCTCCCCTTCTCCTCTCTTACCTAAAAGTCAATGGGGAGATGTGTGCGAGACCTTGCCCAGACCCAGGTGCCAACTCTGCCCACCCTTCTACTTGGGAAATGCCATCCCATGAGCCAATGGTCTCACCCACACTAGGAGAGGGACTTCCGCTGGCTCACCCTCCAATGGGGTCTATGCCATCCTCTGCCAGCCATGCCCTCTGCATTGGGGAAACAGGACAGTCTCTGCCCCGGAGGATCGATGGGCCTCAATGAGATATTGCAAATGGGAATACACAAAACCCAGTCGCGGAAAAAGTCAGCCTTCCTGGCCATTCCATCTTGGACTTTTCTAAGGCCCAGTCACTCAGGCTTTGTAAGTGAAAGGAAAGGCTTTTCTTGCAGACATCAGAAACCGCAACTCATCCACGCAGCAGTGGAGAAGCCTTTTCAGTGCTCAGAAGGTGGAATAATAATAATAATAATAATAATAATACTTGATTGTTATATCCCGCCTTTTGCCGTAGCAATCAAGGCGGCTCACATATGAGCCCCACTAACATTGGAGCTTCCCTAACCCTCCCTTGTATTGAAATGGCCAAAAATGAAGGTCACAAAATGGCAGAGCCAGTTTCCAACTTAAATTAGCGGCTAACAAAAAGTTACGGCAAAGACCGTTCCGCTCAGAAGGCAAAGAGACGAGGAAAATCCTATGAAAAGTGAACGGTTATGAGGCCTTTCCATGTTTGTAAAGTGTTTTGGGTCCCAGGATCGGGGAATAAAAAGACAGGCATCTTCTCTCTGGGAAGAATGCCTCTGAGAAAGAAGCGAGGTGCAGAGGGAAGGTTTGGCAGAAGAGAGAGGCAGAGGAATAGACATAATCCTCATCCGCCTCATTGCCATCATCAGCTTCTGCCATGTAATAATAAAATAAGCATAATAAGTAATAAAATAATAGAAAATAAATAAATAAATAAATAATAAAATAATATAGCATACAAAATAATAAAAATTGCACATAGTAATAACTGCTGGATCCTCTGGAAGGTGTCAATGGAGGAAGGTCTTGCAGGGAGGGGGAGGGACGCCAGGGGGAGCCAGAGAGAGGCCTTCCATCCTCAGTCCTCCAACCACAGAGTTTGGCTTCCTAGAGAGGTCAGATGGGGGAAAAAGTTTTAAAAGGAAGTGGGCTAAAAGGGAAGGGGCCTGGCTTCCGCTCTTTTTTGGAAAGCCTGGAAGATGCTGGAGGTGAAAGAGGTGGGTTGCTGCAGTGCAAATTCTTTATTATTATTATTATTATTATTATTATTATGCCACCATTTTTCTATTTCCAATTGCCAGGGGATGACCTTGGAGCCCCTGGAGAGCAATGGGGCAAAAGAGGTTGCAGCCTCAGCCCCCCCCCCCTTTTGGGGGGGGGGGAGGGAGTATTCTGGGATGGCAGGAGGCCCAGGGAGCCAAGAATGGAGAGGAAGAGGAAGAGGAAGAGGAAGAGGGGGGGCGAGGAGGAAGAGGAGGGAGGGAGGGTTTTTGCAGGAAAAGAGGGAAGGAGATGGGCATCTGTGCTGGGCTTGGATCATGAGTGGCTTTGAAAATTGATTTTTATAGAATCATTAAAGAGATGAATGGGACCCCCAAGGGCCATCCAGTCCACCCCTTCTTCTGCCATGCAGGAATACATAGGATCCTAGAGTTGGAAGGGATCCCCAAGGGCCATCCAGTCCAGCCCTCTTCTTCTGCCATTCAGGAATACATAGGATCCTAGAGTTGGAAGGGACCCCCAAGGGCCATCCAGTCCAGCTCCCTTCTTCTGCCATGCAGGAATACATAGGATCCTAGAGTTGGAAGGGACCCCAAGGGCCATCCAGTCCAGCCCTCTTCTTCTGCCATGCAGGAATACATAGGATCCTAGAGTTGGAAGGGACCCCCAAGGGCCATCCAGTCCATCCCCCTTCTTCTGCCATGGAGGAATACATAGGATCCTAGAATTGGAAGGGATCCCCAAGGGCCATCCAGTCCAGCCCTCTTCTTCTGCCTTTCAGGAATACATAGGACCCTAGAGTTGGAAGGGACCCCCAAGGGCCATCCAGTCCAGCTCCCTTCTTCTGCCATGCAGGAATACATAGGATCCTAGAGTTGGAAGGGACCCCCAAGGGCCATCCAGTCCAGCCCCCTTCTTCTGCCATGCAGGAATACATAGGACCCTAGAGTTGGAAGGGACCCCCAAGGGCTAGCCACTCCATTTCCTTTTTTCTGCCATGCAGGAAGCTATTACCCAAGCCCTAACTGGGAGAGATGGCCATTCAGCCTCCTCCGAAGGAGGAGACTCAAAGAGAAGTGATTCCTGGTTTGCAAAGGGATCTTGTAACATCTCTGAGATCCAAAGCTTAGTCTGAAAACTTCTGCTGCAACATCTTTTGGTAGACTGGTTTTCCAGGTCCTCCAGTGTGACTTTGGACAGAGATTGACCATGGAGACATGCTGGAGGACTTAGAGATTCCTAGAAAGGACCTATTAATCAAATCCCTATATCGGGTAGGCAACCTTTCCCCTTTAAGGGCCGAGGGACTTCAGCTCCCAGAAGCCTCTGCCATGTTGGCCAATAGTCCCACGTTGGTCAATAGCTCCTGGGATTCTGGGAGCTGAAGTCCCTCGGCCCTTAAAGGGGAAAGGTTGCCTACCCCTGCCCTATATAATCAAATCTGCAAAAGTCAAAGCTGCCCTCTCTCTCCCCACATGATATTAAAGTTTGGCATTCTAGCATGCACACATGCAGACAAGAGACACTGGAATGAATGGTGCATGAATGAATGAAAAACTATATGATATTATAGCCCTCTTTAAGTGTTTGAAAGGGTGTCAAAGTGAGGAGGGTGCAGGCTTGTTTTCTGCTGCTCCCGAGAACAGGACACAATGGAGCAATGGATGTAAGCTCCAGGAAAAGAGATTCCATCTCAACATTAGGAGGCACTTCCTGACAGAGGAACACACCTTCCTTGGAGATTTTGGTGGAGTCTCCTTTTTGGAGGTCTTTAAACAGAGGCTGGATGGCCATCTATGGGGTATGCTTTGATTGAGAATTCCTGCATGGCAGGGGGGTTGGACTGGATGGCCCTTGGGGTCTCTTCCAACTCTTTGGTTCCATGATTCTATTATTCCTATTCTTTAAAATAGGATTGGACTTGTCCCAACATTTCCCTGGTTGTCTCCATCACAAGGGATCCTTATAGGAAGCGACGGAGAGGGAAACCATCTCAGACTCGGGAGAACATCTTAAGAGCAAAGTGTTGGATGCCTCTGAATTCTCTTTTCCCGGACAATAATCATTCCCTCCAAGATCCCCCTTTCTGGATGCTGGGGAAACTCCTCCCAGAATGGCCAGACTTTATTGAGAAGGAAAATGGAAAGGGCTGTAAGGGGTTGACCTTCTCACACACACATACACATCTGAATAAATGGAGACCTGCAGTTGGAGTTCAGTTTTTTCCATATTCTCTGAGCAACTTCTCTCTCCAGCCTTGCTTAGGGGAATCCCGGCCTTCGGGTATTTCCACCCGCACTGTTCTCTGTGTGGCCCCATCTACGGATGGAGAGAGAACATTGCCGTAGGCCAATGTGTCATTTTGTAGTTTGTTTTGTTTTAATTTTTAACTTTTTAAATTTGTAATTTTAATTGTTATTTGATTTAATACTGTTTTAAGGGGGGGAGGGATTGTTGTTGGGATATTTCATGTGATTTCATTGTTGTAAGCCGCCCGGATTGGGTCCCCAAGGGGCGGGATATAAATAAAATTTTTTATTATTATTATTATAACCCTTGGTAACACACAGGAAAGGAAAACAATATGGAGGAAAAGTTCAATTTACTCTACCTCTTGCTTAGCAGTTCAATGTGTTGTTTCTTCATGATTGTGTTTTTTCTGCAATAGAACATGACACATGCTTTTGTGAATATGCATTGCATGTCTTTTTGCAATCTCTTCTACTTTTCTTGTGTCCCCAAGCAAGGTGGGGCTGTGCCTGCCTCCATTTCTCTCCTTTGGAGACCAGGGTGGTAGGGGTTAAGATGGAGGGAGGAGGGCCTCGGCACGGAGCTGGGCCTGCCTCTCCCTCTCTCCCTCCGAGGCCCAAGCAGTGGCAGTTGGATGGATGAGGGCCCTTTTTCTGGTTATGCCAAGGCATGGTGGAGCTGTGCCTGCCTCTCTTTCTGTCCCTCCAAGGCCAGGTGGGAGCAGTAAAGATGGAGGGATGGTATTTCATCTTCCTGTGGCCCCAGGCATGGAGGAGCATGACGATCAAAGGCCCTCCCTCCATCTTAACTAGTACCACCACCTGGCCTTGGAGGGAGAGAAAGAGAGGAGCAGGCACAGCTCCACCATGCTTTTTCTTCCCTCCCTCCAAGGCCAGGGCAGTGGCAGTTGGGAAGGATGGAGGCCATGTCATCCGCTTCTGGGCCTAGGCGTGGGAGAGCTGTGCCTGCCTCGACCGCTGTTCTTTCCTCTGAAATCATGGCAGTGGCCGTTGGGATGGAAGGATGGCCTTTCCTTTGCTTTTGGGCATGGTAGAGCTGTGCCTGCTGCCTCTGTTGTTCCTCCAATGCTAGGACAGTGGCTGTTGAGATTGAGGTGGGCTTCTCATCTGTTTCTGGGCCTAGTGTTCTGATGGAACTTTGCCTGCCCCTTCTTCTCTCCTCTGAAACCATGGCAATGGCTGTTGGTACAGAGGCATAGGTTTTCCTCTGCTTCTCCTCTGAGGCATGCTGGAGCTCTCCATCCAAGGCCAGGGCAGTGACAGTGACTTGGAGGCAGCAGAGATGAGGAGTCGTGGTCAACAAATGCCAGTGCACTGACAAACTCCCCTACAGCTCCCTGTGGTCCATATATATATATATATTTATCTCACATACACACACACACACATATATATATATATATATATATATATATATATATATGTATATATATATATATATTTCCCTACTGACCCAGATGCTCCTCGATTGCTCAGACTTTCAAAGAAAGTCTCCCTTTCTGCCATGCACTGGCTAAAGGACAGCACAGGTAAGTATGGCTCTTCTTCCTCCTCCTCCTCCTTGTCCAAATTGTCAGGACCCTCTGCTGGCACCCATGCCAAGTCCTTCATCATCCTTGTTGGCAGTGTTCCCTGCTGGCAGAGGTGCTGATAAACTTGCGCTAGGTCCTTAGTCCATCTCAGCAACAGGTTTTACTTCCTTTGTGTCCCCATCCCCTGAATCCTCAGGAGCCAGGCAGGGCTTGAGAATAACAACCTTAAAACACATTGTAAAAACAGGCCCCATCCTCCCAATCTTCTCAGAAGATTTAGAGCCCTCCTTTTCCATGCTGGGGCAGCTGCTGGTAGTTGCTCTCTCTGAGGTCAGAACATGGCTCCCAGCAGATAGCTTCCCTAGGCATGGAAATGGAGGGCCAGGTGATGGGGGGGAGTTCGGATCAGATCCAAGGCCAGGATACTCAGGTTGCCCCTAGAGTTTCTTGGCCAGTGCAGAGGAGGGTAAAATCTACATCCAATTGTTTTCTTTTTAAAAAATTGTAATGCATTGTGAAGTCGTAGGCTTTCATGGCCCGCATCCCTAGTTTTTGTGGGTTTTTTCGGGCTGTGTGGCTATGTTCTAGAAGAGTTTCTTTCTGACATTTCACCAGCATCTGTGGCTGGCATCTTCAAAGAATGCTGGAATGGAAGAGAGTGGGTCTATATACACTGTGAGACCCTGGGTAGGGAGGAGTGATTCCCATGTAAACTGGGTATTGTTCTGTTGTTGATGGCATGGCTTTAGGGCGAGAGGATATGCAAACAAGGATTATTGTCTGCTGGGAAAGCCCCTGACCCTGGTTAGTTTCTCATTTGCATTTACTGAGTGCTGATTTTCCTATTTTGTAGAACTGGTAGCCAAACCTTGTTTACTTTAAGGGTTTCTTCTTTCCTGTTGAAGTTGTCCAAGTGTTTGTGGATTTCGTTGGCATCCCTGTGCATTCTGACCTGATAGTTGTTGGCATGGTCCAGAATTTCAGTGTTTTCAAACAGCATTTTATGCCCAGGATGGTTTATAATGTGTTCTGCTACTGCTGATTTTTCTGGCTGGCCCAGTCTGCAGTGTCTCTCATGTTCCTTGACTCGTGTTTGGACACTGCGTTTGGTGGTCCCTATGTAGACTTGTCTGCAGCTGCATGGTATGCGGTAAACTCCTGCGGCTGTGAGAGGGTCTCTCCTGTCCCTTGCTGAGTGCAGCATTTATTGGATTCTCGTGGTTGGTTTGTAAACCATTTGGAGGTTGTGTTTCCTCAATCATAACTTTATACCAATATTTGTTCTCCTCAAACTGTGACATACTGCTGCCTGTTCCTTTTATTTCTTGCAAAATACTTTTGCAACATCTGTACCATACACACTCTGTTGATAGAAAGGGACACTTCTTCACATGTGAAATTATTGTACTTGGTTTCATTTGAAATACAGATGTTTACTATATAACTTATAATTATGCACATATAATGTCTAATCTGTGTTATTCACAGATTTTTCAATTCAAAGTCTAATTTTTTAACTTATTTGGGATGCCTCAAAATATTATTCCAAAAATGGGACTTCCCAACCTCCTTTTTCTTCATAACCCTATCCTATTTTCTAATCACCCTTAAAGGAATTGTTTCTGGAATCTGTCTTCCCTCCTTCCTTCCTTTCTAAATGTAAAATCAATTATATCCAACTTGTGTCAATTAAGCACCTCTACCCTCAACCCTTAGCACCTCTACCAAAAAAATGTAGTCTTTTCTTTTTCTCTTTCCTCTTTTTGGGATTTCTTGCATTATTATTGTTAGATTTCTATCCACCCAAATGCCTTCATTATAGTGGACTTCTAATATATAATCTTGTATTTTTTAAAGAAATTGTTTTGCTGTTAATGAATTCATGCTCAAGACGTCGTCTGTTTCTCTATCCACTTGTTCCTCTTTCCTCTCTTCTCTCTTTCTCAATCCCTTCTTTGGTATTTATTACAGAACCTTTCACCTCCTGTTTCCTTTCATTTCCTCCTCCTGTTGCTTTTGTACCTTCTTTCTCCAACCTTCTTCTTTCTCGAACCTTTCTAAAGCTTTTCAAACTTCTTTCTTCCCCCCCCCCCTCCCTTCTCTTTCCTACAACTTCCTTACAGGTATGCCTCAGTACTTGGATGGAAGAGTGCCAATGAATCCCAAGGGCTGGAACCTCTATTTAAGAGGAAGGGTCCGGCCAAAGCACCTCTGAGGATTCCTTGCCTGTGAAATTTGCATTGTTGAGTGCAGAACCAAACACAGAAAGTCTTGTGCATCTCCAGCCCTTTTGGTCACTGCTGGGAGTCTGAGCAGTTCACAAAACATTGTTAAAATGCAATTGAACACATCCATAGAATTAAAACTGTGGACTGCACATTTTCCACAGGAATCTCTTTAGAAGACAAATAAAAAGATACACTATCTCCCAGTTAGGACAGCATTTTCCTTCAATAAACAAGGGGTTCTCTTTGCAGGGCTTAAGAGAGCTGCAGGTCCCTACAGAGACCATATCACCTCAAGAAAGAAAGCAGCAGCAGGGAAGAGGAGGTCTCCAATTCAATTACACTTAAACTTGAACATGAGAGACAAAATTTCAACCAAGTCTCAGGGAGCAGGAAGAAGCACCAAGGCCATGGAGGCTTCACGCAAAAGAGAGCCCTGGGGGAGGACATTCTGGAGGGTCATGGATGAGGGCTGCACACTGTCGACTGACCAAATCCACAACTTCCAGGTGTTCTGCTACCGGGAATCTGAGGGGCCCCGGGAGGTTTTCAGCCGGATCCGCAGCCTGTGCCTCAAGTGGCTGAAGCCGGAGAAGCACACCAAGGAAAAGATCCTGGACTTGGTGATTCTGGAGCAGTTCCTCACCGTCCTTCCCCATGAGATGGAGACCTGGGTCAGGGGCTGGGAGCCGGAGAGCAGTGCCCAGGCAGTGGCCCTGGCAGAACGCTTTGTCCTTGGCCAGCCTGAGAGAGTCCAGGTGAGTGTCCGCCATCTACCTCCTGGGGGCTGGAGGAAAAAGGGTAGGTAGTTTTTAACGTGGCTTTCCTAGAAAACCATGGAGAGCAGCATTTGTTGTTCTTAATTGCTGTCACATCACAGTTTCTCTTTAGCATCAGCCTTCATGGATTACTGTACACTCACGGGCCATCTAGTCCAATCTAGATATGAGGGCTATGAGGGATCTGGAAGCTGTGGTACACGCTCTGGTAACCTCTCGTTTGGATTACTGTAACGCACTCTATATGGGGCTACCCTTGTGCCTAACCCGGAAACTTCAACTGGTGCAAAATATGGCAGCCAGATTAATTACGGGAACATCGAGGAGGGAGCACATAACACCAGTGCTGAGATCCCTCCACTGGCTGCCGATTAGTTTACGGGCACAGTACAAGGTGTTGGTTTTGACCTTTAAAGCCCTACATGGCTTGGGTCCAACTTATCTTAGGGACCGCCTCTCCCTGTATGATCCCCCCTGCGCACTTCGGTCCTCTGGCAGGAACCTGTTGCAGCCAATAAAAACTAGGCTGTCTCAGACCTCCCAGAGGGCCTTTTCTGCTACCGCTCCCAGACTATGGAATGGCCTGCCGGACGAGATCCGTCTCATCACTACTCTTGCTGCTTTCAAAAAGGCAGTGAAGACGGATCTCTTCCGGCAGGCCTTCCCAGAATAATATCTGTCCGTTGGGGGTGGAGACTTGCTTCATTGGTCTGCTGATTCTTAGTTGCTGGTTCACAATTTTAACTTTATTGTTGTTTTAATATTTTCTTGGTTTAATCTTGTTTTAAGGGGTTGGGTGGGTGGATTATGTGAGGAGGGAATGTTTTAACTTGTGTTGTTTTAAAATGTTGTAACCCGCCCCGATTGCCGTGCAGAGGGGCGGGCTATAAATAAAACATTATTATTATTATTATTATTATTATTATTATTATTATTATTATTATTATTCCCCCGCCAGTCAAAAAATCATAGATTCCCTGTGGCCCTTTGGTTGCTGTTGGACTGCATTGCCCCTGATTCCTCCCTTTAAATGAAGCTGATGGGAGCCAAAGTAAATGTCTGGAAGAAGGATAGCCATCAGAGGCTGCATGGCAGAAGGGGGTTGGACTGGATGGGACTTGAGGTCTCTTCCAACTCTATGATGCTATGAGGGAGATCTGAATCCAAGTTGATGGGGAAAGCCTGCCATTTCCTTGGGCCTGCCCGGTCTCTTAGTGAATCCTACCCTCTCCTCCCCATTGGGGCTTTTGCAGGTCCACAAGGCATTGCCCAACATGGTCACTGAGTATCCAGAGGCAGAGGAGGATCTGCCAAACCTCAGACGGAGACCACTATTTACGGGGGTTATACAAGAAGACGAGCAAAGCTCCACGTTGCCAAGTAAGGATTTCTGTGGCTTCTTTTCACCTGATCTCCTCCTCTCAAATACTCCTAAAATTCTTCTTAAGTCTGTGGGGAAAGGAGACCCTGCGGGCCAAGAGGCAAGAATCAACTCATCAGAGTTCATTGGACAGATGGGAGTTGCAGTTCAACAGCATTTGAAGGGCAGCACACGCACATACCCTCCAGCTGTAGCACTAAAATATGTTAAAATCCTCCACCCCAGCCAACATGACATAGTAACTTTTAACAATCTGCAGCTATAGTGCAGAAAAGCAGATCTTGGGAAGGAGGTTTGTGGCTTTCATGCATGTGCACTAAGTGCCACTGTAAGAATCTGAAATATATATGCTTTATATCTGAGGTCTTTATAGCACTCTGAACAACATTTGCAGAACTGGGTTTATATCCATGAAAGCTCATGCAAATATTAAAAAAGGTGTTAGTCTTGAAGGTACTGCTACACTCCTTTTTTGTTCCTTCAGTGGTTGTATAGTGGAAGGAAGTGAAGGCCTAAATACACCAAAGCCACAAAATCCCTTCCAATCTTGGAAGCTAAGCAGGTTAGTCTTGGTTAGTCCTTGGATGGGAGCCTGCCAAAAGACATCACGTCCCGTAGGCTCTATTTCAGAGGAAGGAATTGGCAAAAGCACTTCTGAGTAAGTTTCCTTGCCCAAGAAAACCTTTGGAAGAATTTATGGGGTTGGCCGAAGTTAACAGGAGGCTTGAAAGCTCGTAGGGTACACAAACAGAGAAGAAGGAAATTAGCAACAGCTAACCAGAGTTTTCTGAATCCCTAAACATTTCTTATAATCTGAAGTGCTGGAAGTGAATTCTCTTTTATTTTTCTGTCTACTGTTGAAAAAGGGACTCAAGAGTCCAGTGCTGAGCAGGGTTCCTGCAAGAAGGAAGAGGAAGATCAAATGGAGGCAGAAGTAGAAGTGAAGGAAGAGGATCAGTTCTCACAATCCCCCCCAATCTTGGAGGAAGAAGCAGAGGAGAAGGGAAATCGATTCTCCATGTTGTTGGAGAAGGAGGAAGAAGAGGCAAAAGGTAAGTCCCATGTCTGCATTGCCACATGCAGGAGTAATAAGATTTTGCCATTCTTTATATGAGCTTCATGGGGTCCAGAGGAAAGACGGCAAGATCTCAGGCAGTTTTCTGAACTGCTGAAAGTTTGTTATAATCTGAAGTGCTGCAACTCAATGATCTCTCCCTTTTCTCTCTACTGGTGAAGATGGGACTCCAGAGTCCAATTCTCATCTGGACTCTTTGGAGCAGGAGGAGCAGGAATCATCAACAATCTTGGAGGAAGCGGAGCAAAATCAAATATCCATAATCTTGGAGGAAGAAGCAGAAGATGAGGAGGAAACAGATGAGGAAGAGGAAGAGAAGGAAAAGGAAGAAGAAGAGGAGAAGGAAGATAAAATGCCCACAATCTTAGAGGAAGCAGAGGGAGAAAAGGATGACCAGGAGGAACAATTGTCAACAATCTGGAAGGAAGAAGAAGAAGAAGAAGAAGAAGAAGAAGAAGAAGAAATGGAGACGGATGAAGCGCATGGAAAAAAATCCAAAGGTAAGACTTGATTGTCCTCTCTCTGGAGAGAGACACAAAGCTTTGTGAAATGGGAAAAGGTATGGATTTGCACTGCGCACTGTGCTTGGATTCCCACCATTTCACAAATCCCCAGTCTCTCTCCAAACTTGTAAATAGACTACACTACTAACGTTGTGTATTACATGCTTATAATATAATTCTTAAAACACTGAAATGTAAAATACGTCTGGTTTCTACATTTTGAACAAGGGATACTCAACCTGTAATACTAATAACATTCATTTATAATGCTCCCAACACCCCACTACCCACCTCAGCAAGCTTAGGCAGGATTCAGCAGCTCAATCTGGTGAAAATGTTAGTCAAATCCACCACTCACTTGGTTGCTTTTCTAATTTAAGCCTCTGTTCCTTCCTGATCAAAGCTCTCTTTTGATTCCTTCAGCTGACAGGAGGCAGAACAGTAAAGAGAATAAACAGGAGAGAAGGAAAACTGGGACAAAACTGAAGCAGGGAAAGAAATCTGTTGGTTCTGAAGGAGCTGTCCTGCATGAAATTCCACTATTTGGAGAAGGTCATGAAGAAAGTAAAAGGTTTATTTGCAATGGAAAGAATCAGTTGAATTCCTCTGAGCATGGAAGCAGTTTCATTCAACAGCTTGACCTTACTGAATGGGGAAGAATCCACATAGGAAAGAAAACACAGAAATGCACAGAGAGTGGAAAACAATTCAGCATGAGGGCAGGTCTTACATCACACCAAAGAATTCACGCTGGGGAGAAGCCCTACCAGTGCTCAGTATGCAGAAAGAGTTTCAAGCAAAGCATACTTCTTAAATCGCACCAAAGAATCCACACGGGGAAGAAGCCTTTTCAGTGCTCAGAATGCGGAAAGACCTTCACTCATAGCTCAAGCCGAAACAGACACCACAGAATCCACACGGGAGAAAAGCCTTTTGGGTGCTCAGAATGTGGTGAAAGCTTCACTACGAGTTCAAACCTAAACAGACACCACAGAATCCACACAGGGGAGAGGCCTTTTCAGTGCTCAGAATGTGGAATGAGCTTCAGGGAAAGCACTGCTCTTAAATCCCACCAAAGAATCCACACAAGGGAGAAACCTTTTCATTGCTCAGAATGTGGGGAAAGCTTCATTAAGAGTTCACACCTAAACAGACACCAAAGAATCCACACAGGGGGAAAGCCTTTTCAGTGCTCAGAATGTGGGAAAAGGTTCGCTCAGAACGGGGACCTAAACAGACACCAAAGAATCCACACAGGGGATAAGCCTTTTCAGTGCTCAGAATGTGGAAAAAGCTTCACTCAGAACGGGGACCTAAAAATTCACCAAAGAATCCACACAGGGGAGAGGCCTTTTCAGTGCTCAGAATGTGGGGAAGGCTTCACTACAAGTTCAAACCTAAACAGACACCAAAGAATCCATGTAGGGGAAAAAACCTTTTCATTGTTCAGAAAGTGGAAAGAGCTTCAAGCCTAAACAGACACCACAGAACCTACGCAGGGGAGAAGCCTTTTGAACGCTTGGAATGTAGAAATAGCTAGAGCAACAATAGAAACCTCAAAGCACACCAAAAAATTCACAAAGGAAACCCCAAGAGAGTCCAAAATGTGAGAAATGCTTCAGGTACACTATGATTTTCAAACTCTATCAATAGATTTACATGGGGACAGGTCACAGTTCACACCTGAAGTTGCATTAAGGAGCAACAGAGAAGCCATAGAAATCCTTAGAAGAATACAGAATGAGTTTTGCTTATAGCCTAACTTTTAGGTAAAGGTAAAGGTATTCCCCGTTGACAAGGTTGTCAAGTCGTGTCCGACCATTTTGGGCAGTGCTCATCTCCGTTCCTAAGCCAAAGAGCCAGCGTTGTCAGAGACCGCTCTGTGATCCTGTGGCCAGCATGATTGCAAAGAACAGTGTTTACCTTTCCACCAAAGTGGTACCTGTTTATCTACTTGTATTTGCATGCTTTTGAACTGCTAGGATGGCAGAAGCTGCCACTAGTGACAGGAGCTTACCCCATCATGCAGCACTTGGGCCTCAAACTGCCAACTTGCTGATCTTGCCATCAAGAAAGTCAGTGTCTTGACCATTTGAGCCACTGCATTCCTTGTTAGTAACTTCTAATAGACATTTAAAAAAAATAAGAACAGAGACTAGGAAGGAAAGGAGATGTGTGACTGTGATCCAGAGTTGGAGACCATCTGCTTTGCTGTGCTCTGATCTTCCCTGCAAAGGGGAATATTAAGGCAACGACACAAAGCCAGTCCCTTCTATCACTCTTTCATTCAAATTTTCTATCCTTCTTCCAGCAAGTGAAAGCTTCCCAGTTCTGTCATGGCCATTCTTTGCTATTTTATTGGTTTGTGTGTATAGCCATTGAATGATTTTTAATCACTTGAACTTCACAGGTTTTTGAAATTGTTTTTGAATATATTTTTAATTGATGTTTTTGTACAGTTCTTAATCGGAATTAGTTTTTCAATAAGATGTAAAGGTCCTCAAGTCCCATTACTGGGAATCAAGTGAGATGTCCATGAATAAAATAAATATATTTGGATAATTGGTTTTAAAATTGAGTTGTTTCATTTTTATCTTTGTGTTAACGAGAGACCTCTATCAAAAAATCTGAGAAATTAAAGCCAGGTTCAAACCAAGGGCAGGGCTGCTCTAAGGAGAAAAAAAGAACATAATACAGGAACAAGAAGAAATGAAAAGACATTGGAGGCAGTACATGGAAGAGTTATACAAAAGAGATGAGGGAATGAATGATATTTGGAATGAGGAGCCTTATGAAGACGAACCCCAAATTCTAAGAAGTGAAGTAGAATCAGTAATAAAGGAAATGGGAAAAAATAAATCATCAGGAACACATGATATCCCAATTGAACTGATACAATGCCTACAGGCAGATGCAACTTTAGTGCTAACTGAAATATACCAACAAATATAGAAAACAAAGTGGTCGCCAACAGACTGGAAACACTCGATATACATACCAGTCCACAAGAAAGGAGATGCAAAAGACTACGGCAACTATAGGACAATCAGCCCTGGTGGCGCAGTGGTTCAATGCCTGTACTGCAGCCACTCACTCATAGACCACAAGGTTGCGAGTTCAATACCAGCCAGGGCTGAGGCTTGACTCAGGCCTGCATCCTTCCGAGGTCCCTAAAATGAGTACCCAGCTGTTGGGGGGCAATCAGCTCACAGTTGTAAACCGCTTAGACATCCCATAGCGCGATATGAAGCAGTATATAAATGAAGCTGCTTTGCTTTGCTTTGACAGTAGCTCTAATCGCACATGCAAGCAAAATAATGTTCAAAATCCTGAAGCGTAGACTCCAACCATACATGGAGAGAGAAATTCCAGGGTTGCAAGCAGGATTCAGAAAAGGAAGGGGCACTAGGGACCACATTGCAAACATACAATGGCTAATGGAGTGCACCAAAGAATTCCAAAAAAGAATCAGCATGTGTTTCATAGACTACAGCAAAGGATTTGATTGTATAGATCATGAAAAATTATGGAATGCATTCAAAGACATGGAGGTGCCACTACATCTGATAGTCCTGATGAGGAATCTGTACCAAGGAAAAGAGGCCACCATCAGAACACAATTTGGAGAAACAGAGTGGTTCCTGAAAGGTAAAGGGGTCAGGCAAGGCTGCATCCTATCACCCTACTTGTTTAACTTGTATGCTGAAAACATAAGAAAAGCAGAATTAGAATCAGAAAAAGGAGGAGTTAAGATAGGAGGAAGAAACATTAACAACCTAAGATATGCAGACGACACCATAATATTAGCAGAAGTAGTTCAGGAATTGGAAGAGTTAATAAGAAAGGTCAACATGAAAGTGCAAAGGCAGTTCTGATACTGAACACAAAGAAAACAAAAATAATGAGCACAGAAGAAATACACAAATTCAATTTAAACAACAAGGAAATTGAAATTGTTAAAGATTTTCCATATCTAGGATCAAAAATTGACCAGAATGGATACTGCAGTCAAGAAATAAGACTAGGAATGTGAAGGGCAGCTTTGAAAGAACTGGAAAAGGCACTGAAGAGCAAAGACATATAATAGTGCATTAAAGTCAGACTCTTTCTGGCCACTGTATTCCCAATTGCCATGTATGGATCGAGAGCTGGACAGTGAAGGAAGCAGACAGAAAGAAAACCAACTCAATGGAAATGTGGTGCTGGAGAAGCGTACTTAGGATACTGTGGACAGCCAAGAAGACAAACAAATGGGTTCTTGAACAGATCAGACCAGAGCTCTCCTTGGAAGGAAAGATGATCAAGTTGAGACTGCTGTACCTTGGCCACAGAAAAAAGGCAGAGATCACTAGAAAAAACAATAATGTTAGGAGAGGCAGAGGGGAGAAGAAAGAGAGGAAGACCACAAACTAGATGGATAGACTCAATCAGGGGGGTTATGGGGAAGGGCTTGCAGGATATGGGCAAGGAAGTGGAAGACCGGGATTCTTGGAGATGTCTCGGAATCGACTCGAGGGCACCTAACAACAACAACAAATCCCCAAGACCTTGGAATAGTAGACAGAGACTAGCTGACCAGAAAGCAAGAGCAACCATCATCCTTTGCCGTAAACAACACAGCTACAGCATTGGAGTCCTGGCAGAGCTTGAGAGATGTTTACCAGTGGGACTCGTGTGTGTTCAAGATGATTTTAACAAGGACACTTTATAACACCAAGCTCTGAGATAGTGAAGATATTAAAATTCATCTGGACAAATTCAGGGCTCTGTTTAATGAACTGCAGAACAGAGGCATGAATTTCCCAGCAGCACAAAAAGTTTATATTGTGCTTGGAAGCCTGAGTGAGAGCTCAGAGTCAGACTTTTTATTTCTCAGCCTGCAGAGTTTGCCTGAAGCAGAACTGATCTTGAATCCAGTCTCTGCCTCTGGAGGAACAAGAGCGGAGGAGTTTTGAGGCTGGAAATGGTGGTCAGCAGAGTGCCAGGAGAGATAAGGAGCAACACCTGTCTGTCTTCAGCATCTCAGAAGCAAGGCGAGGCCATGTGCAGCCTGGTGAAGCATTGCTACTCATGTGGAAGGGAGGGGCATTTAAAGAAGATTTGTCCTTCTCAGTTTGGCCACAAGAGGGAGCAGAGACAGCAGCAGAAGCCTGAAACCAAGTAGGCAAAGGGCACTCATGCTTGGCTCCCATGACTATTAAGCCATATGGAGAGGGGAGTTCGATGGGCTTCCTGTGGTAGTCTACCCTCTTTTAATCAGCTCAGTTGTCCACATTGCTACCCAGGAGTTGTGGACTTGCCTGTCCTGCATTTTTCCTGACAGGATGTTCTTCAGAGGTGTATGCGGAGTCTGAACTATGACCTGTGATGAACTCCCATTGAGTTAAAGCCCACACTAGATCAAGGCAATTCTTTTTGCACGGACTGAACTTGACTTCAGTTGGGGAAAGGTTCCTAGAGTCATAAGCTATTGCTCTTTGAACCCGATTCTGGTGCTGAGAAGGAATTGCTCCTATGCTGTTGTCTGAGGTATCCCATTGAATGTAAAAGGGCTTGCTCATGAGCCAAATCCCATTTTAAAGTGGCAAATGCCTGCTGTTGTTCTGGTTCCCACTCCCAAGGGGCCCCCTATTTTAGCAGTGCATAGAAGGGCTTGGCCTTGACAGCAAAAGACTCAATGAACTCCCAGGAGAAATTGTATGCCCCTAGCAGGGCTCTCAATGAGGCTACATCTGTGGGAGCCAGGAGTTTTCCAATCATCTCCACTCTCTGGGAATCGGGAGTTTTACAGCCAGTCTAGGCACAACCCTAAGTATTTGACTTGTGTCTGTGCTAATTGAGACTTGCCTTTATTTGCCTTGAATCCTGTGTCTCTGATCAGGCCAAGAACTGAGTCATTTGGGGAAGGGAGACAGTGTTCTGGAAGACAAAAGGACTGGAATAAACAGTCAAACTGTCATAGAGGGAACAAGGCAAACAGTGCAAGGACTCAACAGTGGGAGGCAAAAAAAGGTGCACAGGCAGCAAGTAAAGGGGACATATGGTCTTAGGTGTCTCTACACTAATGCATAGAGCATGGGAAACAAGCAAGACGAACTTGAACTCTTAGCACAACAAAACAAATATGATATAATAGGCATCACTGAAACCTGGTGGGATGAGTCTCATGATTGGAATGTAGAAATACAGGGGTATAACCTTTTCAAGAGAAACAGGCCAAACAGGAAAGGAGGAGGAATAGCATTATATGTCAGGGATATTTACAGCAGTGAAGAAATCCAGGACATCAATCCTGGAAGCCAGGTGGAGAGCATCTGGATAAAAATTAAAGGGGAGGGAAACAACAGGGATGTTATTGTGGGAGTCTACTACAGACCTCCAACTCAGGCAGAGGAATTGGATGATGCCTTTCTAGAACAGATGACCACACACTCGGGAGAAATATAGTACTGATGGGTAACTTCAACTATCCTGATATTTGCTGGAATTCAAACTCAGCAAAATCCTCAAGGTCTAGCAAATTCCTCACTTGCCTTGAAGACAATTTCATTGTCCAAAAGGTGGAAGAGACAACAAGGGAGTCAGCTATTTTGGATCTGATCCTAACTAACAGGGAAGACCTAGTTAATGGGGTGCATGTAGTTGGATTCTTAGGCAGGAGTGATCATATCCTCCTGGAGTTTATTATACAGTGGAAAGGAGAAGCTAGGCATAGTCAGACACGCATTCTAGAATTCAGGAAAGCTGATTTTAGTATACTTAGAGAAATACTAGGGGTGATCCCGTGTTCAGGAATACTAAAAGAGAAGGAAGTTCAAGATAGATGGGAGTTTCTCAAAAGGGAGATACTGAAGGCACAATTTCAAACAGTTCCAATGAGGAAGAAAAATGGGAGGTGCCTCAAGAAACCAGGATGGATGACTAAGGAACGTTCAACTGAACTAAGTTTTAAACGGAGTATGTATAAGAAATGGAAAAATGGGGAAATCACCAAAGAGGAATTCAAACAAATAGCTAGCACGTGTAGGGGTAAAGTCAAAAAAGCTAAAGTGCAGAATGAACTCAGTCTTGCTAGAGAGGTTAAGAACAATAAAAAGGGCTTTTTTGGGCATGTCGGCAGCAAAAGGAAGAAGAAGGAAATGGTGGGACCACTATATGGGGAAGATGGCAAAAAGTTAACAGGGGACAGAGAAAAGGCAGAATTACTCAACACCTTCTTTGCTTCAGTCTTCTCAGAAAAGGCAAAGGGTGCTCAACCTGAGGATAATAGAGCAGAGGACAGAATAGGAGAATTTCAGCATAGAATAAGTAAAGAGATAGTACAGGAATACACGGTTAATCTAAATGAATATAAGTCTCCAGGACCAGATGAATTACATCCAAGGGTACTAAAAGAACTGCGAAATGTAATATCAGAACCATTGGCAATAATCTTACAGAACTCCTGGAAAACAGGAGAAGTCCCAGCAGACTGGAGGAGGGCAAATGTTGTCCCCATCTTCAAAAAGGGAAAAAAAGAGGATCCCAACAATTATCGTCCAGTTAGTCTGACATCAATAACGGGAAAGATTCTGAAGCAGATCATTAAACAGAGAATCTGTGAACACCTGGAAGGTAATTTTATAATCACAAAAAATCAACATGGGTTTCAGAGAAACAAGTCATGCCAGACAAATCTGATCTATTTTTTTGATAAAATTACCAGCTTGGTAGATGAAGGGAATGCTGTAGATAGAGTATATCTTGATTTCAGTAAGGCCTTTGACAAGGTTCCCCATGACATTCTTGCAAACAAGCTGGTAAAATGTGGGCTAGACAAAGTAACTGTTACATGGATTTGGAATTGGTTGACTGGCCGAACCCAAAGGGTGCTCAACAATGGCTCCTTTTCAACCTGGAAAGAAGTGACCAGTGGAGTGCCACAGGGCTCTGTCTTGGGCCCAGTGCTATTCAATATCTTTATTAATGACTTGGATGACGGTATTGGGGGCATAGTTATAAAATTTGCAGATGACACCAAATTAGGAGGAGTAGCTAATATCCCAGAGGACAGGATCAAAATTCAAAATGACTTGAACAGACTAGAAAGCTGGGCCAAAGCTAACAAAATGAAATTCAACATGGAGAAATGTAAGGTACTGCACTTAGGGCGGAAAAATGAAAAGCACAGTTATACGATGGGGGACACCTGGCTGAATGAGACTATGTGTGAAAGGGATCTCGGAGTCCAGGTGGACCACAAGTTGAACATGAGTCAACAGTGTGATGCAGCAGCTAAAAAGGCCAATGCAATTTTAGGCTGCATCAATAGAAGTATAGTGTCTAGATCAAGAGAAGTAATAATGCCACTCTATTCTGCTTTGGTCAGGCCTCACCTGGAATAATACTGTTTCCAGTTCTGGGCACCACAATTCAAAAAGGATGTGGAGAAACTGGAGCGTGTCCAAGGGAGGGCAACTAAAATGGTGAAGGGTCTGGAAACCAAGCCCTATGAGGAACGACTTAGGGAGCTGGGGATGTTTATCCTGGAGAAGAGAAGATTAAGAGCCTTGTTTAAATGTTTGAAGGGATATCATATTGAGGAGGGAACAAGCTTGTTTTCTGCTGCTCCAGAGACTAGGACCCGGAACAATGGGTGCAAGCTCCAGGAAAAGAGATTCCACTTCAACATTAGGAGGAACTTCCTGACAGTATGGGCTGTTCGACAGTGGAACGCACTCCTTTGGAGTGTGGTAGACTCTCCTTAGAGGTCTTTAAACAGAGGCTGGATGGCCATCTGTCAGGGATGCTTTGATTGGGAATCCCTGCATGGCAGGGGGTGGACTGGATAGCCCTTTTGGCCTCTTCCAACTCTATAATTCTTTGATTCTATGACTTCTCTGATGACACCCATCACTTATTCTTCTGAATCTGAATGGATCAATATGTAATCCACATATGATAAAACATGTGGGTGTGATGTGGGTCGCAGCTCAGTCCAGATCTTTACCATGTGTGATGGCATATACTTGGACTGGAGTGAAAACCTAGCGGCGTACTGGTGAAACAGAGTTGGCTACCCCGATATTTCAAAGCGAATTTGTACCAGCAGCTCTTGTATAGGCATATAGAATGAAATGCATTAGTGAGATCTATAGAAACATAGTATTGGAAGAGACCACAAGGGCGATCCAGTCCAACCCCCCCTGCCATGCAGGAACTTCCATTCAATGCTATAATATTTGGCTCCAGCTGCAATTGCAGACAAAATTTCATTATATTTGGCTACCATGAGGGCTACTGCTGGGGCAACTGTAAATCCACTGTCATCTTCCATCTGCTTTGAGGACGGGCCATAGGGGTGCATTGTTGATATTCGGATGTGGTATTCAGAATATAGCAGATTATAGTGAACAGCTTCCACCATCAGCCTTTCCATGCTAAAAGCATGCAGACATTTCTTGTAGTTCTAAAGTAGAGCTTTATTGCTCCATAAAGTAAGATAAGAAAAGAAAAATGTCCAATCCACCATAGGATCACATCTTGCTGATGTTGTAGAAAAGAAAAGTTACAGATCCATGTTTCCAGATTGAGAAGTTACATTGTAAAAGCAGTATAAGCATACTCAAAAACTAAAAACCAAAAACTAACTCCATAGTTAACCACTGCTGAACACACACGCACACACAGTGCTTGTAACAAAACTGAACAAAGGAACCTTTGGCCCTTCCCATACTCCACATTCTGGGTGTTAACCTTATGCTGATTGGATAATGCCTGTATGATGTGTTTTAACCCAGCCTTTTGCTGTTCATCATCCCCCATGTGACTACTTTCCCATGAGCTCACCTTGTTGATGTACTGGCTATCTTTTCCCCAGCTAAAACTGTACTTCTCGTGACTTCTTGGCCACCTGTTGTCGAGTTCTCTTTGTTTTCAGTAGATGTTGTTCCCATGAGGAAATTTCCACACACACATCTCTACATTTCTCCTTTGACTGCATAACCCATCCATATTTCAACATGCATTGTAGATGGACTGCATTAGGGTGACTACATCCTACTTTAACAACCCCTCTATGGTCTTAGCAATCCCTTCTTCCGTTACTTTAGGATACCTGTACTGTTTTGGGGGAGGTGGATCTTTCCTTCAGTTAAGACACATGCGTCCTTGACCGTGCCACACTATCTCTCGTTCTTGATCCAGACCTCCAGGAAGTCAGACATCCATGGATCTGTGGTCAGAGGGAAGAGAGGTGTTGGGGCTTTTAGGGAAGCACTTCCAGAGACTAGGACCCGGAACAATAGGTGCAAGCTCCAGGAAAAGAGATTCCACCTCAACATTAGGAGGAACCTCCTGACAGTAAGGGCTGTTCGACAGTGGAACACACTCCTTTGGAGTGTGGTGGACTCTCCTTCCTTGGAGGTCTTTGAACCAGGGGTAGGCAACCTTTCCCCTTTAAGGGCCGAGGGACTTCAGCTCCCAGAATCCCAGGAGCTATTGGCCAACATGGGACTATTGGCCAACATGGCTGAGGCTTCTGAGAGCTGAAGGCCCTTCAAGGGGAAAGGTTGCCTACCCCTGCTTTAAACAGAGGCTGAATGGCCATCTGCCAGAGATGCTTTGATTGGGAGTCCCTGCATGGCATTCCTCTGGATTGCCAGAGGAAGCTATTTGCTAGATCTATTGTCAGCCTGTACCACCTTAAAAATTTAATGCCCATAATGCTGTCATCTTCCTTCTGAATCTTTCTGAATGAGATTGAGGATAGTATCAACTTGCAGTGGAATTTTCTTCCAAATGGGTGCTTGCTGTCGGCCCTTCCCATATGCCACCAGTGCCATGCTCTCGGATGTTTTCTGTCCTATGCTAGCTAGGTCAGGATGTAGGGTGTTCACTGTGGCTCCTGAATCTACTAACAATTTATCTGGTTTTTGTCTGGGTGTATGTCTGATCTGCGCTCCCACCATGGTTGTTCCCAGAAGTCAGGGGTCAGGGTTGCCACTACCTGTTGGCATTGGGGTATTTTTCTGGGAGCTGTAGCTGAGACCAAACTTAGAGTAGCTTGGCTTAAATTCTCCTCTTTTGCGACTAGCGCCAGAGGGGTCACATTAGGGCTATCAGGACCACTATCTATCTAGATAGAGTCTGGCAGTGCAGGAGGGATTTCTGCCTGGGGGAATCCAACATCCTGCCCATGTCCTCGGCCACTTTTGGTGTGGTTGCCCAGAGCGGTGTGACTTAGGCGACTGAGGGGATCCCGGCGGCCCTAACCCTGTCCCAGCGCCCTTGGTGGCATTGCTCCCTCCTTGATCCTATCCTCATAGACATGGCATAGGGCTTCTAACAGCTCAGACGTGGGTTTACCATCTAGCTGTGACACCTCAACATCTAGCTCCCTCAACTTTGACCTAGGAGCTCTCCAGTTTTCTGAGTACACAGAGGCTTTGGGATCAAATCCTCCCAAGGTCTCTCCCGAGTCCTGTTTTGGGGTTGGAGCGGAGCAGAAGCCATTTTTGAAGGAGCTGAAGAATCCTACGCCCTTTTTGCCTTCTTTTTTATCTTGCCCTTCCTGAAGGGGTTTGGAGTGGGGGCCATGTTTCTGTATGTTACTGAGTGTACCAGGTCTTCATCTTTCTCCCCTTTCTTACTCCCAGACTTGGAGGCTTTGCCTGAAGTGGCAACTGCTACCCCTCATTTTGTTGCCTTTGACTAAAAAACCTGGGATGCAGAATGGATAAACTCCATAAAAGCACTCCACTCGAGGGTATGGAGGAAGAGGTGTATTATCCCCAAGTATGTCTTTGTGGACTTATGCTATACTTCCCTGCTATACTTCCCTGATGAAGTTGGTGTCGTTTAGGTTCAGTTCTTCCCTTTCATTTTTGGGAACATGTCCGGACAGAATGCCTAGCACCTTTTTCTGGGTTTCCACATAACTGTCTGGGCTTTCATCCGGTTTTTGCTGTTCATTTTGGAACATAGCTCACAAATTGTCCCGGGCCAGAGGATTTCTGCCAGTTTTCAACCAATCATACAGGCCAAGAAGCTGTAGTCCATAGTTCAACACTGTAGATTCAAAGACACCCAAGTATGCTATATCTAGACACAATCTGGCCACTTGGGTCAGGTCGTATTCACTCACATTGGAGAAGGCATCCAATGACTGTGGTCATCCACTTAATCCCTGTCTCTGAATTCAGGGGACCCAGCTGATCTGCCGCTGCTTTATATTAATAATAATAATAATAATAATAATAATAAGTTTTATTTCTAACCCGCCCCTCTGCATCGCAATCGGGGCGGCTTACAACAGTTAAAATAGTACAATAAAAACAATCCAATGTCCCAATCCCTCCTCCCACATCCCTCCCACACCCCTTAAAACAGAATTAAACTTAAGAATATATTAAAACACACTATATAACAATAAAAACAAACAAATTCAACAACAACAAAACAGCAAAAGCTTTGAGGGGAGGAGAAATCAGTAGTCATCCTCTGAGGAGGGTTATTCCGGGAAGGCCTGCCGGAAGAGATCCGTCTTAACTGCTTTCTTAAAAGTAGTAACTGTTGTAATAAGACGGATCTCATCCGACAGGCCATTCCATAATTTAGGGGCGATAGTGGAAAATTTTATTTATATCTCACCCCTCTGAGCGCAATCTGGGTGGCTAACAACAATAAAATACATCATATAAAATCCTGAGCCAGACCCACCCACCCCCCCTTAAAAAAGTATTAAACTAAATGCAATTAAAACATTTAAATACATAAAAATTAAATAAACTCAAATTAACTAAACAAGAATGGAAACAACAGAACAACAGACAGTGGCAGCGGTAATAGCTTTGGCTTCGGTCAGGGTCCAGTGGGCAGTTTTTGTGACCCTCTTGACTACTATAAGAGCAGGTCCAGGGAGACCATTCTGGGTCATAGAATCATAAGAGTAGGAAGAGAACACAAGGGCCATCCTGTCCAATCCCCTGCTATGCACTCGTTGTTCTATTATTTCCCAGGTCCTCACTGGTTGGACTGGGGCAGCCTTTCAGTTGTTGACACCTGTGCAGCAGTGGCCACTTCCTCCGCTCCATTCCACTGAGACCTGAGTGGTGTGGTGTGCTGCATGTCTTCAGGTATAGGCTCATGAAGAACCATAGCCTTAGACATAGAGGCTAGGAGTTTTGCACGTACCATCGCTACAATAGCACCCTGGGTGGCCAACATGCTCTTTAATTGTTTAATCTGGTGCTCGCACACTGTGTGATTGGCCTGCACTGTCTCATCTGAGCTTTTGAAAAATAAGAAATTGGCAGCATGCTGAGCTTGCTGTAACTTCTTCTTTAGCTCATCTATGGGGGGATGCAGACCGGCCTAAAGGGCTGGCCTGGGGGTGGAGTTGGGGTGGGGCGACCACATGCTGGCGGCCTCAACTCCACCCTGACGCTGTGCGCCTGGTGCGTGACATCAGGCTGCCCTCTTGGCACAGCGTGCGGACACGCTGTGCCAAAGGGGTGCAAAAGAGCCATGGCAGAGGCTCTAAGGGCGGCCTTTTCCACTCCCAAAAGAAGTGGCATTTGCCTGCTCTTTTGGGGCAGCAAAAAGGAGGAGAGGGGCCACAGCGTGTGGTTGCCATGGCCCCACTTCGCCGCTCCCAGGGGCAACCCAGGCCGTGTGCATTGGCCCCATCTCTTCTTCTGAGAGGCAATTTTTCTTTCTGCCCTCTGGATGGCCTCATATGTATTACAACCCAACAAAGCATTTTCTGTTGCCTTGTCACTGACCTGCGTGACCATTTTGCCTGTCTGTCTCTGCAGGATTTCAGTGTCCTGCCCCAGCCCTGGTACTTGTGGGTCGCCTTTTGGGCAAGCATCCAAACTCCCCATGAAGCCCACCTATCTTTCTCAACTTGAGGCACCCCTCTCAAACCTCTCCTGGCTGTCTTAACATTATAGGCCTCGAGCAGGGTTGCAAATAGATTTTCCGTTAGGAAACCTGTCTCTTTCCATGGATTAGGTCCATTTCTCTAAATGATCTCAGGGGTCCTCCTTGTCAAAGGATGTGGTTTGAGGACACTGAGTTCACAAACTCGTTTGCTGCCTTTGCCATGTTTTGTGGGGTGTCCTATCCCTGCTGGAGTCCTAGCAATGTTCTGGATTCATAGAGGACTGGTCGGAGCCCTTACCAACCTTTTTGCTAAGGAGTCCCGTTGCTACCCACTAGTCTCCCTGGAGTGATCTCAATGGTGCTTTTTCTAGTCAGCGTTGGACTGTTACCCCTAGCTAGACCTCTGCCACTGTTTTCAGTGACCCCTCACATGAGGTTCCAAGTTTGTACTAGGTTGTCTTCCTCCCACCTCCAAGTCGCTTTTTTGGAGTGATCTCAACAACTCAGCTTCTATTTGGGAGATCAGACAGCATGTTCCCTAGTTTATTTTAGGGACTTATACTGGAGGAGGCAGATCCTTTCCTCAGCCTTGGATTTATCGCCCTACAATTCAAACCTGACACTAGGATACTAGTCCTGTTTTCTCTCAATTTGGAACCCTATCCTAACAACACATGGATATGGGGGAACCTACCAACTTTCTCCCAGCCCACAGACAGAGAAAATAAAAATAGTCTAGAATCTACTTGTACACCAATTCCAAAGGTGCTTTGAGCTCACCACTGGATTAATGCCAGTGTGTAAGATATCCAAGCAAAGAGGTGAAAAGGGGAAGCCGACTCTTTGATAGTCCCAGCCCTTGTGGCTCACTCTCATAAGAACAACACACACTTCCTGTGAATTAAAAATCTGCGGTCTGCAAAATTTTATTGTCTCTTTACCCTCTACGTCCAGGATCTAAACAGTCCAATTGCGTGGTCAGCCTGTCTAGATCTCCACCAATTTGTAACCAGGGGGTCTATGGAATTATTAATATTTTAGCTCAGTATAGGGCTGGGATACAAGCAGCTCAAGGGACCTATCCCAGTTGTCTACTGAGGTGCTGAGACAAAGAACTGCAGAGGCAGAATTCCTCTAATACTGTATTTTATGAAGGGGGAAAACACACACACACACAATGCACATGCACAAGAACTAAGAAATAAAGGTGTTACTCTGCCAGACTGGCTAAAATATACAAGGGAGTTTCAGAAAAATGTTGGAAATGCCAGTCTGGCAAAGGAGATCTGTACCACTTATGGTGGCATTGCAAAAAAGCCCAGAAGTACTGGAAAAACATTCATAGGGTGGTGGAAAAGGTTTTGGGTCTTAATATGAATACGGAGCCTGAAATGTATTTATTAAAAATTGTGATGGACAAGAACGAGGAAAAACAACATGGGAAGCTGCTATTTTATATGATTATAAACGCGGGAATGGTGTATGCCAAAAACTGGAAGGGTGAATTGATACCATGCACAAAAGACTGGTTAAGTAAACTTATGGAATTAATACAAATGGATAATTTGTCAATAAAGCTAAGGGATCAGGATTGGGAGAAGAATGTAAAGATATGGCAGCCGCTGCTAAATTATATAAGTGGCAAGTCTAGTTGAAGATGCCATAGTAAAGTGAGATGAGACAAATATATATAAAGGAAAAAGATGTAAATATAATTGTGTAGCTTAATTTTGAGAGATTCTGTTGATTGTTAATTTTGGATACGTTTAGTCTATAACTTCATAAGGCAGGTTCGAATTTAACAAGTGGTTTGAGAACACGACAAAGGACTCAGGAACTTTTTGTTGAATTGTTTTTTATTTTTTCATTATATTTCCTCTTCTTTTCTTGTTCTGTTTTTTTTTGTTTTGTTTTGTTATTTTTTTAGGTTTTCTTGGATCATGATACATTGAGAGTTAATGTTGTAGTATATGTGCTTCTTTCTTACTCATGTAATTTTATGTGTACTTTTTTAATCAATAAAATGTATCTAAAAAAAAAAGAAATAAAAGTGTTAGGATGGAATAGATAATTAGGCTCCACTAATGGTGATATTTACCAGCAGCGAGGTTGGTCCTTGAATGTGGATGATAGCTGTGATGTGGGATTTGTCTGTTCTGAGCGCTGGGAGGAAAGCAGTGAGCTGGATTTAGTAGAGTTCAAATGGACAGCGTGTCTGTCTGTGAACCAAACTATTCTGAGAGCACTGGGAATTTGGGGCTTTTATAGGAGAATCCCCCTCTGGGCAAAGGACAGAGGGGTCCCATGGTCCAATTGCATGAGGTAATCACTTGAGGAGAAGGCTTCCAAGATGAGAATTGGGGTGTAAATGAGCAAACTCCAGATTTTGTTAATCCACAGGAGTGTGACACGGGGACAAACATAACACCTGGAAATTGGTGTACATTTCTAGATTGGATGAGTGTGTATGAGTGAATCATCTCTTGCAACTCCTAACTGCCCCCGTGACCTTGCATTTAGGGGCTTATGGTGGGTCCGTTCACAGTCATGAAGGGGTGAACCTCACTATACTGCTGATATTAAAATGGAAGACATGCGACCAATCATAACACAGGTAGTGGGACCTCTGGCTGTTATAAAGTTAGAAAAACATACCATGAAAGGACCTACAGTCATTTTAATTCTGTATAACCCCCATATCCCCGTGGGAGACTTTCCTGGACATACTGAGGAAACATGAAACCATGGATTAGAGTGCACCTTACTGAAATGAATGACTTCTGGCAGATTGACCAAAGAGGTGTGCTGGAGGAGCTAGATTCCTAGAGAGAACACCTCTCCAGATATTTCTAGGTCTTCCAGCACAAATCTGTGGACAACCTGTACAGGAAGCATGCTGTGGACTCACGCTGGAGGACTTAGAAATAAATAAATAAATAAATTAATAATAATAATAATAATAATTTATTTATTTATTTATATCCCGTCCCTCTGCAGAGCAATCGGGGCGGCTTACATTAAAATTTCCATACATATATATTAATACAATTTAAACAGAACATAGAAATCCCAAATCCCACCCGTCCTTTAAGAAGTAAGGGCTCTTCTTATTTTAGGCCCGATGGTGCTGGGACTAGTGTCTCTCCCCCAGATGACATTGGATAGAATGGAGGGAGGGCTCTTCTTCTTATTCCAGGCCGGATGGTACTGGGCCTAGTGTCTCTCTCCCAGATGACATTGGATAGAATGGAGGGAGATACCATTAGATTTCTGTCATCAGATGCTCCTTGATATTTAGGTCAGGCCTCAGGAGAAGGATGTAGCAGTTGGGGGGAAAGATGCAGTCCAGGAGGTCAGCAAAAGAGGCCAGGATGGAGAAGGTCTGCATGGCCACCATGTACTTGCCCTTGGTGCTGAGGTAAGTGGGCACAAAGGAGACCCAGACGCTGCAGAAGACCAGCATGCTGAAGGTGATCAGCTTGGCTTCATTAAAGGCCTCAGGGAGCTTCCTAGCCAGGAAAGCCACCGTGAAGCAGATGGCAGGCAAGAAGCCCAGGTAGCTAAGGGAAAGATAGAACATGGCCACCGAGCCATGTGTGAAAATCAACCCACTTTTGTGTGTTTTCCCCAACTTTTAAATCCCATTTCTGCCCGGATTTCCCATGTGATAAAGTGGAATGTCTGTTTACCACCAAGATCTGCTGCACTCCACCAGAAACTTGGGTCAAGTTGGAAGACACTCTTGATAGCTTGCTAACAGACTACCCAAATCGCCTTGTCTTAATTTGCAGTGATTTCAATGCCAGAATGGGTAACGACTACTCATTGGGAAAAAGTATTAGGGTTTGATTTAGGGGAAGCCTTAATTGTGCCTCAATCCTCACAAGATAAGATAATAAGAACAGTCAAGCTCTTCTTTCCCTGATATGTAAATTTAATCTTGTCTGCCTTAATGGTACCTTTCTAGACCATTCAAAAGGGTACTTTACATTCTTAACTGAGAGAGGGGCCAGCGTGGTCGATTATATCACTTTCCAATATTCCTTATGTGCAGCTATTGGAAATCAATGATAGAGCTGGAAGCAATTACTTTCCCCTCAGACTGAGCCTGAACTTCAAGAGATGCATTCTGGAGCCTTGACAGATCTTGACACTTGGAAGGTGAAAAACTCCTTAAATGGTCTCTCACAATTGATGCCAACATCAGATAGATGCTAGGAACTGAAAAGCTACAAAGGTACGACAACTTGCTCTGGTGGGGCATCATAATATTAGAGAGATCTATCAGGAAATAATCGATGCACTTAGACCTTATGTGATCACTACCACTTCAGGGAAAACCTCTGTTCCCTCAGTCTTGGTTTGACAGAGAGTATAAGGCAAAAAAAAAAAAAAAAAGGGGGGGGGGAGGGAGTTGAAAGTACTTACAAGGCAGGTAAAACATATAAGAACTGTAGATGCCATCACCCATTTAAAACAACAAAGAGGAGAATATATGACCTTGCTCAGCAGACAATGGACCATTAAGCAGACACTAATCCTCCTTGCATATCCTGAGGCCTTAACTCAACAGAACAATACATCAAAGTACACCCCCAGGCATTTGGAAGAAAAGAAAAGAAAAAGGCATATTATGATACCATCTGGAGATCTTTGGTACTGGTGTTTATTGAAGGAGATGAGATCAGGTTTTGGAATTTGCTGCAGAGAGGGTTCTCCCACAGGTTCTTTGAGCTTGTTGCCCCAATTGTACCTGAGGTCTGGGTCACCCATTTTAGTCATATCTGTAACAGTAATTTCACCTAATAAATTTCCTGAATGGCCACCTGACCACACCTGATAAATTTCCTGAATGGCCACCTGACCACACCTGATAAATTTCCTGAATGGCATACCTTCCGACAATATAGTGTTGAAAGTATCTTTTAGTGGTTGAATCAAAATCTCTCCCAATCTCTCTCAAACTACCAGATTATTCCTTAACAGTATTTCTTTGTTCTTCCCGTACAATTATAGTATATATTGTCTATATTTCTTATCTATAATATAAGTCAGAATATAAGTCATACCTATACCACAATAAGCCACATTTCCTTCTTCTTCCAACCTTGTCTTGTAGTTCCTCTTCTTTCTCTGAGTCACTGCCTGTCATGGCCAGCCATGAGGAGGACTCGGAGGATGAGGAGGAGGATGGGTCTCCTCCAGAGAAGGAAGAGATACAGGCTCCACCTGGCTCTCATTCTGCTCTGCCTGAGCCAAGCCCTGTTCTCCCAGCCCCAGAGCAGCCAGGTCCTAGTGCTACTCCTAGGGAGGCTCAGCTGCCTAGTAGGGAGAATCAGGAAGATACAGCAGGGCCAGTACCTTCCTTTAGGCAGAGGAGAGCTGAGAGTGCTGGCGTTCGCAGGTCCATGAGGCTGGCTGAAAAGCAGCTGCTCAACAAGCCTCAGCTGGCACTGAGGTAGGATTTGGCTATTTAAACATCTGCAAAAGGCTTCCTCAGTGTCAAGATTTATTGTAGTTTCCTTGTGAGACTATGGTCGGTGTGGCTCCTTGTTTTCTGCTTCTTGCCTTGTGGAACCCTGTTGCCTTGACCTTGGACCGGACCGGACTTCTGTTGATTGCTGCCTGCCCTGACCTTAGACCGACTGACTTTGAATTCTGGACTCTGCTTTGTGTGTGCTTGAACTACAGGAAGGTTTGTAGCTGGCTCTGCTGTTTGTTGCTATCCTCACCATCCCTAGCAGCAGTAGTGAGAACTGAGGCTGGCTGTAGTCCAGGACACTGCCTGCCTCTGGATCTGTTCTTCTTGTTTCTTCTTCAGATTCTTCCGATCTTTCTCTAGTTTTTGTATTGTTTGCATTCTGTCTTTTTCTCTTTACTTTTTGATCTCGTTTCCATACTATCTAGTTTTTGTTCTCTTTCTTGTTTATCTTTTCTCCGTCTTTCTTTTCTTGCTTCATCTTCTTCTGCTTGATCTTTTAAAAGTTTTTTGGTAAAACTATCCAATTTTTCTTTAGAATTTGTTTTAAATCTTTTGTGTTTGTAGGTGAAAATCACACCTTCTAATCTGGCCCAGGTATAATTTATTATTTTATGTTGAGTTAGTAGTTGTGTAAATGATTTGTATTCTTGTCTCCTTTTTAAAATTGTCATCAGGATATCCTTAAAAATTCCTATCATTTTCCTATCTATCACAAATTTTTCTTTGTGGCTTTTCTGTAATATTTCTTCTCTTGTCCTAGTTTTAATTAGACTGATAACTATATCTCTAGGGAGTTGTCTTTCCCTAGCCAATTGGGAGTTTATTCTAAAGATCTTATCAACATCATTACTCAGTTATCCCAATATATTTTGCAAGTTGTGGAATCAACTCTTTATACAGATATTTGTGTGTTGACTCTGGCACTCCCCTGATCTTTACGCATTTCTCGCGATATCTCAATTCTTGTATTAAGGCAATGTTCTCTTCTAATCTTTGTCTGTCCAAAATAGTCTTTACATTTTCCTCCAAAGTTCCAGTCTTTGTTTTTAATTCTGCCACATCTTTCTTCAAAATTGTAATTTCTCTAGTAATTGACTAGTTTTTTCCCCAAATTTTTCGAGTCCTTTGTTGAGGTTTTCATAGGTTTCTTTTCTATTATCTTGTAGCTCTTGCCTAATTTCGGTTTTAAAGTTCCTCATTTCCTCTATAAAAATTTGTAATGAATCCATTTGTTTTGTTGTTGTATCTATTGACCCTCTTCTGTTCACTGTGTTTGTTTGTACTTTTGTTTGTTGTGTTTTATTGTAGTTGGCCATATTTCTTTTCTTGGTCTTATTTCCTTTGAGCTGTCTACTCAGCTCAGTATACTTCAAATGTTGAGCTGTTGTGTTATACAATTATTTAATATCCCTATATAGAGACACTATATGTTAATTATTTAACTATTAGATCTGTTCAATTCACACAACTTGTCATCCAAATCAGTAAGCAAAATTAGATCAAGTTCTCTTTATCTGAGTGAGAAGAGTCTCTTATATAAATCAGATAGCAATATCTGCCACTTAATTCTCAAATTTGTATACTAAATCCTAATCCAGATGTTCCCTTTTTCTGCTTGAACCATTTGTTATAGTTTCAATTTTTTTTGAAATCCCAATTAAGCTTCTCATATACTTATTTATTTATTGCTATTTGTTTAAGAGATACTATATTTCCTGAATTATTAATTAGTGTATTAATAAGATCTGTTTCCCGTAATATTCCTTAGCAAGACTATCTCGATAGTCTGGTAACCTCTATTAACTAATGTGGTTTGTATCTCTCTCTATCTCTTTATCAGTCTTTCTTAAAATGTGAAGCTTAATTCTTGTTTGCTTATTTTTTGTCAATAGTTATAATCACAAAATAATTTGCTATGTTTACAAATAAAGATGCTATCTACAATTGTTTATTTCTTTTCTAAGACCCATCCACCATCAAATCACAGTTTTAGCTTATAACAAATAGTGTTATCTTACAGTAATGAACTAATAACAGAATAGGAGAAAGGTGAGAGAGAGAATTTATAGGCTTTTCAAAATAAGGTCATTATAAATTATTAATTCAGCTGTCCATTCACATATAACTTGTTTACAGGGTATACTGGAAGCTATAGATGTAGTAACATACTACAGGTTGACCAGTTATGTATTACTAGATGCAGTCCAAGTCTTTTTAATTAGGGTGTTTCTCCTTCTTGTTGGCGTGTAGTTAAGTGCTTTCACTTGATGAATCTCAGTCTCTCTCTTATTTCACAACATACTTTCCAAGCCCTTCTTTTATAAGTTTTGAGTTTACAAGCCTTCCTTCTTTTGTCCACCAAAAAGGTATAGTAATAATAATAATAAATAGGTCTTTAAGCCCTGCTGCTTTAAGCTTTCCAGTTGCCCAGCTCTTTAGAAGTTCCAACAGAATAAATCAATTGCTTGGCAATCAGCTGTTAATTGGCAGCTTTGTTGTGTCTTTTCTATCTACAGTCTCGGTTGCTTGCTGTGAAACTAACGTGTTCTCATTCAAGTATTGTTATTATTAAGATAATGAGTTGAACCCTTCATCCAGAGAGGTGTCTCTTCTCTTTTCTTATCTTTCCCCCCCCTTGTTTAGCCTTGTTATTGTGATAATAAGCACAGTTCAAAAAAAGGAAATTTGTCTTGTTGCAGCCAAAGACAGACGTTAAAATGCAAGAAGTTTTACACACAGTCAATACACAAACGTTCCCATTTCACGCAGCTTGTATCTTCTCAAAAAAAAAAAAAAAGAGGGACAAAATAGAAAAAAGAAGGTCACATGGAGGCTACTGCCCTTTCCACTCCTGTTTCCAGGGCAACCTTCCAAGCCAGCCCTGCTCTGAGAGCCTTGGAAGCCTCCTTCAGGCCCCGGTTCCAGACTCCTTCTCCAGGGTCTGGGTTTGGCATTTGGGGCATTCCGCTGCCGCTAATGGGATGTCTATTACCAAGTCCATAGCCGGGTTGTGAAAGTCCGGTCTTTGTCATCTCCGTGGCTAAAAACGCCGAAAATGCCGTTTCTGGCTCTAGGTAAGGCGGGGGGGCCTGAAGCCGGAGCTCCGCTGCCGCGCGTCCAAATGCCTCGAGCTCGTGACCGGAAGTCATTGGCCAACATAACATTGATACCTAAAGAAGATAAGGATAACACCAAACTAGATAACTACAGGCCAATCTCCCTGCTCAATCTAGATTATAAAATCTTTGCATGTATACTGGCAGAACACCTAAAACCTGTCTTAACTAAACAAATCAAGGAAGATCAGACTGGCTTCTTACCCACCAGACAATTGAAAGACAATATAAGAGTCATGCTGAATCTAATTGAATACTTTGAAAAAAATAATCACAAAAAATTTGGGATGTTTTTTGTAGACGCTCAGAAAGCGTTCGATAACCTTAATTGGAATTATATGTTACAAACATTGGATAAATTAGGGGTAGGTGACAGATACTTGGGTTGGATACAAAACATATATAGAGAACAAGCAGCACAACTTATTATCAATGGAGAGAAGACTAAACAATTTGACATTCAAATTGTTTCCAGAGTGTCCAGAGGAGGGCAACTAAAATGGTGAAGGATCTGGAAACCATACCCTATGAGGAACGACTTAGGGAACTGGGTATGTTTAGCCTGGAGAAGAGACAGTTAAGAGGTGATATGATAGCCTGTTTAAATATTTGAAGGAGTGTCATATTGAGGAGGGAGCTAGCTTGTTTTCTGCTGCTCCAGAGAACAGGACCCGGAACAATGGAAGCAAGCTACAGGAAAAGAGATTCCACCTTAACATTAGGAGGAACTTCCTGACAGTAAGTACCAGCTAGAATTGATTTGTCTTATTTGAGATTCTGGCTCAGACTAAATAGACTTGCGGACCATTCCCTCAGCAAACTCTGTTGGTTGGAGGAACTTAGGGTTGGTGGATGGGCACAATTGTGCCAAGATGAGTTAAATGTATTGCTCTGTTGAGGCAAGGCCTCAGGGTGGGAGGATATGCAAGGAGGATTAGTGTCCATTTAATTAATGGTCCATTGTCTGCTGAGAATTAGCATGTCAGTTAGCATATAAATCTGTGTATTGCTCTGTTCAGGCAAGGCCTCAGGGTAGGAGGATATGCGAGGAGCATAAGTGTCCGTGTAATTAATGGTCCATTGTCTGCTGGGAATTGGCATGTCAATTAGCATGTAAATCTGTGTATTGCTCTGTTGAGGCAAGGCCTCAGGGTGGGAGGATATGTGAGGAGGATTAGTATCTGTTTAATTAATGGTCCATTGTCTGCTTGGAATTAGCATATCAATTAGCATGTAAATCTGTTTATTGCTCTGTTGAGGCAAGGCCTTAGGGTGGGAGAACATGCGAGGAGGATTAATGTCTCTTTAATTAATGGTCCATTGTCTGCTGGGAATTAGCATGTCAATTAGCATGTAAATCTGTTCCTCCTTGCATGTCCTGAGGCCTCAACAGAAAAATACACAGATTTACATGCTAATCCTCTCAACCAAGGGTCACACAGTATATACACCCCACAGACCTCCATGCCATCATTCTCTGAAGATGCCAGCCACAGATGCAGATGAAACGTCAGGAACACATTCTTTTAGAACACAGCCTCGCAGCCTGAAAAACCCACAAAAACCTAGTCAACGTTTCTGTTTGTGAATTCTTTGGTGTGCTTTGAGGTTCCTATTGTCGCTGTAGTGCTTTCCAAATTCTGAGCACTGGAAAGGCTTTCCCCCTGTGTGAATTGTTTGATGCCTGTTTAGGTGTGAACCCTCAGTGAAGCTTTTTACGCGTTCTGAGCACGGAAAAGGCCTCTTCCCTGTGTGGATTCTGTGGTGTTTGTTTAGGTACCCTTTCCGAGTGAAGCTCTTTCCACATTCTGAGCACCGAAAAGGCTTCTCTCCTGTGTGGATTCTGTAGTGTCTGTTGAGGTTTGAGATGTAAGTGAAGCTTTTTCCACACTCTGAGCACTGAAAAGGCTTCTCCCCTGTGTGGACTCTGTAGTGTTCTTTTAGGTTTGAGCTGTCCCTGAAGCTTTTCCCACACTCTGAGCACCGAAAAGGCCTCTCCCTTGTGTGGATTCTGTGGTGTTTGTTTAGGTACCCCTTCCGAGTGAAGCTCTTTCCACATTCTGAACACTGAAAAGGCTTCTCTCCGGTGTGGATTATGTAGTGTCTGCTTAGGTTTGAGATGACAGTGAAGCTTTTTCCACACTCTGAGCACTGAAAAGGCCTCTCCCCTGTGTGGATTCTGTAGTGGTTGTTTAGGTACTCCTTCTGAGTGAAGCTTTTTCCACACTCTGGGCACTGAAAAGGCTTCTCCCCTGTGTGGACTCTGTGGTGTCTGTTTAGGCTTGAGCTATCCCTGAAGGTCTTTCCACATTCTGAGCACCAAAAAAGCTTCTTCCCCGTGTGGATTCTTTGGTGCGATTTAAGAAGTATCCTTTGCTTGAAACTCTTTCTGCATACTGAGCGCTGGTAGGGTTTCTCCCCGGTGTGAATTCTTTGGTGTGATGTAAGACCTGCCCTCATGCTGAATTGTTTTCCACTCTCTGTGCATTTCTGTGTTTTCTTTCCTATATGGTTACTTCCATGTTCAGTAAGGTCAAGCTGTTGAATGAAGCTGCTTCCATGCTCAGAGGAATTCAACTGATTCTTTCCATTGCAAATAAACCTTTTACTTTCTTCATGACCTTCTCCAAATAGTGGAATTTCATGCAGGACAGCTCCTTCAGAACCAACAGATTTCTTTCCCTGCTTCAGTTTTGTCCCAGTTTTCCTTCTCTCCTGTTTATTCTCTTTACTGTTCTGCCTCCTGTCAGCTGAAGGAATCAAAAGAGAGCTTTGATCAGGAAGGAACAGAGGCTTAAATTAGAAAAGCAACCAAGTGAGTGGTGGATTTGACTAACATTTTCACCAGATTGAGCTGCTGAATCCTGCCTAAGCTTGCTGAGGTGGGTAGTGGGGTGTTGGGAGCATTATAAATGAATGTTATTAGTATTACAGGTTGAGTATCCCTTGTTCAAAATGTAGAAACCAGACGTATTTTACATTTCAGTGTTTTAAGAATTTAAATTATATGCATACAGTACACAACATAAGAAGAGAAGTCTACTTACGAGTTTGGAGAAAGACTGAGGATTTGTGAAATGGTGGGTATCCAAGCATAGTGCACAGTGCAAATCCATATCTTTTGCCATTTCACAAAGCTTTGTGTCTCTCTCCAGAGAGAGGACAATCAAGTCTTACCTTTGGATTTTTTTCCATGCACTTCATCCGTCTCCATTTCTTCTTCTTCCTTCCTGATTGTTGACAATTGTTCCTCCTGGTCATCCTTTTCTCCCTCTGCTTCCTCTAAGATTATGGGCATTTTACCTTCCTCCTCTTCTTCTTCCTTTTCCTTCTCTTCCTCTTCCTCATCTGTTTCCTCCTCATCTTCTGCTTCTTCCTCCAAGATTATGGATATTTGATTTTGCTCCGCTTCTTCCAAGATTGTTGATGATTCCTGCTCCTCCTGCTCCAAAGAGTCCAGATGAGAATTGGACTCTGGAGTCCCATCTTCACCAGTAGAGAGAAAAGAGAGAGATCATTGAGTTGCAGCACTTCAGATTATAACAAACTTTTAGCAGTTCAGAAAACTGCCTGAGATCTTGCCCTCTTTCCTCTGGACCCCATGAAGCTCATATAAAGAATGGCAAAATCTTATTACTCCTGCATGTGGCAATGCAGACATGGGACTTACCTTTTGCCTCTTCTTCCTCCTTCTCCAACAACATGGAGAATCGATTTCCCTTCTCCTCTGCTTCTTCCTCCAAGATTGGGGAGGATTGTGAGAACTGATCCTCTTCCTTCACTTCTACTTCTGCCTCCATTTGATCTTCCTCTTCCTTCTTGCAGGAGCTTTGCTCAGCATTGGACTCTTGAGTCCCTTTTTCAACAGTAGACAGAAAAATTAGAGAATTCACTTCCAGCACTTCAGATTATAAGAAATGTTTAGGGATTCAGAAAACTCTGGTTAGCTGTTGCTAATTTCCTTCTTCTCTGATTGTGTACCCTACGTGCTTTCAAGCCTCCTGTTAACTTCGGCAGACCCCATAAATTCTTCAAAAGGTTTTCTTGGGCAAAGAAACTTACTCAGAAGTGCTTTTGCCAATTCCTTCCTCTGAAATAGAGCCTATGGGACCTGATGTCCTTTGGCAGGCTCCCATCCAAGGACTATCCAGGCCTGACCCTGCTTAGCTTCAAAGATTGGATGGGATTTTGTGGTGTGTGTTTAGGTTGTGGTGGAGCACCTAGAGATTCCTAGAAAAAACACCTCTTATAGTTATCTACAATCCCGAAATACTCAGAAAGCAAAGGTGTCCGTATATCTCAGGCACTCATGCAATTTTGGATTTCGGAGTGTCTTCGATTTTGGAATTCTGGACAAGGGAGACTCAATCTGTACAAGATTATAAAAAAATTAAAATCCCAAATTCTTTGGAAAACAAGAAAGTTTTAAATTGAGTTTCCAAGGGCAGCCCCAGGTAGAGTGCATTGCAGCAGTCTATCTGGCATGACTTCGGAATGGGTTTTGCGGTTCTGTTTCATTCAACAGTTTTAAAATATCTTGGTTCCAGCACCGCAAAGGAGAAGTGGACCTACCCAGGGAAACTACATTCCAGTAATTCTCCCAGAGGACTTCCCCATGGAGGGCTCTTTGGTCCGGATCCAGGAGGGCCCACTCTTCCTCCGTGAAACACACTGCCACCTCCTCAAAGGACATCGGACCCTGGGAGAAGGAGCAGAAAACTTGTATTGTTTTAAAAATCCGACCAGGCACCCCAGTGAGCCACTCTCCCCCCCCCCCCCCCCCACACACACAAATAACCATTTTCCTCTGTGGACCTTCTCAAAATGGCAACGGGAGGTGAAGGTGTATCTTCCAGTTGCTATTTTGGAAGAGATTATAGAGGAAAACAGGTATTTCCTGCCCAGACTTCTCAAAATGGCAACAGAAAGGGAAGCTGTGTCTTCCAGTTGCCATTTTGAGAGAGATTGTAGAGCAAAGCAGAGACAATTACTTCAGTAGACACTCTCAAAATGGTGACAGAGAAGGCATCTCTCTTCCGGATGCCATTTTGAGAGGGAGATTTCCTTCCCAGACCTTCTCAAAATGGTGACAGGAAGTGAAGGCACATTTCCTCTGGTTGCCATTTTGGGAGGGACTGCACATGAAAACAGGCTTTTTCTGCTGCAGACCTTCTCAGAACCCAAAACTCGACGCTGGCTCTCTGGACCGATCCAACTTAAGAAGCGCTCTCTCAAAGATGGAGGCGTCCCTGGGCTTCCCGGCTGAGGCTTATCAGAGACTCCGTACCTGAACAGGATGCAGAGGGACGGCTTCTCCTTCTGGAAATGGACCCAATCCAGGGAAGGCTGTCATCGCATTGTCTGTGAGGAAGCAAAGAAAATGGGAAATAACCAGATTGACACAAAAGTAAAGAATCAATATATATCTGTCTGTCTGTCCCTGGCTTCACTAATGACATATTTTTTGTTTGTTAACTGTCTTTGCTTTTGTCTCGGCCCATGGCGACCCTATGGATGAGACATATGTATGCCCTTAGTGTGTGAGAATGCCAATACCAATATTTATGTCTGTCCGTCCCTGGCTTCCACTCCACCAAATGCATCTGAGGAAGTAGTCCTAAGTACAAAAAGCTTTGATTCTGATTTCCTGCATGGCAGGGGTTTGGACTGGACGGCCATTCTTGTGGTCTCTTCCAACTCTATGCTTCTATGATTAGGAGGAACTTCCTGACAGTAAGGGCTGTCCGACAGTGGAACACACTCCCTCAATGGAGATTGTGGCGGAGTCTCCTTCCTTGGAGGCCTTTAAGCAGAGGCTGGATGGCCATCTATCTTTCGGGGATGCTTTGATTGGGAGTTCCTGCATGGCAGGGGGTTGGACTGGATGGCCAATCTTCTGGTCTCTTCCAACTCTATGCTTCTATCAACTTCTTTCTTCTCAAAGGCGCTACAAGAGCTCTCTACATACTATGTCAAAGGACTTACTGAAATGAAGATATATTACATCCACAGCACTTCCTCCATCTACTACTAAGCTTGTGGCTCTAGAATCGCCTTTCCTGCTTGAGCTGGTTTTATGATGAGGTAGGAGCCTCTCCCTCTCCCTACCTATTATTTCCGAACCTCCATCGGAGACCACAGTCCCTGTTCATGAACTTTCCCAACTTCATGAACCGGGGTAGACCCCTTAACAGCCCCCAACCCTAAACTTGCCGTGGCTCTGTATCTGCCCTGGTGAAGAGCCCAGTGGCACCCGCAGGCTTGATCGCTACGGACTCCTCTCCTTTAGGCGGAAATGTGAAAGGGAGGGTCTTTAATGAACCAGTGACTCACTTATTTATTCTCACTTAAGAATCCCAGGGTCCCAGGGGGTTGGACTGGATGACCCTGGGACCCTGGGATTCTTAAGTGAGAATAAAATGTGGTGTTATTTTAAAAATCCACACCACCCCCTGATTTCCTGCAGAGAATGAGCGAGATCCAATGGCTCCCTAGGAGGATCATCAAAGTGATTTTTTTTTAACCTAGTGAGGCATCCTGCATTGGGTCCTTTGCTGTGAATCCCCGAAAGAGACGATTCTGACAGGCGTCTGACAGATGATCATTCCCCGACCAGGAGGAACCCGCACCCAACACCCGGAAGGAGTCTGGCACCTGGAAACACAAACCAATGAGTTAAAAGGAGAAGAAAAGAGATTCCATCAAAGCTTTAGAAATAATTCTTGTGCCTTTACGATGCATTCCCCCTATGCATTCCCCCTCCCAAATCCTCATTCTCACATATACCGTATTTTCCGGCGTATAAGACGACCCCCAACTTTTCCAGTTGAAATATAGAGTTTGGCATATACTCGCCGTATAAGACTCTTCCAACACACACCAAATAAAAATTTTAAAAAAACCCATCAGTTTTGATTTCAATATGGTCATTTTAATTCAAATGCTTATGACAGGAAGGTACTTTGCAGGAAACCTGTCACTTATAAACACAACAAACTACAGCTCCCATGTTCCCTACCATTTCTTTCTGCAGTGTGTTTTGGACCTTACTTTTTTTAAAAAATAGTCCAGATTTAAATGCTGCTTTAAATTATTTCCATCTCCCAGCTATGAGATGGTTGGGGGGAAATGAGAAAGTGTTGGGGGGAAGGACTGCCAATATACTAAGTGATGCATTCTGGGGTACGTACAATTTGCACCCAAGTAAGTGAACCTGGCCATGTCACACACTCTCAGCCTCAGAGGATGGTAATGGCAACCCCCATTTGAAGAAACATGCCAAGAAAACCCCATGATAATGTTAAATGTCACCATTTTGACCATTAAAACGTCCTCCATTTTGAGCACGGCTAAGAAACATGGATTTACATTTATATTTGTGTTTTTAGCTTTCTCTACCTTTTTTTTCTTTTATGTCCTACATTTTTTGTCCTCCTTGGCATTGAAGACATTTGGTCACCCTGTCTGAGTATTGGAGTATGACTCTGGAAACCAAGGTTTGAATCCTGGCATAGCCATGGAATCACCCTGGGTGACCTTGGGCAAGTCACACTCTCTCAGTCTCAGGAGAAGGCAATGGCAAACTCCCCTCTGAAGAAACCTTGCCAAGCAAACACCATGATAGGGCCGCCTTAGGCTTGTTGTAAGTTGGAAACGACTCAAAGACATACAATAACAACCTTAGAAGTCACACTCTCTCAGCCTCAGAGGGTGGCAAAGACAAACCCTGTCTGAAAAAACACATAGGCAAGAAATTATAGATTCATGATAGGTTTGCCTTACTGTCATCATCAGCTGGAAATGACTTGAAGGCGCACAAAAATAACAACAGTCTTGGAAGTCACACTCTCTCAGCCTCAGGAGAAAGCAATGGCAAACCCTTTCTGAACAAACTTTGCCAAGGAAACCCTCCCCCGCTTTGTTCTCCACCTCACATGTGTCCTCCTGGACCAGGAGGATGAGGAGGACAAGGAGGAAAGGTGGGAGGAGGGGGAAGCATAGGAGAGAAGGAGGACCAGGAGGACAAAGAGGAAAGTGGGGAGGAGGCGGGAAAGCGGTGGAGAGAAGGAGGAGGACCAGGAGGACAAAGAGGAAAGGTGGGAGGAGGGGGGAAAGAGGTGGAGAGAAGAAGGAGGACCAGGAGGACAAAGAGGAAAGGTGGGAGGAGGGGGAAAGCGGTGGAGAGAAGGAGGAGGACCAGGAGGACAAAGAGGAAAGGGGGGAGGAGGGGGAAAGTGGTAGAGAGAAGAAGGAGGACCAGGAGGACCAGGAGGAATGGTGGGAGGAGGGGGGAAAGTGGTGGAGAAAAGGAGGACCAGGAGGACAAGGATGAAAGGTAGGAGGAGGGGGAAATTGGTAGAGAGAAGAAGGAGGACCAGGAGGACCAGGGGGAAAGGTGGGAGGAGGGGAGAAGGTGGAGAGAAGGAGGACCAGGAGGACAGGAGGAAAGGTGGGAAGGGGGGGAAGCGGTGGAGAGGACAACCAAGAGGACCAGGAGGACGAGGAGGAAAGGTTGGAGGAGGGTGTAAAGCGGTGGAGAGAAGAATGAGGACCAGGAGGACAAAAAGGAAAAGTGGGATGAGAGGGAAAGCCGTGGAGAGAAGAAGGAGGACCAGGAGGATGAGGAGGAAAGGTTGGAGGAGGGTGGAAAGTGGGGGAGAGAAGCAGGAGGACCAGGAGGATTGAGGAGGAAAGGAATGAGAAGGGAGAAAAGTGGTGGCGAGAAGGAGGAGGACCAGGAGGACGAGGAGGAAAGGTGGGAGAAGGGGGGAAAGCAGTGGAGAGAAAAAGGAGGACAAAGAGGAAAGGTGGGAGGAAGGGGGAAAGTGGTGGAGAGAAGAAGGAGGACCAGGAGGACAAAGAGGAAAGGGGGGAGGAGGGGGGAAAGCAGTGAAGAGAAGAATGAGGACTAGGAGGACGAGGAGGAAAGGTGGGAGGAGGGGGGAAAGCAGTGAAGAGAAGAAGGAGGACCAGGAGGACAAAGAGGAAAGGTGGGAGGAGGGGGAAAGCGGTGGAGAGAAGAAGGAGGACCAGGAGGACAAAGAGGAAAGGTGGGAGGAGGGGGAAAGCGGTGGAGAGAAGAAGGAGGACCAGGAGGACAAAGAGGAAAGGGGGGAGGAGGGGGAAAGCGGTGGAGAGAAGAAGGAGGACCAGGAGGACAAAGAGGAAAGGTGGGAGGAGGCGGGAAAGCGGTGGAGAGAAGAAGGAGGACCAGGAGGACAAAGAGGAAAGGTGGGAGGAGGGGGAAAGCGGTGGAGAGAAGAAGGAGGACCAGGAGGACAAAGAGGAAAGGTGGGAGGAGGGGGAAAGCGGTGGAGAGAAGAAGGAGGACCAGGAGGACAAAGAGGAAAGGGGGGAGGAGGGGGAAAGCGGTGGAGAGAAGGAGGACCAGGAGGACAAAGAGGAAAGGTGGGAGGAGGGGGAAAGCGGTGGAGAGAAGAAGGAGGACCAGGAGGACAAAGAGGAAAGGTGGGAGGAGGGGAAAGCGGTGGAGAGAAGAAGGAGGACCAGGAGGACAAAGAGGAAAGGTGGGAGGAGGGGGGAAAGCGGTGGAGAGAAGAAGGAGGACCAGGAGGACAAAGAGGAAAGGTGGGAGGAGGGGGAAAGCGGTGGAGAGAAGAAGGAGGACCAGGAGGACAAAGAGGAAAGGTGGGAGGAGGGGGAAAGCGGTGGAGAGAAGAAGGAGGACCAGGAGGACAAAGAGGAAAGGTGGGAGGAGGGGGAAAGCGGTGGAGAGAAGAAGGAGGACCAGGAGGACAAAGAGGAAAGGGGGGAGGAGGGGGAAAGCGGTGGAGAGAAGAAGGAGGACCAGGAGGACAAAGAGGAAAGGTGGGAGGAGGCGGGAAAGCGGTGGAGAGAAGAAGGAGGACCAGGAGGACAAAGAGGAAAGGTGGGAGGAGGGGGAAAGCGGTGGAGAGAAGAAGGAGGACCAGGAGGACAAAGAGGAAAGGTGGGAGGAGGGGGAAAGCGGTGGAGAGAAGAAGGAGGACCAGGAGGACAAAGAGGAAAGGTGGGAGGAGGGGGAAAGCGGTGGAGAGAAGGAGGACCAGGAGGACAAAGAGGAAAGGTGGGAGGAGGGGGAAAGCGGTGGAGAGAAGAAGGAGGACCAGGAGGACAAAGAGGAAAGGTGGGAGGAGGGGGAAAGCGGTGGAGAGAAGGAGGACCAGGAGGACAAAGAGGAAAGGTGGGAGGAGGGGGAAAGCGGTGGAGAGAAGAAGGAGGACCAGGAGGACAAAGAGGAAAGGTGGGAGGAGGGAAAATAGGGTTAGAGAAGAATGAGGACTAGGAGGACGAGGAGGAAAGGGGGGAGGAGGGGGAAAGCGGTGGAGAGAAGAAGGAGGACCTCCTATTCCTCCTCCTTCTCTCCCCGTCTCCTTCCTGCCTCGCACCTCTATCTTCCTCCTCCTCCTCCTCTTCCTCCTCTTTATATCCGACTTATAAGACGACCCCCAACTTTAACCCCAGATTTTCCTGGTTTAAAAGTCATTTTATGTGCTAGAAAATCCAGTACTGAGTACGTGCAATTTAGGGTTTAATCTCATTTTCCATTGCCAAATTTTCATGGTAAGGCCGTATATATTCTTCCAATATTTCTTCGCATATTTGCACTTCCACCAAATGTGAAATATCATCAATTTCTGGCAGATGTTGATCATAGAGTTGCACTGGAGGACCTAGAGATTCCTAGAGAGGTGTTCTCTTAGAACAGTATTTTTTATTAGTTGTGTTTTTACCACGTTCCCCAGGGGGCAAGGGACCATTGTACAGTTTTTTTAAAGGGAGGGATATCACCATCCGCTAAGGAGGTGAAGTTAGGTTTTGTGTGTGTTTGTTAATTTGTATTTTGTCTGCTTGTTCTTATATAGTAGACATATATCTGTGTGTGTGTGTATATATATATAATGTATTTTATCTGTATTTGTGTGTCAGTGTCAAAAAAAAAAGTAGAGTACATTTTGGGGGAACATCCTCCATGGTCAGACTAGATGACCCTTGGGGGTCCCTTCCAACTGCCTTGGTTGCCACATCCATCAGAAAAAAAGGCAGGGCATGAAATAATTAAATTCATTAAACTGAATAACTAATTATTCATCCTTGACCCCATTTATGAGGAGTGCCCCAGTGGTCCATTTCTCCACGGCAGGGGGTCAGACTGGATGACCCTCGGGGTCCCGTTCCAGCTCTCCTCGGTCCCCTCACCTGCTCTTTCTCCTCCTCTCGCTGGCGCTGCTTGCGCATCTCTTCTTCCCGGCTGAGGAGGAAGCCCTCCGCCAGGGCCACCGCCTGAGCGCAGCTCTCCGCCCCACACTCTCGAACCCAGGACTCCGTCTCCGGGGGAAGGACGGCCAGGAACTGCTCCAGCACCACCAGGTCCACCATCTGGGCCTTGGAGCGCTTCTCCGGCTCCAACCACAGGCGGCAAAGGCGGTGGAGTTGGCTGCAGACCCCTCGCAGACCCTCGCCGTCCCCGTAGCCGTATTCCCGAAAGCGTTGGCGCCGGTCGGGTGGCTTTGCCGAACTCGCACCCAGGACCGTCCGGGTTCTTCCTGGTTCCTCTCTGGCAGGGCTCTGAGCCTCCATTTTGCAATCTCCTTGATGCAGACCGCAAGGCCACACAGGTCACCTCAAATCCGATCTTTCTCCGCCTTGTGGGAAAGAAAGCAGGTCCCATCATCCACAGAGGAACAACTCTAATGCCATATGATTATAATATTATTATTATTATTCTATTTATTATATCCCATAAGCTCCCCACTTCTAAAACATGTTTGGCATTTTTGAGCTCCAGGCCGTGTCTGTAAAGACCAGTGTTCGAATGAATCCACACTTGGCCACGGAGACCCACTGGGGGACCCTGGGGGAGTCACACTCTCTCAGCCCCAGAAGACCCCATGATAGGTTTGCTTTAGGGTCTCCATAAGATCAATTGGAGGCCTTTTTAGTGCAGTAACTGGAAGGCCAGGCCATGACTCCAAAGAACCCCTGGTCAGCCATGGAACCCCAAGGGGTGACACTCTCTCAGCCCCAGAAGATCCCACGATAGGTTCACCTAAGCTGAAGGCACAAAGGGCAACATGAGCCGGAGGCATTTTTGGGTGCAGCTGTTTCAAGCGTTGGACGACGCCCCCGGAGACCGTGGCTGGAGTCCTGGCTCAGTCCTGGAGACCCCCGGGTGACACTCTCTCAGCCCCAGAAGAAAGGAGTGGAAGAGCAAGCGACGAAAGAGACCGAAATGCCGCAGTCCCAGATTTCCTGGAATGAGGCAGTGAATCCTGGAGGGAGCCCTGAGCAGAAAGAGGATTGATTAATATATTGATTGATGGATTGATTGATTGATGGATGGATTGATTCTTGCAAGGATCCCAATTCTGGAGCCAGGAACACCCCCTCCCTCTCTAAAGGGATTTCTCCGTCCCTTTCTCCCCTCCAAAGATGGAGTCATCAATCAACCAATCAATCAACCAATCAATCAATCAATCAATAATCAATAAGAAGAGGCTCCTCTTGCAACAGCTTACCTTTCTCTTTGCAAAGAATGGGAAAAAAGGGAGCTCAGCAATGAAAGAGCCCCCTCCTCCTTCCCCAGGACTTTGCAAGAGAAGGAAGGGAGGGAGGGAGGGAGGTTGGGGGGATTCTGGGAGATTTGGGGGGAGGGGGTCTTGCAAAGCCAGCCCCCCTTTTCCCTCTCTCTCTCTCTCTCTCTCTCTCTCCCCCAAAGCGAGGCAAAAGCCAGCTCCTGGGTCCTCCAAGGGCAACGAGTCTTCCTTCCTAGAGAGGCCTCCCCAAAAAGGGGGCGGGGCTTGGAAAGAGTCCCCAAGAAGCCCCTCCCTCGCCGAAAGCTCTGCAAGGCCCCTGAATGCGGAGCAATGGACTCCCGAGCCTCTGCCTCAAGACCTCCGAGGAGGGAGACTCCATTGAGGGAGCAATGTCTTCCACTCTCGAACAGCCCTTACTCTCTGGAAGTTCCTCCAATGTTGAGCTGGAATCTCTTGTCCTGAGGGCCCCTGAGGCAAAGGATCAGGGGGGTTTCCTCTGAGGCTGAGAGAGTATCACCTGGCACTGGGTTGGATTAGATGGCCTTCAGGGTCCCTAAGGCAAAGGATCAGGGGGTTTTCTTGGCCAGATTTGTTCTGTGCTTCCCTCTGAGGCTGAGAGAGTGTCACCTGGCACTGGGTTGGATTAGATGGCCTTCAGGGTCCCTGAGGCAAAGGATCAGGGGGGTTTTCCTCTGAGGCTGAGAGAGTGTGACCTGGCACTGGGTTGGATTAGATGGCCTTCAGGGCCCCTAAGGCAAAGGATCAGGGGGTTTTCTTGGCCAGATGTGTTCTTTGACTCCCTCTGAGGCTGAGAGAGTGTCACCTGGCACTGGGTTGGATTAGATGGCCTTCAGGGCCCCTAAGGCAAAGGATCAGGGGGTTTTCCTCTGAGGCTGAGAGAGTGTGACCTGGCACTGGGTTGGATTAGATGGCCTTCAGGGCCCCTGAGGCAAAGGATCAGGGGGTTTTCTTGGCCAGATGTGTTCTGTGCCTCCCTCTGAGGCTGAGAGAGTGTGACCTGGCACTGGGTTGGATTAGATGGCCTTCAGGGTCCCTAAGGCAAAGGATCAGGGGGTTTTCTTGGCCAGATGTGTTCTTTGCCTCCCTCTGAGGCTGAGAGAGTGTGACCTGGCACTGGGTTGGATTAGATGGCCTTCAGGGCCCCTAAGGCAAAGGATCAGGGGGTTTTCCTCTGAGGCTGAGAGAGTGTGACCTGGCACTGGGTTGGATTAGATGGCCTTCAGGGCCCCTGAGGCAAAGGATCAGGGGGGTTTCCTCTGAGGCTGAGAGAGTGTGACCTGGCACTGGGTTGGATTAGATGGCCTTCAGGGCCCCTGAGGCAAAGGATCAGGGGGTTTTCCTCTGAGGCTGAGAGAGTGTCACCTGGCACTGGGTTGGATTAGATGGCCTTCAGGGTCCCTGAGGCAAAGGATCAGGGGGGTTTCCTCTGAGGCTGAGAGAGTGTGACCTGGCACTGGGTTGGATTAGATGGCCTTCAGGGCCCCTGAGGCAAAGGATCAGGGGGTTTTCCTCTGAGGCTGAGAGAGTGTCACCTGGCACTGGGTTGGATTAGGTGGCCTTCAGGGTCCCTAAGGCAAAGGATCAGGGGGTTTTCTTGGCCAGATGTGTTCTGTGCCTCCCTCTGAGGCTGAGAGAGTGTGACCTGGCACTGGGTTGGATTAGATGGCCTTCAGGGTCCCTAAGGCAAAGGATCAGGCGGTTTTCCTCTGAGGCTGACAGAGTGTGACCTGGCACTGGGTTGGATTAGGTGGCCTTCAGGGTCCTAAGGCAAAGGATCAGGGGGTTTTCCTCTGAGGCTGAGAGAGTGTCACCTGGCACTGGGTTGGATTAGATGGCCTTCAGGGTCCTAAGGCAAAGGATCAGGGGGTTTTCCTCTGAGGCTGAGAGAGTGTCACCTGGCACTGGGTTGGATTAGGTGGCCTTCAGGGCCCCTAAGGCAAAGGATCAGGGGGTTTTCTTGGCCAGATTTGTTCTGTGCCTCCCTCTGAGGCTGAGAGAGTGTCACCTGGCACTGGGTTGGATTAGGTGGCCTTCAGGGTCCCTGAGGCAAAGGATCAGGGGGTTTTCTTGGCCAGATTTGTTCTGTGCCTCCCTCTGAGGCTGAGAGAGTGTCACCTGGCACTGGGTTGGATTAGGTGGCCTTCAGGGTCCCTGAGGCAAAGGATCAGGGGGTTTTCCTCTGAGGCTGAGAGAGTGTCACCTGGCACTGGGTTGGATTAGATGGCCTTCAGGGCCCCTAAGGCAAAGGATCAGGGGGTTTTCTTGGCCAGATTTGTTCTGTGCCTCCCTCTGAGGCTGAGAGAGTGTCACCTGGCACTGGGTTGGATTAGGTGGCCTTCAGGGTCCCTAAGGCAAAGGATCAGGGTTTTTTCCTCTGAGGCTGAGAGAGTGTGACCTGGCACTGGGTTGGATTAGATGGCCTTCAGGGCCCCTGAGGCAAAGGATCAGGGGGTTTTCTTGGCCAGATGTGTTCTGTGCCTCCCTCTGAGGCTGAGAGAGTGTCACCTGGCACTGGGTTGGATTAGATGGCCTTCAGGGTCCCTAAGGCAAAGGATCAGGGTTTTTTCCTCTGAGGCTGAGAGAGTGTGACCTGGCACTGGGTTGGATTAGATGGCCTTCAGGGCCCCTGAGGCAAAGGATCAGGGGTTTTTCCTCTGAGGCTGAGAGAGTGTGACCTGGCACTGGGTTGGATTAGATGGCCTTCAGGGCCCCTGAGGCAAAGGATCAGGGGGGTTTCTTGGCCAGATTTGTTCTGTGCCTCCCTCTGAGGCTGAGAGAGTGTCACCTGGCACTGGGTTGGATTAGATGGCTTTCAGGGTCCTAAGGCAAAGGATCAGGGGGTTTTCCTCTGAGGCTGAGAGAGTGTGACCTGGCACTGGGTTGGATTAGATGGCCTTCAGGGCCCCTGAGGCAAAGGATCAGGGTTTTTTCTCTGAGGCTGAGAGAGTGTGACCTGGCACTGGGTTGGATTAGATGGCCTTCAGGGCCCCTGAGGCAAAGGATCAGGGGGTTTTCTTGGCCAGATGTGTTCTGTGCCTCCCTCTGAGGCTGAGAGAGTGTGACCTGGCACTGGGTTGGATTAGATGGCCTTCAGGGCCCCTGAGGCAAAGGATCAGGGGGTTTTCCTCTGAGGCTGAGAGAGTGTGACCTGGCACTGGGTTGGATTAGATGGCCTTCAGGGCCCCTGAGGCAAAGGATCAGGGGGGTTTCTTGGCCAGATTTGTTCTGTGCCTCCCTCTGAGGCTGAGAGAGTGTCACCTGGCACTGGGTTGGATTAGATGGCCTTCAGGGTCCTAAGGCAAAGGATCAGGGGGTTTTCCTCTGAGGCTGAGAGAGTGTGACCTGGCACTGGGTTGGATTAGATGGCCTTCAGGGCCCCTGAGGCAAAGGATCAGGGTTTTTTTCTCTGAGGCTGAGAGAGTGTGACCTGGCACTGGGTTGGATTAGATGGCCTTCAGGGCCCCTGAGGCAAAGGATCAGGGGGTTTTCTTGGCCAGATGTGTTCTGTGCCTCCCTCTGAGGCTGAAAGAGTGTGACCTGGCACTGGGTTGGATTAGATGGCCTTCAGGGCCCCTGAGGCAAAGGATCAGGGGGTTTTCTTGGCCAGATGTGTTCTGTGCCTCCCTCTGAGGCTGAGAGAGTGTGACCTGGCACTGGGTTGGATTAGATCGCCTTCAGGGCCCCTGAGGCAAAGGATCAGGGGGGTTTCTTGGCCAGATGTGTTCTGTGCCTCCCTCTGAGGCTGAGAGAGTGTGGAGTTAGATTACATAGGGACCCTAAAGTGACCCGATCACAAGGTTTTCTTGGACAGCTTTGTTCAGAGGGCATTTGCCCCCCCTTGCCTTCCTCTGGGGCTGAGAGTGTGTGACTTCCCCAAGTGGGTTTCATGGCTGAGCCGGGATTTGAACCCGGAGCCCTAGCGAAGCCACACTGGAGTGAAGGAGAATGATGCCCCTCAAAGCGGGAGGCAGGCAGTGGGAAAGAGGGAGACCGACTTCTAGGGGGATAGACTCAAACTCCCTGGGCCTCAGTTCCCTAAAAGGCACCAGATGCTAAGCAGGGTCAGCCCTGGACGGTCCACGGATGGGAGACCAGACCCCCAAGGAATACCCAGCGCTGGAGGCTCTGTTTGAGAAGAAGGAACTGCCTGGGAAATTCATGGGGTGGCCATAAGTCACACACCCCAGCCTTAATCAAAGAGGCACAAGGCTCTGCCCTGAGCTTGCAAGACCTGAGCAGGGCTGTTGGACAAGGGGGGGCTGGGAGGCCTTTCATTCAGAGGGTTACCATCAGTCACCATTCACTTGGTGGCAATTAACAACCGCGTTGGCAGGGCATTCCTGCATGTCCAATCGGGGTTGGACTGGATGTCCTTTAGAGGTCCCTTCCAGCTAGAATAGCGCCAGAGAGTCATAGAGCTGGAAGGCACCGCTCTTGTTCTTGTTGTGGGCCTTTGGCCGTAAGGCATTAAAGCCTCTCATGGGAGGGTTTCTGGGCACGATTTGTTCAGAGGGTTGTTTTTTTGCCTTTGCCTTCCTTTGAGGCTGAGATAGTGTGACTCACTCAAAGTCACTGGGGGGTTTCCTTGGCCATGTTAGTCCGATGCCTGCATTTGGAGGCTTCTGGGCTTCAGAGTCCAACCACAATGATGCTCCTCAGGGGCAACAGGGAAAGGGGAAGAGCAGCACCGACTGTGTATTCCTGCATGGCAGGGGGTTGCACTAGATGTCCCTTCCAGCTCAGTGAGGATCTCTCTTCTTGCATCAGCCGGAGGCCATGATCCTTTTTCACAACTATCTCTTTCCTTGTAAGGCCAAAGATTGGGAGATTAAGGAGCCATTAGCACTACAGAAAGAAGCCTGGCTCTGGGTGCGAAGGAGATTTGCATCTGGATCCAGGTCCTGGCATCTCTGGATTCTCCTTGAGGGCCTCTTTCGAAATGGACCAAGGACTGGGCAAGCAGAGGAATGCTACATCTGGCTGGCTCCAGAATTCGCACCTGCGCCCTTTCCAGCCTGAGGGTTAGGCCTTGAAAGTAGACCCTACTGGCTCCAGTGGGCCATGAATGCGTTGCCCTCGTATCCTTTTGGAGATCTCCTTGCGGAGAGGCAGTGTGGGGTAGTGGTTTGAGTGCTGGGTGAGCTTGGCCAAGTCACACTCTCTCAGCCTCAGGGCAGGCAACAGCAAGCCTCCTGTGAATAAATGTTTAGAGCCTGTCAGGCTTAGTGGTTTGAGTGCTGGACTAAGGCTCTGGAAGGCCAGGGTTCGAATCCCTCCTCCTCCATAGATACCCACTGGGTGACTTTGGCCAAGTCACACTCTCTCAGCCACCGAGGAAGGCCATGGCGGCACACCTTCTGGCCAAGAAAAAGTGGTCTCTGAGTGTGGGAGAGGAACTCTGGGAGATCAGGGTTCGAATCCACTGACTGGCCTTGGCCAAGTCCACTTTCTCAGCCTCAGAAGGAAGCCATGGAAAACCTCATCTGAACACTATGTATCCCAGTGGTTTGAGTGGGGAACAAGAACTCTGGGAGACCAGCGTTCGAATCCCCGCTCAGCCAGGAAACCCACCTTGGGCAAGTCACACTCTCTCAGCCTCAGAGGGAAGCAAGGGTGGCAAAGCCCTCCTTAGGGACTCCATAAGATGGGAAAAGGCAGGGACTGCAACTTCACTCCTGGGAGATGTAGTCCACCCTCCCCCCCCCCCCCGAAAGGCCATAGGCCTCCTTCCTAAAGGAAGGCCTAGTTTTCTCCTGAATGAAAGAGAGGGCAGTCCCTGCCATTCATTCCTCCAGATCCTCCTCTGATCTCTTCTTTACCCAGAATCCCCTCCTTATCTCCTCTTATCAGCCCCAGGAGAGGCCAGACTGATAAGGCCCAGCATTGGTTCCTCTTTCTTCTCTTCTTGTTCTGAACTGCTTTCAAGTCGGCTTTCGCCTCTGGAGACCCTCTGAACGAAGGATCAGCCAAAGCTCCGCTCAGGTCTTGCAAAGGCATCCACCTCTAATGCACTCTTCCTCACTTCCTTCTGCTTTCCTCAGTCTTTGGGGTTGTCATTTCCTGCCGTGTTGACTTGCACTTCAACCCTATCCAAGAGACCTTGTTATCAACAGCTCACCTCAGGTCTTGCAAAGGCATGGCTTCTGTGGAGGCCATTCCTCTCTAATGCAGTCTTCCCTTTGTCCTTCCACCTTCCTCTTTGTGGTTGGGAGTTGCTGCCATTTTGACTTCAGTCCTATCCAAGTGACCCTGTTCTCAGCAGCCCACCTCAGGTCTTGCAAAGTTATGGTTTTTGTGTATCTACCTCTAATGCAACCTTCCTCATTTCCTATTGTCTTCCTCTTTGCAGTTCTGAGTTGCTGCTACATTGCCTTGGACTTCTGGTGCCTCTATTCATGAGGGGTCTCCAAGCCACACCTCAGGTCTTGCAAAGGCATGGCTTCTGTGGAGTCCCTCCACTTCTAAGGCAGTCTTCCTCGTTTCCTATTACCTTCCTCTTTGCGATTGGGAGTCGCTGCCATTTTGCTTTGGACTTGAACCTTATCCAAGAGACCTTGTGATCAACAGCTCACCTCAGGTCTTGCAAAGGCATGGCTTCTGTGGAGTCCATCCAACTCTAATGCAGTCTTCCTCTTCTTCTTTGCTGTGATCGGGAGTTGCTGCATGTTGACTGGGACATCTAGCACCCCTGTGCATGAACGTCTTTGCACCCAGAGAAGGCTATGAAGGCCTTGCAGAACTACAAATCCCAGGGCTCTGTAGGATGGGTGGGTGGAGCCAGACAGTTTGTAGCATCCGAGTGTGTATCCACACTACAATGATTATTATGTCAGTTTCGTACCACTTTACCAGTCCTGGGGACCTTGGGATTTGTAGTTTTCTTACTAAGCCTGATCTCCCAGAGGGAACCATTCTAAGCTACGAGAAGGAAAGGGATCCTGTGTAGCACTACAGAGCCCTAAGTCCCTCCCCAGACTACAGATCTCAGCCTCTGCGCTTAAAGGGGAACGAAAGCGGGATAACTTCTGCAGTGTGGACGCCCCTTGAGTCCAGGAGTGCGAAAGGAGGCCAGAGGTTCCTCCCCAGTGAAGCGCCTTCGCTCCCAGCCTTTCCTTCGGGGAAAGGAACGCGTTCTCGTTACTTGGAACGAGTTACTGAATTGCTCACCAGCGTTTCCCTCCCCAGGCCCCGCCCCTTTCGTCCCCAGCCCCGCCCCTTTCCTCTTCCCTTTAAAGAGGAAGCCCCAAGGAGGGCTCCCTTTCCACGCCAGCCCTGCAAGGACGACCCACCTCTCTGGGAGCAGTAGTTTCCCAAAGGACCAGGTAGGGGGCCTTTTTTTGGGGGGGAGAAAGTTGGGGAGGGGGAAGCCAGGTTTCCATTGCAAAACCAGTTCCCCCATCCTAACCCTAGCCCAGTTTCCCATTGCAAACCAGTTCTCTACTCCAGTTGGCAACCAGTTTCCCATTGCAAACCAGTTGCCCACTTTGGTTGCAAACCAGTTGCCCATTGCAAACCAGTTCTCTACTCCAGCTGCAAACCAGTCTCCCATTGCAAACCAGTTCTCCATTCCGGTTGCAAACTGGTTGCCCATTGCAAAACCAGTGGTCGTTCCTGGTTGCAACCCAGTTTCCCATTACAAAACCAGTTTCCCATCCTCTTGCAACCCAGTTGCAACCCAGTTTCTCATTGCCAGACCAGTTTCCCATTACAAAACCAGTTGCCCACTCCAGTTGGCTTTGTCTTGGATGCGGATTTCACCCCCAAAGCCCCCTTAAGCCCCCCCCCGAAAAAAGTCTAGGGTTGCCACCTTCGGACCCAGAGGAGGCTCCTCTGCCTTTAGAGGAAGAAGAAGCACAAGTTACGCCGGAGAAAAGTAACTTCTCTGAGCACTGCTGAGTCCCAGCCCTTCTCCTGAGGCAGAAGGTTGCCATGTTTCAAGTTGGAGAGGGCGCCTGTGTCCTTAAAAGGGTGGTTGTGGGACTGAAGGCATGGAGGGGGGAGGCTCTTGGACTGCAGTTCCCATCAGCCTTCCCGGTCTGGCTGGCTAGGGAGGATGGGAGCGGCAGTCCAAGAACAGCCAGAGGGCTGCCTTTTGGCCAAGGACTAGTCCCAGGCAGAAGGTTGCCAGCTTTAACCTTGGAGAGGGTGCCTCTGCTGTTAAGACATATAATTTCCTATCTAAGAAACGGAGTCTTGCCTGCAACCCTTAAAGACACAGGAGCCCTCTCCAAGGTTAAATATGGCAGCCAGATATGTTTGTGTGTGCAACTCCCATCATCCAGCCATGACCCTGCTTAGTCTCCAAGGTCAGAGGCCGGGAAGGCTAATGGGAACTGTAGTCCGGAAGCGTGATTTGTGGGGAATTAGGCGCTCCACCTCACCCGCTTCAGGAGGGCCAGGGTCCAATAGACTGGAATATTAGTCCCAACGTTGCTGCACTGCAACTCCCATCATCCAGCCATGGCCCTGCTTAGCCTCCAGGATCAGACAGGATCTGCCTGGAGCCTTTGGATCTTGGCTCTTCTGGGCACCGAGGGACTTGGCTCCTGCAACAACCATTCCCAGCAATTGATCGGCATTGATCCTTGATCGCCTCATTGATCCTAATCTTTCTTTACTTATCGGGAGGAGCCCTGACTCTCTGGCCTGGCATCCTGTGCTGATAAGACACAATAGAAGGGGTGTGTCAATACCCCAAAGGCACCAGATTCCCATCTGATCTTGAATGCTAAGCAGGGTCGGCCCTGGATAGTCCTTGGGTGGGAGGCCACTAATGAAAACCGGGTGCTGGAGGCTCTATTTAGAGGAAGGACCTGGCAAAACCACCCCTGAGGATTCCTTGAGGATGATAATAATGGCCTAGATACCTCAAAGCCAGATCCTTTCTGACCTTGGATGCTAAGTAGGGTTAGCTCTGGATAGTCCTTGGGTGGGAGGCCACTAATGAAAACCAGGTGCTGGAGGCTCTATTTAGAGGAATGAACTGGCAAAACCACCCCTGAGGATTCCTTGAGGATGATAATAATGGCCTAGATACCTCAAAGCCAGATCCTTTCTGACCTTGGATGCTAAGTAGGGTTAGCTCTGGATAGTCCTTGGGTGGGAGGCCACTAATGGAAACCGGGTGCTGGAGGCTCTATTTAGAGGAATGAACTGGCAAAACCACCCCTGAGGAGTCCTTGAGGATGATAATAATGGCCCAAATACCTCAAAGGCAGATCCTGTCAGATCTCAGATGCTAAATAGGGTTAGCTCTGGATAGTCCTTGGGTGGGAGGCCACTAATGGAAACCGGGTGCTGGAGGCTCTATTTAGAGGAATGAACTGGCAAAACCACCCCTGAGGATTCCCTGAGGATGATAATAATGGCCTAGATACCTCAAAGCCAGATCCTTTCTGACCTTGGATGCTAAGTAGGGTTAGCTCTGGATAGTCCTTGGGTGGGAGGCCACTAATGAAAACCAGGTGCTGGAGGCTCTATTTAGAGGAATGAACTGGCAAAACCACCCCTGAGGATTCCTTGAGGATGATAATAATGGCCTAGATACCTCAAAGCCAGATCCTTTCTGACCTTGGATGCTAAGTAGGGTTAGCTCTGGATAGTCCTTGGGTGGGAGGCCACTAATGAAAACCAGGTGCTGGAGGCTCTATTTAGAGGAATGAACTGGCAAAACCACCCCTGAGGATTCCTTGAGGATGATAATAATGGCCTATATACCTCAAAGCCAGATCCTTTCTGACCTTGGATGCTAAGTAGGGTTAGCTCTGGATAGTCCTTGGGTGGGAGGCCACTAATGAAAACCAGGTGCTGGAGGCTCTATTTAGAGGAAGGACCTGGCAAAACCACCCCTGAGGATTCCTTGAGGATGATAATAATGGCCTAGATACCTCAAAGCCAGATCCTTTCTGACCTTGGATGCTAAGCAGGGTCAGCCCTGGATAGTCCTTGGGTGGGAGGCCACTAATGAAAACCGGGTGCTGGAGGCTCTATTTAGAGGAAGGACCTGGCAAAACCACCCCTGAGGATTCCTTGAGGATGATAATAATGGCCTAGATACCTCAAAGCCAGATCCTTTCTGACCTTGGATGTTAAGTAGGGTTAGCTCTGGATAGTCCTTGGGTGGGAGGCCACTAATGAAAACCAAGTGCTGGAGGCTCTATTTAGAGGAAGGACCTGGCAAAACCACCCCTGAGGATTCCTTGATGATGATAATAATGGCCTAAATACCTCAAAGGCAGATCCTTTTCTGACCTTGGATGCTAAGTAGGGTTAGCTCTGGATAGTCCTTGGGTGGGAGACCACTAATGAAAACCAAGTGCTGGAGGCTCTATTTAGAGGAAGGATCTGGCAAAACCACCCCTGAGGATTCATTGATGATGATAATAATGGCCCAAATACCTCAAAGGCAGATCCTGTCAGATCTCAGATGATAAGTTGGGTTAGCTCTGGATAGTCCTTGGGTGGGAGGCCACTAATGAAAACCAGGTGCTGGAGGCTCTATTTAGAGGAAGGACCTGGCAAAACCACCCCTGAGGATTCCTTGAGGATGATAATAATGGCCTAGATACCTCAAAGCCAGATCCTTTCTGACCTTGGATGCTAAGTAGGGTTAGCTCTGGATAGTCCTTGGGTGGGAGGCCACTAATGGAAACCAAGTGCTGGAGGCTCTATTTAGAGAAAGGATCTGGCAAAACCACCTCTGAGGAGTCCTTCCCAAAGAGAAAACTATAAAGTTCACGAGGGCCCCTGTAAGTCCCCCCTTGAAGGCATACACACACAAAGAGGCAGAAGTTTCAGAGTGTTGGCAAAAGTGATTTAATTCTTGCAATTAGTCCAAGAAAGAGCAAGGAGAGGTTTACATTTGAACATGAAGAAAATAAAAATGGAGTTTTTAGTTTTCTCTTTCCAAAATCCCATTTATTTTGTTCCACGACTGCGGCTTCAAGGTCTGGGATGGAAGGTCCAGGGTTGAAACTGAAGCGTGTCCAAAGGAGGGCGACTCAAAGGCGGAAGGAAGGAAGGCAGGCTCTGGAAGCCATGAAGCCTCTCAGGAGAGACGAAGGGCCATGCAGATGCTCTCTGATGCCCCTGAGAGCGGCGGATCGGGGCCACGGCAACCACTCGCTGGCTTTTTGCCACCCCCAAAAGACCAGGCAAATGCCACTCATTTGGGGGCAGCTCTTTTGCACCCCTTTGGCGCCGCGACATGCTGCACCAAGAGGGCGCCCTGAAACCACGCGCCACGCAGTCAGGCGCATGGAGTCGGGGGCGAGTTGGGGCGGCCGGCGTGCGGTCACCCATCCCAACTCCATCCCCAGGCCGGCCTAAATTTCCAGTAGGGAACTGGGTCTGTTTAGCCTGGAGAAGAAGCAAAAGCAAAGCAAAGCAGCTTCATTTATATACCGCTTCATATCACACTATGGGATGCCTAAGCGGTTTACAACTGTAAGCTCACTGCCCCCCAACAGCTGGGTGCTCATTTTAGGGACCTCGGAAGAACGCAGGCCTGAGTCTAGCCTGAGCCCTGGCTAGTATTGAACTCGCAACCTTGTGGTCTGTGAGTGAGTGGCTGCAGGACAGGCATTGAACCACTGCGCCACCAGAAGAGACAGTTAAGAGGGGAGATGATAGCCCTGTTTTAGTATTTGAAGGGATGTCATAGTGAGAATGGAGCAAGCTTGTTTTCTGCTGCTCCAGAGACTAGGACCCGGAAAAGAGATCCCAGCTCAACATTAGGAAGAATTTCTTGATAGTAAGGGCTGTTCGACAGTGGAACACACTCCCTCAAAGAGTCATGGAGTCTCCTTCTTTGGAGGTCTTTAGGCAGAGGCTGGATGGCCGTCTGTCGGAGGTGCTTTGATTGTGAGTTCCTGCATGGCAGAATGGGGTTGGACTGGATGGCCCTTGGGGTCTCTCCCAACTCTAGGATTCTATGAAGGATTCAGCAAGTGTTCCTTGCATGTTCCCATTCCTAATGTCCGATCAATCCCCACGGAGAGCAGCCTGGGTGCCCCTCAGCGCTTCCCATTGGAGATGGTTGGCAAAGGGTGGCATAGATCCCAGTTCGAGGACAAGCGAGTGAACGGAACCTTTCTCCTTTCTGTCCTTCAGGATCGCAGTTTCCGGCGGACGCAAGATGGTGGACCTGGACCTCGTGGGAGAGGAGGAGATGCACTTTGCCCAGGAGCTCCGCCGCCTCCTCCTCCAGCAGGGCCTCCAGTACTGCGACCGAGCCGTCATCCATGCCAGCCTCTGCCGCTCCTGCCAATGCCCGGAGGCCGCCTGCCCGAGGATGAAGCGCTTCGTCCACCACGCCTGGGGCTGCGTGCGCAGGGTGGCCGGCGGCTGCCGACTCTGCGGGCAGCTGAAGGTCCTCTCCTCCCTCCACGCCAAGCAGTGCCAAGCCGAGCCGTGCCTGGTGCCCTTCTGCCTGGAGGCGAAGCGCCTGGAAGCGCGCCGGGACTCCCAGGAGCGTGACAGACGCCGGCGGAGGGAGGAGTGGTGGCAGAGCCACGGGTTTCCAGCCGGGCGGGTCAGGAGTAACGCAGTCTATTCCCATCCGTGCTTCTCCATGGATCACCCAGGGCTGCCCCGCGTGAGATCGGCTGCCATGCCTGACGTCCTCTCTGGTGCATTTGCCCTGCCTGCACTCCGTGCGAGATCTGCCGCCATGCCTGATGTCCCAAATGCCCAGGAGTCCTCTGGTGCACCAGTCGTGCCCGCACTCCGTGCGAGATCGGCTGCCATGCCTGATGTCCTCTCTGGTGCATTTGCCTTGCCCGCACTCCATGCAAGATCTGCTGCCATGCCTGATGTCCCACCTGCCTGGGAGCCCTTTGGTGCACCAGCCGTGCCCACACTCCGTGCGAGATCTACCATCATGCCTGATGCCCCACCTGCCCAGGAGTCCCTTGGTGCAACACTCAGGCTCACACTTGGTGCGAGATCTGCCACCAGGCCTGATGTGACATCTGGCCAGGACTCCTCTGGTGTACCATTCGTGCCTGCACTCCGTGCAAGATCTGACGCCATGCCTGATGCCTCACCTGCCCAGGAGCCCTTCGATGCACCATTCATGCCCACACTCCGTGCGAGATCTGCCGCCATGCCTGATGTCCCAAATGCCCAGGAGTCCTCTGGTGCACCAGTCGTGTACGCACTCCATGCGAGATCTGCCGCCATGCCTGATGTCCCAAATGCCCAGGAGTCCTCCGGTGCACCATTCGTGCCCGCACTCCGTGCGAGATCTGCCGCCATGCCCGATGCCCCACCTGCCCAGGAGTCCCTTGGTGCAACCCTTAGGCTCACACTTGGTGCGAGATCTGCCACCAGGCCTGACCTCCCATCTGCCCAGGAGTCCTCTGGTGCACCAGTCGTGTACGCACTCCATGCGAGATCTGCCGCCATGCCTGATGTCCCAAATGCCCAGGAGTCCTCCGGTGCACCAGTCGTGTCCGCACTCCATGCGAGATCTGCCGCCATGCCTGATGTCCCAAATGCCCAGGAGTCCTCCGGTGCACCAGTCGTGTCCGCACTCCGTGCGAGATCTGCCGCCATGCCCGATGCCCCACCTGCCCAGGAGTCCCTTGGTGCAACCCTTAGGCTCACACTTGGTGCGAGATCTGCCACCAGGCCTGACCTCCCATCTGCCCAGGAGTCCTCTGGTGCACCAGCCACACTCCTTGCAAGATCTGCCGCCATGCCTGATGCCTCACCTGCCCAGGAGCCCTTCGATGCACCATTCATGCCCACACTCCGTGCGAGATCTGCCGCCATGCCTGATGTCCCAAATGCCCAGGAGTCCTCCGGTGCACCAGTCGTGTCCGCACTCCGTGCGAGATCTGCCGCCATGCCTGATGCCCCACCTGCCCAGGAGTCCCTTGGTGCAACCCTTAGGCTCACATTTGGTGCGAGATCTGCCACCAGGCCTGACCTCCCATCTGCCCAGGAGTCCTCTGGTGCACCAGCCACACTCCTTGCAAGATCTGCCGCCATGCCTGATGCCTCACCTGCCCAGGAGCCCTTCGATGCACCATTCATGCCCACACTCCGTGCGAGATCTGCCGCCATGCCTGATGTCCCATCTGCCCAGGAGTCCTCTGGTGCACCAGTCGTGTCCGCACTCCATGCGAGATCTGCCGCCATGCCTGATGTCCCAAATGCCCAGGAGTCCTCCGGTGCACCAGTCGTGCCCGCACTCCGTGCGAGATCTGCCGCCATGCCTGATGCTCCACCTGCCCAGGAGTCCCTTGGTGCAACCCTTAGGCTCACACTTGGTGCGAGATCTGCCACGGGGCCTGACCTCCCATCGGTCCAGGAGTCCTTTGGTGCAACGGTCGTCCTCAGACTCCAGGCAAACTCAGGCCCCATGCCTGACGCCCCACTTGCCCCCAGCATGCCCAGCGCTGTTGCCCAGAATGCTTTGCAGGAGCTGGAAAGGGGCCTGAAGGATCTCTGCACCAGAGAGATGTGAGGGCATGCTGCCGTCCGCACTGGGAGCCAATCCCAGCTCTTCTACACAACCCAGAAGAAGGCGAAGAAATTGTAGACCACCTTTCTAGCCTGGCACACAAACATTTTACACATTCAGGGTTGCCAGAGTGAACACTGGAGAAGTTTTGGAGTCCCGTAAGCAGGGCTCCATTTCCAAACCTTGCTTGTCTTGCAGCCAGCTTTTTCAAAAAGCCACACCTGTTGAATTCCATTTCTTAGCACCAGCCTTAAACGGATAAGAGCCCTCTCTGGTTTTTAATCTGGCATCTGTAATAACAAACAGAGAAATGTGTGTCTCCTTCGGGGTTGCCAGAGTGAACACTGGGGAGCGTCCCTGTGCTGTTATACACTTGTGCCCCTCTATTAGTGCGTATTCTTTAGGCGTGCCAAAGAGGCTCCAGTCCATTTCTAAGTCTTGCCACCAGGTTAAGAGAAGCCACACCTGTTGAACTTCTCTATCTTAACACCACCATTAAAGGCACAGGAGCCCTCGCTAGTTTTCAGTGTGGCAACCCTAACAGAGGTGTGGACATCCCGTAGGGTTGCCAGATTAAAAACTGGGGAGGGCGCCTGTGCCGTTAACGGTTGTGCAAAAGAAGGAACGTCTTGGAATCATCTAGCAGTTTCTGCGGAAAACTCCCTCTTCTGCACAACCATTCGATGTTCTCTCTCTCCAGTTCTCTGATTTGGCAACCCTGTCGCTTTTGCAGCCGATGAGACCAGCGCCATCCGTCCGTCTGTCCGTCCGTCCGTCTTGCACGCTCAGGACTCACCAGGGCCTTGCACAAGGGCCCCTCTCTTTTCACGGTCAAATCCAAACCCCAGGAGTGCGTTTGCAACCGATTCCAGGGAGACACAGTTCAGCTGCAGCCCAAAGGGTCTCTTGTTGTTGTGTCACCATCGTGTGTGTGTGTGTTTGTGTGTTTGTGGGAGTCCGGAATGGTGGCATCTTTTTTAAAAATCATAGTGGACTTGGGTTTTATTCACTTTTTAGTAGGAAGCTCTATAGACTCAAATAGGTATTTGTTAGGAAGCCAAAGATTTATACTCATTTTTGTGTGTGCAAAGAATGTGATTATTGTTGGCTTGTGACAATTTTCTCCCCTTTTTGTTGACGGAAGATTGCAATCTGTGACAAACAAATAAACTTCTGGCCCAAAGTTGTTGTTGTTGTTGCTGCTTGTTATGTGCCATTGAATTGAGGAGGGAGCAAGCTTGTTTTCTGCTGCTCCAGAGATTAGAACACAGAGCAATGGATGAAGAGATTCCAGCGCAAGATTAGGAGGAATTTCTTGACAGTAAGAGATGTTAGACAGTGGAACAGACTCCCTCAATGGAGGATGGTTCCTTCTTTGGAGATCTTTAAAGAGAGGCTGGATGGCCCTCTGTCAGGGGTGCTTTGATTGTGAGTTCCTGATCATGGGGGTTTCTTGGCAAGTTTCTTCAGAGGGTGTTTGCCAGTTCCATCCTCTGAGGCTGAGAGAGTGTGACCTGCCCTTAGAATCCCTCCCAACTCTAGGGTCCTATATATCCCTGCATGACAGAAGGAGGAGGTAGGACTGGATGGCCTTTGGGGGTCCCTTCCAACTCTAGGGTCCTATGTATTCCTCCATGGCAGAAGAAGGGACTAGATGGCCCTTGGGGGTCCCTTCCAACTCTAGGATCCTATGTATTCCTGCATGGCAGAAGAAGGGGGCTGGACTGGGTGGCCTTTGGGGGTCCCTTCCAACTCTAGGATCCTATGTATTCCTCCATGGCAGAAGAAGGGGGCTGGACTGGGTGGCCTTTGGGGGTCCCTTCCAACTCTAGGATCCTATGTTTTCCTGCATGGCAGAAGAAGGGGATGGACTGGATGGCCCTTGGGGATCCCTTCCAACTCTAGGATCCTATGTATTCCTGCATAGCAGAAGAAGGGGATGAACTAGATGGCCCTTGGGGGTCCCCTCCAACTCTAGGATCCTATGTATTCCTTTATGGCAGAAGAAGGGGATGGACTGGATGGCCCTTGGGGGTCCCTTCCAACTCTAGGATCCTATGTATTCCTTTATGGCAGAAGGAGGAGGTTGGAGTGGATGTCCCTTGGGGGTCCCTCCCGACTCTAGGATGCTATGTATTCCTTTATGGCAGAAGAAGGAGGTTGGAGTGGATGTCCCTTGGGGGTCCCTTATAACTCTAGGATCCCATGTATTCCTCCATGGCAAAAGAAGGAGGTTGGAGTGGATGTCCCTTGGGGGTCCCTTATAACTCTAGGATCCTATGTCTTCCTTCATGGCAGAAGAAGGGGTTGGATGGCCCTTGGGGGTCCCTTCCAACTCTAGGTTTCTATGATCCACTTGTTGACTGGGGCTCTTCAAGAGCTGCTGCCTGAGAAGAGAAAGGCCTCCTGAGTCTGTGTCTGAGGGCCTGAGGCTCCCTCTCTCTCTCTCTCTCTCTGAGGCCCTGAGAAAGGCCTATGCCAAAGGAGAGGAAGGAGCGAAGCCTCCAGGGGAGTCCGGTCCCATACAGAGAGACACCGTTTCTGGAAGAAAGCTCCCCTTGAGAGAGAGCCCAGGCCCCCCAAAGAGGAGGAGACCATTGGGTCCTGAGCAAAAGAGGAGAAGAAGAAGGCGGTGGCACTGGATTGACTGGACTGGGCCTGGCCCATTCCAAATGGATCAGGAGGTGAAGAAGGCCTCCGGAAGGGGGGGGTCCCTTGGAGAGTGCGGGGGGCATGGACCACACTGGGGGGCCCTCCAGAAAGGGCTGCCAACCCAAGGGCTGGAGGAATGGTCTTCGGGGTCAGAGGGTATTTTCACAGAATCATAGAAGAGTTGGAAGGGACCCCAAGGGCCATCCAGTCCAACCCCATATTCTGCCATGCAGGAACTCTCCATCAAAGCATCTCCAAGAGATGGCCATCCAGCCTCTGCTGAAAGACCTCCAAGGAAGGAGACTCCACCACGATCTCCGCGGAGGGAGTCTCTTCCATCGTCGAACAGCTCTCCCTACAGAAGGCAGGTAAGTGTCTGAAGCGAAGGTGGTGTGCTCCACTTGGGATGTGTAGAGGGCTCTCTGCTCCGGCTTTGTCTCCAGCATCACCTGGATCGGGAAGGTCCAGGCCCCGTTCCAGATCAGGTCCTGGGGCTCCTCTTCCTCCTTCCCCCTCCGGAACCACTTGACCTCCATCTTGGCTGTCCAGAACCTGGCCACCTCACAGATCCGGAGCGTGCCCTTGGAAGATCCAGTCTTCACCTTGGACCGAACTGGAGGAAAATCAAAACTGGGGGCATACAGAGAAGGGAAGAAGAAGAAGAAGAAGGGGCAGAGGTCACACAAGCTTCAAGGCAGGCCCAGTTCCCAACCCCAGATAGACTGTCCTTCCCATTATCCACCAAACACACACTTCTCATAGCCGCCCAAGAGAGTAGCATACCCAGCGTGGCATCGTGGCTTGAGCTTTGGACTATGACTCTGGAGGCTCGGGTTCAATTTCCCAGCTTGGCCATGAAGACCCACTCGGTGACCTTGGTAAGTCACACTTTCTCAGCTTCAGAGGAAGGAAACGGCAAGCTGCTTCTGAGCAAATCCTGCCAAGAAAACCCAAGGATAGGTCTGCCTTAGGGTAGCCATAGGTTGGAATCAACCTGAAGGCACGCAGCACACGTTCCTTTGAATCCCACCTTCAACCTCCTGCTGGCGAAAGCTTTTCAGTGGTGGGAAAAGTTACTCCTGCCTTGGAGGGTGGTTGAGTCACCTCCTTTGGAGGTTTTTTCAGTAGACTCTGGATGGCCATCTGTCGCAAGGAATGCTTTTGTTGTGTCTTCCTACACGGCAGAAGAGGGTTGGACTGGATGGCCTCTGAGGGTCCCTCCTAACTCTAGGATTCAAGGATTGATTGATTTAGCACCCTCGCTGTGTATGGCACACTCCTTGTTGCAATGATGGCCCCAAAGGTGTGATGGCACAAACAAGCCCATGTCCCTGTCGAAGTGAATCATAGAATCATAGAGTTGGAAGAGACACCAAGAGCCATCCAGTCCAACCCCCTTCTGCCATGCAGGAACTCCCAATCAAAGCATCCCCATTGACAGATGGCCATCCAGCCTCTACTTAAAGACCTCCAAGGAAGGAGACTGCCGTACCTGTCCAAAGAGCACACCTCCTGAGTCTTGTTTCAGGTAGAGGCACTGGGCCTCCAGCTGGAAAAGGACATGGTCTGGAAGGGAGAAAGCTGGAGGGGGTCCGAAGGGGTCCTTCCCCCCAAATACAAAGACCTCCTGTTTTCATTGAATCCGAGAAGACACTCCTGGTAGAGAGAGCTATCTGGACACCTTTAAAGTGCATGGAGATGCCTTGTGCTTCTTCTACATGGCCAGCAGAGGGAGACAAAGCTCTCAGTGGAAGGAATCCTCTGGTTAATAGAGAATCCGTTTTGGTAGGGAGTTTGGGAGCCTCCAGAGTCCAGGCACTGGACCTTGGCCATTTTTCGGTTCATGGCTTGGAACTGCAGAATCCTAGAGTTGGAAGGGACCCCCAAAGGCCACCCAGTCCAGCCCCCTTCTTCTGCCATGGAGGAAGACAGGATCCTAGAGTTGGAAGGGACCCCCAAGGGACATCCAGTCCAACCCCCTTCTTCTGCCTTAGAGGAATACATAGGATTCTAGAGTTGGAAGGGACCCCCAAAGGCCACCCAGTCCAGCCCCCTTCTTCTGCCATGCAGGAAGACATAGGATCCTAGAGTTGGAAGGGACCCCCAAGAGCTATCCAGTCTAGCCCCCTTCTGCCATGCAGGAATAAATATAATCACAGAACCCTAGAGTTGGAAGAGGCCCCAAAGACCATCCAGTCCAACTGCTTTTGGCCATGCAGGAATACACAAAGCGCTCCCAACAGCTGTCCATCCAGCCTCTGCTTAAATACCTCCAAAGAAGGAGGCTCCACCACCCTCCAAGGCAGCATCTTCCACTGTTGGCCATGTCCTTCCTCTGAGGTTGAGAGAGTGTGACTAGGACCCCCAATCCAACATCCAAACCACTAGGCTGCCTCTCCCTACCAGTTTGAATGTTCCTGAAAATCTGAAAATTGGGGGAGTCAGTTTCCTGGTGTGCCCCACGGAAGTTGGGGGGGCAGACCCCCACAAAGAAGTTCTTCTCCCTCTTTTTTGGGGGGGCTTCTTTGCTTGGAGGCTCCAAAGAGTCCATTGCCTCTAGGGAGGAGGAGACTACCCCACCCATCATCCCCATGGCCACGATCCCCTCAGGGGCCGGAAAGAGAGGGTCTAAGTCTCCCTCTGCCCCCCAAGTACTGACGGGGACTTTTTGGTTTTAGCCCCTGTCAGGGAAAATAAAAACTTCTGGTCACGGCCAATCAGGCACAAGAGCCTGGAAAGCGTCATCAGTCGCCAGGCCAGAAGTATAGGACCGATATTCCTGTCGCCGAGTCACTAAAATGCCCCCAAGGCACCAGATCCTCTCTGATCTTGAAAGCTAAGCTGGGTCAGCCCTGGTTAGGACTTGGATGGGAGACCGCCATCTGAAACTCATGGCGACAGGTGATTTGAAGGCACATACTTGTTCACATTGAAGAATGTAGAGCCTAAAAACCGCCCAGGCACCATCAGATCCCAGCCAATCTTGGAAGCTAAGCTGGGTCAGCCCTGGTTAACCCTTGGATGGGAAACCACCATCTGAAACTCATGGCGACAGATGACTTGAAGGCATGTTCTCACACACAATGAAGAATTTAGGGCCTAAATGCCATCCAGGCAACCTCAGATCCCCTCTGATCTGGGATGCTAAACTGGGTCAGCCTGGTTAGTCTTTGGATACGGGGGTCTCCTTTCCAAGGGCTGGACAAAACAATCCATATATATTTTTTCCACTTGCTGGCTGGCTGGGAAGGAGGGTTCTCTTGAGCATGTGCAGTGTACACAGTGGAAGAAGCCATTTTCTTTCTGGGATGAAATGCAGAGGAATGAAAGCTGACCATGAGCCGGTGGTGTGATGCTGCAGCTAAAAAAGCCAACGCGATCCAATGCATTTCCAGAGGAAATACCTGTGGGATGGGACAGTTTGGGCAGGATTCGGCCCAGATGCCTCTCACTTTCTCAGGCTGCATCTGCACTGCAGAATGAATGCAGTTTGACATCACTTCAACTGCCATGGCGCCATCCTATAGAACCCTGGGATTTGTAGTTTTTCAAGGTCTTGAGCCTTCTCTGGGTGCATCTGCACTGCAGGATGAATGCAGTTTGACACCACTTTAACTGTCAATGGCTCCATGCTATGGAATCCTGGGATCTGTAGTTTGTAGTGGCACTGGAATTCTCTGCTAAATATCGCAGCAAACTACAAATTCCAGGATTCCATAGCATGGAGCCACAGCAGTGAAAGTGGTGTCAATCTGCATTATTTCTGCAGGAGAGATGTAGCCTATGGATCAATGTTAAGGAGTCCTGGAATTTGTAGTCCTGTGAGATGCATAGCCTTCTCTATCAGAAACTACAAATCCCAGAATTCCATAGCATTGAGCCAGGGCAATGAAAATGGGGTCAAACTGCATTATTTCTGCAATTCAGATGCAGCCTATGTCTCAGTGTCACAAATTCCTGGGATTTGTAGTTTTGCGTCTCTGTTCAGCCAGAGTCTGCCAGCAACTGGTGATGTCACCTGCACTCTGTTGGCTGATTGGCTAGGATGATGGGGGTGGGGCAAGAGCTGAAGAGGTTGGGGGGCTTTCCTCTGACACATTTGGGGTCATCTGCCTGGAAAAAGGACTCTGGGCTACCTGGGAGGAGCGAGGTGGCAATAGGACCACAAGAAAGGGGGAAAGTGTGCCTCTGAGCACGGGCAGAGTGCATTTCCTCCTCTAATGGCCTTCTTCAGAACCTGGGCCTGGGTTCAGAATATGCTCAAGTGACCCAAACTCAAGACAGGCCATAATAATTATAATATTTGGGCAGATTTAATATTGTGTATAATTTCTAATGATAATGTGCCTATAAATGGCAGGACTCCAACCATCCATGGAGAGAGAAATCCCAGAAGTCCAAGCAGAATTTAGGAAAGGAAGAGGCAATAAGGACCACATTGCAAACATATGAAGGCTAATGGAGGGCACCAGGGAATTCCCAAAGAAAATCCGCATGTGTTTGATAGACTATAACTGCATAGACCATGAAAGGCTATTATGGAAGGCCCTTAAAGACATGATGGGAGTGCCAACCCATCTGATGGTCCTGATGAGGAGGAATCTGAACTCAGGACAAGAGGTCTGAAAAGCCTTGACACAGATAAGGCTGCATCCTTTCAGCCTATCTGTTCAACTTCTATGCAGAACATATGATAAGAAAAGCAGGCTTGGACACAGAAGGAGGAGGAATGGAAATAGGAGGAAGGAATATCAACCATCTGAGATACGCAGATGACACCTTAGTACTAACAGAAAACCTCTCAGACCTGGAACATCTACTAAGGAAGATCCAAGAAGAAAGGGCAAAGGCAGGCTTAATGCTGAACATCCAGAAAACAAAAATAATGACCACCGAGGACCTTCACAACTTCAACCTAGGCAATGAAGAAATAGAAATAGTCAAAGACTTCCCATACCTGGGATCAAACATTGGTAGAAATGGGGACTGCAGTCAGGAAATCAGAAGAAGACTAAGAATGGGGAGGGAGGCTATGAGAGAACTGGAAAAGATTCTCAAATGCAAAGATATGCAACTCAGCACAAAAGTCAGAATCATAGAAGCCATCGTCTTCCCTATTATTCCCATGGAGGGATATGTGAGAGCTGAACAGTCAAGAAAGAAGAGAGGAGGAAAATCAATGCATTTGAAAGAATGTGGTTCTGGAGAAGAGTGTTGAGGATCCCATGGAGGACAGCCAAAAGGACAAACAAGTGGGTCCTAGAGCAAGCCAGAGAGATCCCTGGAAGAAGGCAAGGTGACAAGACTTCTTAGACTGTTGTCCTTTGGAGACATCAAGGGAAGAGAAGAAAAGAGAAGGGAGGACTCTTTGGAAAAGGCCTCAATGCTGGGGAAGATGGAGGGAAGGAAGGAGGAGGAGAGGAAGGAAGGAAGGAAGGAAGGAGGAGGAGAGGAAGGAAGGAAGGAAGGAAGGAACGAAGGAAGGAAGGAAGGAAGGAGGAGGAGAGGAAGGAAGGAAGGAAGGAAGGAAGGAGGAGGAGAGGAAGGAAGGAATGAAGGAAGGAGGAGGAGAGGAAGGAAGGAAGGAAGGAAGGAAGGAAGGAGGAGGAGAGGAAGGAAGGAAGGAAGGAAGGAAGGAAGGAAGGAAGGAAGGAAGGAGGAGGAGAGGAAGGAAGGAAGGAAGGAAGGAAGGAAGGAAGGAAGGAAGGAGGAGGAGAGGAAGGAAGGAAGGAAGGAAGGAAGGAGGAGGAGAGGAAGGAAGGAAGGAATGAAGGAAGGAAGGAAGGAAGGAGGAGGAGAGGAAGGAAGGAAGGAAGGAAGGAAGGAGGAGGAGAGGAAGGAAGGAAGGAAGGAAGGAAGGAAGGAAGGAGGAGAGGAAGGAAGGAAGGAAGGAAGGAAGGAAGGAGGAGGAGAGGAAGGAAGGAAGGAAGGAAGGAAGGAAGGAAGGAGGAGGAGAGGAAGGAAGGAAGGAAGGAAGGAAGGAAGGAAGGAAGGAAGGCCCCATGCTGCCAGATCCTGGAGGGACTCCATGATCCAGGAGCTCCCCAGGGGATTTAGTTAATTTTTATTTATTTATTTATTTATTTATTTATTTATTTTCTATTTGTTTCATTTCTTTATTATTTTCTTTATGGACTTCCAGGGCAGGGGGGGAGAGAGGGTCTCCAGAGGGTCCCTGCCATGGCTCCAGATCCAATGGAGGTCAGTGCAGAAGCAGCAAGGGATCCCTCCCTCCGCTCTGGCGTCCAGCGGGAACCTTCCAGCCAATCAGAGCCTCCGGGACTGTCGTGGTCATCGGTTGCTGGGCAGGGGAAGGGCAGCTCTTCCAACAACCCCCTCTTAGGCTTTCAATCTACACATTGCAGAATCAAGGCAGTCTCACGCCGCTTTAACTGCCACGGAAACTCAGTGTGGCTAAACCTTTAGCCTGGGATTTGTAGTTTGGCGGGGTAGCAAAGACCAGGCTGCATTCCCCCCACACTACAAACCCCAGGATTCTGCCAGACAGAATCATGGCAGTTCAAGAGCGGCTGCACCCTTAACCTGGGATGCATAGTGAGGGACCAAAGTGCTCTCTGGCAGACCAGGCTGCATGCCTCAGCAAACTACAGATCCCAGGATTGCATACGACAAGAGTCACTGCAGTTAAACGAGTATGGAAGGAGAAGGTCCTTGGGGGTCCCTTCCAATTCTAGGATGCTATGTATTCCTCCATGGCAGAAGAAGGGGGTAGGACTGGATGGCCTTTGGGGGTCCCTTCCAACTCTACAATCCTATGTATTCCTTTATGACAGAAGAAGGGGGCTGGACTGGATGGCCCTTGGGGATCCCTTCCAACTCTAGGATCCTATATATTCCTTCATGGCAGAAGGGAGCTGGGCTGGATGGTCTTTGGGGGTCCCTTCCAACTCTAGGGTCCTATGTATTCCTCCATGGCAGAAGGGAGCTGGGCTGGATGGTCCTTTGGGGTCCCTTCCAACTCTTGAATCCTATGTCTTCCTGCCTGGCAGAAGAAGGGGGCTGGACTGGATGGCCCTTGGGGATCCCTTCCAACTCTAGGATCCTATATATTCCTTCATGGCAGAAGGGAGCTGGGCTGGATGGTCTTTGGGGGTCCCTTCCAACTCTAGGGTCCTATGTATTCCTCCATGGCAGAAGGGAGCTGGGCTGGATGGTCCTTTGGGGTCCCTTCCAACTCTTGAATCCTATGTCTTCCTGCCTGGCAGAAGAAGGGGGTTGGACTGGATGTCCCTTGGGGGTCCCTTCTATGTCTCCCAGCCTCGGCTTGAAAGAGAGAGGCCGAGGGAGATGGAGGGAAGGGATGATGACGGGGATGATGGGAGCTGCAGGGTTATTACAACTGTCTCCTCTTCTCTCCTTTTGGGCGTCGCCTGGGAGGAGGAGACCAAGGGTGCATCTGGACTGTAGAAATAATGTACTTTGACACCACTTTCCATGGCTCCATCCCATCGGAGTTCCTGGGATTTGTAGTTTATGGTGGTCCCAGAACTCCCTGGCAGAGAAGGCTACATATATCTCACAAAACTACACATCCCAGAACTCCATGGCATGGAGCCATGCGCAGCCAAAGCGGTGTCAAGCTGCATTAAATTCTGCAGTGCAGATGCAGCCCAAGAGAAGGCTGTTGCAAAGACCCTCCCTCCTCTGCCTGGCAACCGATGACGAAGGCAGTCCCGGGGGCTCTGATTGGCTCAGCTGCTCCAGTCTCAAGCCTAGGAAAGTCCCAGCTGGACACCAACCCAGAGGAAGGGACTTATATGCTATAGAAGAGATAGAAGAACAGGCACCAATGACTCTGGAATATTGTCAGCTCTGAGGCACAATGAATAACACACATCTTTAGACTCCTAGATGCCTTTCACACGGACTGTTGTCAAGCCCGGTGTCCTCCATCCTATATCCGGGCATTTCATTTCTTCGCCCTAAGTGTACTTAATTCATCCGATGCAAGGAACTGCATCACCTCTGCAAAGGGATCTGTGGGGTAAAAGGATGCAGCACGTGACCAAGGGCCATCCAGTCCAACCCTCTTCTTCTGCCATAGAGGAATACATAGGATCCTAGAGTTGGAAGGGTCCCCCAAGGGCCATCCAGTCCAACCCTCTTCTTCTGCCATGGAGGAATACATAGGATCCTAGAGTTGGAAGGGTCCCCCAAGGGCCATCCAGTCCAACCCTCTTCTTCTGCCATGGAGGAATACATAGGATCCTAGAGTTATAAGGGACCCCCAAGGGCCATCCAATCAACCCCCTTTTTCTGCCATGGAGGAATACATAGGATCCTAGAGTTGGAAGGGATCCCCAAGGGCCATCCAGTCCAACCCTCTTCTTCTGCCATGGAGGAATACATAGGATCCTAGAGTTATAAGGGACCCCTAAGGGCCATCCAGTCCAACCCCCTTTTTCTGCCATGGAGGAATACATAGGATCCTAGAGTTGGAAGGGACCCCCAAAGGCCATCCAGTCCAACCCCCTTCTTCTGCCATGGAGGAATACATAGCATCCTAGAGTTGGAAGGGACCCCCAAAGGCCATCCAGTCCAACCCCCTTCTTCTGCCATGGAGGAATACATAGCATCCTAGAGTTGGAAGGGACCCCCAAGGGCCATCCAGTCCAACCCCCTTTTCCTGCCATGTTGTACTTGTTCAAAGTACTATAAAAAGGGAGTTCACCTGAGCCTCAGGGCTCCAGAATTTGGAAATCATATCCCTCTGGAGACTTGCTGCAGCTTACAATAAACTGCTGACTTTTCATTTGACTTCCGGGTCTCCCTGGTCTGATTCCTGGAAATTCTGCTACGCAACGTCTTTCCCACTGTGAAGTCTCAAAGGCGTTGCAAGAGATCCCTTTGCAATCGGATAACAATAATAATAATAATAATAATTTTTATTTATAGCCCGCCCCTCTGCACAACAATCGAGGCGGGTTCCAGGATACTCCGGACTAACATGGCACTGAAATTGTGATGATGCAGTTTCTTGCATCGGATGAATTAAGTACACTTAGGGCGAAGAAATGAAATGCCCGGATATAGGATGGAGGACACCGGGCTTGACAACAGTCCATGTGAAAGGGATCTGGGAGTCCTCGTAGACCACAAGTTGAGCATCAGTCAACGGTGTGACGCGGCAGCTAAAAAGGCCAATGCAATCTTAGGCTGCATCAATAGAAGTATAGTGTCACTCCTTGCCCCTCTCTGCCCCCCAAATCCTCCTCCTTCCTCCCTTCTCCACCATCCCTGGCAGTGGGGGGATTCGATTTCGCTTCCCGACGCTTGGACCAAGCTGCAAAGCTCAGCAGGCCTTGAGGGGAAACCAGAGAGAGAAATGGGCCTGCTCCAAGCCGCTGAGGTAAGCCAAGAGGAAGCCAAACTTCCTCCCAATTCAAGGCTGCTTCGGTTTCTGATCTGCAAGAACTGACATGCCAAAATGTGGTGGTGGTGGTGGGGGTTCCCTGGTTGCTGAGTGCAAGGGTTGGATCTGGGTTCAGATCTAGGCACCTTCATGTCGCCTCTTGACTGATGGCCAACAGGAAAGTTGGAGGGCTACAGGAGGGTCAGAAAAGAGCCCTGGAAAAGGGGGGGGGGGGAGGGAGTCTCCTGGGATGCTGAGCCACACTGCAAAAATAATGCAGTTTGACACTGCTTTTAATGGCCATAGCTCCAGCCTATGGGATCCTGGGATTTGTAGCTTGCTGTGGCCCCAGAGCTCTCTGGCAGAGAAGGCTAGGTGTCCCACAAAACTACCAATCCCAGAATTCCAGAGCCTCAAGCCATGGCAATTGAAGCGGTGTCAAAACTGCATGAATTCTGCCCTGGAGATTTGCTGCCCAAGAGGTGGTCCTTGCTCTGCCCAGCAACCGATGACCAAGATAATTGTGGAGGATATGATTGGTTCCAGTCTCAACCCTATAGAATAAAGTCCCACAAAGTGCTGAGTTTCTGGAATGCAGCTCCCAAGCAGGTGGCTGTGAAAAAATGAGGGCTGAAAGGTTGGGGAAGGAAGAATAGGTCATGGAGGGCTTGGAAACTCAAAACAAGAAGCTTGTGTGGTCTCCCATCCAAGGACTAACCAGGGCTGACCCTGCTTAGCGTCCAAGATCAGAGGCAATCTGGGGCTTTTTGGGGGTATTTAGGCCATTATTATCATCATCAAGGAATCTCAGAGGAGGTTTTGCCAATTCCTTCCTCTGCAATAAAACCTCCAGCACCTGGGATTCCTTGCTGGTCTCCCTTCCAAGGGCTGACCCTGCTTAGTTTGCAAGCTTAGATGGTAATCTGGTGCATTTGGGGTATTTAGGCCATTATTTTCAGCATCAAGGAATCTCAGAGGAGGTCTTGCAAGTTTGAAATAGAGCCTCCAGACTCGGGGATTCATTGGTGGTCTCCCTTCCAGGGACTAACCAGGGCTGACCCCACTTAGCTTCCAAGATCAGATGGGATCTGGTGTCTTTGGGGCATTTAGGCCATTGTTATTCTTGTCAAGGAACCCTCAGAGGTGGTTTTGCCAGTTCTTTCCTCTGAAATAGAGCCTCAAGCGCCTGGCATGGGTTGGTGGTATCCCATCCAAGGAGATGACCAGGGCTGACCCTGCTTAGGTTCTAAGAAGAGATGGGATCTGGTGCCTATTTAAGCCATTATTATCATCATTAAGGAATCCTCAGAGGGGTTTTTGCCAGTTTCCTCCTCTGAAATAAAGACTCCAGCACCTGGGATTCCCTGGTGGTGTCCCATCCAAGTCCTAATCAGGGCTGACCCTGCTTAGCTTGCAAGATCAGATGGGATCTGCTGCCTTTTTTGGGGTATTTAGGCCACTCATGTCCTCCCAAAGCTGTCTCAGTTCCCAGTCTGCACCCCAAAGACCCTCATTCTTCAACCAAAACGCTGGTTCTAACACTGAAAATGTCCTCCGGGGGACTAGCTGGGCATTTGGGCAAGAGAATGGATCTAGGAGGACACCCAAACTGGAGTAAAACTCCACCAAGAACAGGTTGAATACAAGGGCAGTTGTCACTGGCAGACTTTGCAAAAGTTACTCTGTCTGTCTGCAACTTCCAGGGTGCCCTGGGAGACATAAAAGCCGATTCTAGGCTGCATCTGCACTGCATAGAATCCTAGAGTTGAAAGAGACCCCAAGGGCCATCCAATCCAACCCTATTCTGTCGTGCAGGAACTCACAATCAAAGCATCCCCAACAAATGGCCATCCAGCCTCAACTTCCATTGACATTCCTCCAAATGTTGAGGTGGAATCTCTTTCCCTGTAGCTTGCATCCATTGGGTCCTGTTCTCTGGAGCAGCAGAAAAGAAGCTTGCTCCCTCCTCGAGCTTCACAGAGCATGGGAATGAGATGAACTTGAACTCTTAACACAGGAAGGCAAATATGATTTAATGTTGGAATCTCTTTTCCTGGAGCTTCTATTCATTGCTCCATTGGGTCCTATTCTCTGGCGCAGCAGAAAACAAGCTTGCTCCCTCCTCAACATGACACCCCTTGAAATATTTAAACTCATGGCAAGTTGTTTCTGACTCATGGCAACCTTATCACGGGGTTTCCTTGGCCAGGTTCTTCAGGGAGGCTCTTGCGTGATGGCATTCCCTGAAGAGAAGTGTGGGCAGAGTCAGCATCTGGCTTTGTACCGGCGTCCACATCTGTGTTGCATATCCTCCTTTAGGTAAGGACCTGTTTGAGGTTTGGAGGCTCTCTGCAGGCGAGTAAAGGCCTGCCACGAAGAGTCCTTGAAAGGGCTCCCACTGCCTTATTGTCCAGACTGGGAGGCCACTGGGAGTGAATGGAGGTGCTGGGAGAGGGCTCCCTTGCCAGGCTGGCTTCTCTAAACAGGGGCACAGCACCTTTGGCGTGGCTGGGTTGGCATGAGCATTGAGAGAGAGATTTTGCAGGGTCCTAGAGTTGGAAGAGACCCCAAGGGCCATCCAGTCCAACCCCATATTCTGCCATGCAGGAAATCACAATCAAAGCATCCCTGACAGATGTCCATCCAGCCTCTGTTTAAAGACCTCCAAAGAAGGAGACTCCACCACGAGTCAGAAACAACTTGGAGGCTTGGGAAGACAACTTGAGAAGAAAGAGGGCATGTATTTATTGATAGGACCAGAAATTGTATCAAGGCTGTGATTACAGAAAGAGGATTGTTATCATTTTAAAAATAATAATAATAAAAAACAACCAGCATCTGGGCATTTATACAGTGCAATTAATTTGCCAGGAGCAAGCAAAATCAACCCAGGAGCCCTCATCTCCAAAAGCTGGGCCCCTACTTGGCATTTGGGGGTGCCATGATGGTGGTGGGGGGGGGACGGAGGAGTGGGTGCGAATTATGTAGCATTACATAGGATTACGTCAAATTTTGGATCGCAAGGGACGATAAAGGTCCGACCCTGGCATCATCTCATGGTTTCCTTATTGTTAAAATAATTAAAAAATAGACTTCTTAATTTACTAGTAATGGTGCCCAGTTCGTCCAGAAAAGTACCAATTCCCTTATCAATTGCTGAAACTGAGCAAATGTTGGCAGCACCCTCAGGAATATAGCAAGGCATCCAGTGGAGGAAGAGGAAGGAAGTAGGTAGAGGCTATTTCAGGGTTGGTGGTTAAGTCACACTCTCTCAGCCTCAGAAGGAGACCATAGCAAACATTATCTGGAGAAATCTCATCAAGCAAACCCCATGAGACATTAACCCATAGTAACAGAGAGAGTAGTATGACTCCTCTGGCTGACCAGAGTTCAAATCCTTGTTCAGCCATGGAAACCCACATGCTCTCTGCTTCAGAGAAAAGCAAAGGCAAACCCCCTCTGAAGAAATCTTGCCCTATGAAAGGGAGCCTGGTGTCATGGTTTGGTGCTGGATGAGGACTCTGACAGACCTGGGTTCGAATCCTTGCTCAGCCATGGAAACCCACCTTGGGCAAGTCACGCTCTCTCAGCCTCAGAGGAAAGCCAGGGTGTCAAACTCTCTTGGAAGAAAGTTAAGAGTGAGACGTTAGAATGGACTTGAAGCCACAGCACAAGAAAACAATGTTTGTAAACATCTTAGTAGCTGAAATGTGATGATGCTCTTATGGGACAAAAATAAATTGAAATATCTGTCAAGCTGAACCCTAAGGAGGCATTTTATAGAGTTTGGGGAACTTAGTTTTTTCAACTATAACTCCCTCCACGCCTGGGAGGCATGATCCAAAAGAGTAGCCTTGCAATTTCCCAAAAGGGATTTTGTTCCAGGAGCAAAGAGTCCTGGGTGGGACCTTGAAGGCTGTCACCTTTAGGGTAGAACAAGGTTCTTGGTTGCCTTTAAAGGGAAATTCTGGATTCAAGGAAGACTGTGCCATCTCCAGGGGACACGCTTTTTGTGAGGAAGAAGAACTGGATTTCAATAATGGCAATCGACAGGATAGAGTTGACCCCAAACACCAAGGGAACAAGGAGTCCTGTGGGCCCCAAAAGATTGTTTCCTTTAGGGCAGGCCAGGATTCTCGGTTGCCATTAAATTGAGATTTGGGGTCTCTCTTAGAGGAATTCAAGGGGGGCTGGGCCATCTATAGGGAGAAAAGGAACCAGATTTCCATAATTAGCAGTCGGCAGGATAGAGTTGACCCCAAACACCCAAGAAACACCCTTCTCTTGCAAGCAGAAAAGAAGCAAAAGGAAGGCAAGCAAAGGCTGGGACTGTCTGGATGAGGAGGAAGGGGAGCTGGTGGTCTGCGAGGCTCTCCCTCAAACTTCCTCCGAAGTTTGCATCCTCCGTGGGGCAAAGACAAGACAGGGCGGCTATCTCCAGGAAGGATGGAAGATGGTTTCTCCACAATGCGAAGAAGTGGCAGCGGAGTCTAATCCATGAGCCCAACTGGAAGCAGAGAAAGAAGAAAAGGATGAGTGAGGAGGAGCCTGGAGAAAGAAAAGTGGGTGACATTTGCCATTTCCCATCTATTTTGCCACACATGAAACCTATTAGCCATATTTCCACCCCATCCATCCAAGTTGCCCCCAGCTGCACTTTCTGCCTTTTCTTCCCCTCTTGGTTTAAAACCCCCTCCAGAATCAGGGATGCAGGAGGGACCATTCATCCAGGAGAATCGGTCCAAGCGTTTGGGGAAGGGGACCAAAACACCCAAAAGTTTGTGGCATAATAAATGGGTCAGACGTCTGGGCATCACTGGGCTCTTTCATCAATCCCTTTCACAATTCCTTGGGATACATTTGCAGGAAAGCATGGGACAGGGCAAGTGGGCGGTGGGACATTTTGAGACAGAAGACAGCAGAGGAAATGTTACCTGTGGTCTGGGGCACAGTTTGACCTGTTTTGGGGAGAGAAAAGGAGAGAAAGGTTTGTTTGGCTTTAAAGGGTCCCTGGAAATGTAGCCCACCCGTCTCACCCTCTAATGCCAGGTCAAAATGGCCCCAAAATAACCAGTCTATGGTTATGAGTATGTAGAGAGATCTTGTAACATTTTTGAGACTAACTGAAAGAAGTTGGCAGCATGCATCTTACATAACATGCCGAATTCTACCTCTATGGTTATGTTTGAATTCTACCTCTATGGTTATGAGTTTGACTTGTCAGTCCCCCAAAATGTGAAGAAGAGTGGAGGACTGAGGCCAGAGACAATACCCGAATGGGCCCTTTCCTTACTGAGAAGGCATTTTTGGGGAGCTTCTATGAGTGAAATTCTGGTTAAGTGCTCAGCTGTAAAGGCAAGAAAGGTGAAAAACATAATCAAGAGACAGAAACCATCTGGAACTGGGAGCACAGCTGCATTGTTCTGTTCTTGTGAAGTACAGAAAAGGCAAAAAAGAAGAACTACAACAGAGCCTAAGTAGGTGGGGATGTGGGACAGTGGGGCCAGCCAGCAGATAAAACTGCATTGTGGCAGGTGAATATGTGGATGGCTAGACAGATAGATAGATCTATCTAACTATCAGATCAATAGATCGATAGATCTAGATAGATAGATAGATAGATAGATAGATAGAATCTCAAGGTAGAGATGGGGATGGTTCCATTCCTTCCAAATTCCCAGCCAGCAGCCAAAACTCCATTGTGATAGGTGGATGAATGAATGGATAGATATATAGAGAGATAGACAGACAGAATCTCAAGGTGGAGACGGAGATGGCTCCATTCCTTCCAAATTCCCAACCAGAAGTCAAAACTGTATCACATGACTTTCAGTCCTAAACCCAGAGGTGGCTGCTCTGGCCTTCAGCCCTTGCTCATTGCCCCTGGGATCCTGGCAACTTCAGGTGGAGATGGAGAACCTGTGGCCCTTCAGATGTCATTTGACTGCAAGTCCCATCAGACTCATGGGCCAGCCTAGGAACCAGTGATGTAGACTCAAGTCAACTGACTGGGACTTAAGTCAGACTCAAGTTGCTTCAATTACCAAAGCCTTTATTGTAGTCAACAGACCATAGGCAAGCTTCAATTACTTGACATGGACGTGACGTGGCCAAAATGGCAGCTTAACTCGACTTGACTTGTATATCTTTAGTAACTGACTTTCTGTGCCATTCACTTTGAGCAGCAAACAAGACCCGCTCATAGAGAACAGGACGCATTTCTTGGAAGGGAACGGCAAATGTGTTAGGCAATGGGCTTGACATGGAAGGATCCTTCTGAAGCTTTTGGAAAACTTCTTTTATGTACAGGGGAGACAGGCTGGCAAGCAGATCTCAACCCCCGCCTCAAGCCCATCGCCTAACAGATTTGCTGCTCCCCTCCAAGAAATGCACCCTGCCTCCTTTTTTTTTTTCTGTTCAAAGTTGGCTCCAAGACTTGAGATGCGAGGTGAGACACGACTTACAAGTATTTTGCAAGGACTTGAGACTTGACTTGAAGGTAGAGACTGGAGACTTGGCTTGAGACTTGGACTAAAAGACTTGAATACACCACTGCAAGGAACACTGGAAGTTGCAATCCATCAACTCCTGAAGGTTTCCAGGTCCCCATCCTTGGGTGAGAAGGTACAATGCCATGTTCTTTTCTACTAGGACCACTTGAGACTAAATTCTGCTATTGTCTGGGACAATTCTGCGAGGGCCTTTTGCAAGTGCAAATCTTTTGACCATTCCCTGTTCCTCAACATTATAAACACACAAAAACACACACACAAAGGGAAACTTTCTCCTCACCTTTCTTGTTCCTCAGGTAGAAAGAGAAGCCTGCGGCCACAAAGACCACCCCCAGGAGGATGCCCACGATCCCCGTCCACATCTTGCTCTGGGCAGAGTCCGACTGGGGTTCTGCAGAAGGGAGGGAGGGAAAGAAAGAGGGATCTCTGGGGCCAGCCCAGAAGGCTGCAGGGCACCTTAAACCCCTCAGGGTCCTTTACCCACAGCCTCCCAATCTTGGAAATCATAGAGTTGGAAGAGAACACAAGGGCCACCCAGCAGATGGAGGCAAGTTGTCTTCTGCTGCTCCAGGAACCAGGACAAAAACCAACGGGTTCCAATTACAAGACAAGAGAGTCCACATAAACCCAAAGAAGAACTTCTTGACCATATTTTGACAATGGAATATGGGCCCTGTAAAGATCTTTGGAGGTCATAGAATCCTAGAGTCGGAAGAGACCACAAGGGCCATCCTGTCCAGTCCCTGCCATGCAGGAACTCTCAATCAGCTTGTTTAAAGAACTTCAAAGAAGGAGACTCTACCAGACTCTGAGGGAGTGAGTTCCACTGTCAAACAGCTCTTACTCTCAGAAAGTTCTTCCAAATGTTGAAGTGGAATCTCTTTTCCTGTAACTTGTATCCATTGTTCCGGGTCCTATTCTCTGGAGCAGCAGAAAACAAGCTTACTCCATCCTCAATATGATACCCTTTCAAATACTTAAACAGAGCTATCATATCCCCTCTTAACCGTCTCTTCTCCAGGCTAAACCTACCGAGCTCTGTAATAATAATAATAATAATAATAATAATAACAACAATAATTTGTATACCGCCCAATGGTTTCCCAATCTGGGCCTCATAGGACTTTATGGTTTCCAGACCCTTCACCATTTTAGTTGTCTTCCTTTGGACATGCTCCAGCTTGTAAATATCATTTTTCAATTGTGGTGCCCAGAGGTGGACACAGTATTCCAGGTGAGACCTGACCAAAGCAGAATAGAGTGACACTATGACTTCCCCTGATCTAGGTGTGGGACTTCTTCCCCCCCCCCCACCTTCCTGGACCTTCAGCTGCCTCTCCAGAGACAGCTGAAGGCCCGGGGGGGGGGGGGGGGCAAGGGAGGAAGAAGGAGTACAGGCGCACGCCTTTTCCTCCTCTTCCCCACCCTCTACGTGCCACAAAAATGGCTTCGAGTGCCACCTCTGGCACATGTGCCATAGTTTCACCACCATGGACCTAGATACTATACTTCTATTGATGCAGCCTAGAATTGCATTGGTCTTTTTAGCTGCTGTACCACATTGTTGACTCATGTTCAACTTGTGCTCTACTAGGACTCCTCGATCCTTTTCACTTATAGTCTTCTCATTAAGCCAGGTGTCCCCCATCTTATATCTATGCATTTGATTTTTTTTGTCCTAAGTGCAGTACCTTACATTTCTCCGTGTTGAGATTCATTTTGTTACCTTTGGCCCAGCTTTCTAATCTATTCAGGTCATTTTGAACTTTCATCCTGTCTTCTGGGGTATTAACTATTCCTCCTAATTTGGTGAACTGGGCCCAGGACAGAACCCCACTGGACACCCCACTGGTCACTTCTCTCCAGGATGAAGAAGAGGAGCCATTGCTGAGCACTCTTTGGGTTTGGTCAGTCAACCAGTTACTATCCACCTAACAGTTGCATTGTGTAGCCCACATTTTACTATCTTGTTTGGAAGAATATCATGGTGAACCTTGTCAAAGGTCTTACTGAAATCAAGATATCCTATGTCTACAGCATTCCCTTCATCTACCAAGCTGGTAATTTTATCAAAAAAGGAGATCAGATTAGTCTGACATGACTTGTTTCTCTGAAACAACATCTTGTTTCTCTGAAACCCATGTTGACTTTTTTTATTATGCTGGTGCCTTCTAAATGTTCAGACTCTCTGTTTAATGATCTGCTCTTTGAAAGGTCTTTAAAAAGTGGTCAGATCAGCATCTCTCAGGAGTCCCCCAGTTGTCTCTATCCCTGCATGACATGGAGTTGGACTCAGTGGCCCTTGGCCCCCCCCCGGCCCCCGGTGATCAGACATCCTCCTTCTCCAGGATTTTTAGCCTTCTGTCCAGGAGGAATTCCAAAATGTCCTCCATTTTAAAGCATGACCAAGGAGCATAAATGTATATGTCTACAAATGTTTTTAGCTTTTATCTGTCAATGTCTGGTAACCCAGAAGGCCTTTCCAGAATAGACTTCCCGGCCTCAGGAATTCCCCTATTCTGCCCTCTCTCATCTTGGATGCTGCCGCTACTCTATTTGCATTATTATATATATTACCGTTGTTTATGACCTGGTTTTTACTGTATGTCATTTTAATTAAGATGTTTTAATTGCTTTTGGTTTAATACTTTTTTAAGGGGTGGGTGGGTTTTGGGCCTCTTATGGATTTACACTGTATGCAATTTTAATTGTTGTTAGTTGCCCCAATTGTTCACAGAGGGGTGGGGTATAAATAAAATTATTATTATTATTATTATTATTATTATTATTATTATTATTATTATTATTATTATTATTATTATTTCCTATAGTTTTCTCAAATGCCCTACATTTTGTGGTGCTTTGTCCTCCTTACAACATCTAGTCATCCTGCTTCCAGCTCTACAATTCTAGGTGATATGGCCAGCCATCTTTAAATATCGGGAGGAATGTCATGGAGAAGATGTAGGGGAGCTTGTTTTCTGCAGCTCCAGAGAAGAGAGAAAGAACCAGTGGATTCAAATGATAAGAAAAACTCGAGTCACCCTGAATGTAGGACATCATGGGGAGAAGGCTGAAATGTAGGACATGTCCTGGAAAAGGAGAACATCTGGCCACCCTGGGTGGACTTTCCATCCTTGGAAGTCTTTCAACAGAGGCTGGATGGTCATGTTTGGGGAATTGGGTATTCCTGTACAGCAAGGGGTTGGACTAGCCCTCGTATGTTTGCAATGTGGTCCCTGCTGCCTCTTTCTTTCCTAAATCCCAAAGAAATGTTTTTCGTTGCTCACCCCACTGGACTGAGGCAGGGCTGGGAAAGCCGGCGTGCTCCACCTGGCAGGTGTAGATGTCTCCCCATTTCGGCTTTGTCTCAAGCATCACCTGGATCCCATAAGTCCAGTCCCCGTTCTGGAAAACATCCGTAGTCATCACTTGGGGCCCCTCTTCTTCCTTCCCATTCCGGAACCACGTGATTTTGATCTTGGCAGGGAAAAAGCTGTCCACAAAGCAAATCAGCATCATGTTGTGAGAGTCGTACTCCATGGGGGTGATCTTCAGCTTGGGTGGAACTGGAGCGGAAGGAAGAGAAAACGGGGAAGGAAGGGGAGGGTGAGGATGGGCGAGGAAGAGAAATGGGCTCTCAGGCCATGGGCCCCAGGCCAAGTCTGTTTTTGGACACCCTGGAAGAGGGGGAAGAAGGTGGGTCAGCTTCCTAACTGAGCCAAAAAACTAGGTCTATGTGGTCTGTATCCCCCGTCTCTGAAACAATCAGGCAATCATCCTAGGATGGTGGGCTTAAAAGTGTCCTAAAGGCACAAAAGAGAGAGAATGTTATTATAGTTGAATCTTCACAGAAGCAAGGCAGAAGGACTCCCCCTCCCATACCTTAAGGTTGCAATCAACTCTATGCACTTTTGTTTTCCTATCTATGTGCCAGTTCTATGCACTTTTACTTTCCTATGCAACAAATCTATGCACCTTTACTTTCCTATGTGCCAATTCTATGCACCTTTATTTTCCTATGCAGCAAATCTATGAACCTTTACTTTCCTATGTGCCAGTTCTATGCACCTTTACTTTCCTATGCAGCAAATCTATGCACCTTGCTTTCATGTCTCTGTGTTAATTTTTTAAAAAAGTGTGCTAAAGCCCTATGAGGAGAAACTTAGGGCCTTTGCAGACTGCCAGAAATAGTGCACATTAAATTGAGGCACTGCCCTGGCTCAGTGCTAGGGAATGATGGGAACTGTAATTTATTGTAGCACCAGAGCTCTCTGACAGAGAAGGCTCAATGTCTCAGAAAAAAATACAATTCCCATGATTCCCTAGCACTGAGCCAGGGCAGTGCCTCAATTTAATGTGCACTATTTCTGGCAGTCTGCTTAGGCCTTTAGAAAGCTGGGTATGTTTATCCTGGAGAAGAGACTGTTAAGAGGTGATATGATAGCCCTATTTAAGTATTTGAAGGGATGACATGTTGAGGAGGGAGCAAGCTTGTTTTCTGCTGGTCCAGAGACAAAAATACAGAACAATGGATCACAGAATCATAGAATCATAGAGTTGGAAGAGACCACAAGGGCCATCCAGTCCAACCCCATTCTGCCATGCAAGAACTCCCAATCAAAGCATCCCTGACAGATGGCCATCCAGCCTCTGCTTAAAGACCTCCAAGGAAGGAGACTCCACTACTCCACTACACACGAGGGAGTGTGTTCCACTGTCGAACCGCCCTTACTCTCAGGAAGATCCTCCTAATGTTGAGCTGGAATCTCTTTTCTTGCAGCTTGCATCCATTGTTCCGGGTCCTATTCTCTGGAGCAGCAGCAAACAAGCTTGTTCCCTCCTCGATATGACATCCCTTCAAATATTTAAACACGGCTATCATATCCCCTCTCAGCCTTCTCTTCTCCAGACTAAACATCCCCAGCTCCCTAAGTCCTTCCTCATAGGGCTTGGTTTCCAGACCCTTCACCATTTTAGTTGCCCTCCTTTGGACACGCTCCAGTTTCTCCACATCCTTTTTGAATTGTGGTGCCCAGAACTGGAGACAGGATTATTCCAGGTGAGGCCTGGCCAAAGCAGAATATAGTGGCACTATTACTTCTCTTGATCTAGACCAGGGGTAACAACCTAAGGCCCGAGGGCCGGATGCAGCCCCCCGAGGCCTTTGGACTGGCCCCAGGCCGGTCCTGCCACCACCACCCGCTGCCACCGCTGCCCGCCATGATGATATTGATTATTGTTGTTATTACTTGTTCTTGGGGTTTTCTTGGCAAAATCTCCACGGGGGGGGGGGGGGGGGTTGCCATGGCTTTTCTGGGGCTGAGAGAGTATGCATGTATATATTTTTATTTTTATTTTTATTCTTTATTTTATTTTATTTTATTTTTGGTGCTTCAGCCCCCCAATTGTCTGAGGGACAGCAACCCGGCCCCTGGCTCAAAAAGGTTGCCTACCCCTGATCTAGACACTATACTTCTACTGATGCAGCCTAAAATTGCATTGGCTTTTTTAGCTGCTGCATCGCACTGTTGACTCATGTTCAACTTGTGGTCCACCTGGATTCCTAGATCCCTTTCACACGTCGTCTCATTCAGCCAGGTGTCCCCCATCGTATATCTGTGCTTTTCATTTTTCCGCCCTAAGTGCAGTACCTTACATTTCTCCGTGTTGAATTTCATTCTGTTAGCTTTGGCCCAGCTTTCTAGTCTGTTCAAGTCATTTTGAATTTTGATCCTGTCTTCTGGGGTATTAGCTATAATAATAATAATAATAATAATAATTTATATCCCGCCCTTTGGGAACCCAATCAGGGCGGCTTACAACAATAAAACCATACAATATATCCCAAAACATAATCCCTCCCCCCCTTAAAACAGTATTAAATCAATGAAAAGTTAAAATGACAAATTCGAACAATTAAAAAATTAAAAACATTACAAACATAAAATTGGCCCAAGGCAATGTTCTTCATCCATCAGTAGATGGGGCCACGTGAAGACCATTGGGAGTGGGAGTAGCCGAGGCAGAGATAATTAATCTGGAAAGGCCTGCCGGAAGAGATCCGTCTTGACAGCCTTTTTAAAGCTGTCTAATGATGTTAACTGACGGATCTCATCCGGCAGGCCGTTCCAGAGTTTGGGGGCGACAACTGTAAAACCCCTCTGGGAGGTAGCCGTAAGCCTGGATTTTTGTGGCTGCAACAAATTCCTCCCAGAGGACCAGAGAGTGCAGGGAGGATTGTATGGGAGAAGGTGTTCCCTGAGATAGCTTGGACCCAGGCCATTTAGGGCTTTAAAGGTAATAACCAACACCTTGTACTGGGACCGGAAGCTGATAGGCAGCCAGTGGAGGGACATCAAAACCAGAGTAATGTGGTCCCTCCTAGATGTTCCCAAGACAAGCCTGGCTGCCATATTTTGAACCAGCTGTAATTTCCGAACGAAGCAGAAGGGTAGCCCCATGTAGAGTGCATTACAGAAATCAAGGCGTGAGGTTACCAGCGCATGCACAACAGTCTCGAGATCCCTTACTTCCAGAAAAGGGCGCAGCTGGCGTATCAGCCGAAGTTGATAAGAGGTGCTCCTGATCGTCGCATTAACCTGATTAACCAACGAGTCGAGGAGCACCCCCAGACTGCGAACACAGTCACTGGAGGAGAGTGCGACCTCATCCAGGACTGGAGGTTGCAGCCCGATTCTTGGTTTAGGGGCCACTACCGTGAACACCTCCATCTTGTCTGGATTCAGTTTCAATCTGTTTTTCCTCATCCAGCCCATTACCGCTTGAAGACATTCATTGAGAGAAGAGATGCCATTGGAATTCGAGGCCGACGAATGAGACACGGAGAAATAGATTTGGGTGTCATCAGCATACTGATAACACCCAGCACCATAACTCTGTATAATCTCACCCAGCGGCTTCATATAGATGTTAAATAATGTCGGGGACAAAATAGCTCCCTGAGGGACCCCACAAGTGAGTTCCCTCTTACCGGAGCTACAGTCCCCGAGCAGCACCCTCTGGGACCGACCCGAGAGAAAGGACCGGAACCACCGCAAAGCAGTGCCCCCGATACCTAACCCCCTCAGGCGGTCCAAGAGGATGCCGTGATCTATTGTATCGAAAGCTGCTGAGAGGTCTAAGAGCACCAACAGGGTCACACTACCCCTGTCGATGCTCAGACACAGATCGTCGGTCAAGGCAACCATGGCAGTCTCAACCCCAAAGCCTGTCCTGAAGCCGGTTTGAAATGGGTCTAAATAATCGGTTTCATCCAAGACAGCTTGGAGCTAAAGAGCAACCGCCCTCTCGATTACCTTGCCCAAAAATGGCAACAAAGAAACAGGCCTGTAGTTACTCATATCCAGGGGGTCAAGAGAAGGTTTTTTCAGAAGCGGCCTAACAGCCGCCTCCTTTAAACAAGATGGAACTGTTACTTCCCATGATCTCGACACTATACTTCTATTGATGCAGCTTAGAACTGCATTGGCCTTTTTAGCTACCGCATTACACTGTTGACTCATGTTCGACTTGTAGTCTACTAGGACTCCTAGACCCCTTTCACAGTAGTCTCCTTAAGCCAGGTGTCTTCCATCCTATATCTATGCATTTCATTTTCAGAATGACTAACTGCAAGCAACTCTGTGCCCCTTGACTTGGAATTAAGCCCCATGGAACATGGGCTGTGTGTGTGAGAGTAGCCTGCAGTCAAGTCTGCCTGAATAAAAGCAAAGCAGCTTCATTTATATACCGCTTCATACTGCACTATGGGATGTCTAAGTTGTTTACAACTGTAAGCTCATTGCCCCCCAACAGTTGGGTACTCATTTTAGCAACCTCGGAGGGATGCAGGCCTGTCTAGCCTGAGCCTTGGCTGGTATTGAACTCGCAACCTTGTGCTTTATGAGTGGGTGGCTGTAGGACAGGCATTTAACCACTGAGCCATCAGGCCTCTAAAAGAGAAGGAATAATAGATCCATGGGTGTAAATACCCTAAACAGGCACCAGTAGATCCTGTCTGATTGCCATGTTTAGTGAACTCAGACCTGAGTAACCAAGGTGGCATGATAGTGTTAAAATTCTACAGCCTTATTCTGGATTACTGGACAGAAGTTCATCCCAGACTTGGCAGTGTCAAATCTGAGTTTTCCCTAAATGGGCCATCCTTTACAAGTTCCCTCTTTCCCATTTCTCCTTCCCAGTTCACGGTCCCCGGCTTTGGACTAGGACAAAGGGTCCTTTGAAGATTCCTCCTTTCCTTATCTTCACTATCATATCATCTGTCCCAGGAAGGAAAGTGCCCCCTGTTCTCCATCAATGTCCTGCCTCAGGAAGTAAACGTGCCATAAAACTCCATCTCCTGTTGTTCGCTTGGTTGCCAAGCATCCCCCTCCGTTTACTGCCGCTCTCCCTTTGCGCTTCCCTTTAGTTAACCATAGCGCTACTTCACCATCTCCAGGTATTTCTACCGCATCACATTCTCTCATATATATTGTCCATAGACATAATGGGGATGACACTGATCTTGGAAGCCAAGCTCTGCAGGGTCTCCAGGAGCAAAGAGAGCATCCCTGGGGAAGTGGGGAGAGGGGGCTAAGGTGTGGGGAAGCTGCCTGGGTGTGAAGACCCCCTTCTCCCTCTCCTCCTGAGCTGGGGCTGGAGCTGGGGGACACTCACTCACTCACTTTTCCTTCGGAGGGCGAAGGGCTGGATGACGCCATAGTTGTGGCGGCAGAGCTCCACGTTGGCCATCATCCCCTGCAGCTCCGCCGGGTCCCGGTTGAGCCGATCGACGTTGGACTGGGCCATGGGGGCCAGGGCCACGTACCGGCCCAAAGTGCTGTCAAAGCGCAAGACCTCCTGCCGGTTGTAGATGTAGCGAGACAGGAAGCGCACCTCCTCCTTGCCGGCCTCCGTCCCGTTGGAGATGGTGGCGAAGTGGCACTCACCTCTCAGTTGGTGGAAGAAGAAGAAGAAGGAGGAGGAGCCTGGGGAGAGAGAGAGAGAGAGAAGGAGAGAGAATTCAGAAGGAAGGAAGGAAGGAAGGAAGGAAGGAAGGAAGGAGGGAAGGAAGAAAGGAAGGCAGCCCCCCCCCCCCGACCTTCGGGAACTTGAAGTGGAGTGGATGTACTAAAACACATGACAGTAATTGCCCATAGGGGAACCATACTTGCCCATAGGGAATCATTGGAGAATAGTTGCCCATAGAGGATCATTTATTGGGGGGTTGCAGACTGCCAGAAATAGTGCAAATTGAGTCCACTTTTAGGGTTAGGGTTAGGATTAGGGAATAGTGCAGTCTGCAACCCCCCTAAAAAGTATTCTGCAATGCTTCTCTATGGGGAAATATTCTCCAATGATTCCCTTTGGGCAAGTATGCTTTCCCTATGGGCAAATAGTGTCATTTGTATGTTAGCACGTCCCGAAGTGGAGCTCCTTCCCTTCCTCCGGACTCCTCTTTGCCAGGCTCCCCGAGGAGGAGGAGGAGGAGGACGGGAGAGAGAGGCTGCATCCACACTCGAGAAAGAACCCGCTTTGGCACCCGCTGGCTCAAGGGCTATGGAGTTGCTCAAGGCAAAGGCCAATTCCCAGAATTCCAGAGCCTTGGGGCAGGGAGTTAGAGCGGGGCCAGAGCGGGTTCTTTCTCCCGTGTGAGTGCAGCCTCCTCGGGAGCCCTTGCCATGCTCTCCGGGAAAGGAAGGAAGGAAGGAAGGAAGGAAGGGGGGGGGGTCTTTTAGTTTTTTGTGGGTTTTTCAGGCTGTGTGGCCATGTTCTGAAAGAGTTTCTTTCTGACGTTTCGCCAGCATCTGTGGCTGGCATCTTCAGAGAATGCTGGCATGGAAGAGGGTGGGTCTATATATATATACTCCTCCCTACCCAGGGTCTCACAGTATGTATGTATATATGTGTGTGTGTGTGTGTGTGTGTGTATATATATATATAGACCCACTCTCTTCCATGCCAGCATTCTCACACGGGAGAAAGAACCCGCTCTGGCCCCGCTCTAACTCCCTGCCCCAAGGCTCTGGAATTCTGGGAATTGGCCTTTGCCTCGAGCCAACTCCATAGCCCTTGAGCCAGCGGGTGCCAAAGTGGGTTCTTTCTCGAGTGGGGATGCAGCCTCTCTCTCTCTCTCGTCGTCGTCGTCGTCCTCCTCCTCCTCCTCCTCGGGGAGCCTGGCAAAGAGGAGTCCGGAGGAACTCTAGAACATGGGGGGTGGGTGGGTTGCAGACTGCCAGCAATAGTGCAAATTGAGTCCACTTTTAGGGTTAGGGTTAGTGCTAGGGAATAATGGGAATTGTTTTTTTCCTGAGACATTGAGCCTTCACTGTCAGAGAGCTCTGGTGCCACATAAAATACATTTCCCATAATTCCCTAACCTTAACCCTAACCCTAAAAGTGGACTCAATTTGCACTATTTCTGGCAGTCTGCAACCCCCCCATAGCCACACAGCCCGAAAAACCCACAAAAACTAGGGATGCTGGCCATGAAAGCCTAGGACTTCACAAGGAGGGGGGGGTCTCCCCTCGGGCTCCTCCCTCCCTCCCTCCTCTCAAGGGCCCTCTCTTTCTTGGGGGCTCTCCCCGGCAGACTCACCTGGGGCTCTCTCCGCCGCCTTTGGAGGAGGAAGAAGGAGGAGGGAGAAGGAGAAGAAGAAGAAGAAGGAGAAAGAGAAGGAGAAGGAGAAGGAGAGGGCCCCGGCGCCCGCCCAGAGAGACCCCATCCTCCTCCGCTGCTTCTCCCCTTGGCTCCCCCCCCCCGCCTCCACGGGGACTTTCCTTGGGCGACCCCTCCCTGCCCCACGGGGCCAATCAGGGGCAGAGCCCCGCCCGCGTCATCGGTCGCCAGGCAGAGGGACCCGGAGCGCAGCCACACCTGACTGATGGTCCTCTGCCTGCCTTTCTGGGCTTAGAAAGCGAGGATTTCATCTTCTATCTGTGCATTTCATTTTGTTGCCCTGAGTGCAGGACCTTCCATTTCTCTGTGTTGAAATTCATTTTCTTAGCTTTGGCCCAGCTTTCTAATCTATTAAGATCATTTTGAATTTTCATCCTGTCTTCTGGGATATTAACTATTCCTCCTAATTTGGTGTCATCTGCAAATTTGAGAAGCATACCCCCTATTCTTTCATCCAAGTCATTGATAAAGATGTTGAATAGCCAACTGGGCCCAGGACAGAGCCCCACTGGACACCCCCCTGGTCACTTCTCTCCAGGAGGAAGAAGAAGAGGAGCCATTGCTGAGCCCCCTTTGGGTTCGGCTGATCATGTAAGAGTTACCTCGTCTAGCCCACATTTTACTTTCTTGTTTGCCAGAATGTCATGGAGGACCTTGTCAAAAGCCTTACTGGAATCAAGATATACTACGTCTCCTGCATTCCCTTCATCCACCAAGCGGGTGATTGTATCTCTATATTTGAAAAAGAGATCAGATTAGATTGGCACGAGGTGTTCCTCCTAAAGCCATGTTTTCTGATGGTTCAGAGCAGGAGTAGGCAACCTTTTTTTCCCTTTAAGGGCCAAGGGACTTCAGCTCCCAGAATCCCAGGAGCTATTGGCCAACATGGGACTATCGGCCAACATAGCAGAGGCTTCTGGGAGCTGAAGTCCCCCGGCCCTTAAAGGGGAAAGGTTGCCTACCCCGGTCCAGAGAATAGGACCTGGAAGAAGGGATGGAGGCTCCAGGCAAAGGGATTCATTCCCCCTCAGCAAAGCCCTGGTGACTCTGAGGGCCTTATCACACAGAGTCCTTCAGAGCCATTGAGGATTTTCCCCGAAGGTAAAAAAGCTTGGCTCACTTTCTGCACGGGTGAAGGGTCGCCTTAATGGCCAGTTAGCCCGCTGCGTCTGAAAACGATCCCGTTTTTTTTTGCGGGATATTCCCGGATTTAAACCCGGTTTCCCCCGGGATCCTGGCGCTTCCTTCCCGTGCGAGAAGGGATGACAGCCCACACTCTCCTTGCCAACGTCTCCACCTCCAGTGCCTCCCTCTGAGGCTGAGTCGGGGGAGGGGGGGGCAGCTGGGAGGATTTGAACTCTGCTCTCCTCTGGCCCTTCCGCTGGAGGAAGGGAGCCCCAGTTCCCTCTCCCTGGGGCTGAAGGGCCGGAGCCCGTGCCTGGCCGCCTCCTCCCGCCCCTTTGGCCCGAGGAGCCCCGAGGGAGGGAGGCTGCCCTTGCCCTTGCCCTTGCCCTTGGCCCGGCCCCAGGTCCCTCTCTGGTTGCTGCCCGGGGAGCCTTCTCCCAGCAACGGACCGGTCAGCGCCGGGGCCCTTTTCTCATTGGCCGAGAGAAAGAGAAAGAGAGGGAGGGAGGGAGAGGCGGCTTGGTTCTCTCCGGGGCAGAGGAGCAGGATGGCGGCGGCGCGGTCCCACTCGGGAGCCCATCATCCCCTCGCGGCCCTCTTCCTCCTCCTTCTCCTCCTGGCCTCGCAGCCGGCCGGCGGCGCCCTGGAAGGTGAGCGGGGCTGGGGCTAGAGCTTGCCTTTAGGGTCAGGCTCGTGGCCCCCGAGGAGGAGAGAGAGCGCCCAGGGGGCTCCCCGGGGAAGAAGAAGGAAAAAGAGAAGGAGAAGGAGAGGAAGAGGCTCCCTGAGGAAACCCGAGAGAGAAAGAGGGGCGGGCAGGAAGGCGGACCCCCCCCCTCCTCCTCCTCCTCCTTTGTCCTCAAGACAGCCCTGCCAGGTCGGCTGGGCTCGGCTCCCCGGCTCAGCAGGGTCCTCCTCCTCCTCTTCCTCCACTTCCTCCTCCTCCTCCTCTTTCTCCACTTCTTCCTCCTCCTCCTCCTTCTCTTTTTCCTTTTCCTCCACTTCTTCCTCCTCCTCCTTCTCTTCCTCCACTCCTTCTTCCTCCACTTCTTCCTCCTCCTCCTTCACTTTCTCTACTTCTTCCTCCTTCTCTTCTTCCTCCACTTCCTCCTCTTCTTCGTCCTCTTCCTTCACTTCCTCCACTTCTTCCTCCTCCTCCTCCTCCTCTTCCACCTCCTCCTGCTCCTCGTCTTCCTCCACTTCTTCCACTTCCTCCTCCTCTTCCTCCACTTCTTCCTCCTCCTCTTCCTTGTCTTCCTCCACTTCTTCCTCCTCCTCCTCTTCTTCCTCCTCCTCCTCCTCATCTTCCTCCACTTCTTCCTCCTCCTCCTTCACTTCCTCTACTTCTTCTTCCTCCTGTTCCTTCACTTCCTCTACTTCTTCCTCCTCCTCCTCTTCTTCCACTTCTTCCTCCTCTTCTTCCTCCTCCTCCTTCACTTCCTCTACTTCTTTCTCCTCCTCCTCTTCCTTCACTTCCTCTACTTCTTCCTCCTCCTCCTCCTCCTCCTCCACTTCCTCCACTTCTTCCTCTTCCTCCTCCTCCTCTTCCACTTCCTCCACTTCTTCCTCTTCCTCCTCCTCCACTTCTTCCTCCTCTTCCTATTCCTCCTCGTCTTCCTCCACTTCTTCCTTTAAATTGTGTTTTAATTGTTATGATATTTAATTCTGTTTTAAGGGGGAAGGGTTGGTACGGGGACATTTTGTTCTGTTTTAATTGTAAGCCGCTTAGATTGATTTATCACATAAGCGGGATATAAATAAATTTTATTATTATTATTTATTTATTATTCCTCGTCTTCCTCCCTCTTACCCGTCTCTTTCTCCCTTCTTTTCCCCAGTGGAGGAGAGCTACATGGAGCTGACCTTCTTCCAGGAGAGCTTCCCGGCCGCTGCGGGGGCTCCAGAGGCGGACAATGGCGAGGAACTGCAGCAGTTCGAGGGTGAGGAGATCTTCCATGTGGACTGGGGCCAAAAGAAGACCCTCTGGCGACTCCCAGACTTCCCCACTTTCAGCAGTTACGAGGCGGCGGGGGGCCTGGGCCAGATCAGCGTTGTGAAGAACAACCTGGAGACCCTCATGGCACTCAGCAACCGGACGCGCGGCCAGAACGGTAGGAGGACCCAGGGGAGGAGGAGGAGGAGGAGGGGGCTGCGGGGTGGGACCCCCTTTCCCTTCCCCAAGAGACCACTGCCGCCCCCCTCAAGGAGATTAATGCAGCCCTTTGCCTGGTCAGTGGCCAAAGGGAGCGGGGGGGGGGAGGTAGAGGACAGCAGGGTCGCCCCAATCCCTCTGCCCCCGTGGCAGCCCCCCTGGCCAAGTGGGTGGCTGGGTGGCATCAGACCTGGATCAAACAGCAGCACGGTGCTGTCTCTTTCTCTCTCTATGTGTGTGTGTGTCAAAGCCCCCCTGTAGCCACCGTTTTGGCACCCACAGGCCCCACCATCCACATTTTGTCTTGGGTCACCCCTGCCATGGTACCTTCCACTTCCAGGAAGCTGGAGAATTTGTACAGTATCTCTCTCCCAATGCTCCAAATTGGCTCTTTGAACATCCCAAGCCTAACTCAGCCATTGTGGAGGGATCCCAGCTCTCCTTCACCTTCTGGGCCTCATCATCTCCTACGGACCCGGAGAGTAAAAAATTAGATGCCATGGCCAAGAAAATTTAGGCCACCACAGTGCTGGACCTTAAAATCACCAATTATGAAGCATTCACGGCAGCATATGTCCAGCATCTGGTAGAGAGATTGAAACCACTGCTATTCTCAGTACAAGAGGAGGACAAGCCTTTGGCAATGGCTATCCACGCTGAGCTTCACTCTCTAGGTGGTCAGCAAATCATATCTGCCAGTCATTCTACTGATTGTGCTGCGAAAGTGTTGTCGGGATCTGTGGCTCTCCGCAGACATGCATGGTTGAGAGCATCAGACCTTAATCCATAAGCAAGGATGGCTATCGAGGACATGCCATTTGATGATTCCGGTCTGTTTAATAAATACTCTTCCCTCTCCACATACTCTTCACCATCAAATCTACATACTTAACCACCTCCTACCCCCTTTTTCTTCCTTTCTTGAATTGCTACTGCTAGAAGGGAGGCTTGCAATTCCAGTTCCTTCTTTATTTCTCTAGATCCTTGTTAGAGTAAATTCTGTAGGTAATCTGTACCAGCTGGGAGATAGACATGCTCAGACCTTTGTCCATTTTAGTTTTCAAGACAGCTATTCTGCTGACAGCCTCTTTTCTCTCAAGTTCTAGTGCTGATACACATGAGAAAATATCTTCCAAATCCAAAAAATAAAAAGAAAGTATCTTCAGAGTCAGTGTGTTGTTCCAGTGCAGATTGATAAACATTATGCTCTGGACAGAAGTCCATATCTATTGTCTTTGGGCAAACCATACACTTCTCAGGAAAAAGATGCTCAATAAAATATGACAGTTCCCCCAGCTGGGGTTATTATACACAATGATAGGAAACAAGCCAGACACCTTAGTGTGACACTCTTGCCAAGGTCCAATCTCTTTCTTTGGTAGTAAAAGAAGCATGTTTTGAGACCTTGTGGCTGGCTCGTGAAACATGCTGGCTAGATCAATGGAATTTTGACAAATCCCTAAAATCTATCCTAACCTACAACATTGGCTTTCCCTATTCCCCTTTCTTGGAATCCACCCTCCAGTGACACATAGTTTACAAACAATTGAAAATTATAGTTGAGAAGGAGAAAAGACAAAGTGGAGCCACAATCACCCCCCTTTCCAGAGTCAGGGGAGTATTTGGCTAAGCCTCAAGGAACCACAGTTATACCTCTTATTCTAAAGTAGTCTGCTCTTTCCCTCCCTCACAGACATCCATGCAATCTCTCACACAAATAGCATCTCTATTCAAGCATATAAAAACACAGAATTTTATCTCATTCTTCACTCTCACACATGATTGCAGCAGTTGCTCAATGAAGTTAAAATTAAGGAATCAATTTCTGGCCATTTTTCAGTACAATATTGAACAGCTAAGTTCTTCAACATATCGTCCAGTAGAGTCATTTCCCCACCCCCCCCCCACCCCGCTGCCTCCCATGTTTTCCCAAGTAAGAACTAGACCGACTTAAATTCTTCAAATTCTTCAACATACATCCCAACTCACTCATAAAACCACAAGGTTGCGAGTTCAATACTAGCCAGGGCTCAGACCAGACTCAGGCCTGCATCCTTCCGAGGTCGCTAAAATGAGTACCCAGCTGTTGGGGGGCAATGAGCTTGTTACCCATAGTGCTGCTAATATAAACTCCATGAATGACCTCCAGATGAACTCTGCCAGTGGACATAGAGGCAAATGTCCTCCACGCCCAAGGCATGGGCCAACCACCCTTAATCCTCAATGTATACATAGCCCCCAGATAGTCTAGGAGAGTTGCACATGGAACTATCTGATGGGATCATCCAAACCATCAGGAGGTGTAATGTTTGTATTGTGCCAACCAATCACACACACACCCCCCAGGATATTGGCCCTTCGGATTAAGACTAGCAGACACAGTATAACCCTATACAGCCTGGTGTCATCTTTGCAATTATCACCTCTTGCCTCAGGCCCAGTTTGGCCCTGTAAAAACCCCAGATTTTGGCCAGTCAGTGTGCTATCTTCCTGGTCTACACGACTCCACGTCACTCTGACCTCTGAAGCTAGTCACCGGCATTTCTGCTCAAACCCACGCTGTGGAGCAGACTTGTCCCACAGTCCTGCATCCCATTCGCTCCCCGGAGGGAGTCTACATTCTGGTAAGCATCTCCATTAGTAACGCCTGAAATCTGTTCCCAATTTCCAACCCTAATTTTCCTGAGTCCTGAGAGTGTGTGTGAGTGTATGCGCAGCGAATGTGTTTCCCCCTGTTTCAATAAATTAGGTATCTAGTTATTAATTTCCGTCTCAGCTTTATTTATTGGAGCACCCTGGTCTCTTGGTATAAATATTGGGAGGGCGATCTCATTGGGCTCTCGTAGCCAGCCTCCTCTTGCAATATTTGAGCTAATAACTACAATAATAAAATCCCCCTATACAGACCCTTGGCTACAAGCTTACAGTTGTAAAATGCTTAGACACTGCATAGCATGGTATGAAGTGGTATATAAATGGGGGAAAATGAATGAATATCCTCCCAAGTCAGACAGACACAGAAGGGGAAAGGGGTCTCACCAGCCGACACAAAGGAGTTAACACCACTCTCGCCACTGGCCTGGGCAGCTGGACTCTCAACGGTCTGCAACAGGAACCACAGCAGCCATGCACTCAATATACACGTCAACCACTTCTCTCACACGTCCCTACCTTCCGCCTTTCCACCTCCCTCTTTCTTCTTTTTTTTTCTCTTTTATTCCTTTACCTTCTTGCCTTTCCACCTGAGCCAAGTGGTTTCCCAAGCTCTGTGCTGAGTACTCGGGTGTTGACTATAATTAGGGAGTAATCATCCCCCTCTTCCACTCTTAAGAGTGGGTCACTGCAGGACTCTAACCTGTTGGAGGGACTCTAACTCTGCTGCATGCACCTTTTCCTTTTGGCAGGATCTATGACAGGACTCTAACCTGTCACTGGGACTCCAACCTGTCAGCAGGCCTCTAACCTGACTTTGATGATCCCCTTTATTATACTTGCTTGATTTTGGAGGCAGGGCTCAGGTTTCCTTCTCCGATTGCTGGTTTCTCCTAGCGCGCAATGCCAGTCAGGTGGTCACGGCACTGAATCCCAAAAGGAGTGGCATTTTGCAAAAAAGAGGATTGGGGCTGCGGTGTGGGGTCCGCATTGGCCCATAGTTTCATGTAGTTAAAATAGAAATTTGGTAAAATGTGCATTTTTTAAAATAAAATTTTGTTTTTTAAACACCTGGGGCCTCTCTTTTCTCCTCCAAGTGGACTTCACCCCACTCACACCCTCTCTTCAGCATTTTAAAGAGATGAAGGTGAATGCCACAGCCCATTTCTGCCAATAGGCAGATGTTTGAAGAGCTGTGGGGTCACCCTCCCTCAGGGTGTCACCTGGTGCGGTCCACACCCCCTAGTCACACCACTGGTATCATCATCATCATCATCATCTTGCAGGAAGACACCATCAAAGTCCTCCCTGTGACAGATGGCCATTCAGCCTCTGTTTAAAGACCTCCAAAGAAGGAGACTCCACCGCACTCCAAGAGAGTGTGTTGCATTATCAAATAGTTCTTACTGTCTTATAAGTTCTTACTTATAAGTTCCTCCTAATGTTGAGGTGGGATCCACTGTTCCATGTCCTATTCTCTGGAGCAGCAGAAAACAAGCTTGCTCCATCCTTAATATGACACCCCTTCAAATATTTAAACAGGGCTATCATGAGGAGAACCAGAAGAGCTTTGGTCTGAAGCCAAGGACATAATAAAAGAGGAATGCAAGCAGACACTTTCAATAGACAAAAAGAAGGTAAAGAAACCATTGATGACAGACAAAACATGACAAGCAATAAAGGAAAGAAGAGAAGCAAAACAAAATGGAGACAGGAAAAAGCTAAGAACCTTGAAAGCAACAGTACAAAGGCTAGTGTATAAAGATAAAGAAAACTACTGCAATGACCAGTGCAGAGAAGTAGAAGACAACAACAAAAAGGGAAGAATAAGAGATCTATTCCACAAGATTAGGGAAATCAAAGGAAAGTTCAAACCAAGGACTAGGATGTTCTGTGACAATAAAAAATAACACAATTCAAGACCAGGAAGGAATAAAAAGATGTTGGATACAGTGTTAGCGCTGGGAAAACAGTCCATATGCAAAAGACTGCCAGCCAGGGAAACAAAGGCCACTGCCAAGTCTGGAAGCAGTTGAAGAGCAAAACTCCTGTCAAACAGACTTTTACGCATGACTGCTGAGGTTCTTCCAAAGAGGTTTTTAATCTTAGTTGTAGCAAAATATTTACAAGCACAATACAGCAATATTTACACCATCTGACATAGTGCTCCGCCACCAACCGACATCTACTGAACTCACTCACTCCTAGTGCATTGGAGCATTCTTCCTCATATACACAAACGCTGGCTTGGATTCTGAACCAACCTCCGGCTAGAGTTTCATCATTTTCCTGTCATGTGTCCACAGGAAAATTATTATTTGAATTATTATGACACAACTTCATGCTGCGGTTTCATTAGCTTCCTCTGAGACAGCATTTCTCCTTTGTGCACATTGCATGCACCTGAGACATTTTTACAGTCTTGGGCAAAGCCACACTGATCCACAATACACAGAAGAGCTATATAAAAGAGATGACAAAATTAAGGACACAGGGAATGTAGGGCCATGTGAAGATGAAGCCCAAATTATAAAAAAAAATTAGGTGGAAGCTACATTAAGAGAAATGACGGGGAAAAAGTCACCAGGAACAGATGATATTCCAGTTGACCTGTAGCCATCCACATTGACAGAATCAACTCTAGTGCTAACTAAAATATGTCCACAGATATGGAAAACAAAACAATGGCCAACAGACTGAAAACGATCAATATACATCCCCATCCACAAAAAAATGGAGACACAAAAGACTGCAGCAACTATAGGACCATGGCACTAATATCCCATGAAAGCAAAAGTATGCTCAAAATACTGTAACACAGACTCCAACCAAACATGGAGAGAGAAATCCCAGAAGTCCAAGCAGGGTTCAGGAAAGGAAGAGGCACTAAGGACCACATTGCAAACATACGATGGCTAATGGAGGGCACCAGGGAATTTCAAAAAGAAAATCAGCATGTGCTTTATAGCAAAGACTGTAAAGATCATGAAAAGCTATGGAATACCTTTAAAGACATGATGGGAGTGCCAACACATCTGACAGTCCTGAAGAGGAATCTGTTCTCCAGACAAGAGGCTACTGTCAGAACAGAAGACGGAGAAACAGAATGGTTCCCAATTGGCAAAGGAGTCAGACAAAGCTGCAGAAAAGCAGGCTTGGACACAAAAGAAGGAGGAGTGAAGATAGGAGGAAGGAATATCAACAATCTAAGATATGCAGATGATACCATAATACTAGCAGAAAGTCTCAAAGTCCTGGAACAACTACTAAGAAAAATCAATTTTTGAAATAAGACACACCATTTTACTGCACTATTCTGTATAAATTTAGTAAGATGTGAGGTTTCCAAAGAAAATTTTAAAAGAATACATTTAAAAAAAATAGAAACCTTTTACATTTAAATTTAAAGAAAACCGTGAGGGTCCCTCTCCTTTCTCCTCCCACTGAGCCTTGCCCCACTGACACCATCTCTTCAGCATTTAAAGGGATGCAGATGTTTTGGGAACAGTGGGGTCTCCCACGCTTAGGATGCCACCCGGTGTGTCCCACATTCCCTTCGTGACTCCCCTGATACCACTTTATAAGCTCAGGAACCTTTGCTCGGAAAAGATTCAGGCAATGCATATATGACTCCTGTCAGAGTATAGATGGGTTATGCAGTCAAAGGTGAAATGTAGAGATGTGTGTGTCTGTATTTTTTTTCCACTTGAGAACAGCTTCTAGGCAGAGCACAAACAACTCAGTCCAGATGGCTAGAGAGACTAAACAATAGAGAACCACTAGGTGGGATATCATCCTTGTTTACATAAGGAAACAATAATAAAAAGTTGTTATGGGAAAGTAGATCACATGGTGGAAGATGGACAACAAGAGGTTGGGTTAGCATAGTCACGTACAGATCATCCAATCAACCTGAAGGTTAACACCCAAAAGGTGGAGAGGGGCTGGACTGAGAAACTTTGTGTTTGGCATTGATATTATTATTATTTGCTTCCTTTGGATCACACTTTTTTCTTCTCTTTACTTCTCGATGGATCTATAATATGTTTATACTGCTTCACAATGTAGCCTTAAGATCTGGAAACATGGATCTGTACTTTTGTTCTTGTTTAGCCACATCTGCAAGATGTGATCCTACAGTGGACTGTATTTCACTTTGCATGTTGTTATTATTCTTTCAACAATAAAACTCAACTTTTAAGAAGCTTGGATTTTTTTGTTTCCTGATTCTGCTGGATTTACAAATACACTACTCCACCAAAACTGAACAACTCCTTCCTTGTCTGTCTTCCTCAGTGGCTCCTTCTGCGACCATGTATACCAAAGACCCTGTGGAGTTGGGGGACCCCAACGTGCTGATTTGTTTTGTGGAGAAGTTCTTCCCTCCGGTCCTAAACATCACCTGGCTGAAGAACGGGGAGGTGGTCTCTGAGGGAGTGCAGGAGACTGCTTTCTATCCCAGTGCAGACTTCACCTTCCGGAAGTTCTCCTACTTGCCCTTCATCCCGGACGATGGAGACTTCTACGCCTGCCAGGTGGACCACTGGGGTCTCCAGGAGCCTCTGACCAAGATCTGGTGTAAGTCATCGCCCTCCGGCCTCCTTCCTCTTTACTTTTGGAATCAGAAATGCAGATCCTAAAAAGCCCTAAGATCTGAGCCATGTGTGATATTAAAGCACTATTGCATTCTATGTCCTGTTTGGTCTAGCTGTGGGAATGATGGTGGAGTTATGGAGCCACCCGCTCAGCCACCATCCTCTTTCACTTTGCTCATTTTTATTTTAAGGTTTCTCTTAAGATCTAGTAACTTGCAGGTTTTGGCTGTCATTTTAGGACAAGAGGGGGGAAATGCAGCCCAAGGGGTAAATACAGTCCTGAACCCGACGTCTGCAGAGCCCAAAGCCCCCTGGCATTCCCCCCAAAGGCATTCCCTGGCCCCAACAAAAATGGGATTTGCAGGCTGCAAATTTTGGACAATTTTCCATCCCCAAACCTTCCCAAACTATACAACAAATATGGTGGCCCATCTTCCCCCATCAACCCGAGAAACGCTAGCTTGCCACCCAGTCTTCGAGGGACAGATTTTTGGACCAAACTGGATCACTTCCAGTGCAACTTGCAGGGGGAACTGAACCCACTCTCCATGCAGTTACTCCTTGTTCATGGTAACAGTGGGTTTTGTTTTGTTTTTAGAGGAATCTGAACTGTGTGATCCCAGCCTCCACTGTATGCTGTGACTACACACTCCCTTCTTGGGTATCATAATCATTTGTGTGCCTTACAGGTGCCATAACAACAACTTTTATTTATAACACCCAATCCACTTAAGATCTGTATAATATTAAATATATCTGCATTATTGCATTATATGTCCTGTTTGGAATCAGAAATGCAGACTCTGAAAACCCTGGGATCTTGTTCAATTTATTTTTTGTTGTTGTTAACTGCCTTCGCATTGGTCTCGAACCATGGCAGTGACCCTCTGGATGAGACATCTTCAGGCCCCTCTGTCCTCTCTTTCTACTTCCCTCCACTATTCCTAACATTATTGTCTTTTCCAACGATTCATGCCTTCTCATGATATGTCCAAAGTACAAAAATCTAAGTCTTGTCATCTTGGCTTCTAGGGATTTGTCCTTTTGGCAGTCCATGGGATCCTCAGCACTCTTCTCCAGAAACACATTCTCTCAAAGGCATTGGTTTTCTTCCGATCTTCCTTCTTGACTGTCCAGCTCTCACATCCATCCATGGGAATAATAGGGAATACAATGGCTTGGATGATTCTGAGTTGTATGTCTTTGCATTTTAGAATCTTTTCTAGTTCTTTCATAGCCACCCTCCCCTTATATGCATAATATATTATAAGAAAAGCAGGCTTGGACACAGAAGGAGGAGGAATGGAAATAGGAGGAAGGAATATCAACCATCTGAGATATGCAGATGACACCATAATACTAGCAGAAAACCTCACAGACCTGGAACACCTATTAAGAAAGATCCAAGAAGAAAGCGTAAAGGCAGGCTTAATGTTGAACATCAAGAAAACAAAAATAATGACCACCAAGGAGGACCTTCACAAGTTCAACCTAGACAATGAAGAAATAGAAATAGTAAAAGACTTCCCATACCTGGGATCAAACATTGGTAGAAATGGGGACTGCAGTCAGGAAATCAGAAGACTAAGAATGGGGAGGGAGGCTATGAGAGAACTGGAAAAGATTCTCAAATGCAAAGATATACAACTCAGCACAAAAGTCAGAATCATCCAAGCCATTGTCTTCCCTATTATTCCCATGGATGGATATGTGAGAGCTGAACAGTCAAGAAAGAAGATAGGAGGAAAATCAATGCATTTGAAAGAATGTGGTTCTGGAGAAGAGTGCGGAGGATCCCATGGAGGACAGCCAAAAGGACAAACAAGTGGGTCCTAGAGCAAGCCAGAGATATCTCTAGAAGCCAAGATGACAAGACTTAGACCAGGCATCCCCACACTTTTTGATTTTGTATTCCAAAATGGCGCCTGGAGTCGGGCGCATGCGCGCGCAACGCCGGGCGCATGCGCACGACTCCGGACGCCCTTTTGGAATACAAAATGGCATCCCGCGTCACACACGCATACACACTATTCCGGCACCATTTTGTATTCCAAAATGGCACCAAGTCGTGCACATGCACGTGCAACACCAGGTGCATGCTCACGACTCCGGACGCCATTGTGGAAGACAAAATGGTGTGTGGCGGCGCGTGCAAGCAGCGGTGGCAGGACTGGCCACAGGCCAGTAAGAAGGTCTCGACGGTCCGGCCCCGGCCCGTGAGCCGTAGTTTAGGGACCCCTGACTTAGACTGTCATACTTTGGACAACATCAAGAGAAGGGAGGACTCTTTGGAAAAGATAATAATGCTGGGGAAGATGGAGGGAAGGAGGAAGAGAGGAAGGCCACAGGACAGATGGAGGGACTCTATGGAGGAGGGCATGGGTTTATGGGGTTGCAGGATTTCAGCAGAGCAGGGGAGGACAGAGGGTCTTGGAGATGGCTCATCCATAGGATCACCATGAGTCGAGAGCGATCGGGGTAGTTAACAACAACAACAACAACAACAAAGCCTTTGTGATAGCACAGACATAACTGGCATAGAGGAGTTTGTAAGTGCATGCAATACATAAATCTGGGATTTGGGGGCAAAGACCCTCTGGGTTGTTCGGGGGAGGAAGGAGATTGTCAGGGCTTGTTCTGGGGTCTTTCACACAGATGCAAGCCACAAACAAGCACACACACTTATCCTTGCCTTGTGTCTTCTCCTGTGTCCTCCTACCCCAGACTCCAAGGAGCCCACCCCTCTCCCCGAGACAACCGAGAACGTGCTCTGCGGCCTGGGTTTGGCCATTGGCATCCTGGGCATCGTCACGGGCACCGTCCTTTTCTTCAAGGCCATGAGGATGAACAGCCACAACCGTCGCAGCCGGGGCGGACTGTGAGTCCCATCTCTTTCCATTTAGTGGGAGAAGGCAGGTAGGTGGCATGGTGAGGACAAGGGGCATTACTCCCCTGCAGAGGATGCTCAGATCTGAGGAAAGGCATTTGAGTCACAGCTGAGCCCTTGATTCAAGATCACCAAAGATGGGTTGAAACCTAAGAACAACCATCAGGGAGCTCTGGGCAATACCAGCTTTAAGTCACAGAAGGATCCGTGATGGGCGTGCTTCAACACGGATTTATATTTCAAATGCGTGTCCCATTTTACCTGCGTGCGGATATATCAAATGGGTCAATGGATAAACAACGCATATATCCATATCCTCATCATGGGGAAGGAGGTGGTTCTCCTTGCTAACCAGACCCACTCTTTCCTTTCCCAGATAATCAGCAAAGAAAGAGACGCTCCATTGTCTTGCAAGGACCTCCATCTTGGAAGGACCTCCATCTTGCAAAGACTGCCATCTTACAAGGACCTGTGCTTCTCTCGCTTACCTCCCAGGCCGGCTTCCTCAGCTGCAAGAACCTCATATTTGTTCTGCTCAGTCTGCCCCATAGCACTCCACTGGGGACCTAAACCAAAGAGAATGGATGGTACAACTTGGCTTCTCCACCAACATCCATCCATATTGCAACCGGCATCAGCCAGAAAGCTACATGTATGAAAGGGCCTAGATTTGTTGTTGTTGTGTGCCTTCAAGTCATTTCCAACTAAGATGGACCTACCATCATGGGGTTTTCTTGCCAGAATTTGTTCAGAGATTCTTTTGTCTTCCTCAGGCTGAGAGAGTGTGCCATCTGTCGGGGATGCTTTGATGTTGAGTTCCTGCATGGCAGGGGGTTGGACTGGATGGCCCTTGTGGTCTCTTCCAAATCTATGATTCTATTCTATGACTTGCAAACATCACCAACTGGGTTTCCAAGCAGGGATTCAAACCCTGGTCTCCAACATGCCATTGCACTACTCTCTCTCATTCTAAGGGCCTAGATCAAGGGTTGGCAGCCTTTCCCCTTTAAGGGCCGAGGGACTTCATCTCCCAGAAGCCTCAGCCATGTTGGCCAATAGTCCCATGTTGGCCAATAGCTCCTGGGATTCTGGGAGCTGAAGTCCCTCGGCCCTTAAAGGGGAAAGGTTGCCTACCCCTGGACTAGATAGTTGTGGCTGTAGTAAAGACCCACTTTATTCCATGTTGACTCCCTGTTCAGCAACTGAGTGAATGGGTCTCCTCTAGTTCAGACGAACAAAGAGGATCCCGGCCACTGTTTCTGTTACTCAGGGGGTGGGTGAAGGTCTCAAAGACATCTTTAACCACCACCACCACCACCATCATCACCCATTAAAGGGGCTTCCAGTTCCAGATACCCTCAGTTTCCGGCTACGCTTTCGTCTCCTCATGCCTCACATTGGAGCTTTCAAGCCTTGCAAGAGCTGGAAGCTCTTAAGTCATGTTAGAATGGAAGATCCACGTTACCTGAATACCAAAAAAAGGCACAATCAGATGCTTTGTGATCTTGGAGGCTAAGCAGTGTCAGCCCTGGTTAGGACTTGGATGGGAGACTGCCAACCAATTCCAGGTGTTGGAGGCAATATTTCAGAAGAAGAAGCTGGCAAAACCACCTCTGAGGGCCTTCCTGGCCTAACAAAACCCTGTGAAATTCATGGGGTCACCATCATCAAACTCTAGGAGCCTATGTATTCCTGCATAGCAGAAGGGGTTGGACTGGATGGCCCCTGGGGGTCCCTTCCAACTTGTAATGTTCTATGTATAAACCAACAGGGAACTTGAAGGCACATACTCACACACATTGAAGAATCTAGGGCCTAAAGACTCTAAAAGGCACCAGCTTCCTATTTGAACTTGGAAGCTAAGAAGGGTAAGCCCTGAGTAGGACTTGGATAGGAGACCACCAAAGAATCCCAGGTGCTGGAGGCAATATTTTAGAAGAAGGGACTGGCAAAACCACCTCTGACAGTCTTCTTGGCCTAAGAAAACTCTGTGAAATTCATGGGGTCACCATCTTCCAACTCTAGGATTTTAGAAGAGGGTTGGGCTGGATGTCCCCTTGGGGTCCCTTCCAACTCTAGGTTTTTATGTATAAACCAAGAAGCAGGCAACTTGAAGGCACACACTTGCATACATTGAAGAACTTGGGGCCTAAATGCCCTTAAAGGCACCAGATTCCTGTCTGATCTTGGAAGCTAAGCAAGGTAGGGCCTGGTTAGTCCTTGGATGTGAGACCGCTGACAAATCCCAGGTGCTGTAGGCTCTATTTGAGAGGAAGGAACAGGGAAAAACCATCTCTGAGGGTCTTCCTTGCCTATGAAAATCCTCTGAAATTGATGGGGTCACTATAAGTCAAGTGTCAACTTACCGGTATTTAGGATTTAGGATCAGGGCCCAGGAAGGGTTAATGCCTTCCCTCATTTTGGTTGGAGGAAAACTAAAGGGAGAGACCTGTTGGATTCCCAGGTATGTGGGGAAGCCTGTGTGCTTTGCACTCAGGGCTTCTGCTGTGAAGGGGGGGCCCTACGTTCTTGGAAATGACTTAAAGGCATAAAACGCGACAACCTTCTTCTAATTCAGCATCAGCCAGAAGGATTTGCCCAGCCTGGTTTGCCAAGACGCCCTAAAATCTCTCTGCATTGAGGAAAGTGCGCTTCTTGCTTCTATTAATGAATGTGTAAAATCCTAACTCTGCATTTCGTAGAAGTTGCCAAGCAGAGCTGAAATGAACAAAACTTAAATTCTGATGCCGCATTTTAAAATCACGCCAATCATTTACGCTGTTTTAAATTTGTTAGGCTGGCTTTATTGTATACCACTCTGTGGAGGAAAGGGTGGCAAATAAATAAATAACGGCATTATTAAAAAGGGTGGCAAATAAATAAATAGTTGCATTATTAAGTTCTAGGTTTCTTTTTAAAAACTGCACCACAAAGGCAAAACATTGAGGAAATGGGGAGCCTTGCCAAACACATTGGACCCACAACAGTCAACTGGAGAAGTAAGCCGTAATCCGCTGATCATCGGTGTCAAATGCAAGTGTGGTTTGCACAAAGTTTATTCCCAGCTATTTATATTAATTTAGGCCCGGAATGAGATACCAAATGGCAGATCAGTCCTGACCAGAACTGGCTTCAGGTTCTAGGGAAGACTATACAGCATATGTTTTGAATTCTTAACAGAATAAGAACAGAACTGCATCAAAACAAAACAATAGATTAGAACTAGTTATGTCTCTTCCAGCTCTAGGCTTCTATGTCTTCCTTCATGGCAGAAGAAGGGGGTCGGACTGGATGGTCTTTGGGGGTCCCTTCAAACTCTAGGATTCTATGTATTCCAGCATGGCAGAAGAAGGGGGCTGGGCTGGATGGCCCTTGGGGGTCCCTTCTGACTCTAGGATCCTATGTATTCCTGCAAGGGGATTGGATTTGAGGACCCTTGAGGTTATCTTCCAGCTCAAGGATCTTATGTATTTCTGCCTGGTGGAAGGGAGTTGGGCTGGATGGCCCTTGGGGGTCCTTTCCAACTCTTTTGTTCTTAACTGTCCTCGAGTTGATGCTGACCCATGGCGAACCTGCGGATGAGAAGAAGACCCCCTGTCCTCTCCTGCTCTGCCCAACTCCTGCAAACTAATACTTGTGATCTCTTTAATGGAGTCCATCCATCTGGCATGTGGCCTTCCTCTCTTTCTACTTCCCTCTACCTTCCCTAGCATTATTGTTTTTCCAATGATTCATGATGTGGCCAAAGTATGACAACCTGAGTTTAGTCATCTTGGCTTCTGGAGGTATCTCTGGCTTGATCTGCTGCTCTAGCACCCATTTGTTTGTCTTTTTGGCTGTCCATGGGATTCTTAGCTTTCTTCTTCAGCGCCACATTTCAAATGAGTTGATTTTCCTCCTATCGTCCAGCTCTCACATCCACAGGAATCTTCTTCTCATTTCCTGGCTACAGTCTCCATTTCTATCAATGTTTGATCCCAGGTATGCAAATTCTTTTACTATTTCTAGTTCTTCATTGTCTAATTCAAATTTGTGTAAGTTCTCTGTGGTTACTATTTTTGTTTTCTTTATGTTCAACAATAGTCCTGCCTTTGCACTTTCTTCCTTGATCTTTCTTAGTTGTTCCAGGTCTTTGAGGTTTATATGCTAGTATTATGGCGTCATCTGTGTATCTGAGATTGTTCACAGAATCTTAGAGTTGGAAGAGACCCCAAAGGCCATCCAGTCCAACCGCCTTCTGCCATGCAGGAACTCACAATCAAAGCATCCCTGACAGATGGCCATCCAGCCTCTGTTGGTCAGGCCTCACCTGGAATAATCCTGTGTCCAGTTCTGGGCACCAGAATTCAAAAAGGATGTGGAGAAAGTGGAGCGTGTCCAGAGGAGGGCGACTAATGGTGAAGGGTCTGAAAACCATGCCTATGAGGAAAGACTTGGGTATGTTTAGCCTGGAGAAGAGGCGGTTAAGAGGGGATATGATATGTTTAAGTATTTGAAGGAATGTTATATTGAGGAGGGAGAAAGTTCGTTTTCTGCTGCTCCAGAAAGACGTCGAACAATAGATGCAAACTACAGGAAAAGAGATTCCAGCTCAACATTAGGAGGCACTTCCTAACTAACAGTGAGAGCTGTTTGACTGTGGAGCACTCTCCCTCAATGGATTTATCCAGATGCTCTCCACCTGATTCCCACGGTTTAAGTCAGGGGTCGGCATACTTTTTTGGGGTGGGGCTGGTTCTGATGTCCCCCGATCGTCAGCGGGGCGGTCCTGCCGCCACCGCTGCCGCTGTGCGCATGCAACGTGCGGTGCCATTTTGCATTCCAAAATGGCAGCCGCTGTCACTCGCATGCGGGCCGTGTTCGGCCCGCAGGCCGTAGTTTGCCGACCGCTGGTTTAAGTCCTGGATCTCTTCACAGGTGTAAACATCCCTGATGTAGTAGTGATGAGTGACTTCAATTCTCAGTTCCAATGAGGAGGAAGAATGGGAGATGTCTAAAGAAACTTGGTTGGATGACTAAAGAACTTTCAACTGAACTAAGTTTTAAACAGGAGATTATAAGAAATGGAAAAGGGGCGAAATCACTGAAGAGGAATTCAAACAAATAGCTAGCATATGTAGGGCCAAAGTCAGGAAAGCCAAAGCGCAGAATGTGCACACGCTGATGTCAAAGTCAGATTTCTTTAAATGCTTTTGGGAGGATTTTTTGACACAGCTTTAACTACCCTGGCTCAGTGGTATGGAATCTTGGGAGTTGTAGTTTGCGGGATACAGATTGTGGTGGGGAACAGCAACAAATAACAGGCAAATATCAGTTTTAAAATGTGATGGAATTCTGGGATTTGTAGTTTGTTGTGGCAACAGAGCTCTCTGACAGAGAAAGCTAAGTATCCCACAAAACTACAACTCCCAATATTCCATAGTACTGAGCCAGAGCAATTAAAGGGGTGTCAAACTGGGTTATTTCTGCGGTGAGGGTTCAGCCATAGACTTTAAAAGCACTTTGATGTGCTGATGTGGAATGGAATAATAATAATTAATAATAATAATAATAATAATAATAATAATAAATTTTATTTATATCCCGCCCCTCTGTCAAACAATTGAGGCGGCTTACAATATTAAAATCAGCATTAAAATCCGCACAGTATAAAATACAGTATAAAATACATACCCAAACCCATAACCCTTCCTACCTCTTAAAACAGAATTAAACCAAGATAGAAATTAAAACATGAGTTAAAATCAATTTAAATTATAAAAAGTCTAGTTGGTGGTAAAAGACTGAACAAAGACGAGTTAAATAGAGATACTCCCAAAATACTCCCAAAGGCATTAAAAGAAATCTCACTTTGACATCAGCATCCGCACTTGATCCAAGCTAAGTCACAACTAAATTAATAAAAATATAAAATTTGTGAAAGAACTGTTTTGTGGTGGTACAACATTTCTATTGTCTTTTTTTTAACTGAGTGCCCAAAAGTACATTAAAAACAATTCCAAGACTGGAAAAAGGATTTTCATTGTAGGCCTGTGTTAGCATTATTCTTATTCTCTCTCATCTGCCTGAGGTAAAATGTCTCCCTCAGCCTCTCTCTTCAGGAAAGGCAACTGTGGGGTTGAATAAGTATTTCTGGAGCTTTCACTTACTCTGAGGCACATAAAAATAGCATTTATCACAATTAACAGAAGGCTGAGTCAAAGGGGAGAAGTGGAGCAGACAGACTATAGCCAGAGCTTGAAAAAGTTACTTTTCTCAGATGACAGCTCCCAGAAACACTGCCATTTCCCCATTTCTGTCCCCTCAAGTATTGCAAGAACGTTGCTTTTTTTGATCCCTAAATATAATGGTAATGTCTAGTCCCAGACTGGCTTTTTCATCAGTAAGCCACTAAATAACCTGAATATTATAGGACAGAATGTTACACTTTCAGCCATTCAGGGGAGAAGGCTGAGAAGACCAGCCTTTCCGCCATTTTGAAGATTTTTTTCCCCCCTGCTTCACTTTTGAGTCTTTTTGGCATCTGTCAGAGGAAGACAAATTGAAGCCCACCAGCTTCCCTTCCCTCACAAATTCCAATTAAAAATTCTTCTAGGTCCATTAATTGGTTTTTGTTGGAGAAAAATGGGCAGATAGGAATTGTTCTCCTCACTCCAGACTCTCTCAAACACATTTTTGGCATCACAACTGCCATTTTCTGCCCTTTGAAGAAAACAATATTTTTCAGTTCCCAGCAAGGTGATTATGTTGGGCGTATATATTTATGCTTCTGCCATAAAAATCCATTTAAATATCAGGGTTGTGGTTGTTTAAAATGTTTATTTATTTGTTTATTTATTTATTATTTCTGCCTATTCTCTAGGTCAGTACCAAAGAAGACATACAAGACTGATTGGACTTATATCCCGGCCATTAAACAGTTCAACTAAAACATTTGCAAAAGTTAGAAAGGAATTATACATTGTAATTATTAAAAGCAGCTGAAATTTTTACACAGTTTATTATCCACATATATAAAGCACTTCACACTGCAAATCCATAATTAAATTTTAAACACAGTTCATTGTATATATATATATATATATATATATAAAGCACTTCACCTGCAAATCCATAATCAGTTCATAATTTAATTCATCCAGATTTAACACTGTTTTAAGGGGGGAGGGAATAATTTTCGGATTTTATGTATTGTATATTGTTTTACTGTTGTAAGCTGCCCTGATTGGGTTTTCCCAAAGGGCGGGATAGAAATAAATTTTATTATTATTATTAATTATTATTATTATTATTGTATATATATATATATATATATATATATATATATATATAGCACTACACAATGCAATTCCACAGTTAAATTCAAAAGCATGGCTAAAATCAGGTGCAGCTAAAAAAATTACATCATTCAGCAATTAAAAACATCATTAAGAGTTTTATAAAATCAGAAGCAGCTAAAAGCAATGCCATTTGATACATGTATTCATAAATCTATGGATTTCCACTCCAATGTCAGTAACTTTAAAAAGAAAGAAAATGGCTTCAGGTGAGGCACAGTTGAAATGTGTGAGAAATTGTCAGTTAGTTGATTATTTTGGATAAGAAAAGGACTCAACCTGACAAATTACAATAATGGGAAAGAGAATATCCTGGCCTAACTAGCCTCTTAAATTATAAGGATAATGGTTGATATAACAGTAACTCAAGTTAAATTGACCTGGGGTCTATGGGAAAGAATATTTGTCTGTTTGAAACAAGTACTTTTAAAAATAGTACTTTTTATTTCATTGTCTTGTAAACATTTTTTCAAATTATAATTGTTGTGTTTTAGCTCTACTTTCTTTTAATCTCTGCTGTGAAGCCATTGCTGGTCCCATGTTGAAGGAAGACTGGAAAAAGGTTTTTAATTGCAGACCAGTGTTAGCATTATTATTACTCTTATTGCCAAGTCCTTTGACCTCCATTGTCTCTCTGTCTCTCTCGTCAGCCTGAGGTAAAATGTCTCCCTCAGCCTCTCTCTTCAGGGAAAGGCAACTGTGGGGTTGAATAAGTATTTCTGGAGCTTTCATTTACTCTGAGGCACATAAAAGTAGCATTTAACAGAAGTCTGAGTCAAAGGGGAGAAGTGGAGCAGACTCCAACTATAGCCAGAGCTTGAAAAAGTTACTTTTCTCAGATGACAGCTCCCAGAAACAGTGCCATTTTCCCATCTCTGTCCCCTCAGGTGTTGCAAGAATGTTTTTTTTTTTATCCCTAATTAATGGATAATGTCTAACCCCAGACAGGTTTTTTTCCTCAGTAAGCCACTAAATAACCTCCACATTATAGGACAGAATGTTACACTTTCAGCCATTCAGGGAGAAGGCTGAGAAGATCAGCCTTTCCGCCATTTTGAAGACTCCCCCTCCCTTCTTCTTCACTTTTGGGTCTTTTTGGCCTCTGACAGAGGAAGACAAAATGAAGGCCACCAGCTTCCCTTCCCTTCCCTCACAAATTCCAATTAAAAATTCCTCTCAGGTCCATTAATTGATTTTTTTGGAGATAAATGGACAGATAGGGACTGTTCTCTTCCTTACTCCAGATTCCCTCACACTTATTTTTGGCGTCACAATCACCATTTTCTGCCCTTTGAAGAAAACAATATTATTCTCATTTCCCAGCAAGGTGATTATGTTTGGCATATATATTTATGCTTCTGCCATAAAAATCCATTTAAATATCTGGGTTGTGGTTGTTTAAAATGTATATTTATTTATTATTTCTGCCTATTCTCTAGGTCAGTACCAAAGAAGGCTTACAAGACTGATTGATTGATTGGACTTATATTCCGGCTATCAGACAGTCCAACTAAAACATGAATTTACAAAAGTTAGAAAGGAATTATACACTGTAATTATTAAGAACAGCTGAAATTTTTACACAATTTATTATATACATATATAAAGCACTTCACACTGCAAATCCATAAGTAATTTTTAAACAGTTCATTATATATATATATATATATATATATATATATATATATATAGCACTACACAGTGCAATTCCACAGTTAAATTCAAAAGCATGGCTAAAGTCAGGTGCAGCTAAAAAAATTATATCTTTCAGCAATTAAAAACATCATTAAGAGTTTTATAAAAGGAGAAGCAGCTGAAAGCAATGCCATCTGATATATTTATTCATAAATCTATTGATTCCCATCCCCATGTCAGGAAATTTAAAGAGAAAGAAAATGGCTTCAAATGAGGCACAGTTTTGAGGGAAGCCTTTTGAAATGTGTGAGAAATTGTCAATTAGTTTTTTATTTTGTATAAGAAAAGGACTCAACCTGACAAATTACAATAACTGGAACGAGAATATCCTGGCCTAACTAGCCTCTTAAGTTATAATAGGTGATATAACAGTAACTCTGTTAAATTGACCTGGGGTCTATGGGAAAGAATATTTGTCAGTTTGAAACAAGTACTTTTACAAATAGTACTGTTTATTTCATTGTCTTGTAAACATTTTTTCAAATTATAATTCTTGTGTTTTAGCTCTACTTTCTTTTAATCTCTACTGTGAAGCCATTGCTGGTCCCATGTGGAAGAAAGGCTGGAAAAAGGTTTTTAATTGCAGACCAGTGTTAGCATTATTATTACTCTTATTGCCAAGTCCTTTGACCTCCATTGTCTCTCTGTCTCTCTCGTCTGCCTGAGGTAAAATGTCTCCCTCAGCCTCTCTCTTCAGGGAAAGGCAACTGTGGGGTTGAATAAGTATTTCTGGAGCTTTCACTTACTCTGAGGCACATAAAAATAGCATTTATCACAATTAACAGAAGGCTGAGTCAAAGGGGAGAAGTGGAGCAGACAGACTATAGCCAGAGCTTGAAAAAGTTACTTTTCTTGGATGACAGCTCCCAGAAACAGTGCCATTTTCCCATCTCTGTCCCCTCAGGTGTTGCAGGAATGTTGGTTTTTTTATCCCTAATTTATGGATAATGTCTATCTAAATTGGCCTGGGGTCTATGGGAAAGAATATTTGTCTGTTTGAAACAAGTGCTTTTAAAAATAGTACTGTTTATTTAATTTTCTTGTAAACATTTTTTTTTCAAATTGTAATTGTTGTATTTTAGCTCTACTTTCTTTTAATCTCTGCTGTGAAGCCATTGCTGGTCTCATGTTGAAGGACTGGTGGGCTGTTAAATAAGTGCAGAGAAAAATTGTAGTCCAAAAAAATATATATTTCCCCAGCTCTTGAATTAGCCTGATGTGAAACTTTGACACCATTTTTAAGCGCTGTAGCTCCATCCTGTGGAACCCTGGGATTTGTAGTTTTACACGGTCTTTAGACTTCTCTGCCAAAGAGGGCCAATTCCAGGATTCCTAGGATGGAACCATGGCAAGTCAAAGCGGTGTCAAACTGTTATTTCTACAATGCTAATGTACCCAACGTAGCCCAAAAAAGGCCATTTATTTCTCCTTGGTGCTTTGAGAACAGCTTCCACTTCTCTTTCCAAAAACTGGGGGTTCTCCAGACAAATGTTCTGTGGGCCAGACAATGCAACTGTTTGGTGGATTTGTAGTTGGCTGACCGGCCGAACTCAAAGGGCAAGAGCTCAGCAGTGGCTCCTCTTCTTCTTCCTCCTGGAGAGAAGTGACCAGTGGGGGGTCCAGTGGGGCTCTGTCCTGGGCCCAGTTTGCTATTCAACATCTTTATCAGTGCCTTGGATGAAGGAACAGGGACCCTGCTTATCATAATAGTGCCACTCTCTTCTGCTTTGGTCAGCCCTCAGCTGGAATATTCCTGTGTCCAGTTCTGGGCACCACAATTCAAAAAGGATATATGGAGAAGATGGCGCGTATCCAAAGGAGGGAAAACAAAATGGAAACCAGGAAGCCCTGTGCGGAGAGACTTAGGGAATTGCTGGCTATGTTTAGCCGGGAGAAGAGGAGGTTAAGAGGCTATATGATATCCGTTTAAGTATTTGAAGGAATATCATATTGAAGAGGGAGCAAGGTTGTTTTCTGCTGCTCTAGAGAACAGGACACAGAGCAATGGATGCCAGCTACAGGATAAGAGATTCCACCTCAACATTAGGAGGAACTTCCTGACAGTAAGAGCTGTTCTGCAGTGAAATGTTTTGAATTGGAGAATGATGGAGTCTCCTTCTTTGGAGGTCTTTAAACAGAGGCTGGATGGATGGCCCTCTTCGATTGTGAGTTCCTGCATGGCAGAATGGGGATGGACTGGATGGCCCCTGGGATCTCTTCCCACTCTACTATTCTATGATTGCTCCTCCTCCTCTTCCTGTTCCTCTTCTTGAAACTGGGGGATGCTCTCATGATGGTGGGGGGCATTCCTGGGGAAGGAAGGAAGGAAGGCAGCTCCCCCTCTGCCCCCTGGAAAGGCCCAGGGACCCCATCCCATCCCTTCCCATCCCAGCCTCCTTCCTCTTGCAGGCTCCTGGCCAGAGGGTCGCCTGGGGTCTTCCCTGCATGGACTTGGCACCTGGGAACAACAACAGCCAGGGCTTGGCCCCTACCTGCTGGGGCTTCTGCCCAGGGCCCAGGGACTTTCCTGGATCTGGGCCAATGGCAGGCGCTGGGGATGCCTCGTCATCAGTTGCCAGGCAGGGAAGGGATCGCTTTGGCAAAAACCAAGGCTTCTTTCTTCGCCTCTCTGAAAGCATTTTGGGCTCCTGGAAGATGGAAGGAAGGAGGAGGAAAGGTGCCCCAGAGATGGCAAAAGGAGGGGGGCACACCCAGACCACCCAGCCCAGCCCCTTCTTCTGCCATGCAGGAATACATAGGATCCTAGAGTTGGAAGGGACCCCAATGGCCATCTAGTCCAATCCTGCCATGCAGGAAGACACAATCCATGCCCTCTCTGAAATGATGCCCATCTAGCCTTTGTTTCAAAACCTCCGAAGGAGGAGACTCTCCAGCCTCCAAGTTAGAGTCTCCCATGATGAAACAGCTCTTACTGTCAAGAAGACCTTATAACAGGGGTAGGCAACCTAAGGCCCGGGGGCCGGATGCGGCCCCCCGAGGCCTTTGGACCGGCCCCAAGCCGGTCCTGTCGCAGCCGTCGCCCCCCGCTGCCCCCCGCCATTATGATATTGATTATTGTTGTTATTACTTGTTCTTGGGGTTTTCTTGGAAAAATCTCCACAGGGTTTTTGCCATGGCTTTTCTGGGGCTGAGAGAGTGTGCATGCATATATTTTAAAAAATTTTAAATATTTTTTAAATTTTTATTTTTATTTTTATTTATTTATTTATTTATTTTTGATGCTTCGGCCCACCAATTGTCTGAGGGACAGCAACCCGGCCCCCGGCTCAAAAAGATTGCCTACCCCTGCCTTATAACTTTTCACCCTAGGGATGTGTGGGACCTTTCTCCATCTTTCTTCATCTGCCACCAACACCAACACCCCCCACTCATGGTTACTCTTCCTCCCTTCTTTCTCCTCTGCCTCCTGAACTAGACCTCCCAATGTATCTGAATGCGAAGAAGATGCCTTCCTTCCAGAATCCAGCCAACAGCTTTGTCTCCTCTTCTCTGGAGCAGCAGAAAACAAGCTTGCTCCCTCCTCAATATGACATCTCTTCAGATATTTAAAGAGGGCTATGATACCACCCCTTCTCCAGGCTAAACATCCCAGCCCCCTAAATCTCTCCTCAGAGGGAAGGCTTGTAGACAGAGGGAGGAATGGTGCCCCCAAGTTTCTCTGGGGAGCCAAGTGATATCCAGGGAATTGGAAAGGAAATAGCAGTTGTGTAATGCTTTCAGCATTGAACTATAAGATTCTGGAGACAAAGGGTTCAAATTCCCCTTCAAGCATAAAAACCCACTGGGTGACCTTGGGCAAGTCACACTCTCTCAGCCTCAGAGGAAGGCCATGGTGAAAGATCCTTGCCAAATTCGCCTTGGGGTTGCCGTAAGTCAAAAATGACTTGGAGAGACACAACAACAACAACAACAACAGAGTTAAATGCAATTCTGCTGCCACAATCCAATGGAGGAGGAGGGGAGGGGAAAACCCTGTAGTGCGGCATAATGGTTTGAGTTGGACTAGCACACTGGGAGTTCAGGGCTCGAATCTCGACTTGGCCATGGAAACCCACTGGGTGGCTCTGGGCAGGTCACACTCTCTCAGCCTCAGAGGATGGCAATGGCAAACTCCCTCTGAAGATACTTGCCAAGAAACCCCTGTGATAGGTTCATCTTAGGATCACCACAAGTCAGAAATCACTTGAAGGTACACAACAAAAAGAGCAAACTATTTGTCGGTTGTCCAGCACTATTCTCCAGCCAACCTCTGCCTGGTATTGACCATCGAGTTGTGCTGGAGGACCTAAAGATTCTTATAGAGAAGTAAAAAAAAGCAAACCCAATTTATTTTTATTTGCAATTTTCCCACTTTCACGGGGGTCTTGTGGCCCTTAGCCCCAATGAATGTGGAGGGTCCAGTGTCTGTTAAATGTAATGTGTATGTCTGGACAGTATAATTTGGCCATGCAAAGCCAAAAGGAAAAACTGAAGCCTTTGCAAAGCAAGTCATTAACAAACAATTATTATTTCTGCAGTCTAGATGCCTCCTTTATGAAGTAATCCATGTTTGCTGTTCTTTATTCATAACTCCCAACAGGAACACATTCTCGGCCTCAGAGGAAAGCAGTGGTGACAAAACTCTGCAGAAATCTGGCTTGGAATACCCCAGGAGGGAGCAGTCACAGGTAAGTCATAGAATCCTACAGTTGGAAGAGATCCCAGGGGCCATCCAGTCCAACCCCATTCTGCCATGCAGGAACTCACAATCAAAGCACCCCCGATATCCAGCCTCTCTTTAAAGATCTCCAAAGAAGGAGACTCCGTTACTCTCCATTGAGGGAGTGTGTTCCACTGTCTACAGCTCTCACTGTCAAGAAATTCCTCCTAATGTTGAGCAGGAATCTCTTCTCCTGTAGTTTGAATCCGTTGCTCCGTGTTCTAATCTCTGAACTAGGATCCTAGAGTTAGGAGGTATCCCTAGGGGCCATCCAGTCCAACCCATCTGCTATGCAGGAATACACAGAATCCTAGAATTGGAAGGGGTCCCCAGGGGCCATCCTGTCCAGCTCCCTTCTGCCATGAAATCATAGAATCGGAAGAGACACACATTAAATAATCATAGTTTTAGGGGCTGTGATTGAAACTCATAGTGAGGTCACAAGGAAGTAGTGAAGTGGGTTGCAGAAAAATGTGTTTGGCAAAGCACCATTTTTATTCAACTCTTTGCAGAGAAAGAGTTGCATATGTAGCAAATTCTAATAATGTTTTATTTTGATGCAGTTGTGTCCTTATGCTGTAGGTCAGGAATTCAAAACATATTCTTGTAGTGTATATTCTTCCCCTGAACCTCAAGCAGATTCTGATCAGGACTGATCTGCTGTTTGGTATCTCATTTTTTGCCTACATTTAAATACTGAGCTGGGAATAAACTTTGTGCAAACCACACTTGCATTTGACCCCAATGATCAGTGGAATACGGCTTAATTTTCCAGTTGACTGTTGTGGGTCCAATGTGTTTGGCAAGGCTCCCCATTTCCTCAACTCTTTGCCTTCGTGGTGCAGTTTAAAAAAAGAAACCCAGAACTTAGTAATGCAACTATTTATTTATTTGCCACCCTTCCCCTCCCCCGAGTGGCATAGAATAAAACCAGCCTAACAAATTTAAAACAGCATACATGATCACGTGCTTTTTAAATCGGCATCAGAATTTAAGTTTTGTTTATTGAAGCTTTGCTTGGCAAGATGTATGAAATGCAGAGTTAAGATTTTACAAATTCATTAGAAGAAGCAAAAAGAGCACTTCATGCAGAAAGATTTTAGGGCCTCTTTGCAGACCAAGCTGGATAGAAATCCTTCTTCTTGAAGCTGAAGTCATAGCATTGTGTGCCTTCAAGCCATTTCCAATTTAGGGGGACCCCATCACAGCAGACGCCCCGACTGTGAAGCAGAAAGTCTTCCCACAGACCTGGGAGTCCAACAGGTCTCTCTCTCCCTTTAGTTTTTGTCCAACCAAAAAATGGATAAGGCATTAACCCTTCCCGAGTCATAATCTTGGGACTGCAGGCAAAAGTTGTGTTTGTTTGCGTGCCTTCAAATCGCCTGTTGACTTACTGTAACCCCATGAATTTCACAGAGCTTTGCAAGTCCCTTCTTCTGAAACGTTGCCTCAAACACCTGGGATTTGGTGCTGGTCTGCCATCCAAGGAGTAACCAGGGACAACACTGCCCAGCTTCCAAGATCAGACAGGAATCTAGTGCCTTCAATTCTTCAATGTGCGTGAGTATGTGCAAGTGTTATGGTGACTCCATGGATTTCATAGGATTTTCTTAGGCAAGGAAGACCCTCAGAGGTGGTTTTACCAATTCCTTCCTTGAAATAGTATGTATAGCATCTGGGATTCATTCATGGTCTCCTATCCAAGCACTAACCAGGTCCTACCCTGCTTAGTTTCAAAGATCAGAATCTAGTGCCTATAAGGGTATTCAGGCCATAAATTCTCCAGTGTGTATGTGCCTTCACGTTGCCTGTTGGTTTATACATAGGATCCTTGAGTTGGAAGGGACCCCCAAGGGCCATCCAGCCCAACACTCTTCTGCCATGCAGGAATACGTAGGATCCTAGAATTGGAAGATGGCAACCCAATGAATTTCACAGGGTTTTCTTAGTCCAAGAAGGCCCTCAGAGGTGGTTTTGCCAGTTCCTTTCTCTGAAATTGAGCCTACAGCTCTGGGATTTGTCAGCGGTCTCCCATCCAAGGACTAACCAGGCCCTAACCCTGTTTAGCTTCCCAGATCAGACAGGAATCTAGTGCCTTTTAGAGTATTTAGGCCCTACATTCTGCAATGTGTGTGAACATGTGCCTTCATATTGCCTGTCGATTTATTGCGACCCCATGAACTTCACAGGGCTTTCTTAGGCAAGGAAGACTCTCAGAGGTGGTTTTGCCAGTTCCTTTCTCTAAAATTGAACCTCCAGTACATGGGATTCCTTGGTAGTCTCCCATCCAAGGGCTAACCAGGGCTGACCCTGGTTAACATCCAAAATCTGATGGGATCTGATGGTACCTTTTAGGGTATTCAGGTAACATGGCTCTTTCATTCTAAAAAGATGGAAGAGCTACCAGCCCTTGTAAGGCTTGAAAACTCCAATGTGAGACATAAGGATGTGAAAGTGTAGCCAAGGCAGAAATTGGGCGCATCTGGAGCTGGAAGCCCCTTTAATGGGGGGGGTGTTTAAAGATGTCTTTGAGACCTTCACCCACCCCCTGAGTAACCGAAACAATGGCTGGGATCCTGTTGGTGGGTCCCAACTAGAGTAGTCATTCATTCAGTTGCCAAATGGTGAGTCAACATGGCAGTAAACCCCATGGATTCAGTGGGTCTTTAGTCACGACTATCTAGGGCCTGGGAGAGAGAGAGAGGGGTGCAGTGGTTTGTGTGTTGGAGACCAGGATTTGAATACCTGCTCGGAAACCCAGTGGGTGACCTTTGCAAATCACACTCTCTTAGCCTCAGAAGAAGGCAAAAAAGCTGAACAATTTCTCCCAAGAAAACCCCATTATAGTAGAATTCAAAGATATAGCCATGTTAGTATGTAGAACCAATATGTAGAGAGATCTTGTAGAACATTTGAGACTAGCTGAAATACAGAAGTTGACTTCTGTCTACTTCCTCAAATGCAAATAGTAGGTCCATCTGAGTTGGAAATGACTTGAAGGCACACAACAACAACAACAACAACAACAAATCTAGGTCCTTGCAAACGTTTAGCTTTCTGGCTGATGCTGGAATACACCAGTTGCTGGTTGCAAATATGGACCAATATTGGTGGAGCAGCCATGTGGTGCCATCCAGTCTCTTTGGTTTGGGTCCCCAGTGGGATGCCATCGAGGAGACAGAGCAGAGCAAATACAAGGTCTTTGCAGCAGAGGAAGCTGGTCTGGGAGGCGAGCGAGAGGAGCACAACAGATCTCTGCAAGATGGAGGTCCTTCCAAGATGGAGGTCCTTGCAAGACAATGGAGCGTCTCTTTCTTTGCTGATTATCTGGGAAAGGAAAGAGTGGGTCTGGTTAGCAAGGAGAACTACTTCCTTCCCCATCATGAGCAGGATATGGATATCTCCATTGTTTATCTGTTGACCGAGTTTTGACATGTCTGCATCCAGGTAAAATGGGACACACACTTGGGACTATAAATCACATGGAAGCATATTTGTTTCAGATCCCTGTGTGATTTAAAGCTGAGATTGCCCAGAGCTCCTCAGAAGCTCTTTGCAAGTTTCAACCTGTCCTGGGTGATCTTGAGTCCAGGGCTCAGACTGTTAGAATGATTAGTTAGTTTTACTTATTTTGGTCAAAGAAGTTTAGCAGCAGCAGCAGCAAAGAGCAGCAAGTGTGCACTCCACAGGTATTTGGTAAAAAAACCAACTAGATCTGAGCTTCTAGTAAATAAACAGGATACATTGGTAGCTAAAAAGAAACTTACTTTATTGTCACATCTAGGTTCTACAACAATAACTAATCAGTAGAGAAAACTATATTTTGGTAGAGAGGTCTCTAAATAGCTGACCTCTCTATATATGTGTAAGTAAGAAGAAAAACATCTTAGTAGCACAGCCTGGTTTGTGCATCCATACTTTCTGGAGAGCAGAGAGAAGAGCAAACAAAAGATCATAAAAACTATACTGACCTCCAGGAAGAGAAGGGGTAGGGGAAGTGGCCTCTTCACAGTCACACTGACCAAATGACCATAGAGACAAATCAGTGTTCCTGTGTAGAAGACCAACACTCCTTCTCAAGGAAGAAACAGCTCTACAAAACAAGCATTGATGCTACTCCAACACAGATGTGGCTCAAATGCCCGTCTTTTGATCTGAGCATCCTTGGGGGGGGGGGGAGTGATGCCCCCTTGCCCCCAACTGCTCCCACCATGGCAAAGCCATCCAGGGAACTGACTCTCAGCCCAACTGCTAAATGGAAAGAGATGGGACTCACAGTCCGCCCCGGCTACGACTATTGTGGTTATTCATCCTCATGGCCTTGAAGAAAAGGACGGTGCCCGTGACGATGCCCAGGATGCCAATGGCCAAACCCAGGCCGCAGAGCACGTTCTCAGTCGTCTCGGGGAGAGGAGTGGGCTCCTTGGAGTCTGGGGTAGGAGGACACAGGAGAAGACACAAGGCAAGGATAAGTGTGGATCCACATTTCTGTCTTGCATAGGTATTTGGCTGGTGAAGGAGGCTCTGCCAATCTCCTTTCCATCCAACAACCCAGAGGGTCTTTGCCCTCAAATCCCAGACCTATGTATTGCACACACTTACAAGCTCTTCTCTGCCAGTTATGCCTCTGTTATTGCAACGTTACCCTTTGTGAATGACCACCATTAAGCTAATGGTCAGCTTTTGTGGTTGTTACCTTCTCACCACACTGACCAGTCCACCCTTCCTGGCATGCAAATATGTATCCGCCAACTGAGGCTGCACACCTTTTGCCCAAAATCTGGTCCAGGAAGGTATGGGTGGCAGGTTGGGGTTTCTGGGGTTGGTGGAGCTATAATTGTGCATGGTTTGGGCTGTTTGAGGATGGAAAATTTGCTGAGCTGGTGACTCCATCATCTATCCCACAGCTAGCTCAAACAGAGTGCTTTGAGTGTGTATCCCTGCATGACAGGGGGTTGGACTGGATGGCCTTTGAGGTCTCTTCCAACTCTATGATTCTATATAATGTAACAATAGAAACCACTGGTCAGACCTTTAGGCTTTTCAGAACCCCGGTTTCCTAAATCCCTGAGAGGGAAGCTCCTAGATGGGGATGACTTACACCAGATCTTGGTCAGATGCTCCTGGAGACCCCAGTGGTCCACCTGGCAGGCATAGAAGTCTCCATCGTCCGGGATGAAGGGCAGGTAGGAGAACTTCCGGAAGGTGAAGTCCGTACTTGGGTAGAAGCCGGTCGCCTGCATCCCTTCGGAGACCTCCTCCCCATTCTTCATCCAGGTGATGTTCAGGACCGGAGGGGAGAAGTTGTCCACGAAGCAGACAAGGATGTTGGGCTCCCCCAGCTCCACGGGGTCTTTGGGGAACACCGTGACCGAAGGAGCCACTGAGAGAGAAAGACAAGATAAGGGGTCACATAGGAATTGCTTGAAAGCTTCTCTTGCTTAGAGTGGCATCAACCTAATGGCTCGGGTGACAAAGTGCAGGATCTCAGGAATCGTGGCAAAAATGTCAATAAAATTGTGGCTGGGCTTTTCTGCAGAGGAAAATTCAAAAAAAAATGTAAAGAGAAAGCTAGAGAAGAAGAGCAAATATGCACTGTATCCCCAAGCAAATTTCAAATTTATGTCACTACAGGGGATTGCAGACTGCCAGAAATAGTGCAAATTCAGTCCACTTTTAGAGTTAGGGTTAGGGAATCATGGGAACTGTATTTTATTGTGGCACCAGAACTCTCTGACAGAGAAGGCTCAATGCCTCAGAAAAAAACCCAATTCCTATGATTCCCTAGCACTAACCCTAACCCTTAAAGTGGACTCAATTTGGACTATTTCTGGCAGTCTGCAACCCCCCTACATCAAACACAGCAGAAGTTGTTTATTGAAAAAATGACCATGGATTTAAAGTTAAGGTATTCATTCCAGTTGCCGATAACAATATTAGTGAACTGTAAAGAAGACTTACAGAAAAGCTGCAGAGTTTTGAATGCGGTTGGCACTTTCCATCTCCAGAGCTATTACTTTCGTGATCCAGAAAAACTCTGACCATTATTAGACCTTGGCATGGATGAATGTAAAGGAAAAGAAGGTCATTTCCAAAAAATCCACAGAGTCTTGAATGAGAGCAAACGCAATGAACCAAAGGTGTCTTATTCTTGGTAAAGAGGCTGTCCATTAGTGAAGTCCACAGCCTGGGATGCTACAGCCATCACAAGTGCTGGATGTGAAGGAATATTAAGATCTCCTGGAGGAGGACCAGGAATGCCTAAGGAAAATTGAACTAATGGAAAGAAACTCTGAAAAAGCCAAGTTCATGACTTTTCTGGAGCAAGACAGTAATACTGCTGGAGACTGAAAGCACAAGTTTTAACTGTATTGTTCTTTTACGGTAAGTTGCCCTGAGTCTCAATTTTGGGAAAAGGCGAGATATAAACTACACAGAAAGATTGGAAAGAGAAATAGCAGAACTGGACCACTACACGCATGATAATACTAGCTTAACCCCCTTGACCACTTCATCACATCCCCTCACTCTTTCCCACACTCTACATCCCAGTACTTCATTTCTTGATAAAGTTACCAGCTTGGTAGATGAAGAGAATGCGGTAGACATAGGATATATTGATTTTAGTAAGGCTTTTGACAAGGTCCCCCAGGATATTCTTGCAAACAAGATAGTAAAATGTGGGCTAGACAAGACAACTGTTTGGTGGATTAGTAATTGGTTGACCGGCTGAACCCAAAGGATGCTCAGCAATGGCTCCTCTTCTTCATCCTAGAGAGAAATGGGTGTCCAGTGGGCTTCTGTCCTGGGCCCAGGGCTATTCAACTTCCTTATCAATGACTTGGATGAAGGAATAGGGGGCATGCTTATGACATTTGTAGATGACACCAAATGAGGAGGAATAGCTAATATCCCAGAAGACAGGCTGAAAATTCAAAATGACCTTAATAGATCAGAAAGCTGGGCTAAAGTTAAGAAAATGAAATTCAACACGGAGAAATGTAAGGTACTGCACTTAGGGCGGAAAAATGAAAAGCACAGATATACAATGGGGGACACCTGGCTGAATGAGATTTCTACGTGTGAAAGGGATCTAGGAACCCAGGTGGACTGTAAGTTGAACATGAGTCAACAGTGCGATGCAGCAGCTAAAAAGGCCAATGCAATTTTAGGCTGCATCAGTAGAAGTATAGTGTCTAGATCAAGAGAAGTCATAGTGCCACTCTATTCTGCTTTGGTGAGGCCTCACCTGGAATAATCCTGAGTCCAGTTCTGGGCCCCACAATTCAAAAAGGATGTGGAGAAACTGGAGCGTGTCCAAAGGAGGGCAACTAAAATAGTGAAGGGTCTGGAAACCAGAGGGGATATGATAGCCCTGTTTAAATATTTGAAGGGATGTCATTGAGGAGGGAGCAAGCTTGTCAGAGAACAGGACCCTGAGAAATGGATGCAAGCTACAGGAAAAGATTCCACCTCAACATTAGGAAGACTTTCCTGACAGTGAGAGCTGTTCAACCTTGGAGAGTGATGGAGTTGGAGAGTGATGGACCTCTTTGGAGGTCTTTAAACAGAGGCTGGATGGCCATCTGTCGGGGATGCTTTGATTGTGATTTTCTGCATGGCAGGGGGTTGGACTGGATGGTTCTTGGGGTCTCTTCCAATTCTGATTCTGTGATTCTACCATGCAGGAAGACATAGGTTCCTAGAGTCAGAAGGGATCCCCAAGGGCCATCCAGTCCACCCCTTCTTCTGCCATGCAAGAATACATAGGATCCTAGAGCTGGAAGGAACTCCCAAGGGCCATCCAGTTCATCCCATCTCCTTTCTGGTTCCCAGCCAGAATAAAACTACATGCCCAAACTCCTTTCCCCATCCATATGGTTATCTACTCACCCTGGCTTTAGGCAATACCTTCCTCCTGCTTTTGTCCCTCCAAAATGCTTAAACTGAACTTGCCACGGCATTTCCACACCTACAAAATGGTTCTCACACATAGCCTTGAAGTCTCCAGTCCAAAGTTGCATCTGAGGAAGTAGATTCAAGTCTAGGAAAACTCAATGTTCCCAACTTCTTTCTCTTTCTCAGTTAGTCTTGAAGGTGCTGGGAGATCCCTCTGTGTACCATTATTTTCAGTGCCTAAGGATCAAGGCATGCAACTTCCTTTGATTGGTGTGCCTCTCTGTTCCCTCTCCCTGACTGACAATCCCATCGGTCAGAGATTATTGGCAGGGTGATTAATAATACCAACAACAACAACACTAGTGTCTCTTGAGAGAAGTTAAATGCCAGTACTACTCCAGCCACAAGGTTGCGAGTTTGATTCCAGCCAGGGGATACAGGGATTCCTTCTGTCCTTTCGTAGGACAGTGAAATGAGTCCCCAGCTTGTTGGGGGCAATTGCTTACAGAGTTTTTTGTAGGTTTTTCGGGCTGTGTGGCTGACATTTTGCCAGAAAGAAACTCTTCCAGAACATGGCCACACAGCCCAAAAAACCCACACAAAAAAAACTCTGGATGCCAGCCATGAAAGCCTACAACTTCAGATTGGCTTACAGATTGTAAACCACTTAGAGCAGGGGTAGGCAACCTTTTTGAGCCGGGGGCCGGGTTGCTGTCCCTCAGACAATTGGGGGGGCCGAAGCACCATAAATGAATAAATAAATAAATAAAATATTCTTTTAAAAAAAAATTTTTTAAATAAAATATGCATGCACACTCTCTCAGCCCCAGAAAAGCCATGGAAAAAAACCCCTGTGGAGATTTTGCCAAGAAAACCCCAAGAACAAGTAATAACAACAATAATCAATATCATCATGGCGGGTGGGGGGGGCGGCGGCAGAAGGACCAGCCTAGGGCCGGTCCAAAGACCTCAGGGGGCCACATCCGGACACCACCACCCCCAGACCTTAGGTTGCCCACCCCTGGACTTAGAGAGTGCTGAGTTCACTATGAAGCGGTACAGAAATGTATATGCTCTTGCTGTTGCTGCCTTACTGGATCTGCCTGGTTTTTGCTTTTGTTTGAAAGGAAATGTCCTGTCTAATTGGTTGACGACGTCGGTCGATGAATGTTTTCCTTCAGAGCAAACATATTTAGGAGGGCAAGTTTGGGAGTTCCTGCATGGCAGGGGGGTTGGACTGGATGGCCCTTGTGGTCTCTTCCAACTCTACGATTCTTCTGCCGGGGTCTTAAGATAGGAGCGGAGCTGGTTTGTGTGTTTCGCCCGAGTAAGAGAGCCAGCAAGGTGTAATAATGGTTTGGGAGACCAGGGTCTGATTCTGAGCTTGGCCACGGAAACCCACCGGGTGACCCTCTGGGTGAGCCACACTCTCTCAGCCTCAGGGGAAGGCCACGGCAAACCTCCTCTGAGCAAACCTTGCCAGGAAAGCCCCAGGATAGATAGGTTCGCCTTCTGGTCGCCACAGTCACGAATTGGCCAGCTCCCCTCCGGCCCTTGAGGGCAAAGGGGCTGGAGAGGCTCTGGTCCCCCTTGCCTTGGGATGGGTCAAGACTCCGGGCACCGCGAGGGCATGGCCCTGTCCTCCGGCCGACCCTGGACTCCGCCGGACAAAAGGAGGGGAGGGGAGGGGAGGCCGCCCACCCCCCGCAGCCCCCACCCCCTCCTCCTCCTCCCCCGGGTCCTCCTACCGTTCTGGCCGCGCGTCCGGTTGCTGAGCACCATGAGGGTCTCCAGGTTGTGCTTCACGACGCTGATCTGGCCCAGGCCCCCCGCCGCCTCGAAACTGCTGAAAGTGGGGAAGTCCGGGAGCCGCCAGAGGGTCTCCCTTTGGCCCCAGTCCACGTGGAAGATCTCCTCGCCCTCGAACTGCTGCAGGTACTCGCCCTCGTCGGCCTCCGGAGCCCCCGCAGCGGCCGGGAAGCTCTCCTGGAAGACGGTCAGCGCCACATAGGTCGCCCCCGCTGGGGAAAAGAAAGGAGAAAGAGACGGGTAAGAGGGAGGAGGAGGAGGCGACCCTGCTGAGGAAGTAGGCAGAGCCGGGGAGCCGAGCCCGGCCGACCTGGCAGGGCTGTTGTGAGGACAAAGGAGGAGGAGGAGGAGGAGAAAGGGAGGAGGAGATGGTCTCTTCCTGTCCAGGGAAAGGCGGGGGGGGGCTGAGGTAGATTAGTCCTTCCCTCCCTTTTCTTGCTGGCGGAACGGAGCCCCGGCCGACCTGACAGGGCTGTTGTGAGCACCGAGGAGGAGGAGGAGGTCCGGAAGGCAGGCAGGCTGGCCGCTTGGGCGCCATCCCTCCTCCTCCTCCTCCTCCTCCTCCTCCTCTTCTCACCGGGGGCTACGAGTCTCCGAAACTTCCGACGGCGGCGGCGGCAGCAGCAGCCCCTCACCTTCCACGGCGGCAGCAACGCCGACCGGCTCCAGAGCCACCAGGAGGAGGAGGAGGAGGGCTGCCCAGAGGCCCCCGAACCCCCGGGGATGATGGGCTCCCGAGTCCGAGCTTGCCCTCGCCGCTGCCATCTCTCTCCTCTGCCCGGCCGGACGCGACTGCGGGGAGCCAAGCGGCTTCGCAGCGCTCCTATTGCCTCGCCCCGCCCCGCCTCTCGGCCAATGAGAAAAAGGCCCCGGCGCTGACCATCCTGTTGCTAGGGGAAAAGTCCTCCAGCAGGTGCGCTGGCGGGAGATGGAGCAAGGGATGGACGGGCGAGAGCGGGGCGGCCAGGAGCCCTCCCTGGAGTCCCAGGGAAAGAAAGCCCCCAGGTTTAGCCCTAACCCTAACTCAGTTGGCCCCGGGACTTGAGACTCACGGGGAGGAACTGCGGCAGAAGCCCCTGGGAAGGAACTGAAGGAACTGAACAAAGAAAGAAAGAAAGAAAGAAAGAAAGAAAGAAAGACCCGGCTAAGAAGACTCTGAGCTGAGAGAGGCCCAAAGAGAGAGAGAGAGAGATCAGTCAGAGGGTAAAGCGTCCGTCGAGGGTTCTCCTGCCCGGCGACTGGTGACGCGGACGGGGCTCTCCCTCTGATTGGCCAATCTCGGCGGGGCCGGGGGAGGGGAGGGAAGGGGAGGGAGATCATTCCCAAAAGTCCCTCTCCGGAGCTGGGCCTGAGAGTAGTCCCCGAGAGCGAGGGAGAAAGGCAGAGGGATGGCGGGCTCTCCTCGTGGGGTGGCCGCGGGGCTCTTCCTCCTGGCCCTGGCTGCGGCTCCGGGGCTGGCCTTTGCCCGACGGGCCACGGAGGGACAGCCAGGTGAGTCAGTCCGCCGGACCTCTTCCCTGCCAGCCCTGGGCGCCGAGGAAGGCAGCCCCGACGGGAGGTCAGTTTCCCCGTCCCTCCCTCCCTCCTTCCGTCCAACTTGAGGGCGCCAGAGTGGGAGCCTGGCCCCGACGGAGGCTCCGCTTCCAGGTCTCAGGAGGGGAGGGGAGGGGGCTGCCTTCCTTCCTTCCTTCCTTCCTTCCTTCCTTCCTTCCTTCCTTCTTTGGGAAGGCACTCTTCAAACCCTCTTTCTTCCTCTCCCCCTCCCCCCCTCCGCCTCTTCTCCTTAGTCCATTTCTTGTATCAGGAGCTGGGCGAGTGCCACTTCGCCTCTGCCATCTCCAACGGGACGGAGGCCGGCAAGGAGGAGGTGCGCTACCTGGCCCGCCTTATCTACGACCGGCAGGAGATCGCCCACTTCGACAGCGCTTTGGGCCGGTACGTGGCCCTGGCCCCCATGGCCCAGTCCAACGTCGACCGGTTCAACCGGGACCCGGAGGCGATACAGAGGATGATGTCCAACGTGGAGGTCTTCTGCCGCCACAACTCCGGCATCATCCAGCCCTTCGCCCTCCGAAGGAAAGGTGAGCGAGTGCCTCCCCGCCCTCACCTGCGAGAGGAATATTGATGGCTGGGAAAAGAAGGAAGAGGGACTCTCCCACCCAGGAAGCCTCCCCCCCCCCCCCGCTCTACTCCTCTCTCTGTTGGAAATATTTTCTTGATGCCCACTAGGATGCTCAAGAAACAGGAGAGATTGCTTAATCTCATCAGCAGAATAAAGCACAGCAGAATAATGATGAGCAGGAACAGACTAGATCCACTTTTATCTCCCACACCCGCGTGTCTGCAAAACAACACAGAGATTTCAGTTAGAGTAACATAAAATGATATTTACTTACAAAATCATGTATATGAAGATAAACAGGTTTAGCTTCGTGTTGCAAAGAAAAAGAAGTAGAAAAGTAGTTCTACATGTTTCTAAGGAGGTTTTGTTGTAGCATGCTTGCTGGCCAAGGTCAAGCATCTCTAGGGAAAAGACAAAAGGTAATAAAGATTCTCAAGCGTGGGCCAAAAGGTGAGATATGCTTAATTAAAAACAGGAAATGAGGAGGGGCTATTAGAGGGTAAGAAAACTACCATAGACGTGCATGCCTAGTCCTAGAAGAGGGGTCGGCAACCCCCGGCCCGCAGGCTGGGTGTGGCCCACAGAGCCTTGGGACTGGTCTGTGATGCTTGTGCTTGCGCGCGCATGTCCACAACTGCAGGCGCCATTTTGGAAGGCCCAATGGCGCCGGCACCGTGCGAATTCTCATGGCACAGGTGCTGTGGGGCCTCCCAAAATGGCGCCTGCACACACGCATGCATGCGCATGACGGCAGGCGTACACGCTCAGCCCTTGCGCAATTCCCCCCCCCTCCTGGCCCCCCAGCAACAAAGGTTGACGACCCCTGTCCTAGAAAGACTCAACATGCAAAGTTGCTATATCCCAACACTCTCCCCACTCCCTCAGGGGAGGAAGGAAGAGAAAGAACATGGATATCATAGGATCCTAGAGATGGAAGGGACCCCCCAAGGGCCACCCAGTCCAGCCCCCTTCTTCTGCCATGCAGGAATATATAGGAGTTGGAAGGGACCCCCAAGGGCCATCCAGTCCAACCCCCTTCTGTCATGTAAGAAGACACAATCCAAGTTCTCCCTGTGATAGATGGCCATCCAGCCCCTGTTTAGAAACCTCCAAAGAAGAAAACACCACGCTCCAAGGCAACAGTACCATCAGGACATTCTTGCCAATGTTAAAGTGGAATCTCTTTTCCTGTAGCTTGCACGCATTGTTCCGGGTCCTAGTCTCTGGAGCAGCAGAAAACTGGCTTGCTCCTTCCTCACTATGGCACCCCTTCAAACCGTCATGTCACCTCTTATCAGGTCATGTAGACCACATCCCAAGGCCTGACATGACAACCATCACAACCATGAATCCCCTCCTTCACCATCCCACAACAGTCCATATCTTGAATCTTCTGGATAGGATTCCCCCCCCCCCCCCCGCCAAAGAAAAGAAAGAAAACCCTTTGGTCACATACCTGCAGGCAGATTGAACCATTAAAAAATAATCACAAATCCCTCATTTTGCCAGCATTCAAAGACATTGCTGAGTTAGTTTGGAAAACTAGGATGCCAAAGGATCTTGTAGCACCTTGGAGACTAACGGAGAGAAATAAAGAAGTTGGCAGCCTTGAGTTTTCATACGCTTGATGCTAGCAACTTTTGTCTTTTTAACTGTTTGTCTGCAAGGTGCTGCAGGATCATTTTGCCCAAGTTCACCTGGTGAGGATATGTACTTGCTCTATCATTTGACTGTGGGTTTGAGTCTCTGTGATGCTCCGTGCCTCAGATCCATGTGTTTACACCTTGGTCTGTGTTTTTAAAAGAATTTCCATCTAGCTGCCAAAGAAAGATCATGCTGTGCCTATACTACTTTTAAGCCCATCATCCACACAGTCATCTTAGTCCAGTTTTGCTTAATTGTTTGCGGGGGGGGGGGGAGGAGACTCAGCCCAGCTTGGCCTAGCCTTTCCTGGGGTCTCATTCGCCTTCCTTCTCCTCTTCCTGAAACAAACTGGGGGGGGGGGGGGCACTTGACTGAGAGCCCATTGCTCCCACCTTCACCCATCGCTTCCTTAGCACTCTTTCTTTCACCCGCTCACTCCATTTTCTCTGTCTTCCCCTCCAGTTCAGCCCAAGATGAAGATCGCCCCCACAGACTACGACTCTTCCTCCCACAACACTTTGCTGATTTGCTCCGTGGACAGCTTTTTCCCCGCCAAGATCAAAATCACGTGGTTCCGGAATGGGAAGGAGGAAGAGGGGCCCCAAGTGATGACCACGAACCTCATCCAGAATGGGGACTGGACTTACCAGATCCAGGTGATGCTGGAAACGAAGCCGGAGCGCGGAGACATCTACACCTGCCAGGTGGAACATGCTAGCTTCACCAGCCCTGCCTCTGTCCAGTGGGGTAAGTAAGAGACTCATAGAATCTTAGTTGGAAGGGACCCCAAGGGCCACCTAGTCCAACCCCATGTCATGCAGGAATATAGACAACTGAAGGATTCCTGAGATGCTGATTTGACCCCTCCAAAGATGGAGAGTCCATGATCTTCACAGGGTATCCATATTCCATTGCTGAAAAGGTCTTAATGGTCAAGAGGGTCTTCCTACTGTTTACGTGGCATCTCTCTTTTTGTAATTGGAATCCATTGGTTCCTCTCTTGGTTTCTGGAGCAGCAGAAGACAAACATGACATTTCCCATTCTTCAAGATCTAGTGTATATGCAAAGTTTTGCAACCATTTTTACCATGTTTTCTTTTATGATTTCTTCTTCTGTATACATTTCAGAATGCGTTTATATATCCTAGACCAGGGGCTGGCAACCTACGGCCCCCAGGTTGGTTCCGGCCCAGGGCCCCACGCTTACTGGCCCAGGCGGACCCCTGCCGCCACCGCCTGCCACCACCTGCCACCGCTGCCGCACCGTGACCGCCATTTTGTTTTCCAAAATGGTGGCCGTGACGCATTTGCGCTTGGCAGGAGTACTGTGCATGCGCAAACACATTGTGGCTGCCATTTTGGAAAACAAAATGGCGGCCATGACATGTGCGGAGGCGGGTGCAGCAGTGCGTATAGTGGCGGCGGCAGCAGCGGCGGCAGTGTACGTGGGAGGTCGTGCATGGCGGCGGGGGTTGCGCACGCACGCATGAGTCCGTGCGCCGCCATTCCCTCCCCCCCGGAGTTTTCTTCAAAATACCATTTCGGTGTTTGCTTCGCTTTAGCCAATATTTTTGGATTTTGCAATAGTTTGTCATCCAGTCATCAATAAAAAGGTTTACTTGAATTTTTCAATCATAAAGTAATAGAGTTATGATGAGAAAGGGTTCCAGGGAGAATATCCATTTTTGCAACTTTAGTACACATCGATTTGGAGGGTAATATATATATATATATTCTTGAACAGGATTTATGCCTTTCCAAAAAGAAAGTATCTCCAAATATCCATTAAAGCAAGATTTTTCATTAATTTCAAAGATTTTGGGACCTTACATTGGTTTTTTTCCTTTTCCTTTTTGCTAGATGTTCTACCTAGATTCGGGTGTAATACCCCATTCCAGTCTCCTATCATAATTGTGGCATCATAATTGAAGTCTTGCATAATATTTAACAGGTTTTGATAAAATTTCTCTTTGTTATCTTGTGGGCCATGTACTCCCACAAAAAAGGTTTTTTGATTTTGTATTATTACCTCAATCCAAATAGTGGCCATTTTCATCATTAAATATTTCTCTTGCCTGGTATGTTTCATTAACTTTTATAACTATTCTCTTCTTTTTCTTTTGTGAGAGTAATGTAAATTCATTTTCTAGCTTTTTATTTTTTAACAGTCTCTAATCTTTCTGCTTAATATGAGTTTCTTGTAAACATGTTATGACATGTTTATACTTCCCTAAATAATGATAGATTTCCCCCCTCCCTTTTTTTGGTATTGTCAAGTTTACTCATATTATTCTTCCCAATTTCATTGCCTCAAATATGTTCTCGTTTTTCTTCTTCCTCCACACTTCTCCCCCTTTTTACCTCTTTTTTTTTATTTACCTTTCCTTCTGCATCCAATAGCTCTTCTTCCTCTAATGATATGTCTGCTTTTTCTTTTTCACTATCTTAGTATTCCTCTTCTTCTTCATCATAATCTTCACTTCATTGTTGTTCTTCTTTTTTGCTGTTACCCACCTCGATCCTCAACGGAGAGAGATGGGATACAAATTATTATTATTATTATTATTATTATTATTATTGCTTTTCTCTCTTTGGTTTCTACTGTTTCTACTGTTTCTCATTTATTCCATTCATGATGATTTTCATTCATATTTATTTCTTTTCTTTCTTTTCTATTTTATATTTCTTTTCCAGTGGTGAGATCAGATGTTCATATAAATTTTTGCATTTTAGTTCCTTCCCTTCTGATCATTCAAGATGGCTCCCATCATGTCTTCTCTCAGTTTTCTCTTCTCCAACCTAAAGGTGCCCAAATCTCCAGCTTGTTCCTCACAGGGCTTTGGGTTTCCAGAACTTGAGATGTCTTCCATACCTATGACCTCAACCTGCTTCCTCATCTTCTATCATGGAGATTGGGAAGCTGTGGGCGAAGGACTTTGAGGGGTTCAAGGTGCCTCCCATCTTTCTAGGCTGACCTCAGAGACTCCACTTTTTCTCCATCCCTTTCTTTCCTTCCTTCTGCAGAACCCCAGTCAGACTCTGCCCGGAGCAAGATGTGGACGGGGATCGTGGGCATCCTCCTGGGGGTGGTCTTTGTGGCTGCTGGGCTCTCTCTCTACCTGAGGAACAAGAAAGGTGAGCAGAAAGTCTCCCTCTGTGTTGTGTGCATGTGTGTTTGTAATGCTGTAGATTTGGGACTGGTCAGAAGATCTGCATTTGCAAAAGACTCTCGTAGTGTTGTCCCAGATGCTAGCAGAATTTTGTCTAAACTGGATCTAGAAGAGAAAAACATGGCAGTGTAGCTTCTCATCCAAGGATGGGAACCTGGAAACTTTCAGGGGTTGACGGATTGCAACTCCCAATGTTCCTTGCAGTGTTGTATTCAAGTCTTTTAGCAAAGTCTCAAGCAAAGACTCAGGTCTCTAAATTCAAGTCTCAAGTCCTTGCAAGATAGTTTCAAATGAAGTCTCAAGTTGGGTCTCAAGTCTGGAACTCCAGCATTTCCCAGAGAGGGACAGCAAACACATTAGGAAATGGGCTTGAGATCGGGTTGAGGTCTGCTTGGCAAGCCCATTGCCCAACGCATTTGCTGTTCCCTTCAAGAAATGTGCCCCTCACTTTGGGAGCGGGTCTTGCCTGCTGCTTGGAGTGAATGGCAATAGCAAGTCATTTTGGCCAAGTCAAGTCCATGGGAATTAAACCCCCAATTTTGCCCAATTTCCCCGGTGTGATAAGGTCCCAAGTCAAATCATTGAAGTGACTTAAATCTGAGTCAGTTGAATTGAGTCTTCATCACTGGTTCCTTGCCACTGCCTAGGCTGGCCCATGAGTCTGATGGGACTTGCAGTCGAATGACATCTGAAGGGCCATAGGTTCTCCATCTCCACCTTAAGATTCTTCCTACCAACTTACCTATTTGCCCTCCCTCCATGCCATCTGCCATGGACCCGGCCTCAGAGGAAGAGAAGAACTGCCGGACTTATTCCTCTTCCCCAGTGCCATTCCCTTCTTCTTTTGTCTTTTAGCTTGTAAGCTTGAGGGCAGAGAAATGTCTATCTGTAGGGCTGAAGAGCAGATATAAATACTGTAAATAAATAAATAATAAATATTATTTATTTATTTATTTATGGGTTTCAGGCTGTATGATAAAATGCAGTTTTAGCTACAGCCTGGGAATTCAGAAGGAATGACGCTGGACTTGATCCCCTTCCCCACTGCCATTCCCTTCTCCTTTGGTGTCGTGTTTTTTTAGATTCTGTCTATCTATCCATCCATCCATCCACATATCACAATGGCTGCTGGCTGGAAATTTGGAAGGAATTGAGCCATCCCCATCTCCACCTTGAGATTCTGTCTCTTCATCTGTCTATCCATTCATCCATCTATCCATCTGTCACAATGCAGTTTTGGCTGGCTGGGAGCTTGGAAGATATGGAACCAGCTCCACCTCCACCTTGATATTCTCTATCTATCTATCTCTCATCTATACACCTAGTCACCTATCACCTATCAGTCCTCCACTCTTCTTCACAGTTTGGGGGACTGACAAGTCAAACTCATAACCATAGAGGTAGAATTCAAAGATATAGTTGTGATATGTCTAAATGCATCTGAGGAAAAAGACTTATGTCTAGGAAAGCTCCTGGTGCCAACTTTTTTCTTCCAGTTAGTCTCAAAGGTCTCTTTACATACTCATAACCATAGACTCTGCAAAGAAGAGCTTCAGTGGCTGACACCCTTCTAAGTATCCCCCACAATTAGATTGGGTGTGTGTGTGTGGGGGGACAGGAGTGTGTGAAAAAGTGGATGGGGGACTCCAGAAAGGAACACAGTTTGGTCTCTGGGTTTGCAAGGGACGTTTCCCATCCCAGTACCAGGCACTGGGCAGGACTGGACTGGATGCAAATGAGTGGGGGACTGGGGAATACAACACAGGATTCCCCCCCCCCCCCAACACTTGAGTAGGCTTTTCATTTGTCCCAGAAAATCCAGGGAATGAAGGGTCTGAAAATATGCAGCAAAACAAGGTTAAATGTCAAAGTGTGTGTGTGTGTGTGTTTTGGGGTGTGTGTGTCAATAATCCTCCCAATCCAGGCCTGTATACTCTTGTTTTGAAGAAGAGAATTCTGGGCCCCCTCCCCTGGAGAGAAAGTGGGGAAAGCTCCCCTTTGGTCACAATTCAAGTTTCCTCCGTCCAAAGCCTGGCCTCCATAGGGCATGAGGGAAGAGATGTCTGGTGATCTACAGAGCCATTTGCGGGGTCCTTTTGGCCCGGCGTCGGAGGGACGGGTGAGGGGTGCATTTCCAGAGACCCTTTAAAGCTGAACAAACCCTTTTCTCCTTTTCTCCCCCCCCCCCCGCCGCCCCAAACAGGCCATGCGGTGCCCCAGACCACAGGTAAGGTTTCCTCTCCTCTTTTCCACCCCAAAACTGCCCCATGGCTGTCAATGGATCCTAAGGAGCTGGGAAAAGGGAAGATGAAGGAGCCCAGTGATGCCCCTTTATTCTGCCGCCAACCTTGGTGTGCTTTGGTGCCCTTCCCCAAAGGCATGGGCTGGTCCTCCTGGGTTAACAGGGCCTTTGCCTCCCTGGTTTTTTTTGGGGGGGGGGTAGACTGAGAGAGGAAGAAAAGGCAGAAAGTGCAGCCGGGGGCAACCTGGATGGATAGGGGGCATATTGGGCTAATAGGTTTGTTTCACGGGTGGCAAAATGGATGCGCCTGGTGCTCCTGCTTCTCTTTCTCCAGGTCCCTCCTGACTCATGCTTTTCTGTCTCTCCTTCCAGTTGGCCTCATGGATTAGACTCAGCCACCGCTTCTTTGGGACGTGGCGAAACCCCCTTCCATCCTTCCTGCCAACAGCCGCCCCTTCTTTTCCTTGCCCCACGGAGGATGCCAACTTCGGAGGGAGCCTGAGGGAGACCTTCCTCCGCGTCCGGACAGTTGCAGCCTTTGCTTGCCTTCCTTTGGCTTCTTTTCTGCTTGCAAGAGAAGGAAGGGTTTGGGCTGTCCCTCGGGCTTTGGGGTCAACTCTATCCTGTCGATTGCCATATTATTCCTCTCCTCCCTATAGATGGCACAGGCCCCCTTGGATCCCTCTGCAGAGACCCCAAATCTCAGTTTCATGGCAGCCAAGAGCCTTGTTCTGTCCTAAAGGCAATAGTCTTTCCCACACAGGACTCTTTGTTCCTTTGGGCTTTGGGGTCAGCTCTATCCTGTCGATTGCCAATTCTTGAAATCCGGTCCCTCTTCCCCCTAAAAACCATGTCCCCTGGAGACGTCACAGCCTCCCTTGAATCCAGAATCTCAATGGAAGGACGACCAAGAGCCTTGTTCTGCCCGAAAGGTGACAGCCTTTCAGGTCCCACCCAGGACTCTTTGCTCTGGAACAAAATGGCCGGCAGGGTTCCCATTCCATTCCATTCCCTTTTGGGAAATTGCAAGGCTAATCTTTTGGATTATGCCTCCCAGGCATGGAGGGAGTTATAGTTGAGAAAACTAAATTTCCCAAACTCTATGAAAGGCTTCCATAGGGCTCAGCTTGACAGATATTTCAATTTATTATTGTCCCATAAGATCAACACATTTTCAGCTAGTAAGACCGTCCCAAACACATTTTTTCTTGTTCTGTGGCTTCCAGTCCATTCTTTTTTCCCAAGAGAGTTTACCACCCTGGCCTTCCTCTGAGGCTGAGAGAGTGTGACTTGCCCAAGGTCACCCATTGGGTTTCCATCACTGAGCAAGGATTCAAACCCAGGTCTGTAGGGTCCTTATCCAAAACCCAAATCATGATATCAGGCTCCCTTTCAGCGGGCAAGATTTGATCAGAGGGAATTTGCCTTTGTCTCCCTCTGAGGCTGAGAGAGCATGACTTGCCCAAGGTCACCCATTGGGTTTCCAAGGCTGAGGGGGGATTTGAACCCTGGCCTCAAGAATCCTCATCCGACACTCAAACTACTCTACCACATTGTCTCTCTAAAAGTGACTTTTTGTTTGCCTCTCATTGGGTCTCCTTGACTAGATTTCTTCAGACGATATTTGCCACAGCCTCCTTCTGAGGCTGAGAGAGTGTGACTTGCCCACTGAAACAGCCAAGCCAAAGCCTCCTGTAAATTAGTTTATTAGTACATTAAGGAAGCCTTTTCTTGGCTCATGAGCTCTTGCCCCTTTGGATCCAAATGTCTATGTAATTCTGCGTAATTTTCACCCACAATTCCGTTCCTCCGTTCCCACCGCAAGGCGCCCCCAAATGCCAGTTTTTGGAAATGAGGGCCTCTGCATTGCTTTTGTTCTCTCCTGGCTCCTCTGCGAATTGCGAAGTAGACATTTCCAGCTGATCTTGGTTGCTTTTGAATTGATGATAACAGTCCTCTTTCTGGGATCAAAGCCTCAATACGATTTCTGTCATAGCAATAAAGCGATGCCCTCCCTCTTCCCAATTGTTGTTGTTGTTGTTGTTTTATTGCCCGACTTGGGCGACTCTAAGGCAAACCAGTTGTGGGGTTTTCTTGGCGAGATTCCTCTGAGGCTGAGAGAGTGTGACTTGCCCAAGGCCACCCAGTGTTTTTCCATGGCCTCCCTCACCTGTCTTGATTTCCCTCCTCTTCAAATTGTTTTTTGGGTTCCTTTTTGACTATAGGCTGAGAGTGTGTGACTCGCCCAAGGTCACCCAGTGGGTTTCATGGCCAGGTGAGGATTAGAACCCTGGTCTCTGGAGTTGTCGTCCAACACTCAAACCACTACGCCTTCGACTTTGTCCTTTTAAAACCTTGAAATTAGCATGGCTATTGGGCATAATGCCTGGGGTTGGACTAGACGTCCCTCCCAAATCTAAGGCTCCCTGATTTTGCAGCGCTGAAGCTTCGTCTCCTAGAACTGCAAATCAGGAAGCTTTGCTCAGGCTGCATCCACACTGCAGAGTTAATGCAGTTTGATACCGCTTTAACTGTCACAGGCTAAAGGATTCCTGGGATTTGTATTTTTGTGAGATAGCTGGTCTCTCTCAGAAAGCTCTGGTGCCACAGCAAACTACACATCCCAGGATTCCATAGCATGGAGCCATGGCAGTTAAAGTGGAGTCAAACTGCATTATTTCTGTGGTGCAGATGCAGCCTTTCTCTCTTCCGCAGACCAGGGGTTGGCAGTAGTGACTCTTGGCTCTGCCTCTCGATTGGCACTCAATTGCCATACTACAGAAATAAAGCGGTTTGGCACCACTTTTAACCCCGTGGAATCCTGGGATTTGTAGTTTGGCAAGGTTCAACAAATTACAAATTCCAACATTCCACCTAAGTAACTCCACTTGTTAAACACCCCCCTATGGCTCCATGCTATGGAATTCTGGGATTTGTGTTTTTTGTGAGATCTGTACCATTCCCTGTCAGAGAGCTCTGGTTCCCCCCCCCCACACACACACAAAACTACAAATCCCAGGATGCCATTTCAGAGGAAAGAACTGGCAAAACCTCCTCTGAGGATTCCTTGATGATGATAATAATGGTGTCCCGGAAAGCAGCCAAAGGGCTGATAAGACAGCTAGCTCTCAAACAAACAAAATCCCCAGTGCAGCAAAGTCAGTGTTAACTACACAGTCTCGGAGATACACAGTAACTCTAGCCAAAGGGATTACCAAAAGGATGGTCAGACGGTCTGAGGTTCGAGGTATCAGATAGGCAGGTCGATAAGCAGTCCAAGGTCAAGGTTTCCGGGTGGTCAAGATGATCTAGGAGACACAGAGCCAGAGCCAGAGTCTTTCCCTTAGAGGAGTCAGATATCCACTGGCAAAGCACCACACATGCTCCAGGTTCTTAAGAAGGCAAGGAGCCGGCCTTCAGCTGCATCTGATTACTAACATGCTTCTGCTGAAGCCTCCGTGATCTTCGCAAGCCCTCTCTTTCTGCTCGACGCTCCTTAAACCTGCTGCTGAACCTCTGGAGGGGCCACAGCCTCTGCTCCAGCAGAACTTGAACTACAGGTTCAAGTCCCAGGGGCTCCAGCTCATCCCCTGAGTCCTCTGAGTCGTCCTCCAGGCCAGGCATGACAAATGGCCCAAATACCCCCAAAGCACCTGATTCCCTCTGATCTTGGAAACTAAGCAGGGTCAACCCTGGTTAGTCCTTGGATGGAAGACTGCCAACAAATCCCAAGTGTGGGAGTCTCTATTTCAGAGGAAGGAACTGGCAAAACCTCCTCTGAGGATTCCTTGATGATAATAATAATAATGGCCTAAATGCCCTTAAAAGGCACCAGATCCCATCTGACCTTGGAAACTAAGCAGGGTCAGCCCTGGTTGCTCCTTGGATGGGAGACCGCCAGGGAATAACAGGTGCATTAAGGCTCTTATTTCAGAGGAAAGAATTGGCAAAACCACCTCTGAGGATTCCTTGCTTAAGAAAACTTTTTAGGGCAAGTCTAAGTACCCCAAAGGCTCCAGACCTGATCTCATCTTGGAAGCTAAGCTGGGCCAGTCCTGGTTGGTCCTTGGGTGGGAAACCGCCAGGGAATCCTAGGTGCTGGAGCAGGGGTCGGCAACATTTTCTTACCTGGGGCCGGTAAGGTCTTCCTCTGGTTTTCCGCGGGGGGGGGGGGATGGTGGTGCGCATGCGCGCTTACACAAGTGTACATGCACAGTACTCTGGAAGTACTGCACATGCACATGCTCCCTCTCTCACACATGCACAGTAAGTACTTCCAGAGTACTGCACATGTGCGAGCAAGTTGCGGCCACCATTTTGGAAAACAAAATGGCGGCCACAACGCGCGCGGCATCGGCGCACGCAGAGGTGGCGGGGGTCATCGTCGTCGTTGGCAGGACCGGCCTGGGACCGGTCCAAAGGCCTCAGGGGGCCGCATCCGGCCCCTGGGCCATAGGTTGCCAACCCCTGGCATAGACCATGAAAGGCTATGGAAGGCCCTTAAAGACATGATGGGAGTGGCAACCCATCTGATAGTCCTGATGAGGAGGAATCTGAACTCAGGACAAGAGGTCTGAAAAGCCTTGACACAGACAAGGCTGCATCCTTTCAGCCTATCTGTTCAACTTCTATGCAGAACATATTATAAGAAAAGTAGGCATGGACACAGAAGGAGGAGGAGTGAAAATAGGAGGAAGGAAGATCAACAATCTCAGATACGCAGATGACACCTTAGTACTAGCAGAAAACCTCCCAGACCTGGAACACTTCCTAAGGAAGATCCAAGAAGAAAGTGCAAAGGCAGGCTCAATGTTGAACATCAAGAAAACCAAAATAATGACCACCAAGGAGGACTTTCACAAGTTCAGCCTAGACAATGAAGAAATAGAAATAGTAAAAGGATTCCCATCCCTGGGATCGAACATTGATAGAAATGGGGACTGCAGTCAGGAAATCAGAAGAAGGCTAAGAATGGGGAGGGAGGCTATGAAAGAACTATGAAAGATCCTAAAATGCAAAGATAGACAACTCAGCACAAAAGTCAGAATCATAGAAGCCATCGTATTCCCTATTATTCCCATGGATGGATATGTGAGAGTGGGACAGTTAAAAAAGAGGATAGGAAGGAAATCAATGCATTGGAGAGAATGTGTTTCTGGAGAAGAGTGCGGAGGAGGATCTCATGGAGGACAGCCAAAAGGACAAAGAAAGGGGTCCTAGAGCAGATCAAGCCAGAGATCTCCCTCAAAGAAGGCAAGGTGACAAGACTTCTTAACCTGTCGTCCTTTGGACACATGAAGAGAAGAGAAGAGAAGAGAAGACTCTTTGGAAAAGGCCTTAATGCTGGGGAAGATGGAGGGAAGGAAGGAGGAGGAGAGGAAGGAAGGAAGGAAGGAAGGAAGGAAGGAAGGAAGGCAGGCCCCATGCTGCCAGATGGAGAGACTCCAGGATCCAGGAGCTCCCCAGGGGATTTAGTTATTTATTGATGAAGGGCTGATAGGATTGAAGCAGGGTCTTCTTCTTGGAGATCTGTCATCCAGAGATGGGTCCTGCCATGGCTCCAGATCCAATCCAGGGCAACAATGGCACCAGTGCTCTCTGGAAAAGAAGACTAAATGTCCCTCAAAACTACAAATCCCAGAATCCCACAGTCTCGAGCCACAGCAGTTAGAGCAGTGTCAAAATGCACTCATTGTGCAGTGGAGACTGCAGCCCAAGAGGAGGTTGTGGCAAAAGCCATCCTTGCTCTGCCTGGCAACCGATGACGGAGACAGTTCCAGAGGCTCTGATTGGTTTGGCTCCAAAGTCTCTAAGGTAAAGTCCCACAAAGTGCTGAGTTCCTCAAACACAGCTCCCAAGCAGAATGCAGTACAAGGAAATGAGGGCTGAGAGACTGAGGGAGGAGAACGGGTCATGGACTGCTTGGTCTCCCCTCCAAGGACTAACCAGGGCTGGTCCTGCTTAGCTTAACACATCAGAGGGAACCTAGTGCCTTTTGAGGGTATTTAGGCCATTATTACCATCATCAAGGAATCTCAGAGCTGGTTTTGCCTCCAGCACTTGAGATTCCTTGGTGGTTTCCCATCCAAGGACCAACCAGGGCTGACCCTGCTTAGCTTCCAAGGTCAGATGAAATTTGGTATCTTTGGTAGCTATTTAGGCCATTATTATCACCCTCAAGGAATTCTCAGAGGATTTTGCAACTTCCTTCCTCTGAAATAGATCCTCCAGCTATTTGAATTCTGTGTTGACCATTTGGTGATGTCCAGCCCCTTCTTTCTGGTTCTATGAAGAATGTGTTTGCAATGAAGAGGTTGTTGGCTTCACAAAAATCTATCAGACACTCACCTGCTTCGTTTCTTTTGCCTAATCCAAATCTGCCGACTGTTTTTGCTTCCAACTTTTGCATTCCAATCTCCAATGATCAGCTTGGCATCCTGCGTTGGAGGGCTGTCAATTTCTTCCTGTACTACTACTACTACTACTAATAATAATAAAATTTATTTATACCCCGCCCTCTGAAATATCAATCTGGGCGGCTTACAGTTAAAAGTGTGTACATCCATAAAACATATAAATACAATAACCCCCCACCCCCCCTTAAAACAATATTAAATCTGGTGAAATTTTAAAACAGCGTACTACTTCTTCGTAGAATCTATCAATTTCTTCCTGTTCTGCCTACTAATGTTTAATTTTTTAAAATTCTATTGTACTCTATGTATTTTTATTGTTGTAACCCGCCCAGATTCTTTGTGATTGGGTGGGCTATAAATAAATAATTTATTATTATTATTATTATTATTATTATTAATAATAATAATAATATTGCTACAAATCCCAGGATCCCACAGCATGGAGCCATAACCGTGAAAGTGGTCTCAAACTGCATTATTCCTGCAGTGTGGCCCAGCATTGCAGAAGATTTCCCTCTTGCAGAAGAGGAAAAGAAAACCCCTTTGAGGGGCAATAGGAGGGGAAGGGGGGTCCCCCCTTTTCCAGGGCTCTTTTCTGACCCTCCTGTAGCCCTCCAACCTTCCTGATAGCCATCAGTCAAGAGGCGACATGAAGGTGCCTAGATCTGAACCCAGATCCAACCCTTGCACTCAGCAACCAGGGAACCCCCCCCCACCACCACCACCACATATTGGCATGTCAGTTCTTGCAGATCAGAAACCGAAGCAGCCTTGAATTGGGAGGAAGTTTGGCTTCCTCTTGGCTTACCTCAGCGGCTTGGAGCAGGCCCATTTCTCTCTCTGGTTTCCCCCGAAGGCGTGCTGAGCTTTGCAGCTTGGTCCAAGCGTCGGGAAGCGAAATCGAATCCCCCCACTGCAGCGTCTCCCAGGTTCCCCTGCCAGGGATGGTGGAGAAGAGAGAGGAAGGAGGAAGATTTGGGGGGCAGAGAGGCGCAAGGAGTGACCCCTTGAGGGCCCTTGGGTGGCCAGGGGGCTTCCAACTGTGGCTACCTGGCCTATGTCCGCCTATAAAGTCAAGGGTGGCATATTTCAGAGCCATCGTTGGGTTAATCTGGAATCTCAGATGGCAAAGGGGCCTTGCAACACCTTTTGAGGCTAACTCTGCACAAAAGAAGTTCTCTTCTCTTCTCTTCTGGGAGAAAGGCAGCATCGAAATAAATAAAAGATAGCAAGGGCTTCTGTAGACTTGTGTGCCGTACATTGGAGGACAGAGCCTAGGTCTACAACTCACCCCCCTAAGTCTCAGAGGGGCTGCCAGATCCCTTGGCACACTAATAATAATAATAATAATAATAATAATAATATTTATTTATATCCCGCCCCTCTGCAGAGCAATCGGGGCGGCTTACAACATTACAATTTCCATACATTAAACAGAACATAAAATCCCGAATCCCACCCATCCCACTGATATTCCTTGTGTGCATCTGAGGAATTAAGCCTAGGAAGGCATTTTGTTACAACTTAATTTGCAAAATGAGTCTCAAAAGGGGCTGCAAGATCCCTCTGAGGCTGACATTACCGGCGTGTGAAGAATTAAAGTCTACACAAATGCATGCTGCAACTTCTTTTGCAAAATAGGTCTCAAAGGGGCTGCGAGATTGTCGGACGAATTAAGTCGACAAAAGCACATGCTGCTACCACTTTCCTCCCTCATCTTTCGTCTCAAAGGGGCTGCAGAAAGATCCCTTTCCATAAGAACGGTCTAGATTTGCAGCTGGATCCTCCCTTCCCTTTTCTTAGGCAGAAGAGGAAAGTTACACAGCAGTGGAGCCTCCGTTTCTAACAACTCTGCCAAGCCCCAGTCCCACATCCATAGAGACCTTTCAGTCTCTTCCATGTAACCCTGTTTATATTTCATGACTGATGGTTGTTTCCACCTCTTGGCTGGCTGGAGGGAAGGGTGCCCCTGAGCATGTGCCGAGTGCAAAGTGGCATCCTAGCTTAAAAGGATTAGGTCATGGCAATGGGGAAAAGGGGCCAAGGCCAGGCAGGATTTGGCCCTGATCCCTCCTCTCCTCATTTGCTGACTTATGGAAAAAGCAGCAACCAGTCTGAGGCTGCATCTGCACTGCAGATTGAATGCAGATTGAGACCACTTTTAACTGCCATGGCTCCATCCTAAGGAATCCTGGGATTTGTAGTTTGGTGGAAGTGACTCCAAGGGCCATTCACCCTGCCTCTGAGTAAGTGCAGAGTGCCTAAATACAAGGCCATTTGCTACACTCCAAGAAAGTTTGAGCTTTAAGTTGGGACTTTCCAGCCCTGGCGGTGGCCCTGGATGGGTGGTTTTTTATAATATATTTATATTGTTGAATGATAAATATAAGTCCCTTCCTCTGGGTTGGTGTCCAGCTGGGACTTTCCGAGGGATGAGACTGGGACTGGGCCAATCAGAGCCTCCGGGACTGCCTTCGTCATCGGTTGCCAGGCAGAGGAGGAATGCTTTTTGCAACAACCTTCTCTTAGGCTGCATCTGCACTGCAGAATTTAATGCAGCTTGACACTGCTTTAGCTGCCCTTGGCTCCAAGCTATTGAGTTTGGGATATGTAGTTTTGTGAGATATATGTAGCCTTCTCTGCCAGGGAGTTCTGGGACCACCATAAACTACAAATCCCAGGAACTCCGATGGGATGGAGCCATGGAAAGTGGTGTCAAAGTACATTATTTCTACAGTCCAGATGCACCCTTGGTCTCCTTCTTGCAGGCGACGCCCAAAAGGAGAGAAGAGGGGACAGTTGTAATAACCCTGCAACTCCCATCATCCCCCTCCCCTTTCCTTCAGCCTCTTTCTTTCAAGCCGACGCTTGGAGCCATAGAAGGGACCCCCAAGCGCCATCCAGTCCAGCCCCCTTCCTCTGCCATGGAGGAATACATAGGATCCTAGAGTTGGAAGGGACCCCCAAGGGCCATCCAGTCCAGCCTCCTTCTCCTGCCATGGAGGAAGACATAGCATCCCAGAGTTGGAAGGGACTCCCAAGGGCCATCCAGTCCAGCCCCCTTCTTCTGCCATTCAGGAATACATAGGATCCTAGAGGTGGAAGGGACCCCCAAGGGCCATCCAGTCCAGTCCCCTTCTGCCATGAAGGAATACATAGGATCCTAGAGTTGGAAGGGATCCCCGGGGGCCATCCAATCGGATCCTCTTCTGCTGTGCAGGAAGACACCATCCAAGCCCTCCCTGTGACTGATGGCCATCCAGCCTCTGCTTCAAATCCTCCACAAGTAGATGCCATCATTGGGGCTCAGGAAGGAGGGAGGGGGGAGAATAGAAGGGGAGACGCCTGGCATGAACCGAGGGATGCTGCCTTGACCCGCCTTTCTGGGACTTGGGTGCAAGAGGACCAGGGGGCTCCGTGGGATGGACATCAGGGCCCTTTTCTCCCAGAAGTAGAGGGTTCAAGAAGAGCCCTGCCCCAGAGATGGTCTGGGTGTGCCCCCCTCCTTTTGCCATCTCTGGGGCACCTTCCCTCCTCCTTCCTTCCATCCTCCAGGAGCCCAAAATGCTTTCAGAGAGGCGAAGAAGCCTTGGGTTTTGCCAAAGCGATCCCTTCCTTGCCTGGCAACTGATGACGAGGCATCCCCAGCGCCTGCCATTGGCCCAGATTCAGGAAAGTCCCTGGGCCCTGGGCAGAAGCCCCAGCAGGTAGGGGCCAAGCCCTGGAAACCCAATCTGATCATGCATGCAGGGAAGACCCCAGGCGACCCTCTGGCCAGGAGCCTGCAAGAGGAAGGAGGATGGGATGGGAAGGGATGGGATGGGGTCCCTGGGCCTTTCCAGGGGGAAGAGGGGGAGCTGCCTTCCTTCCTTCCCCAGGAATGCCCCCCACCATCATGAGAGCATCCCCCAGTTTGAAAAAGAGGAGGAGGAATCATAGAATCCTAGTGGGAAGAGATCCCAGGGGCCTCATTTCAGATGGGCACTGCGTCAGTTCTTTCCCAACTAAAATGGTGAAGGGTCTGGAAACCATGAATCCCTATGAGGAAGGACTCAGGGAGCTGGAGATGTTTAGCCTGGAGAAGAGAAGGCTGAGAGGTGATATGATAGCTTTTGTTTAAATATTTGAAGGGATGTCTTCATACTGAGGAGGGAACAAGCTTGCTTTCTGCTGCTCCAGAGACTAGGACCCGAAACAATGGATGCAAGCTCCAGGAAAAGAGATTCCACCTCAACATTAGGAGGAACTTCCTGACAGTAAGGGCAGTTCGACAGTGGAACACACTCCTTCCTCGGAGAGTAGTGGAGTCTCCTTCCTTAGAGGTCTTCAAGCAGAGGCTGGATGGCCATCTATCATTGGGGATGCTTTGATTGGGAGTTCCTGCATGGCAGAATGGGGTTGGACTGGATGGCCCTTGTGGTCTCTTCCAACTCTATGATTCTGTGATTCATTTGCCGCTCTGGGCAGGAACTCCCTCTGGGGAGGTCCCTCTGATTGGAGCCTCCATTTCACACATTTGTCCCCCCCAGCAGACACTTCATGATCTTAGGCCATGCATACTTGTCCCATCTCTCCAGGTGGACTGATGTCATAACGTCTGGTTCTCCCGAGCCTCTGATCTCAAGGCGTCTTTTTGGTGAGGTGATGATATTTCGGGTCCCCGCCTGCAATCGATGCCCTCCGCAAACATCCTGGGAGTTCTCTCTCTGTACAGGGAAGCCTGTGTCCCCCCCCCCCATGATTGTGCCCTATCACCGCGTACTTCATGCTTCATCAAGCACCCCGGATTTATATGGCAAAGGGTTTCACACTTGGCTAGGACTGGACTTGTGGCTCTCAAGGTCTATTCCAGCTTCCCTCTTCTAAAACTCTTCTTCTCATGGCACCTACAGATGCACTTTAAGGGTAAAGTTTATTGTTGTTTAATAAATTACAGCTTGTTTGAACTTTCATATTGGTGTCAGGACACTGCTTCCTCCACTGACCGAAGCTTGTCAGTCTAACCCAGGGGTAGGCGACCTTTCCCCTTTAAGGGCCGAGGGACTTCAGCTCCCAGAAGCCTCAGCCATGTTGGCCAATAGTCCCATGTTGGCCAATAGTTCTTGGGATTCTGGGAGCTGAAGTCCCTCGGCCCTTAAAGGGGAAAGGTTGCCTACCCCTGGTCTAACCCATATGCGTGATTCGCAGAGACCATGAAGAAGAAGGACAAGTTGCTCGCCTGTAACTGTGTTTTTTCAAGTGGTTATCTGAGAATTCACACAAATCCCCCCCTCCTCCCTCAGTCGTGTCCTGCTCATTACTAAAGTCCTGCTGTCAATGTTTGGTGGCATACTTTTTGGAACTGAGGAAAGAGCAGAAACACCAGGGCAGGGGTAGGCAACCTTTCCCCTTTAAGGGCCGAGGGACTTCAGCTCCCAGAATCCCAGGAGCTATTGGCCAACATGGCTGAGGCTTCTGGGAGCTGAAGTCCCTTGGCCCTTAAAAGGGAAAGGTTGCCTACCCCTACACCAGGGGATTTATAGGGGTGGGCAGAGCTACTGCCAAAAAGTTGCAATCGAAGATTCGCCTAGTGATACTAGAAGTTTCTGGGCTAGTTGCGCAGGCGCAGATATAACCCATTTGTGTGAATTCGCAGATGACCACTTGAAGAAATATGGTTACAGGTAAGCAACCTGTCCATATAATGCATATATAAAATAATATTATAATATAATAATATATATTATAATATAATAATAATATAATCATATATATTATAATATAATAATATATATACAATTTTTCCCTTCACTCTAAGCAACGAAGACATTCCCTGAGGGGGGGTGGTCTAAACACTCTGCCTCTCTACTTTGACACACTTTTATTTGGGTGCCTCTATTTCGGTATCTTTATAGCTTTATATCACCTTTATATTGGTATCGATATGTCTTTAAACTCATGTAAACTTGTTTCTTTCTCCAGAATTGTAGCTGTAGCTCTATCCTTTCCTATCTCTGTGGGCTTTGGGAGGCTCCTCCTCTTCCTCCTCTTCATAGTTTATAGCTCGATGGTTCTACCATAGAGCCTGGCGCTCCTCCTCTCTATGGTCGGCCGCCATTTTAGGACCAGGCGGAGGTGGGGCGTCAGAGCGGAAGTGGGAGGGGGCGCTTCCGGTGGTCCAAGGGGGAGGGAGAGAGTAAGTGAGAGTGATGGAGGGGAGATGATTTTGGGGGTCCTCCTCCTCCCCCTGGGACCCCCCCACCTGTGGGAATTTGGGGCTGGAGCTGCTGGTGCATGATGGGATATGTGATCCCCCAAAGGACCTGGGATCTATCTAGGAGGGAGAGGCGCCATTATTTCTTAGAGGTCCATCCCCAGGAGAAGAAGGAAGAGGCCCTGCCCCAGGCCTCTGCTTGGACTGCAGCCCCCACAATCCCCCAGGAAAGGGAATGCTGGGCGTTGCAGTCCTATTTGAAAAAAAGAAGCCGGTGGAGGAGGAGGCACTGGTCCCTCGCTCAGGGCACCCTACTCTCAGAGTGCAGCCCCCAGAATCCCCCAGCCACCATCACAGCCACAGACAGGGGGATTCTGGGTATTGCATTTACCTCTGAAGAGCAGACACTGCTCCCTCTCTCAGTTCAGCTTCCTCTTGGACTGCAGCCCCCAGAATCCTCTGAGAAACGGGGGTCCAGACACAAGGATTTTGGCTGTTGCATTCCCCCTAACAAAGGTATTTTTTCTCCTCTGCTCAAGGTGGCTTCCTCTTGGACTGCAGCCCCCAGCATCCTCCAAGCCCCCATGGCTGCAAACAGAGGGATGCTGGGCATTGCATTCACCTCAGTGCTCCCCCACTCAGGGCAGCTTCTTCCTCTTGGACTGCAGCCCCCAGAATCCCCTGTCCGGCAGGGCTCCAGACCGCCCCTGGCTTCATGCAGACAGAGCTAGCGTATGGCTTGGCTGCCATTTTCATTGCTGTGGCTCCTTCCTGTGGGATCCTGGGATTTGTAGCCCTTGGGGAGAGGAACGGCGGGAGGGACCCCTGAACCCCCAAATATATCCAGGGCAGCGTTTGGGGTCTTGTGGGGTCACAAGGGAGCTCAGGCGGAGGGGTCCCACTGAGGCCCATGATCCAGGAGGAAGGAGGGGAATCTCTTTCCCAGCCCCCTTTTAGGGTCTGATCTGGGTCCTGGGCCCCTCTTTGCTCTTGAGGGATGGGATTTTGGGGGAAGCAGAGCCTGACCTGCCTTTTCCCCTTTTTCCTTCTCAGAAGAAGCCACTCCGGACGGATGGACGGAGAAAGAGGGAAAGAGGAGCTGTGTGTTTGGACATGAGGGTATGGCATCAGAAGGAGCTCCAGAGGGAGATGAAGAAAGATCAGCTGCTGGAGAAAGGTAACTGACCCCTGAGAGATAAAGAAAGAGGAGGGACCCCCCCACACCCCTTCCTCTCTGCCCCATGGCCTTCTTCCTCTGGCTGCTCTCAGTCCCAGGCTGGCAATACAGGTTGAGTCTTTGTTGTCATCCCAAATGCTCAGGACCAGAAATATATTGGATTTCAGATTTTGGAATATTTTCATATCCTAGCAGACTGGAGGAGGGCAAATGTTGTCCCAATTTTTGAAAAGGGAAAAAAAGGAGGATCCCAACAACTATTGCCCAGTTTGTCTGACATCAATACTGGGAAAGATTCTAGAGCAGATTATTAAACAGTGAGTCTGTGAACATTTGGAAATCAATGCCATTATCAAAAAAAGTCAACTGGGTTTCTAAGAAACCAGTCATACCAGACTAATCTGATCTCGTTTTTGATAAAATCACCTGCTTGGTAGACAAAAGGAATGCTGTAGATATAGCATATCTTGATTTCAGTTAGGCCAGGGGTAGGCAACCTTTCCCCTTTAAGGGCCGAGGGACTTCAGCTCCCAGAAGCCTCAGCCATGTTGGCCAATAGTCCCATCTTGGCCAATAGCTCCTGGGATTCTGGGAGCTGAAGTCCCTCGGCCCTTAAAGGGGAAAGGTTGCCTACCCCTGAGTTAGGCCTTTGACAAGGTACCCCATGACATTCTTTCAGACAAGCTGGTAAAATGTGGGCTAGACAGTGTGACTGTTAGGTATGACTATATCACCTATCGGGACACTTAAGCACTCCCTAAGCAGTTTACAATGTGTGTCAGCCAATTGCCCCCAAAAAGCTGGCTACTCATTTTAGCAACCTACAGAAGGATGCAACCTACAGACCCCTGGAGCCCCTGGCTGGAATTGAACTCACAACATTGTAGTTTGTGAGTGAGTGGCCACCAGGCTCCATAAAGACTGTAAATGTTCGCATCGCATATAAATGGGGTGGATTAAATGGGGTGGATTACATGGGAGGAGGAGATCCTGTAGGTAACTTGGACCCAAATCATGTAGGGCTTTAAAGGTGAAAAAGAACACTTTGTACCTTGCCCAGAAGCTAACTGGCAGCCAGTGGAGAGATTTTAATATTGGTGTGACATGATCCCAGGGATCACTCTGGCTGCCATGTTTTGAACTAGCTGAAGTTTCCAGACTTGGTACAGAGATACCCCAATATTTGGCACATTGCAGAAGTCCAGCCTTGAGGCTACCAGTGCATGCTCTGCCATCTTTAAGCCCTCCAGCTCTAGTTAGGGGCGCAGCTGGCATAACAGCCATCCTGGCTATTGCATCTATCTGGGCTGACATTTGGAGCAACAGATCCAGAGCATCCCCAAGATGGAAAGACAGTCTTTTGGGGGAGTGTAACCCCATCCAGAACTGGTTGACACACCCTCAGCCCCAGATTAGGACCCTTGTCTGGATTCCATTTCAATTTGTTTTTCCTCATATTGCTGTAGATGGAGCAGATCTTGAATTCACTAAGGCCTTTGACAAGTTCCCTCATGATATTTTTGCAAACAAGTGAGTAAATGTGGGCCAGACAAGGCAGCTGTTAAATGGCTTAGTAACTGGTTGACTGGCTGGAAAGTCTGTCCTGGGCCTTTTTCATCCTGGAGAGAAATAACCAATGGAGTGCCACAGGGTTCTGTCCTGGGCCAGTTTGCTGTTCAACATCTTCATCAATGACTTAGATGAAAGCATAGAGGGCATGCTTATGAAATTTTCATTTGACACCAAATTAGGGGGAGAGGTAGCTAATCCCCCAGAGGACAGGATCAGAATTCAAAATGACCTTAATAGATTAGAAAGTTGGCCCAAAACTAAGAGGAAGGGATAGCACTGCTTCCAGCTAAACCCAGAACTCCTTTGTTGGTGCCGCCTGGTAGCTGGGCTCTGTTTGCTGAGATCCAGGGACTGTGGCTGCAGCTATTTAGGGGGCCTAGAATCATAGAAGCACAGAGTTGGAAGAGACCTCAAGGGCCATCCAGTCCAATCCCTTTCTGCCATGCAGGAACTCTCAATCAAAGCACCATCCAGCCTCTGTTTAAAAAGAAGGAGACTCCACCACCCTCCAAGGGAATAGCTTCCATTGTCAAACCGTTCTTTCTGTCAGGAACTTCCTCCTAACGTTTGATGGAATCTCTTTTCCTGCAATTTGCATCCACTGTTCTGTGTCCTAATCCAGGGATAGGCAACCTTTCCCCTTTAAGGGCCGAGGGACTTCAGCTCCCAGAAGCCTCAGCCATGTTGGCCAATAGTCCCATGTTGGCCAATAGCTCCTGGGATTATGGGAACTGAAGTCCCTCGGCCCTTAAAGGGGAAAGGTTGCCTACCTCTGACTAGACACTACACTTCTTTTGATACAGCCTATAATTGTATAGGCCTTTTTAGCTGCCGCATCACACTGTTAACTCATGGTCAACTCGTGCTCTACTAGGACTCCTAGATCTCTTTCACATGGCATCTTGTTAAGCCAGGTGCCCCCCATCCTGTTTCTATGCATTACATTTCTCTTCTTCTTTTCTTATATCCCACCTTTCTCCCAATATGCCGTATTTCCCGGCGTATAAGACGACTGGGCGTATAAGACGACCCCCAACATTTCCAGTTAAAATATAGAGTTTGGGATATACTCGCCGTATAAGACGACCCCACTCTTCCAACACACACCAAATAAAAATTTTAAAAACATCAGATTTGATTTCAATATGGTAAATTTAATTCAGATGCTTATGACATGCAGGTACTTAGCAGAAAAACTGTCACTTATAAACACAACACACTACAGCTCCCAGGTGTTCCCTAACATTTATTTCTGCAGTGTATTTTGGACCTTACTTTTTCAAAAATAGTCCTGATTTACCATAAATGCTGCTTTAAAAATTATTTCCATCTCCCAGCTATGAGATGGTTGGGGTGAAATGAGAAAGTTTTGGGGGGAAGGACTGTCAATATACTAGGTGATGCATTCTGGGGTATGTACAATTTGCAGCCAAGTAAGTGAACCTGGCCATGTCACACACACTCTCAGCCTCAGAGGATGGTAATGGCTACCCCCATTTGAAGAAACATCCCAAGAAAACCCCATGATAAGGTTAAAAGTCACCATTTTGACCATTAAAACGTCCTCTATTTTGAACACGGCTAAGAAGCATGGATTTACATTTATATTAGTGTTTTTAGCTTTCTCTACCTTTTTTCCTTGTATGTCCTACATTTTTTGTAGTGACTTGTCCTCCTTTGCATTGAAGACATTTGGTCACCCTGTCTGATTATCAGAGTATGACTCTAGAAACCAGGGTTCGAATCCTGGCTCAGTCATGGAATCCCCCTGGGTGACCTTGGGCAAGTCACACTCTCTCAGACTCAGGAGATGGCAGTGGCAAACTCTCCTCTGAAGAAACCTTGCCAAGCAAATACTATGAGCCTTAGGTTTGCTGTAAGTTGGAAATGACTCAAAGGCATTCAACAACAACAATCTTAGATGTCACACTCTCTCAGCCCCAAAGGGTGGCAAAGGCAAACCCTGTCTGAAAAAACACATAGGAAAGAAATGATAGGTTCATGATAGGTTTGCCTTAGTATCATCAGTTGGAAATGACTTGAAGATGCACAACAACAAAAACAGTATTGAAAGTCACACTCTTTCAGCCTCAGGGAAAAGCAAAGGCAAACCCTTTCTGAACAAACCTTGTGAAGGAAACTCCAGGATAACTTCAACTTTGAGTTGCCAAAAGTCAGGAAGGACTTGAAGGCATACAACAACAATCTTGAAAGTCACACTCTCTCAGCCTCAGGGACCAGCAATGGAAAACCCTTTCTGAACAAACCTTGTGCAGGAAACCCCAGGATAGGTTTATGTTTGAGTTGCCAAAAGTCAGAAACAACTTGAAGGCACACAACAACAGTCTTGAAAGTCACATTCTCTCAGCCTCAGAGAAAAGCAATGGCAAACCCTTTTTGAACAGGAGGACAGGAGGAAAGGTGGGAGGAGGGGGGGGAAAGGCAGGGAGATTTGAAGGCACACAAGAACAACAAAAAAGTCTGCAATTGTTTCATACATGGGAATAGGAGTCAGTGTGGTGTAGTGGTTTGAGTGTTGGACTACCACTCTGGAGACCTTGGTTTGATTCCCCACTCTGCCATGAAACCCACTGGGTGAACTTGGACAAGTCACACACTCTCAGCCTCAGGGGAAGGCAATGACAAACCACCTCTGAGCGTATCTTGCCAAGAAAACCCTATGATCACCATAAGTCAGGAACAATTTGAAGGCACACAACAGACACATATAATCTCCAAGTTAAGGAACTTGGGTCTTCTTTAGATAAATCTTCAAGGGTACTCTCTCTCATTGTGCAGAATTATTTGTTAAGGAACCTATGCCCAAGCAACACATTAACTTTGGCTGCATCTGCATTGCAGAAATCTATTAAAGCAGTTTCACACCACTAACTGCCCTGGCTCAAGGCTATGGAAATCTGGGATGTACAGTTTTGTGAGATACTTAGCCTTTTCTATCAGAGAGCTCTGGTACCACAAAGAAAACTGCAGATCCTTGGACTCTTTCTCTCTTCTCCCTTCCTTTTTAGACCCCTTTTCCTTGGACTCTTTCTCTCCCTTCGTTTTCAGACCCCTTTTCCTTGGACTCTTTCTCTCTTCTCCCTTCGTTTTCAGACCCCTTTTCCTTGGACTCTTTCTTCTCCTTCCGTTTTCAGACCCCTTTTCCTTGGACTCTTTCTCTCTTCTCCTTCCGTTTTCAGACCCCGTTTCCTTGGACTCTTTCTCTCTTCTCCCTTCGTTTTTAGACCCCTTTTCCTTGGACTATTCCTCTCTTCTCCCTTCGTTTTCAGACCTCTCTTTCTTCCTTGGACTCTTCCTCCCTCCATTTTCAGACCCCTTTTCCTTGGACTCTTTCTCCCTTCTCCCTTCGTTTTCAGACCTCTCTTTCTTCCTTGGACTCTTTCTCCCTTCTATCTCCGTTTTCAGACCCCTCTTTCTGTCCCTGGCTTCCTTCTCCTTCTCTCCCCACTCCCCATTCTCATCCTCCTCCTTCTCTACCCAGCGTATAAGATGACCCCTGACTTCTGAGACCCTTTTCCAGGGTCAAAAAGTCGTCTTATACGCCGGAAAATACAGTAAGCGACTCAAGGCAGCGAACAACAAGTATAAAACTATACAATTTAAAAACAGTACAACAGTATTAAAATATAACATATTAAAATACAAGCCATTAAAATTTGTATAGCCCAACGTTAAAAACCCAGTTAGTCCTTATCAGCTTACAAGGCCTGACAGAATGCCCCTAAGTGTATAGCTTACATTTCTCCCTGTTGACATTCATTATTGTTGGTTTTGACTCTGCTGTCTAATCTATTCAGATGATTTTTCATTTTGATCCTGTCCTCCAGGGGATTAGCTACTCCTCCTAATTTGGTGTCTTCTGCAAATTTGGGAAGCCTGCCCTCCATTCCTCCATCCTAGTCATTGATGAAGAAGTTGAATAGCAAACTGGGTCCAGGACAGACCCCATTGGACACCCCCCTGATCACTTCTCTCCAGGATGAAGAAGAGGAGCCATTGCTGAGCACCTTTTGGGAACTGGACAGTAAAGGAAGGAGACAGTAACAAATCCACTTCACAGTTCCATTGTCTAGCCCACATTTGCCAGTATATAGTAAGGGACTTTGCTGAAGGCCTTACTCATGTCAAGATATGCTACACCCTCAGCATTCCCTTCATCTACCAAACTGGTAATTTTTTCAAAAAAGGAGATAAGGTTACAATTTGAAGATATAGGTGTGTTAGTCTGTTGAATCAGTATGTGGAAAGATCTTGTAGCTCCCTTGAAACTGACTGAAAGAAAGGAGTGGGCAGCATGAGCTTTCTTAGACTTAAGCCTACTTCCTCAGATACATGGAGATAAGGTTAGTCTGGCCCAGTGGTATCACTAGGGATAGTGTCACCCAGTGCGGTAACTCATGGTGTCACAACACACACTCATATTGATCTTGTCCCATACCACATCCATACAGAATCCTAAGTAATGGTTTTGTACTAATTTACTCATAAATCGTAATTCCCATACATCGCTACATGTAATGGTAAAAGTTTTTGTGGGTTTTTTGGGTTATGTGGCTGTGTTCTGGAAGAGTTTATCCATGATATTTTGCCAGCATCTCTGTGTTGTTCTGTTATTGAATTCGATATGTCTATAATTGAATAGACATCCTGAGCCCTTGCCATTCAATAACAGACCAACACACAGATTAACATGTTAAATGACTTCCTCCCAACCAAAGGTCACACCGTGTGTGTGTGTATCTATCTATCTATCTATCTATCTATCTATCTATCTATCTATCTAGATATAGATATATGCCCCACTCACTTCCATGTCAGCATTCTCTGAAGATGCCAGCCACAGATGCTGGTGAAACATCAGGAATAAACTCTTCCAGAACATGGCCTCATAGCCCGAAATACCCACAAAAAATTATGGATGTCGGCTTCACATATTATTATTATTATTATTATTATTATTATTATTATTATTATTATTATTTCCAGCATTGTGGACCTGTGCCTGCCTCGTCTTCTCTCCAGGACAAAGGCAATGCTATTTGGAATGGAGGGAGAGACTTTCCTCTACTTCTAGCCTTAGGCATGGTGGAGCCGTGCCTACCTCTCCTGTCAGTGCTTGAAGAAGACCCCCTAAAATCACAGTAACGATTTAGTCATGACTGATCATATCTCATTACTTTCACTGTGCATGACCATGTCCTTATCTGTATGGAACAAAAGTCCTGGTTTCTCCCCATTTTGGTATCATCCTGTTTGGATGATACATGGGCCAAATCCTGGTTCTGGGGCAAGGAATTCAGGTGACGTCCTGTACATTTAGCACCAGAACCAGAGTATAACTTTGTTCACAGCCAAGATCTGACAGCAGCCTGAGCAGTTAGTTAGTAGGAGAGATAAGCCAGATTAGAAGAAACAGCAAGCAGGGTTTTTAGGCAAAGCAAAGAGCAGGAAGGCTACAGGATAATCCATAACCATCCGAAGGGCAAGCTAATAGCAGTTAGGAATGGTCAAGAGCAGGTCCAGAGTCTAGCAGGAATTCCAGGCAGCAGAGATATGGAGTTGTAGTCAACAAATGCGGGTGGTTTTGCCAGGGGCATCAGCTTATCTCTCCCTACTTCCCCAGATTCTCCTCAATTGCTCGGCATTTCAGATGAAGCCTCTGGGAGTGGTGCATGCCTTCCCTTTCTGCCCTATACTGGCTGAAGGATGGCACAGGGAGGTCTGGCTCTTCATAGAATCCTAGAATCATAGAGTTGGAAGAGACCACAAGGACCATCCAGTGCAACCCCTGCTATGCAGGAACTCAAAATCAAATCATCCTCGACAGATGGCCATCCAGCCTCTGTTTAAAGACCTCCAAAGAGGGAGACTCCATGACTCTCCATTGAGGGAGAGTCTTCCACTGTCAAACAGCTCTCACTGTCAGGAAGTGACTCCTAATGTTGAGGTAGAACAGGGACAGGCAACCTTTTTGAGACCTGGGCCGGTCTCCCGTAGCCCAGGTCTCAGCTGGGCCAAGGTGTGGGGGGGGATGGCGGCGCCCGTGCGCCCTCCGCCGCCGTGCGCGACCCCCCCGCGCACCCCGCGGCCTTTGTTGCTGGGGGGCCGGGGGAGGGGGGAGGGGGCAGGGAATGGTGCGGGGGCCGGATTCCCTCGGTGGCTACGGGCCTCCTGGAAGCCCGTCGCCACCGAGGGAGGCCTCCCAAGGGGGATCCTCAGTGGCTACGGGCCTCCTGGAAGCCCGTCGCCACTGAGGGAGGCCTCCCAAGGGGAGTCCTCAGTGGCGACGGGCTTCCAGGAGGCCCGTAGCCACCGAGGGAGGCCTCCCAAGGGGGATCCTCAGTGGCTACAGGCCTGGAAGCCCGTCGCCACTGAGGGAGGCCTCCCAAGGGGGGTCCTCGGTGGCGACGGGCTTCCAGGAGGCCCGTCGCCACCGAGGGAGGCCTCCCAAGGGGGGTCCTCGGTGGCGACGGGCTTCCAGGAGGCCCGTAGCCACCGAGGGAGGCCTCCCAAAGGGGATCCTCAGTGGCTACGGGCCTCCTGGAAACCCGTCGCCACCGAGGGTCGCCCCGAGGAGGCTTCCCTCGGTGGCTACGGCCTCCTGGAAGCCCGTCGCCACTGAGGGTTCCCCTTGGGAGGCCTCCCTCGGTGGCGACGGGCCTCCTGGAAGCCCGTCGCCACTGAGGGTCCCCCCTTGGGAGGATTCCCTCGGCAGGGACGGGCCTCCTCAGGGCGCCGCGCGCACTCCCGGCGCCACGATCGCCATTTTGGTCTCCAAAATGGCGGTCGCAACACGTTTGCGCATGCGCAGTAATCCTGCGCATGCACAAACACATTATGGCCGCCGTTTTGGGGACCAAAATGGCGGTCGCGTTGCGCGTGGCTGGGCGGTGGCCGAACCGGGCGGCGGCGGCGGCGGCGGCGGCAGGGGTCCGCCTGGGCCCGTAAGTCCGCCGACCTGAGCCGGAAACGGCCCGCGGGCCGTAGGTTGCCGACCCCTGAGGTAGAATCTCTTTTCCTGGAGTTTGCATCCATTGTTCCAAGTCCTATTCTCTGGAGCAGCAGGAAACAAGCTTGCTCCCTCCTCAATATGACATCCCTTCAAATACTTAAACAGGGCTATCATATCCCCTCTTAACCTTCTCTTCTCCAGGCTAAACCTACCCAGTTCCCTAAGTCGATTCATGGTTTCCAGGCCCTTCACCATTTTAATCGCCCTCCTCTGGACATGCTCCAGCTTCTCAACATCCTTTTTGAATGGTGGACCCCAGAACTGGACACAGGATTCCAGGTGGGGCCTGGCCAAAGCAGAATACAGTGGCACTGGTACTTCCCTTGATCTAGACCAGGGGTAGGCAACCTTTCCCCTTTAAGGGCCGAGGGACTTCAGCTCCCAGAAGCCTCAGCCATGTTGGCCAATAGTCCCATGTTGGCCAATAGCTCCTGGGATTCTGGGAACTGAAGTCCCACGGCCCTTAAAGGGGAAAGGTTGCCTACCCCTGATCTAGACAATATACTTCTATTGATGCAGCCTAGAATCACATTGGTCTTTTTTAGCTGCCGCATCACACTGTTGACTCATGTTCAACTTGTGGTCTACTAGAACGCCTAGATCCCTTTCACACATAGTCCCATTAAGCCAGGTGTCCCCCATCTTATATCTATGCATTTCATTTTTTTGCCCTAAGTGCAGTACCTCATATTTCTTGGTGTTGAAATTCGTTTTGTTAGCTTTGACCCAGCTTTCTACTCTATTAAGGTCATTTTGAATTTTCATCCTGTCCTCTGGGGTATGAGCCATTCCTCTTAATTTGGTGTCATCTGCAAATTTGAAAAGCATTTCCCCATTCTTTCATCCAAGTCATTGACAAAGATGTTGAATAGCACTGGACCCATGACAGATCCCCACTGGACACCCCACTAGTCACTTCTCTCCAGGATGAAGAAGAGGAGCCATTGCTGAGCACCCTTTGCATTCAGTCAGTCAGCCAGTTACTAGTCCACCTAACAGTTGTATTGTCTAGTCCACATTTTATTATCTTGTTTGCAAGAATATCGTGGGGAACCTTGTTAAAAGCCTTACTGAAATCAAGATAATGGTATGTCTGTTGCATTCCCTTCATCTAGAAAGCTGGTAATTTTATCAAAAAGAGAGATCAGATTAGTCTGGCATGGCTTGTTTTTGAGAAACCCAAGTTGATTATGGTATTCTCTTCTAAATGTTCACAGACTCTCTGTTTAATGACTGGCTCTTCACAGCACTGTCTCCTCAAAGGTTGAGAAAGGATCTCCAATTCACGTTGAGCCTCCTGAACTCTCTCAGACTCATGGTCAACGAGGAGAAATCAAATCAGACTCCCTCAAAGCAGGTCAGATTCATTGGCGCACTTCTCGACTGAGACAGAACCATGGCTTTCCTACCTCAGGACAGATTTCTGGCTCTCTGAGTAGCCATCAGAAACTGCCTCACATACAGGTGAGTCAGAGCTCATGTGATCCAAGTGGCCTTGGGCCACATGGCTTCAGCCACTTTTGTCACCCAGTCGGCTCGCTTATGCGGGTTTTGGTTCCTGTCTGTCTTCGATCCCACGACCGATGCAGTTTTGGTTCTGTCTTCGATCCCATGAGCATTCCTCCTTCCAAGTGGCTCACGATACAGAGGGCCATAGTCAGGTCATTGTATTGGTGGCTCAATCCTGACAACTTCTGGTCAGGAGTGCCATTCCTGGCCCCTCGGGCTTGAATCACCCTGACCACGGACACTTCCCTGGAGGGATGGGGAGCACATGCACAGGACTTGACCGTCAAGGGAGAATGTTGCTACAGGAAAGAGAGTTTCACATTAACACTCTGGAAATGCTGGTGATGGAGAAGGCCCTAAAAGCATTTCAGACTTTGCTGGCGGGAAAGGTGGTCTTACTGCTGATGGACAACACCACCATCATGTTTTATTTAAACAAGCAAGGTGGCATGAGGACTCACACACTGCTGCAAATCACCATCCGTATATGGGATTGGTGCAGTTCCAACAAGATCATGTTCCAGTCCTGGGGTCTCCAAACTACAGCCCGCAGGCCGAACCCGACCCGTCAAGGCCTTGCAACTGGCCCGTGGCTGGTCCCCCCTCCCCCTCCCCCACCGCTGCCTTTCTCTCTCTCTCGTGTCTCCGGCCGCCATTTTGTGTTCCAAAATGGTGGCTGGAGACGCGCGCAATTTTTCCCATTGCGAGGCTTGTGCATGACTCCAGCCGCCATTTTGGAACACAAAATGGCAGCTGGAGACGTGCGTGAGCCAACAAGCGTGCGGCCTCCTCCTCCTCCCTCTTCCTCTGCCCTCTGCGGCAGGCAAGCGAGCGCCTTACCTTACCCATGTGCTCTTCTGCTCGCTTGCCTGCCTCCCTCCCCTCCTTCATGCACTCTCTTTTGCCCATGCGCGAACATCCAGCCCCACATAAATAGAAGAGCGGGAAGGGAGCACGTGAGGGAGGAGAGCGCACACACGAGAGAGAGGCAGAGACAGCCACAGCCACAGCCACAAGGATAGAGGTTGGTTTGGGGGGGGGGAGTTGCCATTGCTATGGCTCCCTTGTTGTTGTGTGGCTTCAAGTCGTTTCAAGATTTACTTATGGCGACCCTATCCTTGGGTTTTCTTGGCAACATTTCTATTATTAATTGTTGTTCATGATGATGGTGATGATGATGATTTGTTGTTGTTTTATTGGGGTTTTCCTGGCAAAATTTCTATTAATTGTTGTTGTTGTTGATGATGATGATTTGTTGCTTTCTTGGGGTTTTCTTGACAAAATTTCTTCAGAGAGGGTTTGCCATTGCCTTCTACTGAGGCTGAGAGAGTGTGACTTGCCCAAAGTGGGTTTGCATAGCCAAGTGGGGATTAGAGTCCAGCTCTCCAGAGCCACCACTCAGACTTGTACTCCACACTGTAAGCCAGGCGTCCTCAAACTATTCAGAAGAAACTGGATATATGGATTTTCCAGATATATTTTTTTATTCATCTCATCATCCAATTAAAAAAAATGTATTAATTGAAATACAAAGACTGACATCTCAATCAAACATCACAATCCAAAAATGCACCAGCAAAACTATATATATATTGTATTCCTCTGAGGCTGAGAGAGTATGACTTGCCCAAGGCCACCTGGTAGTTTTCCATGGCCAAGCAGGAATTCAAACTCGGGTCTCCTATGTCTGAGACCGAAACCAAACAGAGGGAAAGACACCGTGTAGTTATCTTTCTTTCTCTCTCTCTCTCTCTCTCTCTCTCGATAACTCATAGGAGACCCGAGTTTGAATCCCTGCTTGGCCATGGAAAACTACCAGGTGGCCTTGGGCAAGTCACACTCTCTCAGCCTCAGAGGAAGACAAAGGCAACCCCTCCTTGGAAACAATTCTACCAACCTATGATAGGTTTGCCTAGGGGTCCTCAAACTATTCAGAAGACACTGAGAGGGTGTGACTTGCTGAAGATCTGGCAGTGCAGTCGGTTTCCCTGGTTGAGCAGAGATTCTAGGTAGCATTGTATGTTGTATGTATGTTGTCTGCTCTGTAAGCCCCGGTTCACACTGTTGTGCGAGTTCAGCCATATGCTTTTTGAAGGTAGTGTGAACTGGAAAGGTGGTGGAGGAACTGGCTCAGTCTGTGAGGACTGGCAAGGCTGCATTGATGGACACTGATCAGACTGCATTGATGGGCAGTGCAGTCTGTATGTCTCTCTGTGAGTAATTTTATTGCTAGTATATAATAATAATAATAATAATAATAATAATTTTTATTTATAACCCGCCCCTCTGCGTGGCAATCGGAGCGGGGTACAGCAAGTTTAAAACAGAGCAAGTTAAAAATCATTCCTCACCCCATAATCCCACCCTCCCAACCCCTTAAAATAGAATTAAACCACAATCAAATTAAAAAAGTGCCACATTAATTAAAATTAAAAATTAAAAGCATACAATAACAACAACACAGGAATCAGAGACAACAGAATTAAAAACTCATCTCTCAGCTGGGAGTTATTCCGGGAAGGCCTGCCGAAAGAGATCCGTCTTTACTGCTTTCTTGAAACCAGCAAGAGTAGTGATAAGACGGATCTCGTCCGGCAGGCCATTCCAAAGTCTGGGAGCGGTCGCGGAGAAGGCCCTCTGGGAGGTCTGAGACAGCCTAGTTTTTATTGGCTGTAACAGATTCCTCCCAGAGGACCGCAAGGCGCGAGGGGGATCATACAGGCAGAGGCGGTCTCTGAGATAAGATGGACCCATAGCCATGTAGGGCTTTAAAGGTTAAAACCAACACCTTGTACTGCGCCCGGAAACTAATCGGCAGCCAGTGGAGGGATTTGAGCACAGGTGTTATGTGCTCCCTCCGTGATGTTCCTGTAATTACCCTGGCTGCCATGTTCTGCACCAGTTGTAGTTTCCGGGTTAGGCACAAGGGTAGCCCCATGTAGAGTGCATTGCAGTAATCCAGACGTGAGGTTACCAGGGCTTATTTTATTATTTTGTAGTGCTGTATTTTACTAAGAGCAATTTTGAATTCCTAGGAAACAATGATGTCAAAAAAGAGAAAGATCGACACAGAATGTAGGATATTCAACCAACAGTGGACGAATGACTACTTCTTCATCCAGAACAAGGAAAAAGCTGTGTGTTTGATATGCCAGAATGTAGTGTCTGTGTTCAAGGAATACAATATGTGTTGACACTATCAAACTCATCATAAAGATATATATGATTGTTTGGTCGGAGAAACGAGAAAAGATAAAATATTAAAACTGAAAAATTCATTGACAACTCAGCAAAATATTTTTGTGGCGCAGAAGCAGCAAAATATTTCATCACTGCGAGCGAGTTTTCAAGTTGCCAAGCTAATAGTGTGCACTGGCAGACCATTCGCGGAGGGAGAATTTGTTAAAGACTGACTTCTTTCTGTTGTCAAAGAGATGTGTCCAGAGAAGGCCGGTTTATTTAGTACAGTGAGTCTCAGCAACTACAGTTACACAAAGGTTTGAAGAAATGGGAGACAATTTGCAGCAGCATTTGTAAAACTCTACAAAAAACTTTTCCTATTTTTCCTTGGCACTTGATGAAAGTAATGATATTTGTGATTCTGCATAATTTCTAATTTTTATTAGTGGGATAAACGACAATTTCGAAGTCACAGAAGAGCTTGCTGCACTGCAAAGCATCAAAGGGACGACTACAGGAGAGGATATCTATGAAATGGTTTGCCAAACTGTGAATGGTTTGGAGCTGGACTGGGCTAAACTAGCCAGTGTGGCAACTGATGGTGCTCCTAGCATGGTGAGGTCTAAGAAAGGAGTAATTGCTCACATTAACCAAGAGATGGACAAACATAACCTTTCTCATCCAATAGCCATACATTGCCTCATCCACCAACAGGCACTGTGTAGTAAATCACTGAAGTGGGACTGTGTTACGAAAACTGTGGTATCTTGTGTTAACTTCATAAGAGCTAATGCATTGAACCACAGACAATTTCAGGAATTTCTGTCTGAGGCAAATGCTGCCTGTGAAGATGTTGTGTACCATACAGAAGTTCTTTGGCTGAGTTAAGGCAGAGTTTTGAGATGTTTCTATGACTTACTTCCAGAGTTTACAGCTTTTCTGGTTTCCAAAAACAAAGAGGTACCAGAGCTCAGTGATGCAGAATGGAAATGGCACCTTGCCTTTCTGACAGATGTAACAGAGTTCCTTAACAGTTTCAATGTGGAACTTCAAGGAAAGGGGAAGCTCATCTGTGATATGTACACATATGTGAAAGCATTTCAAATAAAATTAGGCCTCCTCATCAAACAAGTGAATCAGGGACATTTCTATCATCTCCCCACAACTCAATAATAATAATAATAATAATAATAATAATAATATTTATTTATACCCTGCCCCTTTGGGATCAATTGAGGCAACTCATAATAAAATACAATACAATAGTAAAAACAAATTACATTCCACCCACCCATTAAAAAGTTATTAAATCTATTACAAATTTAAAAAATTAAGATTAAAACAACATTAAAACAACAGTCACAATTATACAGCGAAACAGGGGACTGCGGCAATGTAACAGATGGCTTTCAGGGAAGCGGATAGAGTTCCCTTAAAGAAAGGAAAAGAGGGGGAAAAGTAGGGGCCTGTGGCCAGGATTTTTCTATCCTGGAAAGGCCTGCCAGAAGAGATCCATCTTAATCTCTTTTTTAAAGCTGTCTAAGGATGTCAGTTGACGGATCTCGTCTGGCAGGCCGTTCCACAATTTGGGGGCAACAACAGAAAAAGCTCTCTGGGAGGTAGCCGAAAGCCTAGATTTTTGAGGCTGTAGCAAATTCCTCCCAGAGGACCGGAGAGCGTGGGGAGGGTTATATGGGAGGAGGCGGTCCCTGAGATAGTTTGGACGCAAACTATTTAGGGCTTTAAAGGTGATAACCAACTTTTCTCTGAAGATGCCAGCCACAGATGCTAGCGAAACCTCAGAAAAAAACTCTTCTAGAACATGGCCACACAGCCCGAAAAACCCACAACAAACTATGGATGCTGGCCATGAAAGCTTACGACTTCACATGATAACGGAACATGTATAAGAAATGGAAAAATGGGGAAATCACCAAAGAGGAATTCAAACAAATAGCTAGCACATGTAGGGGTAAAGTCAGAAAAGCTAAAGCGCAGAATGAAATCAGGCTTGCTGGAGAGGTTAAGAACAATAAAAAGGGCTTTTGGGGGTATGTCAGCAGCAAAAGGAAAAAGAAAGAAATGGTAGGGCCACTGTGTGGAGAAGATGGCAAAAAGTTAACAGGGGACAGAGAAAAGGCAGAATTACTCAACACCTTCTTTGCTTCAGTCTTCTCAGAAAAGGCAAAGGGTGCTCAACCAGAGTATAATGGAGCAGAGGACAGAATAGGAGAATTTCAGCACAGAATAAGTAAAGAGATAGTACAGAAACATCTGGTTAATCTAAATGAATATAAGTCTCCAGGACCAGATGAATTACATCCAAGGGTATTAAAAGAACTGGCAAATGTAATATCGGAACCATTGGCAATAATCTTTGAGAATTCCTGGAAAACAGGAGAGGTCCCAGCGGACTGGAGGAGGGCAAATGTTGTCCCCATCTTCAAAAAGGGAAGAAAGGAGGATCCCAACAATTATCGGCCAGTTAGTCGGACATCAATACCAGGAAAGATTCTGGAGCAGATCATTAAACAGAGAGTCTGTGAACATCTGGAAGATAATTTCAGAATCACAAAAAGTCAACATGGGTTTCAGAGAAACAGGTCATGCCAGACAAATCTGATCTCTTTTTTTGATAAAATTACCAGCTTGGTAGATGAAGGGAATGATGTGGATATAGTATATCTTGATTTCAGTAAGGCCTTTGACAAGGTTCCCCATGACATTCTTGCAAGTAAGTTGGTAAAATGTGGGCTAGACAAAGTAACTGTTACATGGATTTGTAATTGGTTGACTGGTCGAACCCAAAGGGTGCTCAACAATGGCTCCTTTTCAACTTGGAAAGAAGTGACCAGTGGGGTGCCACAGGGCTCTGTCCTGGGCCCAGTGCTATTCAATATCTTTATTAATGACTTGGATGATGGTATTGGGGGCATAGTTATCAAATTTGCAGACGACACCAAATTAGGAGGAGTAGCTAATACCCCAGAGGACAGGATCAAAATTCAAAATGACTTGAACAGACTAGAAAGTTGGGCCAAAGCTAACAAAATGAAATTCAACACGGAGAAATGTAAGGTACTGCACTTAGGGCGGAAAAACGAAAAGTACAGATATATGATGGGGGACACCTGGCTGAATGAGACTACGTGTGAAAGGGATCTAGGAATCCAGGTGGACCACAAGTTGAACATGAGCCAACAGTGTGATGCAGCAGCTAAAAAGGCCAATGCAATTTTAGGCTGTATCAGTAGAAGTATAGTGTCTAGATCAAGAGAAGTAATAGTGCCACTCTATTCTGCTTTGGTCAGGCCTCACCTGGAATACTGTGTCCAGTTCTGGGCACCACAATTCAAAAAGGATGTGGAGAAACTGGAGTGTGTCCAAAGGAGGGCAACTGAAATGGTGAAGGGTCTGGAAACCAAGCCCTATGAGGAACGACTTAGGGAGCTGGGGATGTTTAGCCTGGAGAAGAGAAGGCTGAGAGGTGATATGATAGCCGTGTTTAAATATTTGAAGGGATGTCATATCGAGGAGGGAACAAGCTTGTTTTCTGCTGCTCCAGAGACTAGGACCCAAAACAATGGATGCAAGCTGCAAGAAAAGAGATTCCACCTCAACATTAGGAGGAACTTCCTGACAGTGAGGACAGTTCGACAGTGGAACACACTCCCTCAGAGAGTAGTGGAGTCTCCTTCCTTGGAGGTCTTTAAGCAGAGGCTGGATGGCCATCTGTCAGGGATGCTTTGATTGGGAGTTCCTGCATGGCAGGGGGTTGGACTGGATGGCCCTTGTGGTCTCTTCCAACTCTATGATTCTATGATTCTATGAACCAACACCTTGTACTGGGCCCGGAAGCTGATAGGCAGCCAATGGAGGGACCTTAGTACTGGAGTAATATGGTCCCTCCTAGATGTACCTGATACTAATCTTGTCACCATATTTTGCACCAGCTGTTATTTCTGAACCAAGCACAAGGATAGCTCTGTGTAGAGCGTGTTACAGAAATCTAGACATGAGGTTACCAGCGAGTGAACAACAGTCTCGAGATCCCTTACTTCCAGAAAAGGGCGCAGCTGGTGAATCAGTCGAAGCTGATAACAGGTGCTCCTGACTGTCACATTTACCTGATTTGTCATCAGGGGCGACAAGTCGAGGAGCACCCCCAAGCTGCGAACACAGTGACTGGAGGAGAGTGTGACGCCATCCAGGACTGGAGGTTGCAGCCCAGTTCTTGGTTTTGGGGCCGCTACTGTGAGCACCTCCGTCTTGTCTGGATTCAGTTTCAGTCTGGTTTTCCTCATCCAGTCCATTACTGCCTGAAGACATTCATTGAGAGAAGAGATGCCATTGGAATTCGAGGCCAATGAACGAGACAAGGAAAAATAGATCTGGGCATCATCAGCATATTGGTAACACCCAGCTTCATAACTCCGTATAAGCTCACTCAGCAGCTTCATATAGATGTTGAATAACATCGGGGACAGAATAGCACCCTCCCCACAGGTGATGTCCCTTTTACTGGAGTTACTGTCCCCAAGCAGCACCTCTGGGACCTACCCGAGAGGAAGGACCAGAACCACTGGAGGGCAGTGCCTCCTATACCTAACTCATTCAGGTGATCCAAGAGGATGCTATGATCAATCGTGTCAAAAGCCGCTGAGAGATCTCCATAAGGAGACTCCTTGATGCATCACCCCCCTGGACGGCCAGCCATGATGGGCAAGGGTCGAGAGGGCAAGTTGTTTTCCTCACACTACCAAGAAGCTTGTCCACGTCATCAGTACTAACAGATTGCCATTGATCCAGTATAATTACATCAGCAGAGTCGCTGGACACCTCGTCTATACTTTCTGTTAAAACGCTGACATCTAAGTTGGCTCTTATCTGAGAGATTTTATCTGCAAAGAAGTTATTAAATGCCACACAGCATTTAATAACACTTGGGGAGAGTGTGACTGTTGCTCAGCAGGTGGGGCTTTGTTGAGTCACATTTGCAAGTCAATAGGGGGTGGGCTAGGCAGTTAGCTCTATACAACTGCTGCCAGAGGCCAGTTTCAGGTCAGTTTCGGCCAGGACAGGGGAAGGAGGAGGAGGAGGCTCTCGAGGCCAGTTTCTAACAGAAAGGAGAAAGAGAAAGAGGCTTTCTAGGCAGTTTCTACCAGGAAAGGAGACAGAGAAGGAGGCTTTCCAGGCCAGTTCCTGCTAGGAAAGAGGAAGAAAGCAGTTTCCAGGCAGCCATCATGAGAGGGTAAGTTTTTAAATTCTTTTTAAAAACTCTTGGGGAGAGTGTGACTGTGACTCAGTGGGTGGGGCTTTGTTGAGTCACATTTGCAAGTCAATAGGGGGTGGGCTAGGCAGTTAGCTCTATACAACTGCTGCCAGAGGCCAGTTTCAGGTCAGTTTCGGCCAAGACGGGAAGGAGGAGGAAGAATTTTATAACCAGTACTAATTGTAGAAAAGTTCAGTTCATCAGCAGACTTAAACACTGGTGTTAGCAAGGGATTTTCTTTGAGGAGGAAAGCTGTAGTCCTCTTTCAGGTCCTAATTAAGACTTAGTATGGACACTGAAGGAACTGCTGCCATCACCTTCAATACCTGTGGGATGTTTGTATTCTTACCTACAGATGTGGGGAACTACACATGCTCCAAGTGCAAGTTGGTAGCCCTCTTGGAGGACAAAATACAGCAGCTGGAGGCGCGGGTAGCTACACTTCAACATATTAGGGCGCAAGAGGCTTTCCTTGACAGAACAGAACAAACGGTCTTAGTCAGGGAACACACAGAGGAAGTCGCTGGGGAAGAGAAGGTCACATCACACACACAGGAGGTAGAAAGCTGGAGGAAGGTCACACGCAGAAGGAGACCAGGGATCGTTCTGGGAGCTGGCGGCTACAGAATCGATTTCAAGCTCTTACTCTTAGCAAGGAGGACGAGGAAGAGCAGCATGGACAGATTTCAGAGACAGAGCAGGGGACCCTGGGAGTTCCACCACAGGGAACAGTCGCTGCTAAGCCTCGGAGGAGGCGTGTGGTCGTGGTGGGGAACTCCTTGCTGAGGGGGACAGAAGCCGTAATTTTTGGGCCTCACAAGATGTCTCGGGAGGTGTTGTCTCCCTGGGGCAAAGATCCGAGATGTGACAGAGAGGCTGACAAGACTGGTCAGGCCTACTGACCAATACCCCTTCCTTTTGGTTCATGTGGGAACGAATGACACAGCAAGACACAGCCTTCAGAATATCAAAAGGGATTACGAGGCTCTAGGTAAGAAGCTGAAAGAAATGGAGGCACAGATTGTCATCTCGTCTCTTTTGCCAGTTCAAGGGCATGGTCAAAGAAGAGAGAGGAAGATAGCAGATGTCAACAATTGGCTCCGCAGATGGTGTCGTTGAGAACGATTTGGATTCTTGGATCATGGGCTGCGGTTCCATGAGGGCAGACTTCTGGCAAGGGATGGGTTGCATCTCACACCAGTTGGAAGAAATGTTTTTGCCAATGGTCTCAAGAATTTGATCAGGAGGGCTTTAAACTGAACTGTGTGGGGAAGGGAGACAACGTCCTGGAAGACAAAAGGACTGGAGAAAATAGTCAAACTGTCATAGAGGAAACAAGGCAAACAGTATAGGGACCCAACAGTGGGAGGCAAAAAAACATGCACAGGCAGCAAGTAAAGGGGACACATGGTCTTAGATGTCTCTACACTAATGCACAGAGCATGGGAAATAAGCAAGATGAACTTGAACTCCTAGCACAACAAAGCAAATATGATATAATAGGCATCACTGAAACCTGGTGGGATGAGTCTCATGACTGGAATGTTGAAATAAAGGGGTATAACCTTTTCAAGAGAAACAGGACAAACAGGAAAGGAGGAGGAATAGCATTATATGTCAGGGATATTTACACCAGTGTAGAAATCCAGGACATCAATCCTGGAAGCCAAGTGGAGAGCATCTGGATAAAAATTAAAGGGGAGGGAAACAACAGAGATGTTAGTGTGGGAGTCTACTACAGACCCCCAACTCAAGCAGAAGAATTGGATGATGCCTTTCTGGAACAGATGACCACACACTTAGAAACTAGAAATATAGTAGTGATGGGTGACTTCAGCTATCTGGATATTTGCTGGAAGTCAAACTCGGCAAAATCCTCAAGGTCTAGCAAATTCCTCACTTGCCTTGAAGACAATTTCATTCTCCAAAAGGTGGAAGAGGCAACAAGGGAGTCAGCTATTTTGGATCTGATCCTAACTAACAGGGAAGACCTAGTTAATGGGGTGCAAGTGGATCCTTAGGTGGGAGTGATCATGTCCTCCTGGAGTTTATTATACAGTGGAAAGGAGAAGCCAGGCATAGTCAGACACACATTGTAGACTTTAGGAAAGCTGATTTTACTAAACTTAGAGAAATACTGGGGGTGATCCCATGGACAGGAATACTAAAAGAGAAGGGAGTTCAAGTTGGATGGGAGTTTCTCAAAAGGGAGATACTGAAGGCCCAATTTCAAACCATGCCAATGAGGAGGAACAATGGGAGGTGTCTCAAGAAACCAGGATGGATGACTAAGGAACTTGCAACTGAACTATGTTTTAAACGGAACATGTATAAAAAATGGAAAAATAGGGAAATCACCAAAGAGGAATTCAAACAAATAGCACGTGTAGGGGTAAAGTCAGAAAAGCTAAAGCACAGAATGAACTCAGGCTTCTAGAGAGGTTAAGAACAATAAAAAGGGCTTTTGGGGGGGGTGTCCGCAGCAAAAGGAAGAAGAAGGAAATGGTAGGGCCACTGTTTGGAGAAGATGGCAAAAAGTTAATAGGGGACAGAGAAAAGGCAGAATTACTCAACACCTTCTTTGCTTCAGTCTTCTCAGAAAAGGCAAAGGGTGCTCAACCTGAGGATAATAGAGCAGAGAACAGAATAGGAGAATTTCAGCACAGAATAAGTAAAGAGATAGTATAGGAATACCTGGTTAATCTAAATGAATATAAGTCTCCAGAACCAGATGAATTACATCCAAGGGTATTAAAAGAACTGGCAAATGTAATATCGGAACCATTGGCAATAATCTTTGAGAATTCCTGGAAAATAGGTGAGGTCCCAGCAGACTGGAGGAGGGCAAATGTTGTCCCTATCTTCAAAAAGGGGAAAAAAGAGGATCCCAACAATTATCGTCCAGTTAGTCTGACATCAATACCAGGAAAGATTCTGGAGAGCTTCCGGCTGGTATGGCATCCGTTTGAGAAGTCTCAAGGGCTATCTCCTTGGGATGACTTTGGCAACGCGGGGTCGGGATCGCTTAGAGAGCTAAATTTGCGATCCCAGAATATCCCCTTGGTATTGGGGATTCAGATGACCTCATCGTGAGTCCTGTCTGAGTCCCCAAACCCCTAAAACCCTTTTGAAACGTTTCACAGGGTTGGAAGGATTGGGAGAATAAAGGACTAAGGGAGGCACGACCGCGTCGTCAGGATATTCTTTGTGAAGACGGAGACGCACCAAGTTTAATTAATCTTCTTTTGGAGTAAGTGTACTCTATAGGAAAATTTGTAGACATCATAATTATAATTTGCTGAAGGCAGAACTGGTCGATTTACTTCAAGCTTATTGTCACACGGTTAACCTTATGATTAGACAGTATTGGGAGAGAGAGAAGCATTTTCTTATAACAACCCCTGAATTTTGTAAATTTAAAGAAGAGTAAGAAGGGTGACCAAGATTTCTACTCTTCGGACCTTTTGAAGTAATCTGTTTGCTCTACTATAAGCAAAGAGGGGAAAGACATTTAACAACGCGATAGTGGGGACGAGGAGACAGGATAAAGAATTTAAACCCCAGGATTGGACTGAACGACAGACTTTAATTGATTAAAAGGCTTATTGTCTCAGTGAGCTTGGAGAAATTGTATTATTTACAAGGTTTTTCCCCCGAATATAAAGGAAAAGATCTGTGAGGATAATATTTGGTGAGCGGCTTGGAAGAGTTTGGCAACGTGAGAGACTTTAAAGAATAGACAAAGGGTTAACCTACTTTAATATTGGGTCCTTGAAGATTGTGCTGGGAAAAGTTGTCCTTGGAGAGCTGAAAGACGAAAGATAAGCGGTTTCCTCCTCCGCGGTTGGGACGTGAAGAGTTTCGCGGTTTCTATGGCGTCTGGAGGGAGGAGTGTTGGAGAGGACGCCTGAGAGGAGGAGCCGCTGAGAGGCGCGATAGCTGATGTCATCAGGAAACTCCAGTTAATAGACTTATAATATACATAGAAGACTCACTTGTAGTTTGCGAGTCATCGAGATACAGCGGAAGGACAGAGACGAGCGGAAGTCTGCATATATAAACTTCTAAAAACATAGAGTGACGATCCCATTTGTGGCATTGGAATATTATATGTCGCTTTTCATCAACTCTTGGGGAGCTTGGTTTTTGATTTATTATATATTGTGATACAGCTGACCGCCTAATCCAGGAAGAGGGAGGAGGAAAATTTTGATTATTTTGAAGTTTCAATATTGTTTGATTAATTTCTAACTTATAAAAGTGGTAGAAAAGGTTAAGGTTTAATAATATTGTTTCAAAATTGTATGGGGGAGGGATCGAATGATTTGTTGGCAATTAATCAATTGATTTAATTTATTAATGACTGGTTTGTAATTGATTGGTATTAATTAATGGGCATTGTTAAAACAATTGATTGAATTTTCCTGCCTTAATTGCGTGGAAGTATATTGTGGTGTTAGATTGTGGACGATCAAAATAGATTAAATTATAGTGGGTAACAAATTTAAAAATATTCGATAAAACAAATAAAATATAAATAAACAAAAAATAAAATAACCATTTCAATTGAAACAAGTAACAAGAAATATAGTTGTAATTATAAAGTGGACAAATTGTAATTATAAATTGGATAATTGGATAAATTAGATAATGATCAAGAAATCAAACTGCAAAAATTCAGACGCAATCACAGTTACCTAGGAGATCCTCCATAGAAAAAATCAGAGCAATAGATGTTAATGTAAATATCTTGGAAGAGATCAAGAAACTCAGACTGGAATTTAGGCAGGAAATGAAAGATTTTAAATCAGAAATACGACACGATATCAGAACGGAGCTCCAGGAAATAAATCATACGGTAGAAAAGATTACAGGGGAATTAGCGGTAGCAAATCAAAAAATTGAAAATTTAGAGTATAGAAGTGATAGATTTGGAGAAGAATTAGCGGAGGTTAAAAGAGACAGGGAACGGGATCTGGATGAAAAAGTGATATGGGATCAGAAGCTTAGAGAAAAATGTGTGAAAATTCGAGGACTCCCAGAGGATAAGGATGAAAATTTGATGGAATTTATTATAGAGAATTTGGTAAATTTTTTGGGTAAAGACTCTTCTCAATTTCAATACGAAATAGATAGAACTTTCCGATTGAATTCGACGGTTGTGAAACAAAGAGGCCTTCCTAGGGACATTGTAGTTTATTTTGTTCGAAGGCAGACCCGGGATTTACTTCTTAAAGTTCATAATGAATCCCCGCTGGAAATTAAGGGTCAGCAACTTCAGATTCTGAAAGATGTCCCAGCGAGATTGCTGAAAAAACGGAAGGAATATCTTTTCCTAACAACTTATTTAAGACAGGAAGGGATACCTTATAGATGGAGAACACCTGAGGGGTTAATCTTTTGGTTTAGAAAAAGAAGAATAGTTTTAGGAACAGTAGAAGAGGCAGGGAGATTCTGGGAGCGAGAAGAGAATAGGAGGAAGGTTAAGAAAAAAGATCTAGAGCAAGACTTAGAGAAAAAGAAAGCCCCTACCGATGAGAAGGATACGAAGAGAGGGAAGACATACAAGAGTAGCAGTCAAGAGAGTAGGAGAGATCAGAAATTGCTTGAGGAGGAAGATTTAGAAGTAGCTGGAGCAGTTAATTGGAGATGTGGAAAGGAATTGAGTGGTTCAGAGGACGACTTTTTAGATGAGTTAGAAGATCCTCAGAGAAGAAAAAGGGGGGAACTTTCAGAAGAAGAAGGAGATGTTTATGAAGGTTTATGAAAACACAAGTATTCTCAGTAGACATATAAGATAAAGTAGGGTGACACAGGGGTTATTATTAATTAATTTTATAGGAATAATGTGGGTAAGTGGGTGATAATGGTATTGTCTCGTTGATTTTTTTTATTTTATTTATTTATTTATTTATTTTGCTATACATTAGATTCTATAGTTTAATTATGGATAAGATTAAGATTATTTCTTGGAATGTCAAGGGGATGAACACGCCGAATAAGAGGAAAAAAATTAATTATCATCTGCAGAAATTAAGAGCAGATATATATTGTTTGCAGGAAACACATATTTGTTGCAAGGATATTAAATATTTGAGAAATAAAAAGTTGGGAGAAGAATTTGTGACATCAGCAAAAAGTAAAAAGAAAGGTGTTGTGATATATGTTAAATCGAGATTTAACCATTTGTGGACAATGAAGGACGGTTTGTCATTGTTGAGATCAATTTGGGGGGAGAGAAAATGTTATTAATTGGACTATATGCTCCTTTAACTAATAAAGCTGAATTTTATAAACAACTGGCTTCCAAATTGGAAAATTGGAGTGAGGACAAGATTATTATTATGGGAGATTGGAACGGGGTCGATGACCCACAAATGGATAGAACTTCAGTAAAAGAAATTAAAATATCACAGGGCAAATTGCCTCAAAGTTTTTTTGAAATGTTAGATAAATTTGCTTTGAGGGATATATGGAGAATTTTAAATAAAAATGTTAAAGATTATACTTTTTTCTCCCACGCATATAGTTCATGGTCAAGAATCGACATGTTCGTGGTGTCTGCAACAATTTGCAAATTGGTTCAAAAAATTGAAACTCTTCCCTCAGTGTGGTCAGATCACAATCCCATTATGTTGAGCTTAAAAATCTCTCCAAAGGAGTTCCGCTGGCAACTCAATATGAGCATTCTGAGTGATCAAAAGATAATTGGGGAGGCAAGAGAAGAATTACAATTATTTTTCCAGGAAAACTTAAATAAAGGGACAAAAATTAATGTAGTTTGGGATGCCTCAAAAGCATATATGAGGGGTTATTTTTTAAAAAAAGGGAGCTGAGAAGAAATGAATAAGAGATAAACAAATAAAAACCCTGGAGGAAGAGATAAAAAAGACAGAAAGCGAATTGAAAATGAAACCGAATTGTACAAAATTAAAATCTAATTTGCAAATATTAACTATTATTAGTTAAAGGATCTCTATCTTAGTGTCAGAAGATATACGGAAGAAAATTAAATACATAAAACAGAGAGATTTTGAGTTTTCAAATAAAGTAGGAAAATTATTGGCACATAAGTTAAGGCGAGAACAAGAGAAAAAAACAATTTTGGAATTAAAAGTAGGAAATAAGATAGTCACATCCCAAGAGCATATTAAAAGAATATTTTTAGAGTACTACACTAATCTATACAAAAATGCTGATCATGAAGGGAATAATAAATTGAAAATAAGTAATTATTTGCAACAAATGACCCTTCCGACGATTTCAGAAGAATGTAAGGCAGAATTAGAGAAAAAAATCACACTTCAGGAATTATTAGATACAATTAAAGAGATGAGAAGTGGGAAAGCTCCTGGTCCAGATGGACTCATTATGGAATATTACAAAAAAATTTCAGATCAATTATCTCTGCCGCTATTAGAGACAATGAACGCAATATTAAACAATAAAATCCCAAACTCGTGGTTACAAGCAAATATAGTACTAATACCGAAGGAAGGAAGAGATTTAACTGACCCCAAAAATTTCAGGCCCATTTCACTTTTGAATGGTGATTACAAGATTTTTACTAATATATTGGCGAATAGATTAAAAAAATGGATAAATACATGGATAAATACTGATCAGGCGGGATTTTTACCAGGCAGAAAAATTAAGGACAATACGAGAAATTTATTAAATTTAATTGAATATTTTAACAAAAATATAGATAAAAAAGGAGTAATTTTTTATGATATTGAAAAAGCATTCGATAGTCTCAATTGGATTTTTATAAAAACTATGATAGAAAGACTAGGAATAGGGGCTAATTTTAAAAAATGGATTGATATGATTTACCAAACACAAGAAGCGAGAATTTTGGTCAATGGAGAATCTACCAAATTTTTTAAAATTGAAAAGGGGGTTAGACAGGGCTGCCAGCTCTCTCCGTTGTTGTTCATTACCTGTTTTGAAGTACTCTTGGAAAAAATAAGAAAAGAGAAACAGATACAGGGGGTAAGAATAAAAAATAGTGAATTCAAACTTAAAGCTTTCGCGGACGATTTAATGGTGTCATTAATGAACCCGATTGGGAGTATCTGTAAATTGAACGAGGTAATTAATGAATTTGGGAAACGAACAGGGTTAAAAGTGAATAGAGAAAAAACAGCCATGTTGATGATGACTCTATCAAATGGAGAAAAAGAAAAGTTAAAAAAAATGACAAAGTTTAAAGAAAATAAAACAGTAAAATATTTGGGCATAAATTTCACAACAAAGAATTTGGAATTATTTAAACATAACTATGAAACTAAGTGGAAGGAAATTAAGGCTGATTTGGCTAGGTGGAGTAAATTAAATTTATCACTGTTGGGAAAGATAGCAACAATAAAGATGAATATTCTCCTCAAAATGCTATATCTATTTCAAAATATTCCAATAATGATTAGTGATACACCATTTAAGAAGTGGCAATCAGACTTATCTGAATTTATATGGGGGGGTAGAAGACCGAGGATTAGGATGAAATTACTCCAAGATGCGAAAGATAGGGGGGCATGAATATGCCGAATCTCAAAATCTATTATTATGCGTGTTGCCTATATTGGATTATAGATTGGATTAATTTAACGAATGAAAAGAACTTAAAGTTAGAAGGATTTGACAAAGTGTATTCATGGCACGGTTATTTATTATATGACAAAATTAAATTACATAAGAACTTTAACGATCACTATCTAAGAAGAGCTCTTTTGAGGGTATGGTTTGAAGTGAAAGCAAATTGGAACGACAAGATACCCTTATGGACAGCAGTTGAAGCAGTTGCAACCAGAGAGAATAAATTAAGAACTGAAGGTTGGTTGACATAACAGGATTTGTTGCGAAAAGAAAAAAGTGGGTTCGAAATTAAGTCACAGGAGCAACTAAATAAAGAGGGATATAATTGTAATTGGTTCACTTATCGTCAATTAAAAGAAAGATTTCTCTTTGACAAAAAGATAAAATCATTTGGTTTAATGAATATAGATTTTGAAGAGATACTTAAGTCAAAAGATAAAGGTAAAATTTCAAGAATTTATAAATTATTATTAGGTCTGGAGATGGAAGAAGAACTTATTAAACCCCAGATGGTGAAATGGGCGCAGGATTTTGGCCAAAACATTGAATTGCAAAAATGGGAGAAAAATTGGAAAACAAGACTTAAATTTACAATAAATTCAGATATCAAAGAAAATTACTATAAAATACAGTTTAGGTGGTACCTAACTCCCTATAAATTGGCTAAAATGAAAAGAAACCTTACAAACAAATGCTGGAAATGTGAAAAAAGAGCTGGTACCCTTTTCCATCTTTGGTGGGATTGTAAACATGTGAGAAGCTATTGGAGAATGGTTCATAAAGAAATGGAAAAAATATTTCAAAAAGATCTGTTATTTAGTCTACAAATATATCTCTTGGGAATGATCGAAGATGAAAGGTTAGAAAAAACCTATGGTAAATGATTGTTTTATTTAATATCGGCGGCGAGGATCGTCTATGCGGCAAAATGGAAAACAAAAGAAATTCCCAATATTAGTGAGTGGGTAAAGAAAGTGTTGGCTATAATGGAGATTGAAAGACTATCTTCAATGTTGAAAAAAAGAGAATATGGAATGGTCATTAATGAATGGAAACCCTTGATTGAGTACTGGATTAGAGAGAAAGAATCTTGTTTCATAATTGAAAGTACTACTTAAACTTGGGGGTGTGATGATAAAAAAGTACGATTTTAGGGTATTTTGGTTTAAAATATATTTGTATAATAGGTAAATTAGGAGTATCACAACATTACGTGTGACTTTAGATTTATGGTTAATTATGGATAGAAGTGTTAACTTGTTAGGCGGTTTGTAACAGTATGTCTTTAGTAAGAAAGCCATTTTATGTGTTTGTTGGTCTTGTCTTGTTTGCTGTATGTTATGTTTTGTCTAGTTTTTGTATTTTTTTAATGTTAATAAAATTAAAAAAAAAATAAATACCAGGAAAGATTCTGGAGCAGATCATTAAACAGAGAGTCTGTGAACATCTGGAAGGTAATTTCATAATCACAAAAAGTCAACATGGGTTTCAGAGAAACAGGTCATGCCAGACAAATCTGATCTCTTTTTTTGATAAAATTACCAGCTTGGTAGATGAAGGGAATGATGTGGATATAGCATATCTTGATTTCAGTAAGGCCTTTGACAAGGTTCCCCATGACATTCTTGCAAGCAAGTTGGTAAAATGTGGGCTAGACAAAGTAACTGTTACGTGGATTTGTACTTGGTTGACTGGTCAAACCCAAAGGGTGCTCAACAATGGCTCCTTTTCAACCTGGAAAGAAGTGACCAGTGGGGTGTCCAGTGGGGCTCTGTCCTGGGCCCAGTGCTATTCAATATCTTTATTAATGACTTGGATGATGGTATTGGGGGCATAGTTATCAAATTTGCAGACGACACCAAATTAGGAGGAGTAGCTAATACCCCAGAGGACAGGATCAAAATTCAAAATGACTTGAACAGACTAGAAAGTTGGGCCAAAGCTAACAAAATGAAATTGAACACGGAGAAATGTAAGGTACTGCACTTAGGGTGGAAAAACGAAAAGTACAGATATACGATGGGGGACACCTGGCTGAATGAGACTTCTACGTGTGAAAGGGATCTAGGAATCCAGGTGGACCACAAGTTGAACATGAGTCAACAGTACGATGCAGCAGCTAAAAAGGCCAATGCAATTTTAGGCTGCATCAGCAGAAGTATCATGTCTAGATGAAGAGAAGTCATAGTGCCATTCTATTCTGCTTTGGTCAGGCCTCACCTGGAATACTGTGTCCAGTTCTGGGCACCACAATTCAAAAAGGATGTCGAGAAACTGGAGCATGTCCAAAGGAGGGCAACTAAAATGGTGAAGGGTCTGGAAACCAAGCCCTATGAGGAACGATTTAGGGAGCTGGGGATGTTTAGCCTGGAGTAGAGAAGTCCGAGAGGTGATATGATAGCTGTGTTTAAATATTTGAAGGGATGTCATATCGAGGACGGAACAAGCTTGTTTTCTGCTGCTCCAGAGACTAGGACCCGAAACAATGGATGTAAGCTCCAGGAAAAGAGATTCCACCTCAACATTAGGGAGAATTTCCTGACAGTAAGGGCAGTTCGACAGTGGAACACACTCCCTTGGAGAGTAGTGGAGTCTCTTTCCCTGGAGGTCTTTAAGCAGAGGCTGGATGGCCATCTGTCTGGCCATCCATCTGGGATGCTTTGGTTGGAAGTTCCTGCATGGCAGGGAGTTGGACTGGATAGCCCTTGTGGTCTCTTTCAACTCTATGATTCTATGATTCATCCAGATTGGTCTCCGACTTCTTCTTCATCTGGGGCACACTAGAGATTGATTTGTTTGCAACCCCCCAGAATGCCCAGTGTACCAGGTTCTGTTCTCGGGTTTGAATTCCTCTCTCCCTAGGCGATGCCTTCCAACTCAAGATGCAGATTCTCTGCCTTCCCTCTGTTCCTACTCATTACGAGAGCAGTAGCCAAGATGAAGTACGACAGGCCGGACGGCATCCTGATCACCTCATGGTGGCCAAGGCAACCATGGTTTGCACCTCTACTTCTGATGGTACAGGAAGAGTACTGTCGCCTAGAACCTTGCCCTGACCTGCTGACTCTGCACGATGGCTGAGTCTTCCATCCGGACATAGACCATCTCCCTTGGGTGGCGTGGACGCTGCATCCCTACTGAGCTTGCCTCCGCCTGTATTGACTGTAATCCGGGCTGCTCAGAAGCCCTCCACCATTAAATCATAGTCTTAGAAATGGAACAGGTTCTTAGACTTCTTATCATCTAAGAATGTTTCTCCTGTGCATCGATCCCAACGATCCTGGAGTTTTTAATGTCACTGGCAATTCAGGACTTTGCTTGAATTCTATCAAGTGCTGTTTATCTGTCCTATGTTCCCATTACCATCTCGAGGCAGACTTTCTCTTTTTTCGAATCCTTTAGTCAAGAGGTTCCTAAAGGGACTTTCTAGCTTGCACCCCCCCCCCCATTTCGGTACTAACACCGGCTTGGAGCTTTGATTTGGTTTTGGCTTATCTTTCTTCCAGGCCCTTTGAGCCTATGGCCACAACAGACTTAAGATTGCTGACCTGGAAGATAGCTTTCTTAGTGGCCATCACCTCTCCTTGTTGCGCACTACGGATGGACCAACCATATCTTTGGTTTCATAAGGACAAGCTGGTTCTCTGTACCAACATCACATTTTTATCCAAAGTGGTGTCAGCCTTCCATATTAACCAAGACATCGTGTTGCCCACCCTGGCCCCGAATCCAACCACTGACACCGAATGGAGACTGCACACTTTGGACATTCACAGGGCATTGGCCTTCTATATTGATGTGCTCAGAGAGACTCTTTGTGTGCTACTCTGAAGCCAAGAAGGGACTGCCGGTCTTGGCACAGAGGTTTTCTAAGTGGGTGACTGTGACCATCCATCATGCTACGAACTGGCAGGTAAGACCCCAGCAGACAGGCACACTCAACTAGGGCGGTTGCTGCATCCCTCTGCTTTTTTGTCTGGGGTGCTGCTGGAGGATATCTGTAAGGCTGCTGTCAGGTCACAACCATTGACACTTATAAAACATTACAGATTGGACACAAGAGCCAGACAAGATGCCTCTTTTGGGAGGGCAGTGTTACTATCTGCTTTGCACTGAAAGGTTATTTCAGGTGTTGATGTTGACTAAATTGCACTATTCATTGCATACTTGAATATAATATGAATGACACCAGAATGTTTTGATGGTTACGGTTTACAGTTTATTGTTATTAATAAATTTCATCTTGTTTGAACTCACGAGATTGTTTCAGGACACTCCCTCCTCCACCGACCTAGACTCGTCAGTTTGAATAACCCATTTGTGTGATTTGCAGAGACGACAGGTTTCTCGCCTGTAACTGTATTTTTTCGAGTGGTCATCTGCGAATTCACACAAATCCTGCCCATCCTCCCCACATTCGTGTCCTGTTCATTGCTTAATTCATGCTGTTGCTGTTTTGCGGCGTACGTTTCGGAACTGGAGAAAGAGTGGGAACACCAGGGAATTTATAGGGGTGAGTGGAGCTACTGCCAAAAAGTTGCAATTGAAGTTTTGTCCAGTGATACCAGAACTTTCCGAGCTAGCTGCACAGGCACAGAGATAACCCATTTGTGTGAATTCATAGATGACCACTGGAAGAAATACAATTACAGGTGAGCAATGTGTCCTTCTCCCTTCCTCCCCTCTCTCTCACACACACTGGGACTCCCCCTGAAATCTTTTAAACAGGGAAAGATATGGGTATGCATGTGTATATAATGGGTCTTGAGTGACATGGATTTTGGTATCTATGGGGTGTCATTGAAACAAACCCCAGCAGACAGCAAAGGCACACTGTACCTGAGTTTGAGGTGAACTGTACATTCCTCTACACATGGGAATATAATAGTGTTAAGTTAGGTTTTGTTTCCGTACAAGTAGATACATGTCACTATATTGTGTGCTCTGCCATCCGTATCTAGGGTTTCTTTATACAGTGGAACTTGTATAATTTGAACCCCAAGAGACCAGTAAAAAAAATTGAATTATCCAAAATTCAAATTATCCAAAAAACGGGATATTGTATTGCAAAATTTAAATACAGTACACATACGTTTTTACTCAAAGAGATTATAATGAAAGTGACAAGCTGTATATAAATCAATATGTTATAACTATAGTAAAGAATTCAGAGCTTATACATAAAAGGTTCATGTTCTTTTGAATATACAGTACAGTATTAAGTACACGAATAAATCAGAAGGTATAGATACGTTTTACATTTTCAATGTGTTTCAAAAAAGTCTGAAATCTTCGCTTGTTTTCTGTTGTTAACTCTCAGTTTTAACAAAAGAGTCAACTGCATTTAGAGACGTAAAAATATAGGGTTGGATTGTGGGATGAGGGAATTTTTTAACTTTGTTTGTTTTGAATGCTGTAACCCGCCCCGATTGCCGCGCAGAGGGGCGGGCTATAAATAAAAAAATTATTATTATTATTATTATTATTATTATTATATAATCATTCACATTGTTTTTGTGAGTGATTATATAAAAAAAAGTCTAAGCTGCTGAATACGTTTTGCTGCTTCAGTAGCACTAATAATAGACATTTCTTCCGAAACTGATCCCTCAGTTTCAGATTTTTTCTTTGTCCCCTTTTCTACCTCTTTTATGGCCCCAATTTTTTCAGCCAAAGTCAAAGTCTTGTATGTCTGCTTTGATGACGACATCGTCAACCACCTCTCCTTCTTCCTCCTCCTGGCGCTGGGGGGGGTTGCCTTGAGCTGCGGCGGTTTGGAACTCTGCTGCGGCCTCTCTACCTCTCCTTCCTCCTCCTCCTGCCGCTGAGGGGGTTGCCTTGGAAAAACTTTGACTTATCCAATGTATAATTCGAATTAACCATATTTTTTTAACATTGTTTTAATACAAGATTCTAGAGACCAGGGAAAATATTCGAATTAAAGAAGATTTTGAATTATAGAAGTTCGAATTATCCATGTTCCACTGTACATGGATTCAGCCATCTATGGATTGAAAATTTGAAACAAAATATACATTCCAGAAATCAAGCCTTGATTTGGCTATTTTATATAAAGGCGTCATTTTACTATGCCATTATTTAAAGGGACTTCAGCTTTTGTTGTCATTTTCTCCCTTTCAGCTCCTGATCTCTTTTAAGGAGGTGGCTGAATATTTCACCAAGGAGAAGTGAGGTCCCCCAAATAGAAGGAAGTCAGGATGGAGAAGGATGGGAATGTGGCCTTGCTAGGTAAGAAGCATTTCCACCTTTAACCAAATGAGATCCTGGGATTCGGTGTTCAAGTCCTAATGGAATCTTCTTTCTGAAGCAGGGAATGATCAGGAGAAGGAGGATTTTGTAGAGCTCTCTATGATGCCATTAGAAACAGCCAAGATTGCTGTGGAGAAAGAGGAGTTTGGAAATCGAAGGGGACTGAAAAGGCAAAAGGGAAACCAATCTGAGAATGGGAAGAACTGTTCTGTTTCCCAGGAGGATACTGGTGAACTCCTGACTTGTGAAGAAACCAACAAAGGGAAAAGAAGGGCCAAGTGTTCTGTCTGTGGAAAATCGTTTCAATCCAAATTTCACTTAAACATACATTGCAGACTCCACACAGAAGCATCACCATATGAATGTATGGAATGTGAAAAGTGCTTTTCTCATAATCAAAGTTTATGTTCACATCAAAGAATCCACACAGGTGAGAAGCCGTATCAGTGCATGGAATGTGGAAAGAGCTTTCGCCTCAGTCAATATCTGGCTAACCACCAGAGAACCCACACAGGGGAGAAACCATACAAATGCATGGAATGTGGAAAGAGCTTCAGTCGGAGTGGACATCTTTACTCCCATCAAATGACCCACACAGGGGAGAAACCATATAAATGCATGGAATGTGGGAAATGCTTCAGTCGGAGTGTACATTTATCTACACATCAAAGAACCCACACAGGGGAAAAACCATATACATGCTTAGAATGTGGTAAGAGCTTTTCTTATAGACAAAGTTTGTATTCACACGAAAGAACCCACACAGGGGAGAAACCATATAAATGCATGGATTGTGGAAACAGCTTCTCTAATCATTCAAATTTATATTCACATCAAAGAATCCACACAGGCGAGAAACCATATCAGTGCATGGAGTGTGGGAAGAACTTCTCTGGCAGACAAAATTTATATTTACATCAAAGAACCCACACAGGGGAGAAACCATATAAATGCATGGAATGTGGACAGAGTTTCAGCCATAGTGGAGCTCTGACTAAACACCAGAGAACCCACACAGGGGAGAAACCATATAAATGCATGGAATGTGGACAGAGTTTCAGCCATAGTGGAGCTCTGACTAAACACCAGAGAACCCACACAGGGGAGAAACCATATAAATGCATGGAATGTGGACAGAGTTTCAGCTATAGTGGAGATCTGACTAAACACCAGAGAACCCACACAGGGGAGAAACCATACAAATGCATGGAATGTGGAAAGAGCTTCAGTCGGAGTGGACATCTTAACTCACATCAAAAAACCCACACAGGGGAGAAACCATATAAATGCACGGAATGTGGAAAGTGCTTCTCTGATAGTTACTATTTACGTAGACATCAAAGAATCCACACAGGGGAGAAACCATATCATTGCATTGAATGTGGAAAGAGCTTCTCTCATACTCATAGTTTACAGTCACATCAAAGGACCCATACAGGAGAGAAACCATATACATGCATAGACTGTGGAAAGAGCTACCGTCAGAATTCACATCTACGTACACACCAAAAATCCCACACAGGGGAGAAACCACATAAATGCATGGAATGTGGAAAGAGCTTCTCTGATAGTCAGCAATTACGTTCACATCAAAGAATCCACACAGGGGAGAAACCATATCAGTGCATGGAATGTGGAAAGAGCTTTAGTCAGAGTTCAAGTCTACAGTCACATCAAAGGACCCACACGGGGGAGAAACCATATACATGCATAGATTGTGGTAAGAGCTTCTCTTATAGTCACGGTTTACATTCACATGAAAGAACCCACACAGGGGAGAAACCATATAAATGCATGGAATGTGGGAAGAGCTTCAGTCACAGCTCAGCTCTACATACACATGAAAGAACCCACACAGGGGAGAAACCATATAAATGCATGGAATGTGGAAAGAGCTTCAGTCAGAGTGGTCATCTTTCCATGCATCAAAGAACCCACACAGCGGAGAAACCATATAAATGCATGGAATGTGGAAAAAGCTACTCTTATAGTCACAATTTACGTTCACATCAAAGGATCCACACAGGGTAGAAACCATACAAATGCATGGAATGTGGAAAGATCTTCAGTCACAGTGGAGATTTGACTAAACACCAGAGAACCCACACAGAAACCATATGAATGCATGGAAAGTGGAAAGAGCTTCAGCCACAATGAAGATCTGACTAAATAACAGAGGAGATCTTTAAACAGAGGCTGGATGGCCATCTGTTGGTATACTTTGATTGAGAGTTCCTGCAAGGCAGAGGGGTTGGACTAGATCAGGGGTATTAATTAGTTTGTTTGTGATGACAATGTACAAATTTATCAATATTTAGAAGAGCTTTTTAAAATTATTATTATTTATTAGAAATAATTTTTAACGGCACGTTAAATTGATGGGATGTATTTTGTTCTTTGTATCTTGTGCTATTTGTTTTTGAATGATTTTCTATTTTGATGAGCTGTTTGTCATGGCCTTTGGCTAGTACAATAAACATTTATTGATTGATTGGTATACTTTGATTGAGAGTTCCTGCATGGCAGGGGGTTGGACTAGATCAAGGGTAGGCAGCCTTTCCCCTTTAAGGGCCGAGGGACTTCAGCTCCCAGAAGCCTCAGCCATGTTGGCCAATACTCCCATATTGGCCAATAGCTCCTGAGATTCTGGGAGCTGAAGTCCCTCGACCCTTAAAGGGGACAGGTTGCCTACCTCTGGACTAGATGGTCCTTGTGGTCTCTTCCAACTGTATGGTTCTGTGAGGTCACTAAAATGAGTCCCCATCTTGTTGGGGGCAATTGGCTTACAAATTGTAAACTATGTAGGGAGTGCTTAAGTGGTTTAGAAATGTAATTGCTATTGCTATCTTTCTTTCTGTAAGACTTCTATTTACGTCAATAATGAAGTTCTTATATTCTCTTTTTCCTCCCCCCCCCCCGATCTTTTTTTATAAGTAAAGCTCGTTGTAATGTTTTCCACAGTAATGTGGAAAGAGCTTCAGAGATAGTGGAGCATGTAGGAACCATCAAAGAATGCACACAGGAGAGAACCCATATGTTGTTGTTAGCTTCCCTCCTTGGGTCTGTTCTGACTCCTGGCGCCCCTGTGGATGAGACATCTCCAGGAAGAGTCCCTATCTTCCACTGCAGTCTTGCCCAGATCCTGGAAGCCCTTCCCCATAATAACCCCTTTGATGGAGTTTATCTATCTGGTCTGTAGACTTCCTCTCTTTCTTCTCCCCTCTACCATTCCTAAAATTATTGTTTTTCCTTCTCATTCTGTGGCCAAAGTACAATAGTCTCAACTTGATCATCTTTGCTTCCAAGGAGAGCCCTGGTCTGATCTGTTCAAGAACCCATTTGTCTTCTTGGCTGTCCATGGGATCCTAAGTACATTTCTCCAGCACCACATTTCCATTGAGTTGGTTTTCTTTTTGTCTGCTTCATTCACTGTCCAGCTCTCCCATCAGTACATGAGGATGATGGGGAATACAATGGCCTGAATGATTCTGACTTTAGTGCTCAGTTGTATGTCATTGCTCTTCAGCATCTTTTTGTCAGCGTGTAGATGAAGGGTGTTTCAGTGATGCTCTTTGGCACCCAGCAGAATCTTCAGGACAAGCTGGCTGCTGTGATCCACAGCCACTTTGTATCTCCTATCATCAACTGGCTCAGCTTCTCTTCTTTAGGATCCTGTCTTCCTCAGTCAAGAAGACACATTGTAAAGTCCAAAAGTATAGTTTTATTAATGCATATAAAAGAAAAATAAGATAACTACCGTATTTTCCATCGTATTAGATGACTTTTGAACCCTGGAGGAGTGTCCCCAAGGTTAGGGGGTCGTCTTGTATGGCGGATATAAAAGGGAGGAGGATGACGCCGAGGCAAAGGAAAGGGAGAGGGAAGCCCCTGGGAAGAGACAGAGGGGACAGAGAGGCTGAGGCGAATGGGAGAGAAATCCCCGGGAAGAAAAGGTGGGGGCAAAGAGGCAGGGACGACAGAGAAGGGAAAGAGATCGCAAGGGAAAAAATGTGGGGGCAAAGAGGCAGAGACCAGGGAGAATGGGAAAGAAAGAGATTGCAAGGGAAAAAAGGTGGGGGCAAAGTGGCAGAGACCAGGGAGAATGGGAAAGAAAGAGATCGCAAGGGAAAAAAGGTGGGGGCAAAGTGGCAGAGACCAGGGAGAATGGGAAAGAAAGAGATCGCAAGGGAAAAAAGGTGGGGGCAAAGTGGCAGAGATGACAGAGAATGGGAGGGAAGCCCCTGGGAAGAAAGGGGAGGGGGCAGAGAGGATGAGGCAAAGGTGAATGGAGGGAAGCCCCTGAGAAAAGGAAGAGGCGGAGCAAGAGAACAGAGGATCAAGGCGGGAGGAGAAGGAAGCCACCAGCACGAGGAGAAGGGGAGGGCAAAGGAATCCAGGTGAGAGGAGGACGAGGACGAGAGGAACCCTTAGGCGATCCTCTCCTGGGTTTTTCTTGGCAAGACTGGTTCAGAGGAGGTTTGCCATTGCCTTCCCCTGAGGCTGAGAGTGTGTGACTTATCCAAGTTCACCCAGTGGATTTCAAGGCAGAGTGGGGAATCAAACCCAGGTCTCCAGAGTGGTAGTCCAACACTCAAACCATTACACCATGCTGGCTCCTATTCCCATGTACTGCCTATGAAACAATTGCAGACTTTTTTGTTGGGGTTTTCATGGCATATTTTTTCAAATGGTGGTTGCCATTACCATCCTCTGAGGCTGAGAGTGTGTGACATGCCCAGGGTCACTTAGGGCCTTTGCAGATTGCCAGAAAGAGTGCAAATTGAGTCCACTTTAAATAGAGGCACTGCCCTGGCTCAGTGCTAGGGAATTATGGGAATTGTAATTTTTTCTAGGACATTCTTAGAGCTCTGGTGCCACAATAAATTACAGTTCCCATAATTCCTTAGCACTGAGCCAGGGCAGTGCCTCAATTTAAAGTGGACTCAATTTGCACTCTTTCTGGCAGTCTTCAAAGGCCCTTACTTGGCTTCAAATTGTACGGTACATATGGTACCCCAGAATGCATCACCTATTATAATGGCAGTCCTTTCCCCCCCAACACTTTCTCATTTCCCCCCAAACCATCTCATAGCTGTGAGATGGAAGTCATTTTTAGAGCAGCATCTACTGTATATCTGGACTGTTTTTTTAAAAGTACCATAAGGTCCAAAACAAACTGCAGAAATAAATGCTAGGGAACATGGGAGTTGTAGTTTGTTGTGGCACCATAGTTCTCTAACAGGGAAGGCTACATGTCTCACAAAATTGTACCATAGTTCCAATGATTTTTTTTAGCACTGAAACAGGGCAGTTAAAGCAGCCTCAAACTGGATACGTACCATACATATTTCTGCAGTGTGGTTTGGACCAAAGTGGCCCATAAGCTATTACCATTACCGGTAATCAGTTTTGTAGCTATTATTATGGAAAGACATAGAATGCAAACTACTGAAGTACAGTATATTAATGGTATGGTACATTTTACAGTACAGTATACAGATGTCCAGCAGTCAAAACCCCATCATGGCCCCACCAGCAAAAAGAAAGAAATACGAAGCCAGTTTCAAACTTAAAAGTTGTACAGTTTGCCATAGAACATAATAACTGTGCTGCTGCAAGACAATATGCAGTAACAGAAAAGATGGTTCGGGACTGGAAAGCAAAAGAAAAAGCATTAAAGAGTATGCCAAGGGATAAGTGTGCATTAAGAAGAGGCAACCCAAATTGGCCAGAACTCGAAAAATATGTAGCAGATAAGGTGAATGAGCATCGCCAAAACAGTTATGTAGTGACACGAAATAAAATACGTTTGCTTGCACTTCAGTGGGCCAAATCTAACCCAGATCACAGCAATGGATTTAAGGCTACTGTATCCTGGTGTACTAGATTAATGGGAAGGTATAATATGGTACTGAGGCAAAAAACAAAAATTGCCCAAAAATTACCTGCAGATCTTGATGGCAAACTAAATAGCTTCCATCGATATGTAATACAACAGCGCACTAAACATGGCTATGCGTTAAGTAGTATTGGAAATATGGATGAAACTGCAATGAATTTTGATATGATTGGAAATAAAACTGTCCATCAAAAAGGTGAAAAAACAATTTTAATTAAAACAACAGGACATGAGAAGTCCAGCTTTACAGTGGTACTAGGATGCACAGCTGATGGCACCAAACTGAGATCAATGATTATTTTTAAAAGAAAAACAATGCCGAAACTCAAGTTCCCTGTTGGTTGTTTTGTACATGTGAATGAAAAAGGCTGGATGGATGAAGAAGGGGTAAAGCTATGGCTTGATAATGTATGGAGCAGGCGACCAGGTGGACTTATTCAAAAACGTAGTCTACTGGTGTGGGATATGTTCAGGGCTCATTTAACTCCCAGCACCAAGCAAAGACTTGCTAAGCTAAACACAGATATGGCAGTTATTCCTGCAGGATTGACATCATTGGTACAGCCACTGGATGTGTGCTTAAATAAGCCATTTAAAGATCTCATTCGAGAACAGTGGAATGAATGGATGGTTAGCGGCGAAAAGTCATTCACAAAAGGAGGAAACATGCGTGCTCCACAGTTGGATGTTTTGTGCAAGTTTGTCATAAAAGCATGGAATGATATTGATGCAAAAACAGTAATCAAGTCTTTCAAAAAGTGTGGCATATCGAATTCATTAGATGGTACGGAGGATGACTACTTGTGGCAAGATGAAGAGGAAGCCAAAGCTGAGACCACACCATCTGATACAGAATTTGATCCACACGATGACTGCCTTACAAATGTATCACAAGATATCATTGATGTACTTATGACATCAGATGATGAACAGGAGGATTTTGAAGGCTTTTAAAGGGAAACTGTCACACCAGCAAAACCTGTAGTTTGATGGGCATTGCTAACTCACCAGGGACTTGCCCTCTCTCTATTGTTTGTTATCTTCCTCCTAGCATCATCAGTTCCAGTTTGGTTGATAGCTTAGAAAAAAAACAGCATGGCAGCTCCCATGGGTTTATAGTCTTATCCTTCCTTTCAGCTTTAGAGTGAATTAGGAGAAGTTTAATCCACTTGCACTGTTTTATGTTTACATGTTTGATGACAAACATCCTTATGTTTATAAGTGACAGTTTTCCTGCCAATTACCCAAATGTCATAATTATTTGAATTAAAATTACCATTTGAAATCAAATCTGATGTTTTTTAATTTTTATTTGGAGTTCGTTGGAAGAGGGGGGGGTCGTCTTATATGGTGAGTATATCCCAAAATCTATATTTTAGCTGGAAAAGTTAGGGGGTCGTCTTATACGCCCAGTCGTCTTATACGCCGGAAAATACGGTAAGTAAAATCCATTGTGGTGAACTAATCCAGTTCAGCCATGAAAGATTACATCTTTAACAATCCCAAAAGCATAGGATCCCAACTTGTTGCAGTTGAAAGTTAAAAAGAAGTTATAGATCCATGTTTTCAGATCCAGGAGTTACATTGTAAAAGCAGTATAAACATACTAAAAGCTACAAGCTAACACTTAGCTCCACTGTTAATACCACTGCTGCCAGACACACACACACTTGCATCTTGAATTATAAACATAACTAGATAAAGGATTTTCTAGGCCCTTCCCATACTCCACCTTCTGGGTGTTAACCTTATGGTTGATTGGATAATGCTTGTATGATATATATTAAAACCAGCCTCTTGCTGGGCAGCCATTCTAAGGGGTGAGTTTTGAACTTTTAAAAACTCTTGGGGAGAGTGTGTTGTTGCTGAGGAGGGTGGAACTACTGTGAGCCACACTTGTGAGTCACTGGGGAGTGGAGGTAGCAGTCCAGCTTTATACAACTCCTCTCAGAGCCATGCGCCTAACAGCACGCAAATCTTTCTTTTCTTTCTTTATTTTTTTAATTACCGAAAGCGATTGGTGAAAAGTTTAGGTCATCAGGAGTCCTTGACACTGGTGTTTAGTTGAGGGATTTTCTTTGAGGAGGAAGGCCATAGTCCTGTTTCAGGGACTAATTAAGACTTCTCAGTATGGACACTGAGGGACCTGCTGCCTTTACCTGCAACACTTGTGGGATGTTTGTCTTCTTGCCTACAGAGGTGGGGAACTTCACATGCCCCAAGTGCAAGTTGGTAGCCCTCTTGGAAAAGAAAGTACAGCAGCTGGAGGCACAGGTAGCTACACTTCAGCATATTAGGGAGCAGGAGGTTTTCCTGGATAGAACAGAATGAACTGTCTTGGACAGGGAGCACACAGAGGAAGTTGCTGGGGAAGAGAAGGTTATTTCATATACACAGGAGGTAGACAACTGGAGGAATGTCACACACTGAAGTAGGAAGGCCAGGGATTGTTCTGGGAGCTTACAGCTACAGAATCGATTTGAAGATCTTTATCTTATCAAGGAAGATGAGGAAGAGCAGGATGGACAGATGTCAGGGACAGAGCAGGGGACCCTGGGAGTTCCACCACAGGGAACAGCCTCGCTGCTAAGCCTCGGAGGAGGCGTGTGGTCGTGGTGGGGACTCCTTGCTGAGGAGTACAGAAGCAGTGATTTGTGGGCCTGACAAGATGTCTCGGGAGGTGTCTTGTCTCCCTGGGACAAAGATCTGAGATGTGACAGAGAGGCTGACAAGACTGGTCAAGCCTACTGACCAATACCCCTTCCTTTTGGTCCATGTGGGAATGAATGACATGGCAAGACACAGTCTTCAGAACATCAAAAGAGATTACAAGGCTCTAGGTAAGAAGCTGAAAGAAATGGAGGCACAGATTGTCATCTCGTCTCTTCAGCCAGTTGAAGGGCATGGTCCAGGAAGAGAGAGGAAAATAGCAGATGTCAGCAATTGGCTCCGCAGATGGTGTTGCCGAGAATGATTTGGATTCTTAGATCATGGGCTGTGGTTCCATGAGGGTGGACTTCTGGCAAGGGATGGACTGCATCTCATACCAGCTGGAAGGAACGTTTTTGCCAACAGTCTCAAGAATTTGATCAGGAGGGCTTTAAACTGAGTCATTTGAGGAAGGGAGACAGTGTTTTGGAAGACAAAAGGACTGGAAACAACAGTCAAACTGTCATAGAGGAAACAAGGCAAACAGTGCAAGGCCCCAAGAGTGGGAGGCAAAAACACATGCACAAGCAGCAAGTAAAAGGGATATATGGTCTTAGATGTCTCTACACTAATGCACAGAGCATGAGAAACAAGCAGGGTGAACTCCTAGCACAACAAAACAAATATGATATAATAGACATAAATGAAACCTGGTGGGATGAGTCTCATGACTGGAATGTAGAAATGCAGGAGTATAACCTTTTCAAGAGAAACAGGCCAAACAGGAAAGGAGGAGGAATAGCATTATATGTCAGGGATATTTACACCAGTGAAGAAATCCAGGACATCAGTCATGGAAGCCAGGTGGAGGGCATCTGGATAAAAATTAAAGGGGAGGGAAACAACAGGGATGTTATTGTGGGAGTCTACTACAGACCCCCAACTCAGGCAGAAGAATTGGATGATGCCTTTCTAGAACAAATGACCACACAATCAGAAAGGAGAAATATAGTAGTGATGGGTGACTTCAACTATCCTGATAATTGCTGGAAGTTAAACTCAGCAAAATCCTCAAGGTCTAGCAAATTCCTCACTTGCCTTGAAGACAATTTCATTGTCCAAAAGGTGGAAGAGGCAACAAGGGAGTCAGCTATTTTGGATCTGATCCTAACTAACAGGGAAGACCTAGTTAATGGGGTGCAAGTGGTTGGATCCTTAGGTGGGAGCGATCACGTTCTCCTGGAATTTATTATACCGTGGAAAGGAGAAGCCAGGCATAGTCAGACACGCATTCTAGACTTTAGGAGAGCTGATTTTGGTAAACTTAGAGAAATACTGGGGGTGATCCCATGCTCAGGAATACTAAAAGAGAAGGGAGTTCAAGTTGGATGGGAGTTTCTCAAAAGGGAGATACTGAAGGCACAATTTCAAACAGTTCCAATGAGGAAGAAAAATGGGAGGGGCCTCAAAAAAACCTGGATGGATGACTAAGGTGTTAGGATAAGGATGGGCTATGCAGTCAAAGGTGAAATGTAGAGGTGTGTGTGGAAATTTCCTCATGAGAACATCTAGAAAAACAAAGTGAATCTAACACCAGATGGCCAACACAGACATAAACAATGTATTTTCCCAAAGGTAGAACTCATGGACACAGATTTTGTCATGAGTAGCAAGTGATAACAATTATACATAAACAATCGTTAGGCTTGAGAAAATAGTCACGTGGTGGATGATGAACAGCAAGATATATATCTGCCCTGGGAGATGAGTTTGTTTGTTATTTAATTGGCTCACCGCACGTGATTACTTAGTGTTGAATTTTATTGTTTTTTATTTAATTGTCCAATTGCTTTTAATCTTTTTCTTATTTAATTTTGTTTTAAGGGGTTGGGAGGTTGGGACTTGGGGACCGTGGCTGTTTTACATTGTCTTGTTTTAATGCTGTAACCCACCTTGATTGCTGGGCAGAGAGGCGGGCTATAAATAAAGCTTATTATTATTATTATTATTATTATTATTAAGAGGCTAGGTTAGTATACATCATACAGGCATTATCCAATTAACATAAGGTTAACACCTAGAAGGTGGAGTATGAGAAGTCTTTGTCTAGAATGTTTATTGTTCAAGATGTGAGTGTGTGGCTGGAAGCAGTGGTTTCAACTGCAACAAGTTAGATTCTAATGCTTTTAGATTGTTAAAGATGTAACCTTTCATGGCTGAACTGAACAAGTTCATCACAATGGATTTTACTTAGCTATCTTATTTTTACTTTTATATGCATTAATAAACTATGCTTTTGGACTTTACAATGTGTCTTCTTGACTGAGGAAGACAGGATCCTGAAGAAGAGAAGCTGAACCAGTTGATGGTAAGAAATACAAAGTGGCTGTGGTTCACAGCAGCCAGCTTGTCCTGCAGATTCTGCTGGATGCCAAAGAGCATCACTGCAACACTCGTCATCCACACACTAACATAAGGAACTTTCAACTGAACTAAGTTTTAAATGGTGCATGTATAAGAAATGGAAAAATGGGGAAATCACCAAAGAATTCAAACAATAGCTAGCACGTGTAGGGGTAAAGTCAGAAAAGCTAAAGCGCAGAATGAAATCAGGCTTGCTAGAGAGGTTAAGAACAATAAAAAGGGCTTTTGGGGGTATGTCCGCAGCAAAAGGAAGAAGGAAATGGTAGGGCCACTGTGTGGAGAAGATGGCAAAAAATTAATGGGACAGAGAAAAGGCAGAATTACTCAACACCTTCTTTGCTTCAGTCTTCTCAGAAAAGGCAAAGGGTGCTCAGCCTAAGTATAATGGAGCAGAGGACAGAATAGGAGAATTTCAGCACAGAATAAGTAAAGAGATAGTACAGAAACATCTGGTTAATCTAAATGAATATAAGTCTCCAGGACCAGATGAATTACATCCAAGGGTATTAAAAGAACTGGCAAATGTAATATCGGAACCATTGGCAATAATCTTTGAGAACTCCTGGAGAACAGGAGAAGTCCCAGCAGATTGGAGGAGGGCAAACATTGTCCCCATCTTCAAAAAGGGGGGAAAAGAGGATCCCAACAATTATCATTCAGTTAGTCTGACATCAATACCGGGAAAGATTCTGGAGCAGATAATTAAACAGAGAGTCTGTGAACACCTGGAAGGTAATTCCATAATCACAAAAAGTCAACATGGGTTTTAGAGGAACAAGTCATATTGAGGAGAGAACAAGCTTGTTTTCTGCTGCTCCAGAGACTAGGACCCAAAACAATGGATGTAAGCTCCAGGAAAAGAGATTCCACCTTAACATTAGGAGGAACTTCCTGACAGTGAGAGCTGTTTGACAGTGGAACACACTCCCTCAATGGAGATTTTGGTGGAGTCTCCTTCCTAGGAGGTCTTTAAGCAGAGGCTGGATGGCCATCTGTCAGGGATGCTTTGATTGGGAGTTCCTGCATGGCAGAGGGGGGTTGGACTGGATGGCCCTTGGGGTCTCTTCCAACTCTATGATTCTATGATTCATCATCCCTCATGTGACTCCCAAGACCTAATGATGTTGATATATTGTTTACCTTTTTGATATATCTTGCTTCTCATAATAAAATCTGTGTCTATGAGTTGTACCTTTGGGAATTTCTTGGCCATCTGGTGTTAGATTCACTTTGTTTCTCTAGATGTTGTTCTCATGAGGAAAATTCCACACACACATCTCTACATTTCACCTTTGACTGTATAACCCATCCATATTCTAACACTTTTCCAGTTCCTTCATAGCTGCCCTTCCCATTCCTAGTCTTCTTTTTATTTCATGACTGTGGTCTCCATTCTGGTCAATGTTTGATCCTAGATATGGGAATTCTTTAACTCTTTCAATTTCCTTGTTGCCTAGATTGAATTTGTGTATTTCTTCTGCTGTCATTCTTTTTGTTTTCTTTAGGTCCAGCATCAGACTTGCCTTTGCACTTTCATCTTTTGCCTTTCTTATTAACTGTTCCAATTTCTGAACGTCTTCTGTTAATATTATGGTGTCGTCCGCATATCATAAGTTGTTAATGTTGCTTCCTTTTATCTTAACTCCTCCTTTTTCTGATTCTAATTCTGCTTTTCTGATGATGTTTTTAGCATATAAGTTAAACAAATAGGGTGATAGGATGCAGCCTTGCTTGACCCCTTTGCCTATTGGGAACCACTCTGTTCCCCGAATTCGGTTCTGACTGTGGCCTCTTATCCTTGGTACAGATTCCTCATCAGGACTGTCAGATGTAGTGGCACCTCCATGTCCTTGAGGGTGTTCCATAGCTTTTCATGATCTATACAATCAAATGCTTTGCTGTAGTCTATGAAACACATACTGATTCTTCTTTGGAATTCTTTGGTGCCCTCCATTAGTGTCAGACTTAGTGGACTCAGACTTTAGAAACCAGGACAACAACTCAGTGTTGATTACTGAAGCTTTATTTTGGATTTCCAGGCAGAAGTTCACCAGAGACATGTTAATATCAAATCTAACTTTGATATCCATCCCTTTTAGCCCTCCCTTCTAGGCTTTTTCCCAAGCCTATGGTCCGTGAGCTTAAACCACGTCAAAAGGTCCTTTGAAGTTTCTGCCTTCAACCAAACTTCTCAACTCCCAAGGCAATTCATCTTCCTCTGGAAGGAAGGTGACTGCTTGTTTGCTGTCAAAGTCTTGCATCAGTAAGTAAACAAAATCATACATTTCAAATGACCATTGCCCTTGCCCATCTATTTCCCTGCTTGCATTTCCCCCCCTTGCCTTTCATTCAGATTACAGCCCCCCCTTTTTTTATTTCTCTTTATTTCCCCTATTCCCTCACATTCCTCACATTTCTTATTGTGACAGATCCATATACCTCTGGATATGACAATTAGCCATCTTATGTTTGCAATGTGGTCCCTAGTGTCTCTTCCTTTCCTGAACCCCAGAATCCCTTTGGACCTCTGGGATGTCTCTCTCCATGTATGGATCATAGAATCATAGAATCATAGAGTTGGAAGAGACCCCAAGGGCCATCCAGTCCAACCCGTTGCCATGCAGGAACTGAAAATCAAAGCATTCCCAACAGATGGCACACTCTCTCAGCCTCTGAGGAATAATAATAATAATAATTTATATCCCGCCCCTCTGCAACGCAGAGTCATAGAGTTGGAAGAGACCAGAAGGGCCACCCAGTCCAACCCCCTGCCATGCAGGAACTGAAAATCAAAGCATCGCTGACAGATGGCCATCCAACCTCTGTTTAAAGACCCCCAAAGAAGAAGATTCCACCACACTCGGAGGGAGTATGGTTGGAGTCTATGCTGCAAAATTTTGAGCATTAATTTGTTTGCATGTGAGATTAGTGCTATTGTTCTATAGTTGCTGCAGTCTTTTGTATCTCCTTTTCTTGTGGATTGGTATGTATATTGAGTGTTAACATATATTGGCCATCGGTTATACTCAAGAGTTCAAATCTGTTTCTTACATTGTCTTTTAATTCATCTGAAATGTTATCTTCTGCTTCCAGCTACGTAGTCTATCTGGTTTTTGTGTTTACCATCTGGTGATGTTCAGGTGCAAGTATTTGCAGTGAATATATTATTAGCCTCACAAAATCCTAGCAGACGCTCTCCTGCTTTATTTTTTGTTCCTAATCCAAATCTTCCGTTTTTGATTCTTCTTTGTTGCCAACTTTAGCATTCCAGTCTCCAATGATTTGTTTGAAATCTTGTGATGGTCTGTTGTCAGTTTCTTCCTGGACTGCATCATAGAATCTCTCAATTTCCTCTTCATCTGCATCTGTGGTTGGTGCATATACCTGGATTATTGTAATGTCTATAGGTTTACTCTGAAGCCTTATTGATAATATACGGTCTGACTTTGAGCTGTATACTTTGAGTGCTCTAGCTATATCTTTCCTTAGTATGAAAGCCAGCCCTTTCTTCTTGTTTTTTCTTTTCCTGAATAGATGACTGTATAGTTGTCTGAGTCTACGGGCCTTTGCAGACTGCCAGAAATAGTGCACATTAAATTGAGGCACTGCCCTGGCTCAGTGCTAGGGAATCATGGGAACTGTAATTTATTGTGGCACCAGAACTCTCTGACAGAGAAGGCTCGATGTCCCAGAAAAAAATACAATTCCCATGACTCCCTAGCACTGAGCCAGGGCAGTGCCTCAATTTAATGTGCACTATTTCTGGCAGTCTGCAAAGGCCTAAAGTGACCATTCCTGTCCACTTTCACTCACTCACTTCTAGTATTGCTATATTCATACGGTCCATTTCCTTCTTTGCTATGTCTACTTTTCCCTGACATGTGTAGTGTTGCTTCTAACTAGACTTGATTTACTGGACATGTTTTCTGTCTGGCCTCCCTCTCTCTGGTTGTTGGTTTTTGAGCTGTCTCATCTAAAGGTTTTCTTGGTGAAATGCTCTTGCCAGGAGGAACACCTTTTGCCTCTTTTTGCTCAGTGCTGACAGTTGTCAGGTATGGTGACTCTACTGTTCTCTCTGTGAGAGTTGACTTCAGTGTCACCCACATCTACTGCTGCAGCTCAGTTGCTGTTCCTATCTTTTATGCCTGTTATTCCCTTCTTCCCTCCCTCAGTTCTCTTTTCCCTCGTACATAAACATGCATGGAATATAGTGATCATTTTTTATAAAGAAGTTCTTAATAGCATTTTTTATTTCCTCCTTAGTTGGCTTTTGCAATAAAAGTGTGACATCTTTAGATTGTGGTAGTGTTGTGTTGTGTTTAAAGCCCTAAATGGCTTGGGTCCAAGCTATCTCAGGGACCGCCTCCTCCCATACAATCCTCCCTGTGCTCTCCGGTCCTCTGGGAGGAATCTGTTGCAGCCTCAAAAATCTAGGCTTGCGGCAACCTCCCAGAGGGCTTTCTCTGCTGTCGCCCCCAAACTCTGGAATGACCTGCCGGACGAGATCCGTCACCTGACATCTTTAGACAGCTTCAAAAAGGCTGTTAAGACGGTTCTCTTCCGGCAGGCCTTTCCAGATTAATTATCCCAGCCTTGGGCTTCCCAGTCCCCTCGGGTTACCCTTGGGTTACCGGCCCCCTTAGGATACCTGGCCCCCTTTTTCCTCTCATGGCACCTTCATTCTGATAGATGAGGAATTGTTTTAGAGGTTGGCCGGGTTTTGTTGGTTCATAAATGTTTTTATTGTTATTACTTATATGAATTGTTTTATGGCTACTATTATTTTAATTATGAGATGTTTAATATTGTTTTAAGGGGGGTGGGTTGGTCTTAGGGGTTATATTGTATGGGTTTTTTTTATGTAAGCTGCTTGGATTGTCTCTTTCAATAAGCGGGATATAAATAAATTTTATTATTATTATTATTATTATTAGTCCCCTGAACTCTCTGCATGGATGGATGGACAGACCTCCCTGTCAGTCTCCTGACCATTCTCTGGATGGAGGGGTGGATGGATGGATAGAAAGACAAATGGATCGATGAATGGATGGAATCTCATTGTCAGTCCCCTGACTGCTCCTTGGACGAGTGGATGCTTGAGTAGATAGATGGATAGACAGATGGATGGATAGATAAAAAGATGGAAGGATGGACGGATAGATGGACTGCCCTGTCAGTCCTCTTAACCCTTTCTAGATAGATGACTGGATAGATGGATGGACCTCTCTGTCAGTCCCCTGAACTCTGGATGGATGGATGGATGGATGGATGGATACATGGATATCTAAAAGGGTGGATACATGGATAGATAGTTGGATACATGGATGGAGAGTTCCACCATCCAACCCTGTCCTGAGGCAGAAATCCCTCCTTTCCCTCTCCTAGCTGTGTTGGGGGTGGGGGTGTTTCCCCTCTCTTTTCCTGCCTGATAATTATGGGATGGAGGTAGTGGGATCAGAAGCAAGGATCATCCCACCCCAAAAAGTGAGATCTGGTCTTGTTCTTGCAGCTTCCAGGAATGAATGGAGGCGAGAAGGTTTGCAGGGAGGATCAAGCTAGTCCTCCAAGGATTCAAGGCATGAAACAGCCCTGCTTCCTTCCCAGAGGCCAGAAATTAGAAATATTTGGGGGGGGGTTGAAGCTGGGGGGGGGGGAAGGAAGCTGGAAGCAGGGAGGAATTAGAAGATTGTGGTCTGGGGGCTGAGGAAGAGGAGAAAGAAAGGCCCCTCTCTTGGATTCCTTGGAGCTGGAAAGAGGTACCTGCCAATTCCCTGGCAAAGAGCTTGGAGCTTGGAGGGGACCACAATGCCCAGCATCCCCCTTGTGAGAGGGGGGCCATGTAGCCTAGTAAGAAGAACTGCCCTGCTTTTATGGTCTGTGGAAGTGGAAGAGGAGGGAATGGGGAGAAATTAGAAGATTGCTCAGGCAGAGAGGGCTCTTGGAGATTGGAGGGGATTGCAATGCCCAGCATCCCTCAGCATCCCACTAGGGATGGGAGTTGGAGTTGAGCAACATTTGGAAGGCTGCATAACACCCCACACACACACCTCACACGCACACTATGACATCATTGGTTCCATCTACATTGCAAAAAATAATGCACTTTGACACCATTTTAATCTCTCATTGCTCTATTCTCTGGGATCCTGGGATTTGTAGTTTGCTGAGGCACCAGAACTTACTCTGCAAGAAATACCCCTCCAGACAATCTGGAAATAAAGACAGCAAAATGCAGGCCTAATATCTTCAGTTTTTTCCCCCTCCTCTATGGTTTTTAACATCTTTGATGAAGAAGAAGTCATTGGTGCTTCGACAGCTTGCAACAAGCGTAATATTGTGCATTTTGGATGGTCCAATAAAGGTTTCACTGTTTGGATGTTGTCTCAATCCGCATTAAATTCTGCAGTGCAAAGCAAAGGCAGCCAAGGAAGAAGCAGAGCTGGCTGCTGGGAGGATGCTTTTTCCCTCCTTTCTCTCCTTCCTTTCTTCCTGACAATTGCAAGGAGGGCTGGCATAGGATTATCTATCATTTTATTATTGGAGGGAGCAGGGAAGGGCCAAAGGAGGGGACTGCACTGGGGAATAATAATAATAATAATAATAATAATGATGATATATAGTTTATTTATAATGCCCTTCTCAGGAAAGATGAGAAACCTGAAGCTTATGGCAATGCAAATAATAAACACAAAAATCCACCAGAGGAGCAGGGAGAAATGGCTTTTATGCAGGAAAAAGGGGGAACGATCTGAGAATTGTGGAGTTTGATCTTTTGAAGTGTCTTAAGTAAGTTTTAAAGAATCATAGAAATATTAGGAAGAGACCATCCAGTCCAACCCATTCTGCCATGCAGGAAGACATAGGATCCTAGAGTCCGAAGGGACCGCCAAGGGCCATGCAGTCCAACCCCTTCTTCTGCCTTTCAGGAATACATAGGACCCTAGAGTCAGAAGGGACCCCCAAGGGCCATCCAGTCTAACTCGAATTTGTGTAGGTTCTCGATGTCTTTATTTCCCCCCCCCCCCCCCTTTATGTTCATTATTAAGCCTGCCTTTGCACTTTCTTCTTTGACTTTCTTTAGTGAATGTTCCAGGTCTGTGAGGTTTTCTGCTAGTATTATGGTGTCATCTGCATATCTCAGATTGTGATATTCCTTCCTCCTATTTTCACTCCTCCTTCTTCTGTGTCCAATCCTGCTTTTCTTATAATATATTCTGCATAGACTGAAAGGATGAAGCCTTGTCTGGCTCCTTTGCCAATTTGGAACCATTCTGTTTCTCTGTCTTCTCTCCTGAGAGTAGCCTCTTGTCCTGAGGAGAGATCCTCCCCATCAGGACAGTCATAGAATCATAGAATCATAGAATCATAGAGTTGGAAGAGACCACAAGGGCCATCCAGTCCAACCCCCTGCCATGCAGGAACTCCCAATCAAAGCATGGTGGCTGCGACATGCATGGAGACGATGTGTTGGCATTCCCATCATGTCTTTAAGGGCCTTCCATAGCCTTTCATGGTCTATGCAGTTATAGTCTATCAAGCACAGGCTGATCTTCCTTAGGAATTCCCTGGTGCGCTCCATTCCATAGATCAGGGGCTGGCAACCTACGGCCACCGGACCGGTTCCGGCCCAGGGCCCCGTGCTTACCAGCCCAGGCGGACCCCTGCCGCAGCTGCGCATGCCGCAACTGCCATTTTGTTTTCCAAAATGCCGGCTGCGATGCGTTTGTGCATGGGCAGGAGTACTGCGCATGCGCAAACGCATCACAGCCACCATTTTGTTTTCCAAAATGGTGGCTGCGACATGCATGGAGACAAGTGTGGCAGCGCATGCAGTGGCAGTGGCAGCGCGCATGTGCATGCGTGCATCAGCACGCGTGCCGTCATTCCCCCCTCCCCCAGCCCCGCCGGAAGGGATGAGTTCAGGGGATTCGCCCCCGGCTCAAAAAGGTTGCCTACCCCTGACATAGATTATCATAGAGTCATAGAGATGGAGGAGACCTCAAGGGCCATCCAGTCCAACCCCAGTCTGCCATGCATATTCCATAGCCTTCCTGCCCTTTGATTCCTTGGCTGGCCTAAAAACCCTTCTTCTGTTTCTTCTGATCTGGCTTCTCTCTCCTACGGATCAGTTGCCCAGGCTGCTCTCGGATCTTGGCTGCTTTCCTGAGACCAAATAAAATTAAGTGACTTATGACACTCCTTTCTTCCATTTATATTTTTTATATTCATGATCACATTATATCATCTGTGTTTAACTCTGTAACTACATCTAAGTGCGCACACATATATCTATGCATGTACATATATATAGATATATGTGTGTGTGTATGCATATGTACAAATACATACACATATAGAATAAAGTGTATAGAGGCAGAGTGAATGTGTGTATGTAAGTTTAGATATACAAATAAGTGTAGACACAGATCTATATTTAATGTTCTATAGACAATTTATATAATATCATAATATATATATATATATATATATAATTTATGTAATATAATTTTCACCTCACTCTAAGCAACGAACTGCCCTCCAGGATGCTCTTCTAAACACTGTGCCTCTATATACTTTGACACACTTTATTTCATAGAATCCTAGAGTTGGAAGAGACCCCAAGGGCCATCCAGTCCAACCCCCTTCTGCCATGCAGGAACTCCCAATCAAAGCATCCCCATTGACAGATGGCCATCCAGCCTCTGCTTAAAGACCTCCAAGGAAGGAGACTCCACCAAAATCTCCATTGAAGGAGTGTGTTCCACTCTCGAACCGCCCTTAATGTCAGGAAGTTCCTCCTAATGTTCAGGTGGAATCTCTTTTCCTGGAGCTTGCATCCATTGTTCCGGGTCCTAGTCTCTTGAGCAGCTCAATATGACATCCCTTCAAATATTTAAACACGGCTATCATATCCCCTCTTAACCTTCTCTTCTCCAGGCTAAACGTACCCAGCTCCCTAAGTCGTTCCTCATAGGGCTTGGTTTGTATTTAAATTTGTTTAAACTTATTGGTAGTGAGAATAGTAGACCTAGCTCTATCCTTTCCTTTCTCTGTGGGCTCTTGAGGCTCCTCCTCCTCCTCCTCCTCTTCCTATTTCATAGCTCTAGGGCTCTACCATAGAGTCTGATGCCGCTCCTCCTCTCTATGGTTGCCCGCCATCTTAGGAGCAGGCGGAAGTGAGGCGCCACGGCGACGTCGTCGGTGGCTCTGGCTCCGCCCCTACTCTCTCTCTCAGTGGGAGGGGGCGTTTCCGGTGGCCCAAGGAGGAGGAAGAGGGTGAGTGGGAAGGAGAGTGGAGGGGTGAATTTGGGGCACTCCTTCCTCCCCCCTGGGACCCCCCTCTTGTAATTTGGGGTGGGGGCTGCTGGTGCATGACGGGATATGTGACCCCTCCCCCAAAAAGTCCTGGGATATATAGTAGGGAGAGGTATCCTTTGTGGGGGAGGCGGCAGGTCTCCAGCAGGGGGATTCTGGGTGTTGCACTCCCCCTGAAAGAGGAGGCACTACTCCCCTACTAAGGACACCTTCCTCTCGGACTGCAGCCCCCAGAATCCCCCACTAAGTATGACTCCAGACAGGGGGATTCTGGGTGTTGCATTCCCCCTTAAAAAGGAGGCCTGGAGGGGAGGCATTTTCCTCCTCTGCTCAAGGAGGCCTTCTCTTGCACTGCAGCCCCCAGAAATCTCCCACTAAGTATGACTCCAGACAGAAGGATGCTGGGTTTTGCATTCCCCCGAAAAGAGGATAATAATAATAATAATAATATAATAAATTTTTATTTATAGCCTGCCCCTCTGCGCGGCAATTGGAGCGGGGTACGATAATTTTTTAAAACAGAACAAAGTTAAGAACATTCCCTCATCCCATAATCCCACCCTCCCATCCCCTTAAAACAGAATTAAACTAGAAACCAATTAAAAATACAACAATAAAATAAAATAAAAACATCCTAGATAGCGTAAGGAATCAGAAATAACAAATTAGAAACTCATCTCTCACTAGACAGTTCTCTGGTGGCACTGCTCCCCCAACAAGGACACCTTCCCCTTGGACTGCAGCCCCCAGAATCCCCCACTAAGTATGACTCCAGACAGGGGGATTCTGGGTGTTGCATTCCTCCGTTAAAAAGGAGGCCTGGAGAGGAGGCGCTTGTCCTCCTCTACTAAAGGAGGCTTCCTCTTGGAGTGCAGCCCCCAGAATCCCCTGGGCAGCAGGGCTCCAGACCTCTCCTGGCTTCAGGCAGACAGAATGGCTCAGGGGCCATCCTCATTACCAGGAGCTCCTGTGGGATCCTGGGATTTGTAGTTTGTGGAGCGATTCAGGATTCCTTGCTAACGATTTCAGGGGACTGGACCAGAACATTCTAAGGGCCTCACAAACTACAGATCCCTGGGTAGGACAGAGGGCCAAGGCAGTTAAAGTGAACTCAGGCCCGTTGGATCTGGCCGCATGCGAAGGACAAAGGGGGTCCCTTGGGGGAGGAATGGGGGGGACTCCTGCAGCCCCAGAGATCCAGGGCTCTGGTGGGGTCTTGTGGGGTCAGAAGGGACTCAGGCAGAGGGGTCCCACTGGGGGGCCCAGAATCCAGGAGGAAGGAGGGGGATATTCTTTTCCAACCCCCTTTTAGGGTCCGATCCGGTTCCAGGGCCCCTCTTTGCTCTTGAGGGATGATGGGACTTTGGGGGAAGCAGAGCCTGACCTGCCTCCTTCCCTTCTTCTTCCTTCCCAGAAAAAAGCACTCCGGACAGACAGATTGAGAAAAAGAGGAAGAGGAGCTGCGCATTCAGATGTGAGGAGATGGAGGAGACCCTGCTGAAGGAGCTCCAGGGATAGATGGAGGAACCTCAGCAGCTGCAGAAAGGTAACCCACCCCTGAGAGAGAGAGGGGGGGACACCCTCCCAAGACCCCTTCCTCTCTGCCCCATGGCCTTCTTCCTCTGGCTGCTCTCAGTCCCAGAATGGCCTTACAGGTTCAGTCTCCCAAATGTTTGGGACCAGAAGTATATTGGGTTTCAGGTTTTGGAATATTTTCATGTTGTTATTTCTCCCCATGGATCGAGGCAGGGAACAACAACAGACCAACAAGTACACAACATCAGTCAAAGACATAAGATCAGTTAAAAATGCACATCTGTTTAAAAGAATAAACATGACACATATGCATTAGACCAGGCGTAGGCAACCTGAGGCCCGGGGGCCAGATGCGTCCCACCGAGACCTTTGGACTGATCCCACGCCGGTCCTGCCGCTGCCGCCACCGCCCACCATCATGATATTAATTATTGTTGTTATTACTTGTTCTTGGGGTTTTCTTGGCAAAATTGTTTGTTTGTTTTTGGTGCTTCGGCCCCCCAATTGTCTGAGGGACAGCAACCCGGCCCCTGGCTCAAAAAGGTTGCCTACCTCTGCATTAGACCAATGCACACTTAAAAGTTCATCATTTAAAATTTACAATTTAAAAATCATCTGGATAGGCTTGCCAGAAGAGACTGGTCTTTTATCCAGTATTGAATTCGGAAAACGCATTCAGCTGTCAGATCCCTTTTGGCTGGTCATTCCGCAGTCTGGGACGGCTAAAGAAACAACCTCCTCTGACTGAGAGTGGCCAAGGTAGTCCTGGCCAAAGAGCGTAGATGTCTCCCAGAGGACCTGAGCGTATGGGGCGCATTGTATGGTAGGAGGAGGTCCTGTAGGGAACCTGGACCCAAACCATGGAGGGCTTTCAAGGTAAAAACCAAGACTTTGTACTTTGCCCGGAAACTAACTGGCAGCCAGTGGAGCGATTTCAATACTGGTGTGACATGATCACTCCTGGATCTCCCAGGGATCTCCCAATGTACAGCACATTCCAGAAGTCTAGCCTTGAGGTTACCAGTGTGTGTGCTGCCATCTTTAAGTGCTCCAGCTCTAGGTAGAGGCGCAGCTGACGTAACAGCCATCTTGACTATCGCATCTGTCTGAGCTGAAATCTGAAGCGATAGATCCAGAGCACCCCCAAGCTGGAAATACAGTCTTTCGGGGGGAGTGTGACCCCATCTAGAACTGGTTTACATACTGCCAGCCCCAGATTAGGACCCTTGATAGTCAGCACTTCTGTCTTGTCTGGATTCATTTTCAGTTTTTTCCCCTCATATGCATGGCAGAAGGGGGTTGGACTGGATGGCCCTTGTGGTCTCTTCTGACTCTATTCTGTGATATCATATTTTGATTTTAGTAAGGCCTTTGACAAGGTTCCCTATGACATTCTTGCAAATAAACTAGCCAAAGTTTTTTTGTTGGTTTTGCTGGCTGTGATGCTGTGTTTTAGAAGAATGTATTCCGGATGTTTCGCCTGCATCTTCAGAGAATGACAGCATGGAGGTGTGTGGGGTATATATACTGTGTGACCCTTGTTTGAGAGGATTAGCATGTAAATCTGTGTATTGTTCTGTTGAGGAAAGGCCTCAGGGTGAGAGGATTAGTGTCTCTTTAATTAATGGTCCATTGTCTGTTGGGAATTAGCATGTAAATTAGCATATAAATCTGTGCATTGTTCTATTGAGGCAAGGCCTCAGGGTGGAAGGATATTCAAGGAGGATTAGTGTCTAATTAATGGTCCTTTATCTGCTGGGAAGCCCCCTGACCCTGGGTGAAGCTCATTTGCATTTGCTGAGTCCTGATTTTGGTGTTTTTGAGGGCTGGTAGCTAAACTTGGTTTACTTTCAGGCTTTCTTCTTTCCTGTTGAAATTGTCCAGGTGTTTGTGGATTTCAGTGGCTTCCCTGTGCATTCCGATCTGATAGTTGTCCAGAATTTCTGTGTTTTCAAATAGCATTTTGTGCCCAGGTTTTTTTATAACGTGTTCTGCTTCTGCTGATTTTTCAGGCTGTCCTACTCTGCAGTGCCTCTCATGTTCCTTGATCTGCGTTTGAACACTGCATTTGGTAGTCCCTATATAGACTTGTCCAAAGCTGCATGGTATGCGGTAAACCCCTGCAGCTGTCAGAGGGTCTCTCATTCTAGGCTGAGCGCTGCATTTCCTGGATTTTCATGGTTGGTCTGTAGATCATTTGGAGGTTGTATTTCCTCATCAGTTTCCATATTCTGTCTGTGACTCCTTTGATGTATGGTAAAGCTAGTCAAATATTCTGCAGGATTTTATTTCTAACGTTTTACCAGCATCTGTGGCTGGCGTCTTCAGAGAATGCTGGCATGGGAGTGAGTGGGGCATATATACTTTGTGATCCTTAGTTGAGAGGGAGAGATATGCATGTTAATCTGTGTGTTGGTCTGTTGTTGAATGGCAAGGCCTCAGGATGTCTGTTGAATGAGTGATCCATTGTCTGCTGGGAAATCCCCCTGACCTTGGGTGGTTTTCACGTGCATGTTCCGAATCTTGATTTTGGTGTTTTTTGGGACTGGCAGCCAAACTTTGCTTACTTTCAGGGTTTCTTCTTTCCTGTTGAAGTTGTCCAGGTGTTTGTGGATTTCAGTGGCTTCTCTCTGCATTTTGACCTGATAGTTGTTGGCCTGGTCCAGAATTTCAGTGTTTCTAAACAGCATTTTATGTCCAGGATTGTTTATAACGTATTCTGCTACTGCTGATTTTTCTGGGTGATCCAGTCTGCAGTGTCTCTCATGTTCCTTGATTCATTTTTGAACACTGCTTATGTGGTCTCTATGTAGATTTGTCTGTGGCTGTAAAATATGAAGTAAACTCCTGCGGCTGTAAGAGACCCTCTCCTATTCTTCACTGGGCACAGCATTTGCTGGATTTTTTTGGTCGGTTTGTAGATCATTTCACAGAGTCATAGAGCTGGAAGAGACCGCAAGGGCCATCCAGTCCAAACCTCTGCCATGCAAGAACTCTCAATCAAAGCATCCCCGACAGTGGCATCTTGAACACTTATTTTGGAGTTTATTTTGAGCTAAGAGATATAGTTCATGACAATTGAAGAAGATACATATATTGAAAGTCGTCTTGCTCCCAGAATGATTTTCCAACAATGGAGGGGAACTATCCTATACTGGGTTGGCTCCCTTGATTTGCTCTGAGAGGCAGAAAGTTGATCTTCTTAACTGAGATGCCCCTCAGCAACTCCAGCCTAGTTCCTGCCTCGCTCCAACTAGGTCTGCTTTGGCTTCGCTCTCTTCACTGTGAGCTACTCCCTTTTCTTTCTCCTCCCCAGAATTTCTTGCCTGACTCCTCAAAGCTCTTTACCTCTATAGCTCTTCTGTTCCTTGAAAGAAAGAAAAAGCATCAGATCGTTCTCTTCTGCTGCAACCTCCATCCCCCCTCCTTACTCTGGCCTCTTATTTCCCCTCCCTTGTCAAGTAAGGCACTAAAGGGCTAGCCCATGTCCTCTCAGGACTACGATAGCACAAGGATGTCAGGGGAGTCCCTCCGGATTCCCGCCTGTTAGGATCTGGCTAAAGACTTTGCAGGTTGACGCTCATTCCAAACAAAACCTGGCCCTGACCCTGTTTAGTGGGACTAAGCTGTTTGACAAGGTCTTAGATCGTAGTTAAAACTAAGGACAAGGAAAAAGCCCTTCCTTCTACCCAGAGGCAGGAGGACAGGCGGATCTTTTGCCAGGGACAGACCTCCTTTCATCCCTACAAAACATCCTTTGCCTCCCCACATTCTAGGGAGGGCACATTTAGTAGATGGCAGTGGACAGAGTGAAAATACCCTCCTCAGCAATAACTTCAAGCCAGAGGCTTCGGAAGATCAAACAACAGTTATCAACATTCTCCCAACAGCAGCAGCAATAAGCAGTCAAAGAATGGAGCCAAATTTTGATCCAGAATCATAGAATCATAGAGTTGGAAGAGACCACGAGGGCCATCCAGTCCAACCCCCCTGCCATGCAGGAACTCCCAATCAAAGCATCCCTGACAGATGGCCATCCAGCCTCTGCTTAAAGACCTCCAAGGAAGGAGACTCCACCAAAATCTCCATTGAGGGAATGTGTTCCACTATCAAACCGCCCTTACTGTCAGGAAGTTCCTCCTAATGTTGAGGTGGAATCTCTTTTCCTGGAGCTTGCATCCATTGTTCTGGGTCCTAGTTTTTGGCGCGTCAGAAAACAAGCTTGTTCCCTCCCCAATATGACATCCCTTCAAATATTTAAACAAGGCTGTCATATCACCTCTTAACCTTCTCTTCTCCAGGCTAAACATTCCCAGCTCCCTAAGTCGTTCCTCATAGGGCTTGGTTTCTAGACCCTTCAACATTTTAGTGGCCCTCCTTTGGACACGCTCCAGTTTCTCCACATCCTTTTTGAATTGTGGTGCCCAGAACTGGACACAGTATTCCAGGTGGGGCCTGACCAAAGCAGAATAGAGTGGCACTATGACTTCTCTTGATCTAGACTAGGGGTAGGCAACCTTTCCCCTTTAAGGGCCGAGGGACTTCAGCTCCCAGAATCCCAGGAGCTTTGGCCAACATGGGACTATTGGCCAACATGGCTGAGGCTTCTGGGAGCTGAAGTCCCTCGGCCCTTAAAGGGGAAAGGTTGCTTACCCCTGATCTAGACACTATACTTCTACTGATGCAGCCTAAAATTGCATTGGCCTTTTTAGCTGCTGCATTGCACTGTTTACTCATGTTCAACTTGTGGTCTACCTGGACTCCTAGATCCCTTTCTTCCATACTTCCATACAGTATGGATGAATGTAGTCTCATTCAGCCAGGTGTCTCCCATCGTATAACTGTTCTTTTCGTTTTTCCACCCTAAGTACAGTATCTTACATTTCTCCGTGTTGAATTTTATTTTGTTAGCTTTGGCCCAGCTTTCTAGTCTATTCAAGTCATTTTGAATTCTGATCCTGTCTTCTGGGGTATTAGCTACTCCTCCTAATTTGGTGTAGTCTGCAAATTTGATAACTATACCCCCAGTACCGTCATCCAAGTCATTGATAAAAATGTTGAATAGCCCTGGGCCCAGGACAGAGCCCTGTGGCACCCCACTGGTCACTTCTTTCCAGGTTGAAAAGGAGCCATTGTTGAGCACCCTTTGGGTTCGACCAGTCAACCAATTACAAATCCATGTAACAGTTACTTTGTCTAGCCCACATTTTACCAGCTTGTTTGCAAGAATCCTCTGGCACCCAAGGTGGGTGCCCGTCTACAACTCTTTGCAAATCTCTGGGAGACCCCATCACAGAAGTGGTTCCTATTGACCCTAACCCACAGGTATATAATAGACTTTTATTGACAACCACACAATCTCTTTATAGCCTCCCCGAAATCCCACAATCCTCAAAAACATTTTATTTTTTAAAAAAATTAGTTTTTATTAATTTCATGAATCTTCATTAAAAACAACATTCAACACAGCCTGACAAAATATACCAACATATAAACACAAAACAGTATCATATCATATACCAACATATATGCACAAAAACAAAACTAACAGTACATTACTTCCTCACCCACATTCTTTTATTTCAGTTTCCCTTTAAATTTCCCTTTACCTCAACTACATTTTTTTTTACATTGTGAATGTTACAAAGCTTAATGACTATTAGTAACACTGCCATCTTACATAAAAACAAAATTTGCCTGGGCACGTCTGGTTGGTTTTTACATAAACAATTCAGGGTTTTTAAACATGTAATAATACGCTTTCAACTGTTCTGTTGTTATGAACTGAGGTTCTCTGTTGTTTTTTTATTCCGAAGAGAAATTTGGCCACCCTTGACTAGGATTTTCAATATAGATGTTCCCAAAACTACTCTGGCTGCCATATTTTGTACTAATTGCAGTTTCTGAATCAAGCATGAGGGTAGCCCCATGTAGAGCGTATTACAGAAATCTAGACGTGAGGTTACCAGCGCGTGCACCACAGTCTCAAGATCCCTTACTTCCAGAAAAGGGCGCAGCTGGCGTATCAGCCGGAGCTGATAACAGGCACTCCTGACTGCTGCATTTACCTGATTCGTCATCAGGAGCGACGAGTCAAGGAGCACCCCCAGACTGCAAATGCAGTCCTTTACGGAGAGTCCAGGACCGGAGGTTGCAACCCAATTCTTGCTTTTGGGAAAGCTACCACGAGCACCTCTGTTTTGTCTGGATTCAGTCTCAGTCTGTTTTTCCTCATCCAGCCCATTACTGCCAGAAGACATTCATTGAGAGAGGAGACGCCATTGGAATTCACGGCCGACGACCGAGACAAGGAGAACTAGATCTGGGTGTCATCAGTGTACTGATAACACCCAGTCCCATAACTCCGAATGATCTCACCCAGTGGCTGTTAAATAAATAAATAACATCAGGGACAGAATGTCAGGGATGATGGGAGTTGTAGCTCTTCACCTCTGGCTCTAACTCACCACCTTGTTATGCAGCAGAGCTGACCAGCTTTGATCAGTGGTTGATGCTTCTTTCCCAAGCAGCAGAGTTTCAGAGAATAGGCTGAAGACCCTGACAAACTCTCCAAGCCTTCTCACCCTTCTTCCTGAGATGTCTCCAAACTTCTCCAGGATTCTTCTGGCTCTTGTATCTTCCCTCAAGACACCAGACAACTCAGTAGTCTTATATAAAAGATCTACTTTATTCTACTATATATAAATACTATATGCCCTACAAATCACAATATCTCCACAATGTACATTAGCAAACATTGCAATTTATAGCCATTGTTAGACACCACCCACCAGTCAGTTTCCACCCAGTGGGTGTGTACATACATCTTGATTGGTCCACATAGATCATCCCATACCTAAGACCAACCCAAGTGTTTCATCACTTTACCTTGACCACTTAATGAGTCTCAGGTGTTTGCAATCTATCACAGGTGTTCTCAATATACCTTCTATAACTTTGTCCTTGGCTCTCAAGGCTTCTTAATTATATTATCTTTTTCACCTGTGTATCTTCCTGATTGTTCCTGCTTAGTCACTGTGACATTCACATACATATTTTTATTTCTATTACTGTATATCCCATGTTGCTTTTTCCTTAACACAGAATGGTGCCCTGAGGGACACCACAATTAAGCTCTTTCTTACTAGAGCAGCTGTCCCCGAGCAGCACCCTCTGGGACCTACCCGAGAGGAAGGAACGGAAACAACGGAAATCAATGCCTCCGATTTCCAACCCACTCAAGCGATCCAAGAGGATACCATGATCTATCGTGTCAAAAGCCACTGAGAGGTCTAGAAGCACCAACAGGGTCACACTACCCCTGTCAATGCTAAGATGCAGATCGTCGGTCATGGCAACCATGGCAGTGTCAACCCCAAACCCTGTCCCGAAGCCAGGTTGAAATGGGTCTAGATCAGGGGTAGGCAACCTTTTTGAGCCGGGGGCCGGGTTGCTGTCCCTCAGACAATTGTGGGGCCAAAGCACCATAAATAAATAAATAAATAAATATTAATAAAAATTAAAATAATTTTTTTAAAAATATATGCATGCACACTCTCTCAGCCCCAGAAAAGCCATGACAAAACCCCTGTGGAGATTTTGCCAAGAAAACCCCAAGAACAAGTAATAACAACAATAATAAATATCATCATGGCTGGTGGCGGCAGCAGGCGGCGGGGGCAGCAGTGGTGGTGGTGGCAGAACCGGCCTGGGGCTGGTCCAAAGACCTCAGGGGGCCGCATCCGGCCCGCGGGCCTTATGTTGCTTACCCCTGGTCTAGATAATCAGTTTTATCCAAGACAGCTTGGAGATGAAGAGCAACCACCCTCTCGATAACCTTGCTTAGAAATGGTAACGTGGAGACTGGCCTATAGTTGTTCATGTTCAGGGGGTTTAGGGAAGGTTTTTTCAGAAGTGGCCTAACAGCTGCTTCTTTCAGACAAAATGGAATATGTCCTTCGCTGAGGGATGCATTGACGATGTCTGTAAGGAACACCATCAAAGCATTCCCCCCGGACGGCCAGCCATGAAGGGCAAGGATCGAGAGGACAAGTTCTCTTCCTCACTCTACCAAGAAGCTTGTCCACGTCATCGGTACTCACAGATTGAAACTGATCCAGGATAATCTCATTAACAGAGTCGCTAGACACTTTGTCAATTGTTTCTGTCAGAACACTGGCGTCTAAGTTGGCTCCTATATGAGAGATTTTATCTACGAAAAAGTTGTTAAATGCGTAACAGCAGGCCGTTGTCGAGTTAAGTAACGAGGCTTAAACGGGAGGTACCTGCGTCAGCTCCCCCACCACCCTAAACATCTCTACTGGGCGAGACTGTGCAGACGCAATACATGCAGAACAGAATTGCCTCTTGATAGGACCAAAGTATTGCCTCTTGATAGGACCAAAGAAAGTTCCTTTGATGAGTCTGGTCAGAGTCTAGTTTTCCGCCAGGTGCGCTCTAGTCGTTGTCTAACCCGCTTTATTTTTCTAACTCTGCTGTGTACCATTGCTTCTGATTAGAAGTGGGCTGGAAAGGACGCTTGGGAGCGATCATGTCAATAGCCTTGGTGAGATCAGTGTTCCAAGTATTAACCAAAGCTTTGACAGGATCACCGGCGTTACCAATCATTAGACCCTCCAAGACTCTCTGGAATCCAGTTGGCTCCATTAGCCTTCGAAGGCGGACCATTCTAATAGGTCCTCCACCCCCAGTGGGGTCGGAAGAGGCTCTTAGTTCAGTCTTGACCAGGAAATGATCCGTCCATGACAATGCGGTGGTTTTAACAACCTCCGCCCATGGATATTCCTGTTCCGTACTGAAGACCGCATCGAGGGTATGACACGCACAATGTGTGGGCCTGACAACCAATTGGAATAGGCCCATGTTTGTCATGGTTTCCATGAACTCCTGAGCTGCACCTGTCAGATTTTCCAAGCTGGTCTCAATTGGAATGTTGAAGTCACCCAGGACTAAAAGTCTGGGCGATTCCAACAGTAACTCAGAGATCAGCTGTGTCAGCTCAGTTAGGGAGTCTGCTAGGCAACGGGGTGGCTGGCAGATTAGCAGAATCCCCAAACTATCCCTGGTCTTCAGGCTGAGGTACATACACTCGAAGTGGATTGTGTTCCAGACAGGTATCCTGGTCAAGGTCAAGTTGTTCTTATAAATAGTTGAATATTTCCCCCCAAACTTTTTCAAATTTCTCTTTTGTTGAGTCTGTTAATAACATTGTAAGCGTATCATTTTCCATATATTCCACATTTTTTTGTATCCATTCACTTATGTCTGCGGCTTTTCTTTTCTTCCATTTTCTAGCATACATTACCCTCGCTTCCATAATCATATAAAACAGAACTTTTCTGTACAAACTTTCATGCCTTTCTTCTAGCATTCCTAATATATACACTTTTGGGACTAGTTCATTTTTATCTGCAGCATCTCGTTGATACTGCTATAACTTGTTTCCACCAATTTTGAGCTTTGCTACATATCCACCACATGTGGAACATTGTGCTTCTTTCTCTCCTGCATTTCCAACATCTATCTGGTGAACTCTTAAAATTTTACTGATTTTTTGCAGGGGTCAGGTACCAGGTGAATTGGTTTTTATAGTAATTTTCTTTCACGTCTGAAGACAAAGTATATTTTAGCTCCCCCCCCCCCCAGTTTCATTCCCACTCTCCTAAGTTTATATTTTCTCCCATTTCTTAAGCCCATTTGACCATACAGTCCTTCACTTGTTCCTCTACTGTCTCAAGTTCCAAAATCTTTTTGTAAAGTTTCAATATTATTTGTTTAGTTTCATTTGTCAAGATAGTCTCTAGCTCTGATTTCTGCGTAGTGAACTCTTCTGTTTAGCTGTCTAATTTAAATCTTTCTTTTATCTGGTAATATGTAAACCAGGAAATATCAAATCCTTCTGAATTGTTGTTGTTGTTGTTGTTACTATTATTATAGTTTATTTCTAAAGCGCTGTTAATATACTCAGCACTGTACAAAGAGAAAATCAACATAAATTGAATAAAAAACTGCCAGAGGCGTACAATCTAATACAAACAATTGGTAAAATAATAAAAAGTCAGTTAAAACAAAAACAATACAACAATTAATTAACAACATCCACTGTCTACCCAAATGACAGAAAAGTATATGTAAATGTAAATCAAACAGTGTCTGGGAATTCCTCCCTGAACAAGGTGGTCTTTAACTCAGATTTAAAAGTAGGCAGAGAAGTAATGACCCGTGTTTGAGCAGGAAGAAGGTTCCAGAAGTGAGGGGCAGCAAGCGCGAAGGGGTGAATCCGGGATGGAGCAGTGGAGATCCTAGGTTGAGACAACAGGCCTTGAGTACTAGAACGGAGGGTACGGACGGGAGTGTAAGTGTAAAGAAGATAAGTAAAGAGGGGCTAGCCCATGCAGGGCTTTGAAAGTTAACAACCGAAACTTATATTGAATACGGAAGGGAAAGGGGACCCAGTGAAGAGAAGATAACGGGGGATACATGATCAAAGCGACGAGCGGAAGTAATGATGCGAGCGGCTGAATGTTGGACAGAAATTAAAGGGCGAAGATGAGAGAAGGGAAGCCCAGCTAAAAGGAGATTGCAATAAGTTTTAAGTTCTTCCCTTGTTTGTAACCTTAGCTTATTGTCCAACTCTTGTCTTTAATATGCCCCCATATTTCAGCCAAGTACTGCTTGTGAAGCCCTTTGTACGGTGAAATGCCTCGACGGAGGATAACCAAAGAGGTAATCCCTGCGATATCATTCTCCTATATCTAACCCAAATTGTATAAAGGGCTATCCTGACTATATTATATTCAAAGTCCCAGTTGGCTTTCACCTTTTTGAAAAATAAATAAGCATGCCACTCAAAACTGTTACCGCTGGCTTCTAAACCAAGAAGACATCTACTGGTATTTGATAATAGTGTCCATTCTCTTATCCAATCCAAACAAGCTGCTTCATAATCTATTTTAAAGTTTGGAACCCCCTATACCTCCTCTGGGTTTCTCCATTATCAGTGATTTAAATTTAATTCTGGGTTTGCCCCCCACCTAAATAAACTTAGGGGGGTTGCAGACTGCTAGAAATAATACAAATTGAGTCCACTTTTAGGGTTAGGGTTAGGATTAGGGAATCATGGGAACTGTAGTTTATTGAGGCACCAGAGCTCTCTGACAGAGGACTCAGTGTCTCAGGAAAAAAACAAAACAATTCCCATGATTCCCTAGCACTAACCCTAACCCTAAAAGTGGACTCAGTTTGCACTATTTCTAGCAGTCTGCAACCCCCCTTAGTTATTTCTCTTTGCCAAGATTTAAAAGGTTTCTCATTTGTCAAGATTGGGATGTTTTGGAATAAAAACATCATCTTTGGTAGAACCGCCATTTTAATAGTTGCTGTCCTACCTAATATAGATAATTTTAGATTTTCCCAGTTTGATAAATCCTGTTTGATTTCATTCCAGATCCTGTTATAATTATTTTTGTAGATGTCTGTATTCTTCGTTGAAAAGATGATGCCTTGGAAGATAGAAATTATATAGATCAGAATTAGATATAACAGAGATAGTCAATGAGGACAAAAGAAAGGTTTAATGATAATGGGAAAATATAAATAAGAATTTGTTCTGCCTTTTTATGAATGGAAAAAGGAATTTTTGGTTTAGATTAAATAAGAACGAATAAGCAAGATTTAATAGATACTTTAAGTATCAATTCACTTGTTGAGAGAAAACTTTGATCAATGTACTAATCAGTAGAAGTTAAAGGAATGAAATGTGTTGATTGTTTGTGATTGATGATAGAAAGAATGGATAATGTATGGGGTATGGGTGGTGGGGGTGATAAGTTATGGGGTGAGAGATGGGGATATATCTTGTTCGTTTTGTATGTCATGTGTGTTTTTATTGATTATAATAAAATTTAAAAAGAAAAGATGATGCCTAAATATTTCATTTTTTTCTCTGCTTTAAACTGCGACATCTGCCTCAATTCATCAACTTCTTTTTTTCATGTTCATGGTGAGCATCTTGGTTTTTGATTTATTCACTTTAAAACCTGAAATTTGCCTAAATTCTAATAATATTTTCAGGAGTGCCTTGATGTTTTATAATAATAATAATAATAATAATAATAATAATAAATTTTATTTAGATACTGCCCTGTGGCAAGCCAATCTGGGTGGTATACAACAATAAAATACATCCGACTTAATATAGTATAATTCCCTCCTCCCCCCCCCCTTAAAAAGTTATTAAATCACATCTCATTTAAAACAATTTACAATTAAAACAAAACAAATTAAAATTAAAAAATGAAAATGAAAATACAAACCAACAGACCCCTGTGAATTCAAATTCTAACGAGGACTATAAAATATTCCTAAAAAAGAGGGAGGTCCCGAGGTCCCGAGGCTGGGTGATTTAGTTTGGAAAGGCCTGCTGAAAGAAATCCATCTTGACAGCCTTTTTAATGCTGTCCAAAGATGTTAATTGATGGATCTCGTCCGGCAGGCCGTTCCAGAGCCTGGGGGCAACAACAGAAAAAGCCCTCTGGGAGGTCGCCGCAAGCCTAGATTTTTGAGCCTGCAGCAAATTCCTCCCAGAGGACGGGAGTGCGTGGGGAGGATTGTATGGGAGGAGGCGGTCTCTGAGATAGCTTGGACCCAAGCCATTTAGGGCTTTAAAGGTGATAACCAACACCTTATACTGGGCCCGGAAACCGATAGGCAGCCAGTGGAGGGATCTCAAAACTGGGGTGATGTGATCCCTCCTAGATGTTCCCGACAAAAGCCTGGCTGCCACAAGGGCCATCCAGTCCAACCGCCTGCCATGCAGGAACTCCCAATCAAAGCATCCCTGACAGATGGCCATCCAGCCTCTGCTTAAAGACTTCCTAGGAAGGAGACTCCACTACTCTTCGAGGGAGTGTGTTCCACTGTCGAACCGCCCTTACTGTCAGGAAGTTCTTCCTAATGTTGAGGTGGAATCTCTTTTCTTGCAGCTTGCGTCCATTGTTTTGGGTCCTAGTCTCTGGAGCAGCAGAAAACAAGCATGTTCCCTCCTCAATATGACATCCCTTCAAATATTTAAACACAGCTATCATATCACCTCTCAGCCTTCTCTTCTCCAGGCTAAACATACCCAGCTTCCTAAGTCGTTCCTCATAGGCCTTGGTTTCCAGACCCTTCACCATTTTAGTTGCCCTCCTTTGGACACGCTCCAGTTTCTCCACATCCTTTTTGAATTGTGGTGCCCAGAACTGGACACAGTATTCCAGGTGAGGCCTGACCAAAGCAGAATAGAGTGGCACTATTACTTCTCTTGATCTAGACACTATACTTCTACTGATGCAGCCTAAAATTGCATTGGCCTTTTTAGCTGCTACATCGCACTGTTGACTCATGTTCAACTTGTGGTCCACCTGGATTCCTAGATCCCTTTCACACGTAGTCTCATTCAGCCAGGTGTCCCCCATCGTATATCTGTACTTTTCGTTTTTCCGCCCTAAGTGCAGTACCTTACATTTCTCCGTGTTGAATTTCATTTTGTTAGCTTTGGCCCAGCTTTGTAGCCTGTTCAAGTCATTTTGAATTTTGATCCTGTCTTCTGGAGTATTAGCTACTCCTCCTGATTTGGTGTCGTCTGCAAATTTGATAACTATGCTCCCAATACCGTCATCCAAGTCATTAATAAAGATATTGAATAGCACTGGGCCCAGGACAGAGCCCTGTGGCATCCCAGTGGTCACTTCTTTCCAGGTTGAAAAGGAGCCATTGTTGAGCACCCTTTGGGTTTGACCAGTCAACCAATTACAAATCCATGTAACAGTTACTTTGTCTAGCCCACATTTTACCAGCTTGTTTGCAAGAATGTCATGGGGAACCTTGTCAAAGGCCTTACTGAAATCAAGATATACTATATTTACAGCATTCCCTTCATCTACCAAGCTGGTAATTTTATCAAAAAAAGAGATCAGATTTGTCTGGCATGACCTGTTTCTCTGAAACCCATGTTGACTTTTTGTGATTATGAAATTACCTTCCAGATGTTCACAGACTCTCTGTTTAATGATCTGCTCCAGAATCTTTCCGGGTATTGATGTCAGACTAACTGGATGATAATTGTTGGGATCCTCTTTTTCCCCCTTTTTGAAGATGGGGACAACATTTGCCCTCCTCCAGTCAGCTAGGACCTCTCCTGTTTTCCAGGAGTTCTCAAAGATTATTGCCAATGGTTCCGGTATTATATTTGCCAGTTCTTTTAGTACCCTTGGATGTAATTCATCTGGTCTTGGAGACTTATATTCATTTAGATTAACCAGATATTTCTGTACTATCCCTTTACTTATTTTGTGCCAAAATTCTCCTCTTCTGTCCTCTGATCCATTATCCTTAGGTTGAGTACCCTTTGCCTTTTCTGAGAAGACTGAAGCCAAGAAGGTGTTGAGTAATTCTGCCTTTTCTCTGTCCCCTGATAACTTTTTGCCATCTTCTCCACACAGTGGCCCTTCCTTCTTTTTCCTTTTATGGCTGACATACCCAAAAAAGCCCTTTTTATTATTCTTAACCTCTCTAGCAAGCCTGAGTTCATTCTGAGCTTTAGCTTTTCTGACTTTACCCCTACACGTGCTAGCTATTTGTTTGAATTCCTCTTTGGTGATTTCCCCATTTTTCCATTTCTTATACATGTTCCATTTAAAACATAGTTGAGTTACAAGTTCCTTAGTCATCCATCCTGGTTTCTTGAGGCACCTCCCATTTTTCCTCCACTTTGGAACGGTTTGAAATTGTGTCTTCAGTATCTCCCTTTTGAGAAACTCCCATCCGTCTTGAACTCCCTTCTCTTTTAGTATTCCTGTCCATGGGATTACCCCCAGTATTTCTCTAAGTTTACTAAAATCAGCTTTCCTAAAGTCTAGAATGCGTGTCTGACTATGCCTGGCTTCTCCTTTCCACTGTATAATAAACTCCAGGAGGACATGATCACTCCCGCCTAAGGATCCAACCACTTGTACCCTATTAACTAGATCTTCCCTGTTAGTTAGGATCAGATCCAAAATAGCTGACTCCCATGTTGCCTCTTCCACCTTTTGAACAATGAAATTGTCTTCGAGGCAAGTGAGGAATTTGCTAGACCTTGAGGATTTTGCCGAGTTTGACTCCCAGCAAATATCCGTATAGTTGAAGTCACCCATCACTACTATATTTCTCCTTTCTGAGTGTGTGGTCATCTGTTCTAGAAAGGCATCACCAGTTCTTCTGCTTGAGTTGGGGGTCTGTAGTAGACTCCCACATTGACATCCCTGTTGTTTCCCTCCCCTTTAATTTTTACCCAGATGCTCTCCACCTGGCTTCCAGGATTGATGTCCTGGATTTCTTCACTGGTGTAAATATCCCTGACATATAAAGCTATTCCTCCTCCTTTCCTGTTTGGCCTGTTTCTCTTGAAAAGGTTATACCCCTTTGTGAAGTCGTAGGCTTTCATGGCCGGCATCCATAGTTTTTTTGTGGGTTTTTTCGGGCTGTGTGGCCATGTTCTGAAAGAGTTTCTTTCTGATGTTTCGCCAGCATCTGTGGCTAGCATCTTCAGAGATGTGGCTAGCATCTTCAGTTTTCTCTGAAGATGCTAGCCACAGATGCTGGCGAAACGTCAGAAAGAAACTCTTTCAGAACATGGCCACACAGCCCGAAAAAACCCACAAAAAAACTATTATACCCCTTTATTTCTACATTCCAGTCATGAGACTCATCCCACCAGGTTTAAGTGATGCCTATTATATCATATTTGCTTTGTTGTTCATCTTGCTTATTTCCCATGCTCAAGAAATAATGCTGTCTCACTTTTGTTTTGTTCTTTTTGAAACTAAAACATGTTAATGGCTATCACCATGTTTTAATAAGGAGTTATATATCACTTAGATGTTTTATTGTGTTCTTATATGTGTTTTTATACTGGCCTAATGGCTGTAATAAAATGATTTGATTTATTTCCCATGCTCTGTGCATTAGTGTAGAGACATCTAAGACCACGTGTCCCCTTTACTTGCTTCCTGTGTACATTTTTTTGCCTCCCACTATTGGGTCCCTGTTGGGTCCCTTCGGCATACATCTTACTTTGTGTTCTGTATCCTCCACCTTAATTCCCACTATTGTATTATCCTCTCTTTATGTTTTTTGCTAATACTTCTAAAGCAATTATGAAAAGTAGTGGGGAGAGCAAGCATCCTTGCTGCATCCCTCTCTGAATTAATGAAGGTTTAGTCTTTTCCCCGTTTATTATAATATGTGCAGTCTGTTCGATATATAACGTCTTAATGGCTTTGTAAAACTTCTCATCAACTTGCATATATCTCAGACATGCCAACATAAAACTCTAGTCTAGATAAACTGAACAAATGAACTATATTACTCAGAATCAGACTCAAATTGTTACAGATACCAATTCTTCTCTTGCTTTTCCCCTCACTTCTAGTTTCTTCCCCCCCCTTTACTCCCCTCCTACTCCGGCAAAGTTCTCTCTGACTTTTTCGGTCTGTTCCAGTCTCTCTGTTCCCCCACCTTCCAACTCAGTTCGCTGTATTTCCTGGTTGTATTTTGTTTTCCCTCTTTGGCCCTCACCTCGTCTCTGTTTCTGTTTGGACCTCAAGAAGAGCTATTTTCTGCCTCTCGGAGAGAATCAAGGGAACCAAGCCAATATAGGATATTTTTGCCTCTGTCGTTGAAAACAAACATCTCACAAGATAAGTCAATGTTCATTTTTGCTACCAGAATGATTTTTCTACCAAAGTTGTTCAATTACTTGTATTCTAGCATTGCTTGCTGCTCATTATTGATATTTCTACAATCAATATGCTGCATGGTTGCAACCATGTGTAGGACATGTCGATATGAAGTTCAAAACCTTTACTATGAAGACCAAAGGGAGCATTTATTTACCATCTGTGAAATATTTTCCGCCAGACTCCATTTACAGCAATCTGTTTTCTGTAGCAGAGGTTGTTAGGACTTGGGAAAATATGTGGACTGAGATTGATAAATTCTGTTTTATATAGTATCTTGTGTGGGTGTTTGATGGTTTTCAGTATTATTATTATTATTATTATTATTATTATGCAATGTCATACTTTATTTACACCTCTTCTTTTCATTTATGTTTCTACTTAACAAGTTACAGTTTGTATGCTTTCTAATACATAAACATTTTTCTGAAACAATTTCTTCTTCTTTTATGAAATACATTTATTCTTTCTTACCTTCCCTTTTCCCCAATCCTTCGTATTCCTTCTCTGCATCTCTTACCAACTCTTTCTATCCCCTACACTACCTTCTTCCTTAGCCCCTTTCTCCTAAGATCTATTCTACTTCCTCATACCTTCTCACATTCTCCTTACCCTTTTCACATGCTTTCTCTTTCTTTTATCATCCTTTCCTTTCCTTTCCCTTTTTAAACTTTTCTAATTGTCCATTTGTCCTCTTTCCCTTTTCCCTCTGCACCCTCTCTTCCTTTCTCTACCTCCACTCTGTTTCCCCCTTCCCTGCTCCACCTCCATTCTTGTCTTCCTGTTTCTTCCCTTTCCCCCTTCTCCTGTTGTTCTTCCTTGATTTACTTTCCCTTCTTTTCCATCCTCTTCCCTTTCCCTTTCTCTCTCTTTCCCTATCTAACCCTAACCACCCACCAAGGGTTCCAGGCAATTTTTGATGCTTTATTAGCTTTATTGTTATACCTTCCTTTCCCCATTTTTATGTTACTTGCATTCTATATTACCTTCTTATCTCTTCATTTTCTCTCCTATTTAAATCATTTAAGTCCTTTTTTAAATTTGTTTAATAATAATAATAAATTTTATTTATAACCCGCCCCTCTGCTCGGCAGTCGGGTCGGCGTACAACAGAATTAAAAATACAACAAGTAAAATAATTTCTACCTCCCACCTCTTACCCACCTACCCCTTAAAACTGAATTAAACCATCATAAGATTAAAACAGCCAAGATAAAATACAGTACAGCAGAACACCTTCACAATATCACAGTATTAACATTACAATATATCAACATATCAGCATCAATATTCAATATATCAATATTGCAATATTTCAATATTTCAAGCCGGGCGGTTATTCCGGGAAGGCCTGCTGGAAGAGATCCGGCTTTACTGCCCTTTTAAAGGCAGTAAGAGTGGTAATAAGATGGATCTCATCCGGCAGGCCATTCCACAGTCTGGGGGTGGTTGCAGAGAAGGCCCTCTGGGAGGTCTGCGAAAGGCCGGTCTTTATTGGTTGCAGCAAATTCCTCCCAGATGTTAGAATCCTGTTAGTGTTCTACCAGATATAGAGTTTAGAGTTTAGTAGTTGGGGATGATGAGGGAAAGGTTGTTATAGTTTAGACTGTGAGATATAGTGTAGAGCAGGTGTCTTATCAGTGGCCTTGGGAGCCTGGCTCCTGGAGCTGGGAATGCAGTTTCTGTTTTGTGGGAAAAGGGAGGGGTTTTGTGAGCGGGTTTTTGGGCTATTCTTTTTCTTTGTCTGTGGGGTGTGTGTGTGTGGTTAGTCTCAGCTAAGAAGCTGAGTGAGGCACATGTCTGACTTTTGGATCTATCAATAAAGTGCTGTTGATTTATCAATCAAACTGACTGGTTGATTGTCCAAAGTGCTGGTGCTAGCTCTAACACCAGAGGACCGTAGTGTGCGGAGGGGGGTCATATGGGGAGAGCCCCCCCCCCCCGCACACTAAGATAAGATGGACCCAAGCCATGTAGGGCTTTAAAGGTCAAAACCAACACCTTGTACTGTGCCCGGAAACTAATCGGCAGCCAGTGGAGGGACTTTAGCACTGGTGTTATGTGCTTCCTCCTCGATGTTCCAGTAATTAACCTGGCTGCCATATTTTGTACCAATTGGCAGTTTCCGGGTTAAGCACAAGGGTAGCCCCATGTAGAGTGCGTTACAGAAATCCAGACGTGAGGTTACCAGAGCATGTACCACAGTTTCCAGGTCCCTCATGTCTAGATAAGTGCACAGTTGGCGTATCAGCCGAAGCCGATAACAGGCACTCCTGATCACCACATTCACCTGACTAGTCATGTGAAGTGATGAATCTAGGAGAACCCCCAAACTGCGAACGCAGTCCTTGGAGGAGAGTGTGACTCCATCCAGGACTGGAGACTGTATTCCCAAATCTGGTTTTGGGCCCGTGACTGTCAGTACCTCCGTTTTGTCTGGATTCAGCTTCAATCTGTTTTTCCTCATCCAATCCATTACCACTCTGAGACAGTCATTAAGAGGAGAGATGCTATCTGAAGTCTGAGCTGATGATCTGGTCATGGAGAAATATATCTGGGTGTCATCCGCATACTAATGGCAGCGAGCTCCATGCCTCCGGATGATCTCACCCAACGGCTTCATATAAATGTTAAATAGCATCGGGGACAGGATGGTGCCCTGAGGAACACCACAATTAAGCTCAATTTTGGAAAAGCAACTGTCCCCGAGCCTCACCCTCTGGGATCGGCCCAAAAGGAAAGAACAGAACCACTGAAGAACAGTGCCTCCAATGCCTAACTCCCTCAGTCGACCTAAGAGGATGGAATGGTCTATGGTATCAAAGGCCGCTGAGAGGTCCAAGACCACCAACAGGGTCACACTGCCCCTGTCAGTGCTCAGGCGGAGGTCATCAGTCAGAGCAACCATGGCAGTCTCCACTCCATAACCTGTCTTGAAGCCGGTTTGAAATGGATCAAGATAATCGGTTTCATCCAAAACTGCTTGGAGTTGGGAAGCAACTGCCCTCTCTATCACCTTGCTCAAAAAAGGAAGCAAGGAGACTGGTCTATAATTGTTTCTATCCAGGGGGTCCACGGAAGGTTTTTTCAGGAGGGGCCTAACGGCTGCTTCCTTCAAACATGATGGTACTGTACCCTCCCTGAAAGACGTGTTGATTGTATCCCATAGGAAAACTCTCAGCGCGTCCCCCCCCCCCCCTTGGATGACCAGCCAAGATGGACATGGATTGAGAGGGCAAGTCGTCTTCCTTATAGTTCCAAGAAGCTTGTCCACATCATCGGTACTCACAGATTGAAACTGATCCAGTAAATTGCCATCAACGGAGTTGCTGGACACCTCATCTACGGATTCTGACAGAACAATGGTATCCAAATCTATGTTTGGCTGCATTTGTCTGTGTCTTCCTCCTAGTGGATTCAATCCTATAGGTTTATCTTTTGAGTTTCTATTTTTAAACTGTATCAATCTTGTTCTTGTCTTATTTTTTACTTTACCTTTAAGATGCCAGCCACAGATGTTGGTGAAACATCAGAAAAAAACTCTTCTAGAACATGGCCACACAGCCCGAAAAAACCACAAAAAAACTATGGTGATATGATAGCCTTTTTAAAATATTTGAAAGGATGTCATATTGAGGAGGGAGCTCTAGCTTGTTTTCTGTTGCTCCAGAGAACAGGGCACAATGGAGCAATGGATGCAAGCTCCAGGAAAAGAGATTCCAGTTCAACATTAGGAGTAAGAGCTGTTCTACAAAGGAACATATTCCCTTGGAGTGTGCTGGAGTCTCCTTCTTTGGAGGTCTTTAAGCAGAGGCTGAATGGCCATCTGTCGGGGATGGTTTGATTTTGAGTCCCTGCATGGCAGAATGGGGTTGGACTGGATGGCCCTTGGGGTCTCTTCCAACTCTAGGATTCTATTATTCTACCTCCTGTGTATGTGAACTGACCTCCTCCCCAACAACATCCTCTGTGTGGTCCCCATCCAAGACCATTCGTTCCGTTTTGTCCAGGAAAACCTGCTCCCTAATAGCAGTCAGATTGGTCACCGGAACATCTAGGTTGGACCATATAACACCTATATTAAAATCTCTTCACTGGCTGCCGATTAGCTTCCGGGTGCAGTACAAAGTGTTGGTTATTACCTTTAAAGTCCTACATGGCTTGGGCCCGAGTTACTTGAAGGAATGCCTCTCCCCGCACTCTCAGAACATCTGGGAAGAAGCTATTAGAACATCATAAAACTAGACTTGTTGAAAATTTGGATGGGGGTTATGATGAGCTCCATGCAGGAGGCAGAAATTCACCAGCACGCAGGTAGTTCCAGCAAACCTCTAGTCTTTATTATAAAATAGCATAGTCAAAGTAAAACTATAAAGTCCAGTAGAATATCACTTTAGCCAGGTTGGCTAACAGGAACAAAACTATAAATCCTTAACGCTACATTGTGAAAAATTAGCCAAGCTACAGCTTCTGCAAAAATAGTGTTAAGTAATCCATGCTGTTGAAAGGTTAGAACAGACTAACTGCATTCCCCAAAATACAATTCCCAGCCCACCTTTTCTCCACCTCTTGGGTGTTACCTTCCAGGCTCATTGGTTGAACTTTACATGACGTGTGTTAACCAAACCCTTTGTTGTTCATGTTCCACCATGTGATTTATTTTCTCAAAACAATCTTTGTTATTAAATCCCTTCTGTAAACATGAAACTCTTTCTCACATATTCTAGCTTGTTAACTTGCTTTGTTATGACTCCCAAACACCTGGCTTGGGATGTTGTGAATTTAGGCCCTAGAAGCAGTTTTCTCATCATGGAAAAATATAGACACACATCTTTACATTGTGTACATCAACATTGACTACATATCCCATCAAAACCTGACAAGACTTACCACGACTTCCCAAAAATCGTTTACGGTCGCAGCTCCCATGTTGTGGAACAGCCTACCGGAGGAGATCCGTCATATTACTACTCTAGAAGTCTTCAAGAAGGCACTTAAGACACTTAAGACGGAGCTCTTCCGGCAGGCCTATCCATCTGATCTTCCAGATTTTTGAACAATGATTGGCTATTTTATTTTATTTTATCCTATTTATTTTATTTTCATTTATTTTATTATATTGTATTCTATTCTCTTAATCTATTATTATTGTTCTGATTTTTATTATTTTATTATTTATATTTTGCACATTATATTCATTTTATTGTGTAATCCTGCCTCGACTTTCTCTTCCAGGAGGGCTATCAACTTGTCCTTTGGTGCAGGTGAAGTGCCCCACATCTCTAGGCAAGAAGACAAATATCCCACAAGTGTTGCAGGTGACTGCAGCAGGTCCCTCAGAGTCCATACTGAGAAGGAGCCTTAAGGAAACACTGAAACAAGACTGTGGGCTTCCCCCTCAAACAGTCTCCTGTTAAACATCCACATAAAGGGTCCCTGTTGGCTTGGCTTTTGTCCCCAAGATCAGTCAACTGGAGTTATAACTCTATAGAGAGCTCCTGGCTTCTAGTTTGTTCTGGAGGCAAGTCTCTGACTCACTTCCTCTGAGCAAAAGTCCCCACGAGCCCCTTAAGGAAAAAAGGGTATAAGAGAACGTGAAAAATTAAAGGAGAAAGCCTCAAACACGGCTCCCAGGTCACCTTCTCCTTTGTACTCTAATTCCTCTTTAACTTAAAAATTCAGTTCTCCCAGCAGTTATATAGAATTAGGCTTCTAGTTCCATCCCTCAGTGACCCACAGAAATGACTCACAGTTTTTAAAAGTTTAAGGACTCAACCAGCTAAAATGGCTAAACAGAAAAGCAGCCTTTGTAGGCCTGGCATGACAATAACAACCTTAAAAACAAATTTGAAAAACAAACCTCATCCTCCCAATCTTCCCGGAAGATCTGGAGCCCATGCCAAGGCAGCTATGGCTACTTGCTCACTCTGAGGTCAGCACATGGCTCCCAGCAGACAGCTTCCTTGGCCATGGAAATGGAGAGCCAGATAATGGGGAGAGTTTGGGTCAGATCCAAGTCAAGGATACTCAGGTTGCCCCCAGAGTTTCCTGGCCAGTGCAGACAAGTGTGATATCCTCATCCAATCCTTTTTTTAAAAAATATTTCTCCCTCCCTCTCTCTCTCTCTCTCTCTCTCTCATACACACAGACACACACACACACACATGACGTCTTTGTCTGGGACTCTCCCTGAAATCTTTGAAACAGGGAAAGATATGCATATTCATATGTATATAATGGGACTTGAGTGCCTATGGCTTTTGGTATCTATGGGATGTCATGGAAATAAACCCCAGCAGACAGCAAAAGCACACTGTACCTGCTTGAGGTGAACTGTACATTCCTCAACACAAGGAAATGTAATAATATTAAGTCAGGTTTTGCTTACGTACAAGTGTAGATACATGCCAATATATTGTATGTTCAACCCTCCATATCTAGGGTTTCTTTATCCATGGATGCAGCCATCTATGGATTGAAAATTTGAAACAAAATATAAATTCCAAAAGGCAAATCTTGATTTGGTCATTTTATATAAGGGACATCTTTTTACTATGCCATTATTTAAAGGGACTTCAGCTCTTGTTTTCGTTTTCTCCCTTTCAGCTCCTGGTCTCTTTTAAGGAGGTGGCTGTATATTTCACCAAGGAGGAAGAGTGAGGTCCCACAAATAGAAGGAAGTCAGGATGGAGGAGGATGGGAACGTGGCCTTGCCGGGTAAGAAACATTTCCACCTTTAACCAAATGAGATCCTGGGATTCAGTGTTCAACTCCTAATGGAATCTTCTTCTTTCTGAAGCAGGGAAGCAGCCATTAGAAACAGCTAAAATTGCTGTGGAGAAAGAGGAGTTTAAAAATCAAAGGGGACTGAAAAGGCAAAAGGGACACCCATCTAAGAATGGGAAGAAGAACTCTTCTGTTTCCCAAGAGGATACTAGTGAACTCCTGACTCCCCAAGAAACTAACAAAGGGAAAAGAAGGGCCAAGTGTTCTGTCTGTGGAAAATCATTCCATTCTGAATTTCACTTAAACGTACATTGCAGAGTCCACACAGAAGCAACACCATATGAATGTATGGAATGTGGAAAGAGCTTTTCTGATATTCAAAGTTTATGTTCACATCAAAGAATCCACACAGGCAAGAAGCTGTATCATTGCATGGAATGCGGAAAGAGCTTTCGCCTCAGTCGATATCTGACTCAACACCAGAAAACGCACACAGGGGAGAAACCATATAAATGCATGGAATGTGGGAAGAGCTTCACTCGGAGTGTACATTTACGTACACATCAAAGAACCCACACAGGGGAAAAACCATATACATGCTTAGAATGTGGTAAGAGCTTCTCTTATAGACACTATTTACATTCACATCAAAGAATTCACACAGGGGAGAAGCCATATAAATGCATAGAATGTGGAATGAGCTTCAGACAGAGTGGAGATCTGACTAGACACCAGAGAACCCACACAGGGGAGAAACCATATAAATGCATGGAATGTGGACAGAGTTTCAGCCATAGTGGAGCTCTGACTAAACACCAGAGAACCCACACAGGGGAGAAACCATATAAATGCATGGAATGTGGAAAGAGCTTCAGTGCTAGTGGAGATCTGACTAAACACCAGAGAACCCACACAGGGGAGAAACCATACACATGCATGGAATGTGGAAAGAGCTTCAGTCGGAGTGGACATCTTAACTCACATCAAATGACCCACACAGGGGAGAAACCATATAAATGCATGGAATGTGGGAAGAGCTTCAGTCAGAGTGGAAGTCTTTACTCGCATCAAAAGACCCACACAGGGGAGAAACCATATAAATGCATGGAATGTGGGAAGAGCTTCAGTCAGAGTGGATATCTTTATTCACATCAAATGACCCACACAGGGGAGAAACCATATAAATGCATGGAATGTGGCAAGAGCTTTAGTTCGAGTGTATGTTTACGCATACATCAAAGAATCCACACAGGGGAGAAGCCATATAAATGCACAGAATGTGGAAAGAGCTTCTCTAATCCTTCAAATTTATATTCACATCAAAGAATCCACACAGGGGAGAAGCCACATCAGTGCATGGAGTGTGGAAAGAACTTCTCACGTAAAGAAAATTTATATTCACATCAAAGAATCCACACAGGGAAGAAGCCATATCAGTGCATGAAATGTGGAATGAGCTTCTCTTGCAGTCACCATTTACGTTCACATCATAGAACTCACACAGGGGAGAAACCATATACATGCATAGAATGTGGTAAGAGCTTTTCTTGCAGTCACCATTTACGTTCACATCAAAGAACCCACACAGGGGAGAAACCATATCAATGCATGGAATGTGGAAAGAGCTTCAGTCGGAGCGGACAACTTAACATACATCAAAGAACCCACACAGGGGAGAAACCATATAAATGCATGGAATGTGGAAAGAGCTTCTCTTATAGTCACCATTTACGTTCACATCAAAGGACCCACACGGGAGAAACCATATAGATGCACAAAATTGTGGAAAGAGCTTCAGCCACAGTGAAAATTTGACTAAACACCAGAGAACCCATACAGAAACCATATACATTCATGGAATGTGGAAAGAACTTCAACCACAATGGAAATCTGACTAAACACCAGAGGAGGTCTTTAGACAGAGGCTGTATGGCCATCTGTCAGGTATGCTTTGATTGAGAGTTCCTGCATGACAGGGATTGGATTAAATGGTCCTTTTGGTCTCTTCTAAATCTATGATTCTATGAGGTCGCTAAAATGAGTCCCCAGTGTCAGGAACGCATTAAATTAATGCTTTCCTGCCAGAATGGAGTTGATAAAATGTTAAAGGAGATGGGTTATAAAATATGCTGAAGGTGTTAATGACTGTAAAGCTGAAAAAGTGATGAGAGCTGAGTGCTGGAATGTGGGGGAGTTGCCGGCCTTGGCCGCTGCAGAGAAATGGATTCAAACCTGCATGGTTAATTGGTTAAATGTTTAATTGTATAATGCTCGAAACATAGATGGATTGGTTTGATATTGAATGAGTGATGGAACAGGGTGCCTCAGTTAATCTCATATCTGTGCTGACTTTGATAGAATCATAGAATCATAGAATCATAGAATCATAGAGTTGAAAGAGACCACAAGGGCCATCCAGTCCAACCCCCTGCCATGCAGGAACTCCCAATCAAAGCATCCCTGACAGATGGCCATCCAGCCTCTGCTTAAAGACCTCCAGGGAAGGAGACTCCACTACTCCCCGGGGGAGTGTGTTCCACTGTCGAACCGCCCTTACTGTCAGGAAGTTCCTCCTAATGTTGAGGTGGAATCTCTTTTCTTGCAGCTTGCATCCATTGTTTCGGGTCCTAGTCTCTGGAGCAGCAGAAAACAAGCTTGTTCCCTCCTCGATATGACATCCCTTCAAATATTTAAACACGGCTATCATATCACCTCTCAGCCTTCTCTTCTCCAGGCTAAACATCCCCAGCTCCCTAAGTCGTTCCTCATAGGGCTTGGTTTCCAGACCCTTCACCATTTTAGTTGCCCTCCTTTGGACACGCCCCAGTTTCTCCACATCCTTTTTGAATTGTGGTGCCCAAAACTGGACACAGTATTCCAGGTGAGGCCGGACCAAAGCAGAATAGAGTGGCACTATTAATTCTCTTGATCTAGACACTATACTTCTACTGATGCAGCCTAAAATTGCATTGGCCTTTTTAGCTGCTGCATCGCACTGTTGACTCATGTTCAACTTGTGGTCCACCTGGATTCCTAGATCCCTTTCACATGTAGTCTCATTCAGCCAGGTGTCCCCCATCATATATCTGTACTTTTCGTTTTTCCGCCCTAAGTGCAGTACCTTACATTTCTCTGTGTTGAATTTCATTTTGTTAGCTTTGGCCCAACTTTCTAGTCTGTTCAAGTCATTTTGAATTTTGATCCTGTCCTCTGGGGTATTAGCTACTCCTCCTAATTTGGTGTCATCTGCAAATTTGATAACTATGCCCCCAATACCGTCATCCAAGTCATTAATAAAGATATTGAATAGCACTGGGCCCAGGACAGAGCCCTGTGGCACCCCACTGGTCACTTCTTTCCAAGTTGAAAAGGAGCCATTGTTGAGCACCCTTTGGGTTCGACCAGTCAACCAATTACAAATCCATGTAACAGTTACTTTGTCTAGCCCACATTTTACCAACTTGCTTGCAAGAATGTCATGGGGAAACTTGTCAAAGGCCTTACTGAAATCAAGATATACTATATCCACAGCATTCCCTTCGTCTACCAAGCTGGTAATTTTATCAAAAAAAGAGATCAGATTTGTCTGGCATGACCTGTTTCTCTGAAACCCATGTTGACTTTTTGTGATTACAAAATTATCTTCCAGATGTTCACAGACTCTCTGTTTAATGATCTGCTCGAGAATTTTTCCTGGTATCGATGTCAGACTAACTGGACGATAATTGTTGGGATCCTCTTTTTTTCCTTTTTTGAAGATGGGGATAACATTTGCCCTCCTCCAGTCTGCTGGGACCTCTCCTGTTTTCCAGGAATTCTCAAAGATTATTGCCAATGGTTCCGATATTACATTTGCCAGTTCTTTTAATACCCTTGGATGTAATTCATCTGGTCCTGGAGACTTATATTCATTTAGATTAGCCAGATGTTTCTGTACTGTCTCTTTACTTATTCTGTGCTGAAATTCTCCTATTCTGTCCTCTGCTCCATTATCCTCAAGTTGAGCACCCTTTGCTTTTTCTGAGAAGACTGAAGCAAAGAAGGTGTTGAGTAATTCTGCCTTTTCTCTGTCCCCTGTTAACTTTTTGCCATCTTCTCCACACAGTGGCCCTACCATTTCCTTCTTTTTCCTTTTGCTGCTGACATACCCCCAAAAGCCCTTTTTATTGTTCTTAACCTCTCTAGCAAGCCTGATTTCATTTTGCGCTTTAGCTTTTCTGACTTTACCCCTACACGTGCTAGCTATTTGTTTGAATTCCTCTTTGGTGATTTCCCCATTTTTCCATTTCTTATACATGTTCCGTTTAAAACATAGTTCAGTTGCAAGTTCCTTAGTCATCCATCCTGGTTTCTTGAGACACCTCCCATTCTTCCTCCTCGTTGGCACGGTTTGAAATTGTGCCTTCAGTATCTCCCTTTTGAGAAACTCCCATCCGTCTTGAACTCCCTTCTCTTTTAGTATTCCTGTCCATGGGATCACCCCCAGTATTTCTCTAAGTTTAGTAAAATCAGCTTTCCTAAAGTCTAGAATGCGTGTCTGACTATGCCTGGCTTCTCCTTTCCACTGTATAATAAACTCCAGGAGGACATGATCACTCCCGCCTAAGGATCCAACCACTTGCACTCCATTAACTAGGTCTTCCCTGTTAGTTAGGATCAGATCCAAAATAGCTGACTCCCTCGTTGCCTCTTCTACCTTTTGAACAATGAAATTGTCTTCGAGGCAAGTGAGGAATTTGCTAGACCTTGAGGATTTTGCCGAGTTTGACTTCCAGCAAATATCCGGATAGTTGAAGTCACCCATCACTACTATATTTCTCCTTTCTGAGTGTGTGGTCATCTGTTCTAGAAAGGCTTCATCCAATTCTTCTGCTTGAGTTGGGGGTCTGTAGTAGACTCCCACACTAACATCCCTGTTGTTTCCTTCCCCTTTAATTTTTATCCAGATGCTCTCCACTTGGCTTCCAGGATTGATGTCCTGGATTTCTTCACTGGTGTAAATATCCCTGACATATAATGCTATTCCTCCTCCTTTCCTGTTTGTCCTGTTTCTCTTGAAAAGGTTATACCCCTTTATTTCTACATTCCAGTCATGAGATTCATCCCACCAGGTTTCAGTGATGCCTATTATATCATATTTGCTTTGTTGTGCTAGGAGTTCAAGTTCATCTTGCTTATTTCCCATGCTCCGTGCATTAGTGTAGAGACATCTAAGACCATGTGTCCCCTTTACTTGCTGCCTGTGCACATTTTTTTGCCTCCCACTGTTTGGTCCCTGTACTGTTTCCCTTGTTTCCTCTATGACAGTTTGACTATTTTCCCCAGTCCTTTTGTCTTCCAGGACGTTGTCTCCCTTCCCCACACAGTTCAGTTTAAAGCCCTCCTGATCAAATTCTTGAGACCGTTGGCAAAAACATTTCTTCCAAGTGGTGTGAGATGCACCCCATCCCTTGCCATGGGTTCCTAGTCTCAGGCTTCAGAGTTCATAAGCCATGGGTTCAGAATTCAGGAGCCATGGGTTCCTAGTCTCAGGCTTCAGAGTTCATAAACAAAGCACCATCAAAGACTTTGTTTGGTCTAAGGCCAATGGGAAACTGTAGATTCACACGCACCTGGCCCTTTGTTGGATTTTCCGGACAGTAGGACATTACATCATGTGAAGATCCAAGGCGCGGGAAACTTGGACCAATCACAGTTTGCCACTTGACTATGGGAAGGGACTTTGTTCTATTCTATAAAAGTGTATTAATGTATTGTGCCTTTAGATTCGTCAAAGAAGTCAAGGCCTGTCTGCGCTGTTTTCTTTTCTGCAATAAAGCTGTCCTTTTTGACTTAATGTCTGGGAGCTGTCTTTATGTCTGAAAGAGGACTGGTGGGCATGCTGATACTGACAGTTTGACGAATCTCACCAGAAGGACCCGATTCTGTGACCAGATTGCCTTGCCAGTGCATCTGCACACAGCTGGGACCCTCAACTTTCCTTTTACCCTTTCCCTTTTTTTCACCATGGAGGATGCCTGCGAAAGGGCGTGCTTGGAACTGGCTCTGCGCCTGGAGGATGCAGCCAGAGCCCTAGACCGACTTTCGTGGGGTGACTGCTGTGCCAGGAAAAGTTCCATGGAGGGACATCGACGGAGCTCACCTGGAGGTATCAGCCCGGAAGGTGCTGAGAGGAGACGGAGGATTGCAGCTGCTGTTGCCTCTAAGGGGAGGAAAGCCAGCCAAGCCTCTTGGAAACTCAGCCGGGTGGCTGAGAGAGACAACAAGCTTCAGAGAAAGGCTTTAAAGGAGAAGGAATGGATCCAGGTCCAGAAAATGCAACAAGAGGTTGCACAAATGTGGAGGAAAGTGTTGGAGGTGGTTCAAGCTGTTCAACACAGACGAAGAGTGGCCAGAGAGATGGCGGGAGCGGAACACCAGCCCGGTGCCAACAACTCCCGAATTCAGAACCATCAAGAAGAGGGCCGAGGAGGGCCACCTGATCAGAGGGGACCTGTAGAGCCAGGACTCCCACCATCCCCGGTGACTGCCAAAGTCAGGCAAGAACAAGCTGCTCCGAGGGAGTTCTCTGGTCCCAGATGGAGATCTAATCAAAAGGAGGAGATATCTGGGAAAGAGCAGACAGCAACAGGACCCGAGTGGCCGCCCAAAGAAGACGGACCGGTAAAGCCTGTGCTCCCACTACCCGATGCCCCTGATATAGCAACAGCAGCTCCAGAATGCCAGGAGGAGGCAACTAGGACAACTGAGGTAAAAGCCCAAAGGGAGGACCTGCTACTCAAACCACAGATGGGAATTACAACCAAGGTGGCTCAGCGTGGGACATGCCAGACACCAGAGGGACCGAGCACCATCGCTGCATCACCACCGGTTGAACCTGAGTGAAATCCCATGAAGGAGAGCACCCAGATGGCTGAGAAATCATCCTGCACAAGTGTGCCTACAACATTGGTGAGACCTCTAACCCCATTTTTCAGTACCCAGTGGGTGGCCCCCTTGTTTCCATTAAAACCAGTGTGGGGACCGGGGGTGATCAGACAGTCTCTGTGGCAGGGGGGGCTTACTAGAATTTGCTGGATCCCTGAAAAGCCTGGCTTTGGAGGGGCTAGTGGAGGGGACTGAGACATCAAAGTGCCCCCTGACAAAGATCCAAGCCCAGTGGGGAGGAGAGAGGAAAAAACAAGCCCAACGCAAGGGCTCCCAGGGCAGCCTGCCACTATACCTCCAACCCGACAGTGCTCAGGCTTTGAAGGGGAGAGTGGGGAGCAAATGGAGAAAACCACTGGCACAGACTTCAGGGAGGCAGCCTGATCAGAAGAGGCCAGAAAAGGGTCAGGACCTCAAGGGGCCCGCCGACAAATCAGAGTCCAGTGGTAGGGAGCCAGATGAAACTCTGTAAAACATTGTGGCTCTCCAGCCTGACTGCCCCAACCTCTCAAAACCGACCGTGCCCAGACGCCTCCGAGTTGGACTCTAAATTTTTGAAGTTGTTGGGAACAGTAGAAGAGCAGTTGAGTGGGAGACATGCTTCAGCTATACCAGCCAAGGGAAGAAACCTCCCAGAGACACCAAAACCTAACATTCTCCCTGAGCTGGGGAATTTAGGAGCCAAAAGGCTGCAGAAAGAAACCCTTTTGAGGCAGGAGGAACAAGAAACTAGAAATCCCAAAAGGTGCCAAGACCAGATGGTGGTAAGCCACTTAGAGCGGTCCAATGACAACCCCAGAGCCAAAAATCCCAATCACAGTGGAGCCAGTGAAATTCAGAATGAGAGCCCGAATGATGAGGGACCACCAGGACCATATCAGAAAGATGGGGCCCCCAAACGTTTGACATGGACTGAGTCTGAGAGGGAGGTGAACACAAAGGAATTCAGAGGCTGTGATATGATAACACACCAGAGGGGCTTAACAAATAAACATGATCACCTAAAGACACAGGCAATGGCTATCCTCACAGAATTAGACGGCTGGTTAGACCAAGAGCTTGACCCAGACTCCATGGGGCCCAGGGGCCTACATAGAGAACTGGAGGCTGAAGTTAAACTGGAAACTCAGAGAAGCCAGAACAGCCAAATAGCCTCAAAAGACTGTACTTACCAAGAGAGGCTTGATCCAGAAGGAGCTGGTCCAGAGCTAGAGGCTGATTCCACGGTTGCCAAACTCCACATGAAAATCCTCCAGGTGGAGGACAAGGGTGCACAGTTAAACCGTATATCAAGAGAACTGTCACCACAGAGCCCGTCACAGGGGCAGGAAAACGCAGTGCCCCAAGATAACTCCAAGTTCCACAGAGGGATTCACCGAGAGCCTCGGCCGCAGGGGGTTGTGCTCAGTGCGCAACAAGACCCTCAGCGAAAGGAAGGTTGCCCTACAGCCTGCTCTGGCAAAGAGAAACCCAGAATAATACAAACTCCTGAGGTGCCTGTGCCCAAATTCCTCGGTTCGGAATCACCAGAGTTCCTAACAAAGCTTCAATGTCCAGCCGTCCTCCTTGGCTCAGAGGACCAAGCCGCTGAGGCGGGAAAGATAGCAGTTCGCTCAACTGATGGTCTGAGTGCCTCCGTCACCCCCGCTTTCCAGGCCTCCACTCGGATTCGGAGTAACCGAAAGCTCATCACAGGGGAAGGAGCCTTCAAAGAGATTTCTAGCCAAGGTGAGGAGGAGAAATTGATAACCCCCTTTCCCAGCGAGGGGTCATCCCAAAAGTCACTCGGGGGGTGGGAAAGATTTTGAGGAGTTTACTATCTGCTTCAGTCCTACAGAGTTGTTGTGAAGAATGGACTTCCAAAACCTAAACTTAATAACATGAGGCCAGCTAAAAAGGTTGCTACAGTGATTAACAAAAATGATATAGTGTGCCTCCACAGTTCTTTGAAAAGCAGGAGCAATGAGTCTGGGATCCTAACTGATAAAAGACATGGACTTGTTAAAGGATTCCCAAAAAATGGTGGTTAAATACAGAAGCCAGTTACTGGACTGTGAATTAAAAGCACCAATAAGACTGTTTTTCTTGTGCTTATGAAAACATTATTATACACATTTAGTTTTGCCTATTAATGTTGTTTTGGAGACTTTAAACATGTAATAACCATAGTTGTGGATTTATAACATCTAAGTTGTTTAGCTAATTACATAGATCTGTTTCATGTTATAGATTTAGTGGATATAATAATAATAATAATAATAATAATAATAATAATAATGTAGGCTGGTTAAATAAGTTTAATAAGTTTAATATTTTAAAGGCTTTAATATTGTCATTTAAATAATATTGTTTGCTGATAGTCTATTTTGATAGCACTGTTTGGTTAACAGATGATATGATGTTGTTTTCTTTTGCTTGCTTTGGTTATTTTTTAAAAAAATAGACTTTTAGACAAGTTATGTTACCAATTTTAAGTTTAAATGTATATGGTGTTACTTTACTATTATGTTGGGTTGGTTTTTATATAACCGTTTAAATAAGGTTTATTTAGATAGCCTTTTATAGAAATTTAGATTATTGTTTGAGTTTAGCTATTGCCATTGGGTTTTGTTATTGCTTTGTTTTGATAACTGGATTTTTTGATTATAAAATCATCCTAAAGACTGGGCTAAAGATGGTCTTCAGGGGGGCAGACTGTCAGGAACGCATTAAATTAATGCTTTCCTGCCAGAATGGAGTTAATTAATGTTAAAGGAGATGGGTTATAAAATATGCTGAAGGGGTTAATGACTGTAAAGCTGAAAAGGTGATAAGAGCTGAGTGTTGGAATGTGGGGAGTTGCTGGCCTTGGCCGCTGCAGAGAAATGGATTCAAGGCTGCATGGTTAATTGGTTAAATGCTTAATTGTATAATGCTCAAAACATAGATGGATTGGTTTGATACTGAATGAGTGATGGAACAGGGTGCCTCAGTTAATCTCATATCTGTGCTGACTTTGATAGCCATGGGTTCCTAGTCTCAGGCATCAGAGTTCATAAACAAAGCACCATCAAAGACCTTGTTTGGTCTAAGGCCAGTGGGAAGCTGTAGATTCACATGCACCTGGCTCTTTGTTGAATTTTCCGGACAGTAGGACATTACATCATGTGAAGAGCCAAGGCGTGGGAAACTTGGACCCATCACAGTGCCACTTGACTATGGGAAGGCACTTCGTTCTATTCTATAAAAGTGTGTTAATGTATTGTGCCTTTAGATGCGTCAAAGAAGTCAAGGCCTGTCTGCGCTGTTTTCTTTTCTGCAATAAAGCTGTCCTTTTTGACTTAATGTCTGGGAGCTGTCTTTATGTCTGAAAGAGGACTGGTGGGCATGCTGATCATGACAGTTTTAATACAAGATTCTAGGGACCAAGGAAAATATTCGAATTATAGAAATTCGAATTATCCATGTTCCACAGTACATGGATTCAACCATCTATGGATTGAAAATTTGAAACAAAATATACATTCCAGAAATCAAGCCTTGATTTGGCTATTTTATATAAAGGCATTGTTGGAATATTTTCTTGATACCGGTTAGGATTATCAAGAAAGAGGAAAGATTGTTTAATCTCTCCAGCAGAGTAAGGCACTGCAAAAGAATGACAAGCAGGAACACATACTAGTTCCTCCTAAATCTCCACACCCATGTGTCTATAAAAACAAGTCAGACATTTCGAGTAGAATAATAAAATGAACTTTACTTACAAAAAGTCATGTATATAAAATATACAGGTTAAGCTTCATTTGCAATAACAAGAGAGAAAATAAGTTGTTCTGCATGCTTGCTGGTCAGCCATGTTAGAAGACAGAAAAAAAGCGGGAACAGCAGAGTAAAGAGGAATTTTCAAATATAAGCCAGTAGGGGAAGTGAGCTCAGTTAACAGACTAAGAAAAGAGGAGGGGCTACGAGTGGGTGACAAAACAACCATAGACATGCATAAAACACATTCCTAGAGAGACCAGCATGCGAGGTTGCTATATCCCAACACCCCTTCTCAACCGAGCATGCACCTCAGGCCCAACTTGACTCGTAGTCTCTGGAAACCATCTCTCGACAACGGTTTAGTCAAGATATCAGCTGTCATCTCAGCGGTTGGACAATAGGTCATCTTGATCAGGCCTTTCTTCATCAACTCATGCACATGATGAATCTTCATATCAATGTGTTTACTTTGTCCTGATATATTTTCTGTTTGAGAAAGTCTAATGCAGCTTTGGTTGTCTTCAAAGACTTCAATTGGCTTATTTTCATTAATTCCAAAATCGAGGAATAGTTGATCAATCCACTGTAGCTCTCTACAGGCTTCTGATGCAGCTACGTATTCTGATTCTGTGGAGGATAAGGCCAATATCTCTTGTTTTCGACTGGCCCAAGAAATAGGTCCATTGCCATATAAAAATAGATATCCACTGGTAGAATGGCGATCTTTAACATCATTGCCCCAGTCTGCATCAGTGTAGCATACAAGGCTCGGGTTATTGTTGGCTGGCAACTTTAACTGAAGATCCATAGTTCCTTTTATGTACCTTGCTACTCTCTTTACTGCAGTCCAGTCTTTTTGGGTAGGTGCACTGACCTTTCTACAAAGAATTGTAACAGCAGCAGCTATATCTGGTATGGTATTTGTGGTCAAGTACAGTAGTTTTCCTATTGCTGTTCTGTACAAGTCATTATCCTTTAGAGGTTCTTCTTGTTAATTGTTCTTAATAAAATCTGTCACCATGGGCATTGCTACAGGATGTGCATCCTGAAGTCCTAGTGTTTCTAACAGATCAACAATCTTTTGTTTTTGACTCAGTAGGAAGGATCCATCTTGTTCTCTTTGAATTTGAATTCCCAAGTAGTATGTGGCATTTCCAAGTTCCTTCAGTTCAACTTCTTTATTCAGGTGATTCACAATTTCAGTGTAGTCTGTGTCTCTTTGTGTAGCTATGATTAGGTCATCAACATATGTCAGAATATATGCTAAATGTCCATCCTTGGTCCTTGTGTATAGACATTTGTCTGCTTTTCCTTGTTGAAAGTCCAGCTGTTTTAGCATCTCATCCAATTTTTCATTCCAAGCTCTGGCAGCCTGTTTAAGTCCATATAGCCCCTTCTCAAGCTTACAAACGTGGTGTGGTCTTTCTTTGTCTATAAAACCTGGAGGCTGTTTCATAAAAATGTCTTCTGTAATCACTCCATGTAGAAATGCTGTCTTTACATCAACATGTCTGATGTCCATCTGTTTTGAAGCTGCTAGGCTAAGAAGTAATCTTATAGTAGTATGTTTTACCACTGGTGAAAAGGTCTCGTCAAAGTCTTCTCCATATTTTTGTGAGAAGCCTTGTGCAACAAGTCTTGCCTTGTAGCATTCAGTTTTTCCTTCTCCATCTTGTTTTAGTTTGAACACCCATCTGGATCCTATAGCTTTCTTTCCTGGTGGGAGTTCTGTAAGTGTCCATGTTCCATTTTTGTGTAGTGCCTCTATTTCTTCTTCAGCAGCTTTTCTCCATTTAACTGCTTCATCAGCAGGCATCCTTTCAATTTCTTCTATGTTTGATGGTTCTCTACGCAATTCTAACTTTGTAAGATAAGAAAGTCGGGTAGGTGGTATACCTCTGTTGGGTCGCAGTAAGTATCTGGAATCTTGCTCTGGAACCTCACTTGTCTCTGCAGCATTCTCCAGTCCAGGCATCTCATCTGCTTCATCTGCATCCCCTTCTGAAGATGTAGAGTCTGCTTGTGTATCTTTTCTGATAGGGACAACAATCGGCTGAGGGTTGAACCTTGATGTTGCATCTTTCTCGTTTGAGAAGTCCAATGCACCATCTTGGTCATCTAAAGATTCAAGAATAGTTCCTTTCTTGTTTATTCTGCTTCATTCATCAAAGTAAACCACATGCCTGATGAACACTTCACCAGTCTTTAAGTTCATCACTTTGTATCCTTTTGATGCAGACACATATCCAATGAAAATAGTTTGTTCTGATCTGGCGTCCATCTTGTCTCTCTTTTGTGAGGGTATGTAGGAGTAGGCAAGACTTCCAAAAGTCTTGATGTGCTTCATGTTTCGCATTTTGCCATGCCACAGCTGGAAAGGTGTCTGTGTAGTGCCCTTGGTTGGCAATCTATTCTGAAGGTATGTGGCCGTCATGATGGCATCTCCCCAGAACTGGTTAGGAAGACCTGCATCTGCTAACATGCACTTTGTCATCTCCAAGAGAGATCTTAGCTTTCTTTCAGCTAAACCATTCTGAGCCGGTGTGTACGGGACACTTCTTCTGTGTTGAATTCCATGTTCTTCCAAGAAGGATTGAGTATATTTTGACAGATACTCACTCCCACAGTCCGTTTGGATGGCTTTGGGTCTTTTTTCAAATTTCGTTGTCACCATTTCAACATATTTCTTTAGCATCTCTTGAGCTTCACTCTTTTGCTTTAGAAGGTAGGTGACACAGTATTTCGAAAAATCATCCATGAATATTAGTATATATCTGTTTCCACCCATTGAGGGAAGAGAAAATGCACCACAGATATCTGAATGGATCAAATCCAGTACTTGATAGCTACTTTGTTCAGTACTTGCTCTAAAGGAAGGACTCACTGCCTTTTGTTCAATGCAAACTCTGCACCTTTCAGAATTTTCATAGCCTTGGGACTTTATCTTGATCCCAGTAGCTAAATTTTGTTTTTGTAATTGAAGAACTGCTTTGGTATCACGATGGGCAAAGCATCTGTGCCATAGCTCAAGGCTGTCCTCATCCATGTGTCCTTGAAGTGCATTCACTTGTGGAGCTGAAAGGTTCACTTCATATAAACCATCACATTCAAATGCTTGTGCATATATGACATTGTCTTTAGAAACTGTACATTGTCCATCTTTGAAGTTGATTTCAAATCCCTTCTTGTCTAAAACTGACACACTGAACATATTTCCTCTCAAATTTGGAACATACAATGTATTTGTGATAGTATTTTCCATGACTCTATTACCAGGCACCTTGAAAGGTAGTTTAAAATCTCCTTTTCCTTCAACAATCAAATGCTGATCTCCTGCAGTGTCAATGTATCCATTAACATTTTTATCAATTTTATCAAAATAAGACTCACAGTGTGTAGAATGTTGTGTACAGCCTGAATCGATAATCCAAAAATTTGAATGATCTCTGTTAATGCCAGTGGACAAAGCTTGTGCCTTTGTGCAAAAGGTCTTTCCTCTCTCTTCCTTCCTTGAGGAATTGTCCTGTCTTTGTCTCCTAAAATCAGCTTGAGGATAATCATCCTGTCTCTGTGTCCTAGAATCAGCTTGAGAATAGGTTGAAGAATTCTTAGGAAGCAAGCAATTCCTTGAGATATGCCCCTTTTTATTACATCTATAGCAGGTAACTTCTGATTGGCCAGTAGGAATGGCTCTTCTTCTCCCTGGATTTGCAAAATAGTGAAGTGAAGCAGAAGCTTCTTGGCTTTCATAGTGGTAACTTCCTGTTTCTGTGATGCATTCCTCTCTCAATTTACTTAAAACTTGGTTGTACCCCATTTCTGGCAAAGCATTAATGACTGTACAAAAGGCATCAAATTCTTTTCCCAATGTTCCCAGTAAATAGGCAATTTTAAGGTTATCACAAGGTGTAAAATCACAAAGAGTCATTTTTTCAAACAGTTCTGTTACATGGGAGATATGTCTTTCACAGTGTTGTTTAGAATTCAGCCTAAGATTCATAAGATCTTTCATGATAAAAGAGAGTGATTTAGTGGTCTTCTTTCCAAAATTTTCCTCAAGCTTTAAAACATTTCTCTGATAGTCTTGCAATTATGTACTAAGCAAATTAAGTCTCTAGACAGAGATTCTTGCACAATGTGTCTTGCAATTGCATCTTCTTTCAACCAAACTAATCTTTCTTTTTCTGTAGTTGGGATTTGAGAGTCCACACAGTGAAATACCCCATGGGCTTGAAGAAAAACTTCTAACCTTGTTTTCCACTCAGAGTAATTATCTGGGGTGAGCTTTAATCTTGAAGATTGTAAGGATATCTTTGCAAAAATAGTCAGCCAAAATCAAAACTCAAAAACACAGTATCAATAAAAAGGCATCAACAGCTCAAAAGCAAAAATTAAAACTCTCTCTAGTAGACACAGGTTATTAAGGGAGAGTGGACAAAACTGCAATAATCAATAACAGCTCAGCTAAGTAAAGCAGCAGCATCCAAAAACAGCAGAAGGCAAAATACCCGAACAATCTAGTTTTAAATTGTTCCTTTCTGCTCAGAGCACCTGGGCCCCATAACCTTTTGGAATATTTTCTTGATACCGGTTAGGATTATCAAGAAAGAGGAAAGATTGTTTAATCTCTCCAGCAGAGTAAGGCACTGCAAAAGAATGACAAGCAGGAACACATACTTGGTCCACCTAAATCTCCACACCCACGTGTCTATAAAAACAAGTCAGACATTTCGAGTAGAATAATAAAATGAACTTTACTTACAAAAAGTCATGTATATAAAATATACAGGTTAAGCTTCATTTGCAATAACAAGAAAGAAAATAAGTAGTTTTGCATGCTTGCTGGTCAGCCCTGTTAGAAGACAGAAAAAAAGCGGAAACAGCAGAGTAAAGTGGAATTTTCAAATATAAGCCAGTAGGGGAAGTGAGCTCAGTTAACAGACAAGAAAAGAGGAGGGGCTATGAGTGGGTGACATGCATAAAACACTTTCCTAGAGAGACCAGCATGCGACAGGCGTCATTTTACTATGCCATTATTTAAAGGGACTTCAGCTTTTGTTGTCATTTTCTCCCTTTCAGCTCCTGATCTCTTTTAAGGAAGTAGCTGTATATTTCACCAAGGAGGAGAAGTGAGGTCCCCCAAATAGAAGGAAGACAGGATGGAGGATGATGGGAATGTGGCCTTGCTAGGTAAGAAGCATTTCCACCTTTAACCAAATGAGATCCTGGGATTCGGTATTCAAGTCCTAATGGAATCTTCTTCTTTCTGAAGCAGGGAATGATCAGGAGAAGGAGGATTTTGTGGAGCCCTCTGTGATGCCAGTAGAAACAGCCAAGATTGCTGTGGAGAAAGAGGAGTTTGGAAATCAAAGGAAACTGAAAAGGCAAAAGGGACATCAATCTGAGAATGGGAAGAAGAACTCTTCTGTTTCACAAGAGGATATTTGTGAACTTCTGTCTCCCCAAAAAACCAACAAAGGGAAAAGAAGGGCCGAGTGTTCTGGCTGTGGAAAATTGTTTCAATCCAAATTTCACTTAAACATACATTGCAGACTCCATACAGAAGCATCACCATATGAATGTATGGAATGTGAAAAGGGCTTTTCTGATAATCAAAGTTTATGTTCACATCTAAGAATCCACACAGGTGAGAAGCCATTTCAATGTATGGAATGTGGAAAGAGCTTTCGCCTCAGTGGATATCTGACTAAACACCAGAAAACCCACACAGGGGAGAAACCGTACAAATGCATGGAATGTGGAAAGAGCTTCAGTCGGAGTGGACATCTTTACTCCCATCAAATGACCCACACAGGGGAGAAACCATATAAATGCATGGAATGTGGGAAGAGCTTCAGTCGGAGTGTACATTTAGGTACACATCAAAGAACCCACACAGGGGAAAAACCATATACATGCTTAGAATGTGGTAAGAGCTTTTCTTATAGTCACTATTTACGTTCACATCAAAGAATCCACACAGGGGAGAAGCCATATAAATGCATGGAATGTGGAAGGAGCTTCTCTAATCATTCAAATTTATATTCACATGAAAGAATCCACACAGGCGAGAAACCATATCAGTGCACGGAGTGTGGGAAGAACTTCTCTGGTAGACAAAATTTATATTCACATCAAAGAATCCACACAGGGAAGAAGCCATATCAGTGCATGGAATGTGGAAGGAGCTTCAGTCAGAGTGTGCATTTACGTACACATCAAAGAACCCACACAGGGGATAAGCCATATATATGCACAGAATGTGGTAAGAGCTTTTCTCATAGACAAAGTTTGTATTCACACGAAAGAACCCACACAGGAGAGAAACCATATAAATGCATGGAATGTGGACAGAGCTTCAGCCATAGTGGAGATCTGACTAAACACCAGAGAACCCACACAGGGGAGAAACCATACAAATGCATGGAATGTGGAAAAAGCTTCCGTAGGAGTGAACATCTTCACACACATCAAATAACCCACACAGGGGACAAACCATATAAATGCATGGAATGTGGAAAGAGCTTCTCTTATAGTCACCATGTACGTTCACATCAAAGAATCCACACAGGGGAGAAACCATATAATTGCACCAAATGTGGAAAGAACTTCTCTCATAGTCAGACTTTACGGTCACATCAAAGGACCCACACAGGGGAGAAACCATATACATGCATAGAGTGTGGAAAGAGCTTTCGTCAGAATTCGCATCTACGTACGCACCAAAAATCCCACACAGGGGAGAAACCACATAAATGCATGGAATGTGGAAAGAGCTTCTCTGATAGTCAGCAATTACGTTCACATCAAAGAATCCACACAGGGGAGAAACCATATCAGTGCATGGAATGTGGAAAGAGCTTTAGTCAGAGTTCAAGTCTACAGTCACATCAAAGGACCCACACAGGGGAGAAACCATATGCATGCATAGATTGTGGTAAAAGCTTCTCTTATAGTCACAATTTACGTTCACATCAAAGGATCCACACAGGGGAGAAACCATACAAATGCATGGAATGTGGAAAGATCTTTAGCCACAGTGGAGATTTGACTAAACACCAGAGAACCCACACAGAAACCATATGAATGCATGGAATGTGGAAAGAGCTTCAGCCACAGTGAAGATCTGACTAAACAACAGAGGAGGTCTTTAAACAGAGGCTGGATGGCCATCTGTTGGTATACTTTGTTTGAGAGTTCCTGCATGGCAGGGGGTTGGACTAGATCAGGGGTAGGCAACCTTTTCCCTTTAAGGGGCTAGGGACTCCAGCTCCCAGAAGCCTCAGCCATGTTGGCCAATAGCTCCTGAGATTCTGGGAGCTGATGTCCCTCGGCCCTTAAAGGGGAAAGGTTGCCTACCCCTGGACTAGATGGTCCTTGTGGTCTCTCCCAACTCTATGGTTCTATGAGGTCACTAAAATGAGTCCCCATCTTGTTGGGGGCAAGTAGCTTACAAATTGTAAACCATGTAGGGAGTGCTTAAATGGTTTAGAAATGTAATTGCTATTGCTATCTTTCTTTCTGTAAGACGTCTATTTACGTCCCCCCCAATCTTTTTTTATAAGTAAACCTCATTGTAATGTTTTCCACAGTAATGTGGAAAGAGCTTCAGAGACAGTGGAGCATGTAGGAACCATCAAAGAATTCACACAGGAGAGAAACTATATGTTGTTGTTGTTAGCTTCCCTCCTTGGGTCTGTTCCGACTCCTGGCGCCCCTGTGGATGAGACAACTCCAGGAAGAGTCCCTATCTCCCACTGCAGTCTTGCCCAGATCCTGGAAGCCCTTCCCCATAATAACCCCTTTGATGGAGTTTATCTATCTGGTCTGTAGACTTCCTCTCTTTCTTCTCCCCTCTACCGTTCCTAAAATTACTGTTTTTCCTTCTCATTCTGTGGCCAAAGTACGATAGTCTCAACTTGATCATCTTTGCTTCCAAGGAGAGCCCTGGTCTGATCTGTTTAATAACCCATTTGTCTTCTTGGCTGTCCATGGGATCCTAAGTACATTTCTCCAGCACCACATTTCCATTGAGTTGGTTTTCTTTTTGTCTGCTTCATTCACTGTCCAGCTCTCCCATCAGTACATGCGGATGATGGGGAATACAATGGCCTGAATGATTCTGACTTTAGTGCTCAGTTGTATGTCATTGCTCTTCAGCATCTTTTTGTCAGCATGTAGATGAAGGGTGTTTCAGTGATGCTCTTTGGCACCCAGCAGAATCTTCAGGACAAGCTGGCTGCTGTGATCCACAGCCACTTTGTATCTCTTACCATCAACTGGCTCAGCTTCTCTTCTTTAGGATCCTGTCTTCCTTAGTCAAGAAGACACATTGTAAAGTCCAAAAGTATAGTTTTATGAATGCATATAAAAGAAAAATAAGATAACTAAGTAAAATCCATTGTGATGAACTAATCCAGTTCGGCCATGAAAGATTACATCTTTAACAATCCCAAAAGCATAGGATCCCAACTTGTTGCTGTTGAAAGTTAAAAGGAAGTTATAGATCCATGTTTTCAGATCCAGGAGTTACATTGTAAAAGCAGTATAAACATACTAAAAGGTACAAGCTAACACTTAGCTCCACTGTTAATACCACTGCTGCCAGACACACACACACTTGCATCTTGAATTATAAACATAACTAGACAAAGGATTTTCTAGGCCCTTCCCATACTCCACCTTCTGGGTGTTAACCTTATGGTTGATTGGATAATGCTTGTATGATGTATATTAAACCCAGCCTCTTGCTGGGCAGCCATTCTAAGGGGTGAGTTTTGAACTTTTAAAAACTCTTGGGGAGAGTGTGTTGTTGCTGAGGAGGGTGGAACTTCTGTGAGCCACACTTGTGAGTCACTGGGGAGTAGAGGTAGCAGTCCAGCTTTATACAACTCCTCTCAGAGCCATGCGCCTAACGGCACACAAATCTTTCTTTTCTTTATTTATTTTTTTAATTACCGAAAGCGATTGGTGAAAAGTTTAGGTTATCAGGAGTCCTTGAGACTGGTGTTTAGTTCAGGATTTTCTTTGAGGAGGAAGGCCATAGTCCTGTTTCAGGAACTAATTAAGACTTCTCAGTATGGACACTGAGGGACCTGCTGCCATTACCTGCAACACTTGTGGGATGTTTGTCTTCTTGCCTACAGATGTGGGGAACTTCACATGCCCCAAGTGCAAGTTGGTAGTCCTCTTGGAAGAGAAAGTACAGCAGCTGGAGGCACAGGTAGCTACACTTCAGCATATTAGGGAGCAGGAGATTTTCCTGGACAGAACAAAACGAACTGTCTTGGACAGGGAGCACACAGAGGAAGTTGCTGGGGAAGAGGTTATTTCACATACACAGGAGGTAGACAACTGGAGTAATGTCACACACCGAAGTAGGAAGACCAGGGATTGTTCTGGGAGCTTACAGCTACAGAATCAATTTGAAGATCTTTATCTTTATTATTATTATTATTATTAGCTTTATTTATTAAGCACCGTAGATGTACGCGGCGCTGTACAAAACCAAGTAAAGTCCAGAAAATATAAAAAGCCTGCCTGTGGCGTACAATCTAAAAGTTAAAACAACAAATTAAAACATCATTAAAAACAAGTTAAAACATCAAATATCCAATATTAAGTCACACATCAAGAACAACCAGGTCACAATCACAGGCTCCCTGAGAATGCTTCCCTAAACAGTGTGGTCTTTAACTTGACTTTGAAGCTGGTTAGGGACGTGTTGAGTCGTACTTGTAAGGGAAGGAGGTTCCAGGAGTGAGGGGCAGCGAGCGAGAAGGGACGAATCCAGGACGGTGAGGAAGAGCAGGATGGACAGACTTCAGGGACAGAGCAGGGGACCCTGGGAATTCCACCACAGGGAACAGTCGCTGCTAAGTCTTGGAGGAGGCATGTGGTGGTGGTGGGAGACTCCTTGCTCAGGAGTACAGAAGCAGTGATTTGTGGGCCTGACAAGGTGTCTCAGGAAGTGTGTTGTCTCCCTGGTGCAAAAATCCGAGATGTGACAGAGAGGCTGTCAACACTGGTGAAGCCTACTGACCAAAACCCCTTTCTTTTGGTCCATGTGGGAATGAATGACATGGCAAATCACAGTCTTCAGAACATCACAAGGGATTACAAGGCTCTGGGGAAGAAGCTGAAAGAAATGGAGGCACAGATTGTCATCTCATCTCTTCTGCCATTTGAAGGGCATGATCCAGGGAGAGAGAGGAAAATAGCAGATGTCAACAACTGGATCTGCAGATGGTGTTGCTGAGAATGATTTGGATTCTTAGATCATGGGCTGTGGTTCCATGAGGGCGGACTTCTGGCAAGGGATGGGCTGCATCTCATACCAGCTGGAAGAAATGTTTTTGCCAACAGTCTCAAGAATTTGCTCAGGAGGGCTTTAAACTGAGTCATTAGGGAGCTGGGGATGTTTAGCCTGGAGAAGAGAAGGCTGAGAGGTGATATGATAGCCGTGTTTAAATATTTGAAGGGATGTCATATCGAGGAGGGAACAAGCTTGTTTTCTGCTGCTCCAGAGACTAGGACCCGAAACAATGGATGCAAGCTGCAAGAAAAGAGATTCCACCTCAACATTAGGAAGAACTTCCTGACAGTAAGGGCGGTTCGACAGTGGAACACACTCCCTCGGAGAGTAGTGGAGTCTCCTTCCTTGGAGGTCTTTAAGCAGAGGCTGGATGGCCATCTGTCGGGGATGCTTTGATTGGGAGTTCCTGCATGGCAGGGGGTTGGACTGGATGGCCCTTGTGGTCTCTTCCAACTCTATGATTCTATGATTCTATGATTCTATGATTTTGGGGAAGGGAGACAGTGTTGTGGAAGACAAAAGGACTGGAAACAACAGTCAAACTGTTATAGGGGAAACAAGGCAAATAGTGCAAGGCCCCAAGAGTGGGAGGCAAAGAAACATGCACAAGCAGCAAGTAAAGGGGATATATGGTCTTAGATGTCTCTACACTAATGCACAGAGCATGAGAAACAAGCAAGATGAACTCCTAGCACAACAAAACAAATATGATATAACAGGCATCAATGAAACCTTGTGGGATGAGTCTCATGACTAGAATGTAGAAATACAGGGGTATAACCTTTTCAAGAGAAACAGGCCAAACAGGAAAGGAGGAGGAATAGCATTATATGTCAGGGATATTTACACCAGTGAAGAAATCCAGGACATCAGTCATGGAAGCCAGGTGGAGGGCATCTGGATAAAAATTAAAGGGGAGGGAAATAACAGGGATGTTATTGTGGGAGTCTACTACAGACCCCCAACTCAGGCAGAAGAATTGGATGATGCCCTTCTAGAACAGATGACCACACAATCAGAAAGGAGAAATATAGTAGTGATGGGTGACTTCAACTATCCTGATAATTGCTGGAATTCAAACTCAGCAAAATCCTCAAGGTCTAGCAAATTCCTCACTTGCCTTGAAGACAATTTCATTGTTCAAAAGGTGGAAGAGGCAACAAGGGAGTCAGCTATTTTGGATCTGATCCTAACTAACAGGGAAGACCTAGTTAATGGGGTGCAAGTGGTTGGATCCTTAGGTTCGAGTGATCACGTTCTCCTAGAATTTATTATACAGTGGAGAGGATAAGCCAGGCATAGTCAGACACGCATTCTAGACTTTAGGAGAGCTGATTTTGGTAAACTTAGAGAAATACTGGGGGTGATACCATGGTCAGGAATACTAAAAGAGAAGGGAGTTCAAGTTGGATGGGAGTTTCTCAAAAGGGAGATACTGACTTCCGGTTGGTAATGGCAACCTGATAAGACCCTTGTCAGGGTTCTCTGGCAACCGTCTTTAGCTGCAGAGATCTTGGACTTCCTTAGATCGTCCTTTGAAGGTTCGAAAGTGCTCCCTTGATTTGAGATCCCAGCGGGGGCTCGTCAGAAGCCCACATTTGGGACTTGATCCCAGCAGATCCGGAGTCTTTTTTTAAATCCTGGATCATTTGATCATCCTGGAGAGCTGCAGAGGAAGCCACGATCCTGCAGCGGACCGGCTTTGTTCTACAGGAGCGCCGCCAATTTTAACTATTTTGTTTTTTGTTTTTCGACTCCAGTTACCTTTAATTGGACTATATTGACAGAGGGCAGAGACAGAAGGATACAAAACTAACCTAAAAAAAGGTAACAACATCCAGCTGATTTGCTTTATTCATATAGGAACAGGTACAAAGAAACTTGAAAGCTGATTGACGGATTTGAGTTATTTATCCATTTACTATTTCATGGTTAAAATTGAACTTGAATAGATTAGTTCATCTTTTTTGAATTGTTTGAATTTTGACTTCTCAACCTATTTAATTCACGTAGTTTGAGGAAAACTCACTATCTCACTATCTCTGTAGGAGTGAATCCTTCATGAATATAGTTGGTTGAAATTAACTTGAATTTTATCCTTGAAGAGATACGAGCAAATTTATTAATAGAATTTTTTCCCCCGTAATAATATATCCCTGCATGGACTGTTGAAACCTTTGTATCATTTTGTATCATTTTGTATGGAGAAAGTGAAAGGCGCTACTTTCCTCCTCTGATGAAACTGAAACTATCTCTGCAATACACAAAATTAGTGTCTGACCTTGACTGCAGAGAGATAGCTTACAACTTGAATCGGAGGCTTGAGCCTAATTGGGAACATCTATTAAGTGAACAGATCTTCTATTAGGTCTTTGAGATATCGAAAGTGACTGGAATATAGTTTTGACATTATTGATATTGTTGAATAGGAAGACAAACTGGGGAAAGATGGCAACAAGGTCACAAGCACAGAAAATGAATGCACTTTCTCAAAGGCGTCTGTCAACAGAGAAGCTTAAAAACCCTGAAAAGAATTCTGGTATTAGTCACCTTATCTTGGAAAAGATCGATCTACTGTCCACTAATTTTACACGACAACTTTCGAACTTTAAAAAAGAGGTGAGACAGGAGATTCGATCGGATCTTCCAGAGCTAAACGGAAGACTAAAAGTTGATAAATTGCTTACTGAAACTCAAGTGATAAAGAAGAGAGTGGACATTCTTGAGTTTAGGAATGATAAAACTGAAATGCAGGTGGCGAAACTGGAGAATAAAAGAGAAGAGGACCTAGATGAACTGGCCATTTTGGAGCAAAGAATTCGGGAAAAGGCTGTCAAAATAAGAAGGCTGGTTGAGGAAAAGAACGAAAATTTATTGGATAACCTAGTTCCCAGAATTGCTGATTTTTTGGAAAAAGATCATGACTCAATGCAAAATGAGATAGACACGTTATATCGAGTCAACTCTGCAATCACTAAGCAAAGAAGACGTCCCAGGGATGTGATTGTGCAATTTGTTAAGAGGCGCACGTGAGATGCTTTTCTAATTAAACACAATCAGGATCCTTTTCATATTGAGGGTCAGAATCTCAAGGTTCTGAAAGATATACCGGCCCGAATCCTGAGGAAACTAAGATCATATGCTGTATTGACATCATTTCTTAGAAAAGAAAGGGTGCAATACAGGTGGGAGGTTCCAGAGGGGTTGAGCTATTGGTGGAACAATAAGAGGGTTAGAATCACTACTCCTGGACAGGCTTCTAACTTTGTGAGACAACACATGAAAAGACAGAGGGCCCAGGGAAAAAACAAGAAGGAAGATGAGCAGAATGATGAGGATGACATTGAACAGAGGGGGGAAGAACTAAGTGCCTGTGCAGGTGCATGTGTGGGTGACTACTCTGTAAAGGAAACACAAGACGAAGAAGAGGGGGATAATGAGGAAGTGCTTTCAGAAAATGACGAGTTAGAAGGCAAGGAAGTGGAAAGGGAAGAATTTAGGACTAGAGATGACAGTGATGATAGAAATGACAATTGTGTTCTAAATCAATATTCCCCACTAATGTTTGATGTTGAGGAGTATTATGATAACTGATATATTTGTCTGAAATATAAAGTGAACAGTTACTTCCCTTTCTCTCTCCCTCTCCTCTTTAGGATAAAATTTTTAAAGTATAAAAGTGGTAAGTCTAAAGTATAAAATTGGAAGAATGGGTCAATTTACGCAGCTTAAGATAATTTCATTAAATGTACAAGGTCTAAATACTCCTCAAAAGCATAAGCGTAAACTTTTTTCCATTATTTGCAAAAATTAAAATCAGACATATACTGCCTGCAAGAATGTAGAATTAGAAAAAAAGATGTTAAATATTTGAGATGCCCCAAATTAGGTTTGGAGTTTGTATCAGCATCGTCCTATAAGAAAAGGGGTGTCACTTTCTATGTAAATAATATTGGATGATCCAGAAGGCCACTATCTTGTAGTACAAATCCAGCTAGATGGCAAGAAATATGTGTTAATTGGCATCTATGGACCTCTTGAAAACAAGCATATTTTCTATAAAAAAATTAAAGGAGCGGATTCTAGATTTAAACTATGAAGATATTAAGAATGCTTGGAGACTTTAACGGTGTTATCGACCCTGAGATAGACCGTAAAGCACCTAAATTTAAATCTATTAAAAGAAACAAGGTCGGTTACCTAAAGAATTTTTTGTTCTGACTGAAATTCTAAATTTAAAAGATGGTCATAGGATTAAAAATGGGAAGAAAAAGGACTATACATTTTATTCTAACAGGCATAAATCCCTATCTAGAATCGACATGATCTGGCTTTCAGAACATCTTACTCATAAAATAGACAAATTTAAAACATTGCCAAAGGTGTGGTCGGACCACAATCCTATAATGGTGGAATTGAAATTTGGTCACACGGTAATTAATTGGAGAATGAATCCAAACATATTGAAAGATAAAAAGATCAATGAGGAAATAAGGAAACAAATAATATATTATTTTGAAGAAAATTTAAACCAAGATATTCCCATACAATATGGGATGCCCATAAGGTGGTGATTAAAGGGGTAGTTATACAAAAAACAATAGAACGGAGAAGAAAAAGGAAGCAAGAAGAAACTGTATTAAATAAAGAATTGGAAAAATTAGAGATTAAGTTAAAAAAAAGAACCGGGTGCTAAGGAAATTATGAATGAGATTAAATATGTTCAGAAATAAATTTCTATTCTTACGATGGAACAAATTGAAAATAAAATCAAAGATTTGAAACAAAGATTTTACGAAAATGGTAACAAACCTGGAAGAATGCTGGCCTACATGGTGAGGAAAGAAAAAGCTAAATGGGCTATTACAAAAATTAGAATGGACAATGAGATAGTCACATCACAGAAACAGATTAAAAAAATCTGTATTGAGTATTTTAAAGGGATTTATAAGGAAACTTCAATTGAAAATTCTAAAATTAAGAATTATCTAAGTAAAATTGATGTAAAGAGGTTGACAAACAAACAAACAAACAAAAAAACCACTCTTAATCAAGCTATTACCTATAAAGAACTGGAAGAGGCAATAAGAAACTCTAAATTATCCAAATCTCCCAGCCCAGATGGATTTATAAACGAATATTCCAAAACCTAATTGATACCTCCACTGTTAGAGACAATGAATAATATTCTTAATGATGTGATTCCTCAAACATGGAGTTCCGCTAATGTATAATTAATTTTAAAGCAAGATAAAGATAAATTAGACCCTAATAATTACAGCCCCATATCATTATTAAACACAGATTATAAACTTTTCGCAGCAATTTTGGCAAAGCGTCTTTAAAAAATATTAGATAATTGGATTGATAGTGACCAGAATGGTTTTCCCACGTCCAGAGGGACAAAACAAAATTTTAGGAACTTGTTGAATTTCATTGACATTCATCAAAAGAATATATATAAAAAATTGGCTTTGATCTTTTTGGATGCTGAGAAGGCCTTTGACAACATTAACTGGAGCTTCATGTTTGAGGTGTTACAAAAAATAGAAGCAAGAGATACATTTATAAATTGGATTCAGAAAATTTACTCAAAACAAGAGGCAAGTATATTGATAAATGGTGAAAAAACACAAAAATTTAATATTGGTAAGGGAGTTCGGTAAGAATGCCCCCTGGCACCATTATTGTTCATCTTGACTTTGGAGATCTTATTGATTCAAATAAGAAAAGATAAAAAGATTACCGGAGTAGACATTAAAAAGCAAAATTATAAAGTTAGAGCTTATGCTGATGACCTTGTCTTGACAATTTCTAATCCTGTGGAATGTATAGATGAGATTATGAGTACTCTTACTCAGTATGGCCAAGTATCAGGATATAGAGTTAATAAAAATAAGACAGTCATGTTGTTGATGAACATTTCTAAAGTTGAGTGTGACAAGATAACGGAGATATCTGAATTTAAAGAAAAAAGTAAAGTTAAATATTTGCGAGTATGGATTACTACAAAAAATTCTGATCTATATAAAAATAATTATCATAACATCTGGCTGGAAATGAAGGAGAATTTCAAAAAATGGGGACAGTTAAATTTGTCATGGCTAGGCAGAATAGCAGTGATTAAGATGTTAGTTCTCCCTAAATTAATATATAATTTTTAAAACATTTTTAAAACCAGCTATCCTTATCATATATCGACGACAAAGTACGACACTGTTTAAAATCTGGAACGCGGATATCTTAAATTTTGTATGGGCCAGAGTCAAATTAAATAATATGCAGGACACCACGGAACGTGGTGGTCTTGCACTACCCAATCTGCTCTGGTACTACAAAGCATGTATCTTTGACTGGTTGCAAGAGTGGTTTTTGTTGAAGAATAAAAGGCTTCTTGATATAGAAGGGGGTGACTTGCAATATGGATTTCATTCCTATTTGTTTTATGATAAATTTAGGAATGACAGAAATTTTCAAAATCACCATGTACGCAAAGCATGTCTGAAAGTGTGGTTAAAATATATGTTAAAAAATGGTGTTGTAAAATTCCAATGGGGCGTCTCCGGCAGAGGCGGTCTTGCTGAAAGGGATATATGATAAAGATAGCTGGTATAGATGCAAGGATTTAATTAAACAAAGAGGAGATAAATTAATATTTAAAACTCAAGAAGGATTGAAAGAGTCTGGGTTTGATATCAACTGGTTCACATTTAGACAACTATACGAGCGATTTAAAGTAGATTTAAGATCGGGAATGATTGGCTCGGCCTATAAAAGTTTTGAAAAGATGGTGGAAGGAGACAACAAAAAATTGATATCCAACTATTATAGTTTGATTTGAGATTGGGAATTTGAAGAAAATACAGTTAAAAACTTTATGATAAATTGGGCAAAGGATTTGAAACAAAACATCAAATTGGAGGAATGGGGGAAAGTTTGGAAAAAGGTGTCAAAATATGTTATAAATGTCAATCTCAGAGAAAATTTTTATAAATCTATGTACCGTTGGTATCTGACTCCAGTTAGACTATCTAAAATGTACAACGGCTTCAACCCAATTTGTTGGAAATGTGAACAAGAGACTGGCTGTTACTTACATATGTGGTGGGACTGTAAAATAGCACAAGGATTTTGTAAACTAATTAACAAAGAAATACAGCAAATATTAAATACACGGATAGAATTAGATCCAAAACTTTTTCTTTTGAATATTGTAAAGGAAGAGCTAGAAAAAAGAGGTGGAAGATTATTATTTTTTCTTAGTTACAACGGCAAGAATTGTTTTTGCAAAATATTGGCGAAAATAAGATGTTCCCTCTGTGGAAGAGTGGAAGATTAAAACATATGAGATATATGAATTGGAAAAATTAACCTATCTGGTTCGAAACGATTCATTAATAGCTTTTCATGACATTTGGAAACCATGGTATGACTATCAAACAAATGACAAAACAAAAGCTAAAATACGATCCCTTAGTTTTGATGATGATTAAATTGTAATAAGTAAAGTGTAAATATAGATAAATTAAGATGAAAGACTATAAGGGGATACAGTAGATTTATTTTAAAATGAAACTGGGATAGAAATAAATAAGTATAGCTGTGGGTATAGTCGTCGGAAATTCCAGTGAAAATTAGATCTATTTAGGTTAATATAGTTGATAAGATTGATAAGTGTTATATTTCTAGTTTTCTTTGATAAGAATATGTTTTTGATATTCACTCAGATTGAGATGGTTAATGCCGTATTCCTAATTATTTTCATTTAAAGCTTAGGATGTAGTAAGTGTTAATAACGTGAAAAAGAAAATATAGGTATACTGATAAGATTTCATGCAATCCTTAGGTTCTGCTTAGGAAGTGTTTTAATTATAAGTTTAGATTAGGAGCTATTTGTATGTTTTATCTGTTTTTAGCATTTGTGTGTTGTTTATTCAATGCTATTCAATATTTTTGTTTTTCTTCTGTTTTTCTAAATTTGTAATTATGTCTGTTCGTTATGTTTGTCTTTTTATATATTTTCAATAAAATTTATTTTAAAAAAAAGGAGATACTGAAGACACAATTTCAAACAGTTCCAATGAGGAAGAAAAATGGGAGGGGCCTCAAAAAACCTGGATGGATGACTAACTTTCAACTGAACTAAGTTTTAAATGGAGCATGTATAAGAAATGGAAAAATGGGGAAATCACCAAAGAGGAATTCAAACAATAGCTAGCACGTGTAGGGGTAAACTCGGAAAAGCTAAAGCGCAGAATGAGCTCAGGCTTGCTAGAGAGGTTAAGAACAATAAAAAGGGCTTTTTTGGGTATGTCAGCAGCAAAAGGAAAAAGAAGGAAATGGTAGGGCCACTGTGTGGAGAAGATGGCAAAAAGTTAACGGGACAGAGAAAAGACAGAATTACTCAACACCTTCTTTGCTTCAGTCTTCTCAGAAAAGGCAAAGAGTACTCAACCTGAGGATAATAGAGCAGAGGACAGAATAGGAGAATTTCAGCACAGAATAAGCAAAGAGATAGTACAGAAACATCTGGCTAATCTAAATGAATATAAGTCTCCAGGACCAGATGAATTACATCCAAGGGTACTAAAAGAACTGGCAAATGTAATATTGGAACCACTGGCAGTAATCTTTGAGAACTCCTGGAGAACAGGAGAGGTCCCAGCGGACTGGAGGAGGGCAAATGTTGTCCCCATCTTCAAAAAGGGGAAAAAAGAGGATCCCAACAATTATCGTCCAGTTAGTCTGACATCAATACCAGGAAAGATTCTGGAGCAGATCATTAAACAGAGAGTCTGTGAACATCTGGAAGGTAATTTCATAATCACAAAAAGTCAACATGGGTTTCAGAGAAACAGGTCATGCCAGACAAATCTGATCTCTCTCTTTTTTTTCCTTTTTTCCTTTTTTTATAAAATTACCAGCTTGGTTGACAAAGGGAATGCTGTAGATATAGTATATCTTGATTTCAGTAAGGCCTTTGACAAGGTTCCCCATGACATTCTTGCAAGCAAGTTGGTAAAATATGGGCTAGACAAAGTAACTGTTACATGGATTTGTAATTGGTTGACTGGTCGAACCCAAAGGGTGCTCAACAATGGCTCCTTTTCAACTTGGAAAGAAGTGACCAGTGGGGTGCCACAGGGCTCTGTCCTGGGCCCAGTGCTATTCAATATCTTTATTAATGACTTGGAAGATGGTATTGGGGGCATAGTTATCAAATTTGCAGATGACATCAAATTAGGAGTAGCTAATACCCCAGAGGACAGGATCAAAATTCAAAATGACTTGAACAGACTAGAAAGCTGGGCCAAAGCTAACAAAATGAAATTCAACACAGAGAAATGTAAATTAGGGTGGAAAAATGAAAAGCACAGATATACGATGGGGGACACCTGGCTGAATGAGATTTCTACATGTGAAATGGATCTAGGAATCCAGGTGGACCACAAGTTGAACATGAGTCAACAGTGCGATGCAGCAGCTAAAAAGGCCAATGCAATTTTAGGCTGCATCAGTAAAAGTATAGTGTCTAGATCAAGAGAAGTAATAGTGCTACTCTATTCTGCTTTGGTCAGGCCTCACCTGGAATAATCCTGTGTCCAGTTCTGGGCACCACAATTCAAAAAGGATGGGGAGAAACGAGCGTGTCCAAAGGAGGGCAACTAAACCTGGAGAAGAGAAGGTTAAGAGGTGATATGATGGCTTTCTTTAAATATTTGAAGGGATGTCATATTGAGGAGGGAACAAGCTTGTTTTTGTTGAAATTGATGGGTTGTGATGAGTTCTTTGTGTGTGAAGATAAAATCCATGCAGCAAGGCAGTCCATACAGCAAGGCTGCTCGAATAGCAGAAATCACCAGCACGCAGGCAGTTGCTCCAAGCCTCTAACTTTATTATGAGACAGCATAGGCAAAGTAAAAACTACAAAGTCCAGTAAAATATCACTTTAGCCAGGTTGGCTAACAGGAACAAACTATAAATCCTTAATGCTACATTGTGAAAAATTAGTCAAGCTACAGCTTCTGCAAAAATAAAGTTAAACCAATCCATACTGTTGAAAGGTTAGAACAGACTGACTTCTATTCCCAGAACACAATTCCCAGCCCAACTTTTCTCCACCTCTTTGGGTGTCACCTTCCAGGCTAATTGGTTGATTTTTACATGACGTGTGTTAACCAAACCCCTTGTTTTCATCTTCTACCATGTGACCTATTTTCTCAAAACAACTTTTGTTATTAAATCCACTCTATAAACAAGAACTTATAGAATCATAGAATCATAGAGTTGGAAGAGACCCCAAGGACCACGCAGTCCAACCGCTGCCATGCAGGAACTGAAAATCAAAGCTTCGCTGACAGATGGCCATCCAACCTCTGTTTAAAGACCCCCAAAGAAGAAGATTCCACCACACTCGGAGGGAGTATGGTTGGAGTCTATGCTGCAAAATTTTGAGCATTAATTTGTTTGCATGTGAGATTAGTGCTATTGTTCTATAGTTGCTGCAGTCTTTTGTATCTCCTTTTCTTGTGGATTGGTATGTATATTGAGTGTTAACATATATTGGCCATCAGTTATACTCAAGAGTTCAAATCTGTTTCTTACATTGTCTTTGAATTCATCTGAAATGTTATCTTCTGCTTCCAGCTACGTAGTCTATCTGGTTTTTGTGTTTACCTTCTGGTAATGTTCAGGTGCATAGTCTTTTATCTGGTTGAATGAAGCAGGTATTTGCAGTGAATATCATAGAATCATATAATCATAGAATCATAGAATCATAGAGTTGGAAGAGACCACAAGGGCCATCCAGTCCAACCCCCTGCCATGCAGGAATTCCCAATCAAAGCATCCCTGACAGATGGCCATCCAGCCTCTGCTTAAAGACCTCCAAGGAAGGAGACTCCACTACTCTCCGAGGGAAAAATGTGTTCCACTCTCAAACTGCCCTTACTGTTAGGAAGTTCCTCCTAATGTTGAGGTGGAATCTCTTTTCTTGCAGCTTGCATCCATTGTTTCGGGTCCTAGTCTCTGGAGCAGCAGAAAACAAGCTTGTTCCCTCCTCGATATGACATCCCTTCAAATATTTAAACACGGCTATCATATCACCTCTCAGCCTTCTCTTTTCCAGGCTAAACATCCCCAGCTCCCTAAGTCATTCCTCGTAGGGCTTGGTTTCCAGACCCTTCACCCTTTTAGTTGCCCTCCTTTGGACACGCTCCAGTTTCTCCACATCCTTTTTGAATTGTGTTGCTCAGAACTGGACACAGCATTATTCCAGGTGAGACCTGACCAAAGCAGAATAGAGTGGCACTATTACTTCTCTTGATCTAGACACTATACTTCTACTGATGCAGCCTAAAATTGCATTGGCCTTTTTAGCTGCTGCATCGCACTGTTGACTCACGTTCAACTTGTGGTCTACCTGGACTCCTAGATCCCTTTCACACGTAGTCTCGTTCAGCCAGGTGTCCCCCATTGTATATCTGTGTTTTTCGTTTTTCCGCCCTAAGTGCAGTACCTTACATTTCTCCGTGTTGAATTTAATTTTGTTAGCTTTGGCCCAGCTTTCTAGTCTGTTCAAGTCATTTTGCATTTTGATCCTGTCCTCTGGGGTATTAGCTACTCCTCCTAATTTCGTGTCATCTGTAAATTTGATAACTATGCCCCCAATACCGTCATCCAAGTCATTAATAAAGATATTGAATAGCACTGGGCCTAGGACAGAGCCCTGTCGCACCCCACTGGTCACTTCTTTCCAAGTTGAAAAGGAGCCATTGTTGAGCACCCTTTGGGTTCGACCAGTCAACCAATTACAAATCCATGTAACAGTTACTTTGTCTAGCCCACATTTTACCAACTTGCTTGCAAGAATGTCATGGGGAACCTTGTCAAAGGCCTTACTGAAATCAAGATATACTATATCCACAGCATTACCTTCATCTACCAAGCTGGTAATTTTATCAAAAAAAGAGATCAGATTTGTCTGGCATGACCTGTTTCTCTGAAACCCATGTTGACTTTTTGTGATTATGAAATTATCTTCCAGATGTTCACAGACTCTCTGTTTAATGATCTGCTCCAGAATCTTTCCTGGTATTGATGTCAGACTAACTGGACGATAATTGTTGGGATCCTCTTTTTTCCCCTTTTTGAAGATGGGGACAACATTTGCCCTCCTCCAGTCCGCCGGGACCTCTCCTGTTTTCCAGGAATTCTCAAAGATTATTGCCAATGGTTCCGATATTACACTTGCCAGTTCTTTTAATACCCTTGGATGTAATTCATCTGGTCCTGGAGACTTATATTCATTTAGAGTAACCAGATGTTTCTGTACCATCTCTTTACTTATTCTGTGCTGAAATTCTCCTATTCTGTCCTCTGCTCCATTATACTTAGGTTGAGCACCCTTTGCCTTTTCTGAGAAGACTGAAGCAAAGAAGGTGTTGAGTAATTCTGCCTTTTCTCTGTCTCCTGTTAACTTTTTGCCATCTTCTCCACACAATGGCCCTACCATTTCCTTCTTTTTCCTTTTGCTGCTGACATACCCCCAAAAGCCCTTTTTATTGTTCTTAACCTCTCTAGCAAGCCTTATTTCATTCTGCGCTTTAGCTTTTCTGACTTTACCCCTACACGTGCTAGCTATTTGAATTCCTCTTTGGTGATTTCCCCATTTTTCCATTTCTTATACATGTTCTGTTTAAAACGTAGTTCAGTTGCAAGTTCCTTAGTCATCCATCCTGGTTTCTTGAGACACCTCCCATTCTTCCTCCTCGTTGGCACGGTTTGAAATTGTGCCTTCAGTATCTCCCTTTTGAGAAACTCCCATCCGTCTTGAACTCCCTTCTCTTTTAGTATTCTTGTCCATGGGCTCACCCCCAGTATTTCTCTAAGTTTAATAAAATCAGCTTTCCTAACGTCTAGAATGCGTGTCTGACTATGCCTGGCTTCTCCTTTCCACTGTATAATAAACTCCAGGAGGACATGATCACTCCCGCCTAAGGATCCAACCACTTGCACTCCATTAACTAGGTCTTCCCTGTTAGTTAGGATCAGATCCAAAATAGCTGACTCCCTCGTTGCCTCTTCCACCTTTTGAACAATGAAATTGTCTTCGAGGCAAGTGAGGAATTTGCTAGACCTTGAGGATTTTGCCGAGTTTGACTTCCAGCAAATATCCGGATAGTTGAAGTCACCCATCACTACTATATTTCTCCTTTCTGAGTGTGTGGTCATCTGTTCTAGAAAGGCTTCATCCAATTCTTCTGCTTGAGTTGGGGGTCTGTAGTAGACTCCCACACTAACATCCCTGTTGTTTCCTTCCCCTTTAATTTTTATCCAGATGCTCTCCACTTAGCTTCCAGGATTGATGTCCTGGATTTCTTCACTGGTGTAAATATCCTTGACATATAATGCTATTCCTCCTCCTTTCCTGTTTGTCCTGTTTCTCTTGAAAAGGTTATACCCCTTTATTTCTACATTCCAGTCATGAGACTCATCCCACCATGTTTCAGTGATGCCTATTATATCATATTTGCTTTGTTGTGCTAGGAGTTCAAGTTCATCTTGCTTATTTCCCATGCTCCATGCATTAGTGTAGAGACATCTAAGACCATGTGTCCCCTTTACTTGCTGCCTGTGCACGGTTTTTTGCCTCCCACTGTTGGGTCCCTGTACTGTTTCCCTTGTTTCCTCTATGACAGTTTGACTATTTTCTCCAGTCCTTTTCTCTTCCAGGATGTTGTCTCCCTTCCCCGCATAGTTCAGTTTAAAGCCCTCCTGATCAAATTCTTGAGACCGTTGGCAAAAACATATTATTGGCCTCACAGAATCCTAGCAGATGCTCTCCTGCTTTATTTTTTGTTCCTAATCCAAATCTTCCAACTGTTTTTGATTCATCTTTGTTGCCAACTTTAGCATTCCAGTCTCCAATGATTTGTTTGAAATCTTGTGATGGTCTGTTGTCAGTTTCTTCCTGGACTGCATCAGAGAATCTCTCAATTTCCTCTTCATCTGCATCTGTGGTTGGTGCATATACCTGGATTATTGTAATGTCTATAGGTTTACTCTGAAGCCTTATTGATAATATACGGTCTGACTTTGAGTTGTATCCTTTGAGTGCTCTAGCTATATCTTTCCTTAGTATAAAAGCCAGCCCATTTCTTCTTGTTTTTTCTTTTCTTGAATAGATGACGGTATAGTTGTCTGACTCAAAGTGACTCATTCCTGTCCACTTTCACTCACTCACGTCTAGTATTGCTATATTCATACGGTCCATTTCCTTCTTTGCTATGTTTGGTTTTCCGTGGCTCATGCTTCTCACGTTCCATGTTCCAATGACATGTGTAGTGTTGCTTCTAACTAGGCTTGTTTTATTGGACATGTTTTCTGTCTGGCCTCCCTCTCTTTGGTTGTTGGTTTTTGAGCTGTCTCACCTAAAGATTTTCTTGGTGAAATGCTCTTGCCAGGAGGAACACTTTTTGCCTCTTTTTGCTCAGTGCTGACAGTTGTCAGGTATGGTGACTCTACTATTCTCTCTGTGAGAGTTGACTTCAGTGTCACCCACATCTACTGCTGCGTCGCTGTTCCTATCTTTTATGCCTGTTATTCCCTTCTTCCCTCCCTCAATTCTCTTTTCCCTTATACATAAACATGCATGGAATATAGTGATCATTTTTTTTATAAAGAAGTTCTTAATAGCATTTTTTATTTCCTCCTTAGCTGGCTTTTGCAATAAAAGAGTTACATCTCCAGATTGTGGTAGTGTTGTCTTGTGTTTCCTTTACTCAGTTTAGCATCATGATCTCCACAGTTGAATGGGTTTTGCACCAGGAGGGATCTAAATAGCTGTCATAATTCTTCTCATCCCTGAAGAAGAGCAGGGAATATATTCACTCTTCTCCCCACATGTGAAGTGTGAGAATTTTCTTTTTTAAAAAAATATCTCTCACACAGAGCAGAGCTCACACATTCCAACTGAGGTTGGGAATTTCCAGTTGAAATTCAGTGTTCTGGTTGTTTTATTGTTTCATTGCTTCAGTTATTTCTGAAGTCATTTCTGACTTATGGCAACCCTAAGGAAAACCTATCACAGGGTTTTCTTGGTAGGATTTATGGGGGGGGGGGGAGGGGAGAGAGGTTGCCATTGTTTTCTTCTGAGACACTAAGAGTGTAACTTGCCCAAGGTCTCCCAGTGGGTTTCTGTGTCTATCTTGCTTGGTGCTTTTTGAGGTGCCCAGATCATAGCAGCACTGAGGAGGGAAAACCTTTGTGTTGCTGTTCATTGGCCCAGACATTGAGGGAAATGATGATGCCTGCCCAGCAGCAATCTCTCCTGGCAGAGATGGCAGATCCTGTCCCCAAACTATAAATCCCAGGCTTTCATCCCAGGAAGAGCCCTGGCAGTGAAAGCGGTCTCAATCCGCATTAAATTCTGCAGTGCAAACCAAAGGCAGCCGAGGAAGAAGCAGAGCTGGCTCCTGGGAGGATGCTTTTTCCCTCCTTTCTCTCCTTCCTTTCTTCCTGACAATTACAAGGAAATCTCCAGGAGGGCTGGCATAGGATTATCTATCATTTTTATCATTGGAGGGAGGAGGGAAGGTCAGAAGGAGGGGACTGCACTGGAGAATAATAGTAATAATAATGGGACTTCTGGTGGTAATGGCGCTCTGTTAGGACGCATGTCAGTATCTTTCCTGACGATCGTCCTGCATAGCGGAGGATCGCGGACCTTTGAGTGAAACTAGAAGGTCCTGCAAGTGCTCCCTGGCAATAGGGAACCCAGAGGGGGCTCGCAGCAAGTCCGGAATCCAGTGAAGTTCTTAGAGATCGAGATTGGTTGCTGATCCCAGATCGCAAGACTCCCTGGAAGGACTGAAGAGCAAGTCACATCCCTGCTATGGATGGTCTCAAGACTACACAGGAGCTCTGCCAACTTCTAATTTCAATGTGAGACATTAATTGTAATAACGACAGCAGTGGCAAGCGGATTTCGTAATAACCGGAGGTAATAACATCCTGTTTTTGTTACAGACATTGGTAAAGTGGATCAAATCTAGATAGCATGGAGGCTCAGCTTTAACATCGGGACTTAGTTACTTTGTATCTTTTGAGCTTCGTATACATTTTCGTTAAGAGGATATACCTTGTCATTGATTATATTCCACACAATTGACTATAAAAATTGATTATAGATGTTGGATATACTTTCTAAAATTCTAAATAGCCATTGAACTATAAGCGAAGTATGGTTGCAATCTGAAAGTGTTTGAATTGAAACTGAAACTGTGTTCCAGCAGCGATAGAGTCAAGGACTTTCACTTGAAACTTTCACCTTCTCCTCGAAAGGATATTATTATTTCAGGAAAAGACAGTGGGATTCAGAATACGGGATTGAACATCTGGGAACTTATTATTGGGTTGAGACTATATTCTTTCAGTTGGAGTCTTTTCCTGACTATAACGACACTTATAACTGAACTGTTCTTTGAACTAAGTATTTTCAGCACTGGTGGGAGTACTGCTTCTGCGATCTGCAATACACATCAGATGTTTAGGTGACCTTGCCCGGACTGTCTGCAAAGAAGACTATTTTTAGTAACGTGGTGATATCTTCATAATACACAGCTGCATTCGGAAAGTGTGAAGGCTCTGGGATTAATATTGACTGAGTTAACTGCTAGCGGAAATTGGGAAAGTATATTACATGATATTGTCTTGTTAGTTGAAGTCATAATTGAAGAGGAAAAATATCTTTTAGTAGGTATATATGGTCCTTTAGAAAACAAAAAATAAATTTTATAAAAGATTGAGAATGCAGCTGATAGAATTGGAATATCAAAATATAATAATGTGTGGAGATCTGAATGGAGTAGTGGATCCTAAATTAGATCGCAAATCATCTAAACACAGGGCAGACTCCCAAGTGAATTTTTCTCTTTAACAGAAATTTTAAATCTAGCAGACGCCCATAGAGTCAAAAATGGAGATGAAAGAGATTTCACTTTTTATTCTAATCGGCATAAATCCTTATCCAGATTGGATATGATTTGGTTATTTGACCATCTAAATTCTAAAATTATGAAATTAAATAAGCTACCCAAAGTCTGGTCGGACCATAATCCAGTTATATTGGAACTTATATATGGGCCATCTGTATTTAACTGGAAATTAAATTCGAACACATTGAAAGAAAATCAAGTATATGAATTTGTGAAGAAACACATAACATATAATTTAAAAAAAACTTGAATGGTGAGGTTCATATACATACAATTTGGGATGCTCATAAGGCAGTAATCAGAGGCATCATTATTCAAAAGACTAGTGAAATAAAGAAAAAGAGAAAGCAAAAGGAAGATTTATTAAATAAAGAATTGAAAAAATTGGAAACTATACTAAAACAGAATCCTGATTCCTTTGAAATTACTAATAAGATAAAAAAATGTTCAAAAACAAATCTCAATTTTAACATCGGAACAAATTGGGGGAAAAATCAAATATATGAGACAAAGATATTATGAAGGTGGCAATAAGCCGGGTAAATTCTTGGCTTATATGGTTAGAAAGGAAAGAGCAAAACGGACAATAAATCAAATTAAAAAAGGAACAGAAATCTTTACAGCACAGAACAAAATAAAGAAAATGTTTGCAGAACACTTCTACTGCATATTTAAAGAAACTCCAGTATGTACGTCTAAAATCCAAAAATATTTGCAAAATATTAATATCACAACTTTAATGCAACAACAAAGGATAACCCTAAATGAACCAATTAAATATGATGAATTGGAAGAGGTAGTCAGAAAATCCAAAAATGCTAAATCTCCAGGTCCTGATGGATTTGCAAACAAATATTATAAAACATTTGCACCTCAATTGTTGCCTCATCTTTTACAAACCATAAATAATATTTTTCTTACCTTCAACATGGAACTCTGCGAATATTGTATTGATTCCAAAACAAGATAAAGATAAATTAGATCTGAATAATTATCGTCCTATTTCCTTATTAAATTGTGATTATATTTTTTTTGTGTATATATTAGCCAATAGGCTTAAAAAAATACTTAGCGATTGGATTTACTCTGATCAAAACGGCTTTCTCCCATCCAGGAAGACTAAAGGAAATTTTAGGATTATATTAAATTTAATTGACATACATCAAAAAAATCTTCATAAAAAATTGGCACTTATCTTCCTGGATGTGGAGAAAGCTTTTGACAACATCAATTGGAGTTTCATGTTCGAGGTTCTCAAAAAAATAAAAGTGGGTGATCCATTTCATGAATGGATAACTAAAATATACTCAAAACAGGAAGCCCAAATAATAGTAAATGGGGAGCTGACTCCTAAATTTAATATCAATAAAGGTGTCCGTCAGGGGTGCCCTCTCACTCCTTTATTGTTTATCCTTACTTTGGAGATTTTATTAATTCGGATTAGGAATGATGAAACAATCAAGGGTGTGAAAATTCAAAATCAAAATTATAAGCTGAGAGCTTATGCGGACGATGTTGTCTTGTCAATATCTAACCTGAATGACTGTATCGGACAATTAATGAAGGTGTTTCAAGAATATGGAAGTGTGTCTGGATATCGGGTTAACAAAAATAAAACTGTGATGCTCCTGTTAAATATCCCGGGAAATGAAGTCTGCAGTATTGTCGACATATCTGGTTATAAAGTAGAGAACAAGGTTAAGTATCTGGGAATCTGGCTTACTGCTAAAAATGTTGATCTATATAAGAACAATTATCTTAAAGCATGGGCAGAGATTAAAAATGATCTTAAAATATGGAGTAAATTGAAGTTATCTTGGTTAGGTCGAATAGCTTTGATAAAGATGAATGTATTACCTAAAATGATGTATCTTTTCCAAAACATTCCAGTTATTGATGGTGAGGTCCCATTTAAACTTTGGACTAAGGACATCTCAAAATTCATTTGGGAAAACAAAAAGCTGAGAACTAAAATGTTAAATCTGCAGGATTCACACGATAGAGGTGGATTAGCCCTTCCGAATTTACAATGGTACTACAAGGCTTCCGTCTTAAATTGGCTCCATGATTGGTTTTTATTAAAAGATAAAAGACTTTTAACTTTAGAAGGAGTAGACTTACAATTTGGTATCCACGCTTATCTATTTTATGGAAAGGAGAAAGCTGATAAAAATTTCAAAAATCATCATATAAGGAAAGCCTGTTTAAGAGTTTGGTCAAAATATAAACAAAAATGGTGTGTTAAGACCCCCTATTGGGCATCTCCAGCAGAAGCAGTGTTAATGAAGCAATTATATAATGAAGAATCCTGGCTTCATTATAAAGATCTGATTAAAATCGAATGATCTAAGATTATCTTTAAATCTCAGGAAGAATTAGTAAATGCAGGTTATAATATCAACTGGTTTTTCCATAGACAATTATTAGAAAGATTTAAATTAGATTGTCAACTAAATCAGCTTGGTTCTGCCAATAAAAACTTTGAAAAAATTATAAACGGAGACACAAATAAATTAACTTCAAAATATTATAATTTGATCAGAAATTGGGAACAAGAGGAGAATGTAATCAAAAATTATATGATCAGTTGGGCTCAAGATATAAATCAAAATATTAATTTGGAAGATTGGGAAAAAATTTGGAAGAAGGTAATAAAATTTACTGTCAGCATGGATTTGAGGGAGAACTTATATAAGTCAATGTTCAGGTGGTATTTGACTCCATCTAAGTTATCTAAAATGTATAAGGGTTACAATTCATCATGTTGGAAATGTGGAGAAGAACGAGGTACTTATTTTCATATGTGGTGGAAGTGTAACAAAGTACAGAGGTATTGGGAAAAAATTAATAAAGAATCTCAAAAAATTATGGAAATACAGCTATCAGTTGACCCAAAATTGTATCTTTTAAATATTTCTAATATAAATATTGAGGGGAGTAATTGGAAACTGTTATTTTTTCTAATTACTGCAGCGAGAATACTTTTTGCAAAATTCTGGAGAAAGAGAGAAACACCATCAGTGGAGGATTGGAAATTAAAACTTTATGAAATTTATGAGATGGAAAAATTGACATATTTATTTAGGGATAGGTCTCTGGTACAATTTCATAAGACCTGGGCTCCGTGGTATCGCTATCTGAAAAGGAATGATATCAATAATGAATTAAGTCATGCAGCATTTTTGGAATAATATACTTACTATAATATACTTCTTTTAGGTTAAGATATTGATACATAGTGATATAAAGGATATAAAGGATATAATTAAGAAGCTATTGAGACATAAACTTTATAGATAGGTATGTAGATATATTGTTCAAAGATATATACTACAAAGTTTTAAGTAACGTAGATATTGTATTCAATGTCGGGTGTTAGTTCGGTACTTGATTGATCTACTTTAGTTATATAAATCTTAAGGTCAGTGATGTAAGAATAGAATTAACTATGGGGTACAGGTTATTTGAAATGTATTTCTTTTTGATCCTCTTGCCACTTGCAAGGAAGTTAATGTTAAGTGTTAGTTGTTAGTTTTAGTTTATGATGTTTATTTTTCTTTTTTTCTTTTTCTTTTGTAGTATTTGTTGTCTTTATTATTGTCTTGTCATGTCATGTATGTGTGTACATTGTTATATTTTTAACATCAATAAAGTTTTTTTTAAAAAAAATTAAAAAATAATAGTAATAATAATAATAATAATAATATAGTTTATTTATAATGTCCTTCTCAGGAAAGGTGAGAAACCTGAAGCTTATGGCAATGCAAATAACAAACACAAAAATCCACCAGAGGAGCAAGGAGAAATGGCTTGTGAAGTCGTAGGCTTTCATGGCCGGCATCCATAGTTTTTTTGTGGGTTTTTTCGGGCTGTGTGGCCATGTTCTGAAAGAGTTTCTTTCTGACGTTTCGCCAGCATCTGTGGCTAGCATCTTCAGAGAAAAAGCCAATTTAAGACGGAAGCCTTGTAGTACCATTGTAATTTTTCTCTGAAGATGCTAGCCACAGATGCTGGCGAAACGTCAGAAAGAAACTCTTTCAGAACATGGCCACACAGCCCGAAAAAACCCACAAAAAAACTAGAGAAATGGCTTTTTTGAAAGATAATATTATTATTATTATTATTATTATTATTATATAATAATAAAAAAGTATACCGCCCAATGGTTTCCCAATCCGGGCAGTTAACAGCATAAAATACAATACAAAATATATCCCTCCCACCCTTAAAACAATATTAAACAGTTACAGAATAAAATCAATATATCAATTACCATAAAAATCAAATAATGAGGTGTTTTCGATTTTACACAGTGAGGGAGCCAGGTGCCACGTAATGTCCTAAACGTAGGGACTGCCCAAGGCCAGCTATCTAGTCTGGAAAGGCCTGCCAGAAGAGATCCATCTTGACAGCTTTTTAAAAACTGTCCAAAGATGTTAACTGACAGATCTCGTCCGGCAGGTCATTCCAGAGTCTGGGGGCAAATACAGAAAAGGCCCTCTGGGAGGTTGCAGATAACCTAGCCCTTTTCGGCTCTAAAAATTTCCTCCCAGAGGAACGGAGTGCGCGGGGGGGATTGTACGGGAGGAGGTAGTCTCTGATATAACTTGGGCCCAAGCCATTTAGGGCTTTAAAGGTAATAACCAACACCTTGTACTGGGCCCGGAAGCTAATAGGCAGCCAGTGGAGGGACCTCAAAACCAGAGTGATGTGGTCCCTCCTAGATGTTCCAGAAACAAGCCTGGCTGCCATATTTTGAACTAATTGTAGCTTCCGAACCTGGCACAAGGGTAGCCCCATGTAGAGTGCATTACAGAAGTCAAGGCGGGAGGTTACCAGTGCGTGCACAACAGTCTCGAGATCCCTTACTTCCAGAAAAGGGCGCAGCTGGCGTATCAGCCGAGCTGATAACAGGCGCTCCTGATCGTCGCATTAACCTGATTTGTCATCAGGAGCAACGAATCAAGGAGCACTCCCAGACTACGAACACAGTCACTGGAGGAGAGTGTGACCCCATCCAGGACTGGAGGTTGCAACCCAATTCTTGGTTTCGGGGCCGCTACCGTGAGCACCTCCGTCTTGTCTGGATTCAGCTTCAATTTGTTTTTCCTCATCCAGCCCATTACCGCCTGATGACATTCATTGAGAGAGGAGATGCCAGTGGAATTCGCGTCCAACAAACGAGATACGGAGAAATAGATTTGAGTGTCATCAGCGTACTGATAACACCCAGCACCATAACTTCGTATAATCTCACCCAGCGGCTTCATATAGATGTTAAATAATGTCGGGGACAAAATAGCTCCCTGAGGGACCCCACAAGTGAGTTCCCTCTTACTGGAGCTACAGTCCCTGAGCAGCACCCTCTGGGACCTGCCCGATAGGAAGGACCGGAACCACTGCAAAGCAGTGCCCCCGATACCTAACTCCCTCAGGCGGCCCTAGAGGATGCCATGATCTATCGTATCAAAAGCCACTGAGAGGTCTAAGAGCACCAGCAGGGTCACACTACCCCTGTCGATGCTCAGACGCAGATCGTCGGTCAAGGCAACCATGGCAGTCTCAACCCCAAAGCCTGTCCTAAAGCCGGTTTGAAATGGGTCTAGATAATCGGTTTCATCCAAGACCGCTTGGAGTTGAAAAGGAACTGCTCTCTCGATCACCTTGCTCAAAAATAGTAGTAAAGAGACTGGCCTGTAATTATTCATAACCAGGGGGTCTAGGGAAGGTTTTTTCAGAAGCGGCCTAACAGCCGCCTCTTTCAAGCAGGATGGAACATATTGTTCCCTGAAGGATGCACCGATGACATCCGCAAGGAGTCTCTTCAATGCATCCCCCCCCTGGACGGCCAGCCATGATGGGCAAGGATAAGAGGGCGGGTCGTCTTCCTCACCATACCAAGCAGCTTGTCCACCTCCTCTGTACTCGCCGATTGAAGCTGATCCAGTATAACTACATTGACGGAGTTACTGGACACCTCACCTATAGACTCTGTTTCAATGGTGACATCTAAGTCGGCTCTTATCTGAGAGATTTTGTCTGCAAAGAAGTTGTTAAATGCAGGCCATCATTGGGTTAAGCAAGGGATTTGGCGCAGGAGGCACCTGCGTCATCTCCCTCACCACCTTAAACAGCTCTGCTGGACAGGACTCTGCAGACGCAATACGCGCAGAGGAGAAAACTCTCTTCGCTGCACGTATTGCCTCCCGATAGGAACGAAGAAAGTTCCTATGGCGAGTTCTGTCAGATAAGAGATGAGTCTTCCACCACCTGCGCTCTAGCCGTTGTCCAAACTGCTTCATCCTCCTCAGCTCTGGCATATACCATGGCCTCTGATTTGAAGCGGGATGGCAAGGGCGCTTGGGAGCGATCGTGTCGATAGCCCTGGTGAGATCGGTGTTCCAGGTATTGACCAGAGCATCGACAGGATCCCCGGCATTCCCAACCATTAAACCCTCTAAGGCTCTCTGGGATCCAATTGGCTCCATTAGCCTTCGAGGGCGGACCATTTTAATAGGTCCACCACCCCCGGTGGGGCAGATGTTGGCCTTAAGTTCCAACTTGACCAGGAAATGATCCGTCCATGACAATGCAGAGGTACTTACAACCTCCACCCACGGATATTCCTGTTCCGTACTAAAGACCGCATTGAGTGTATGACCTGCACAATGTGTGGGCCCGTTGACCAATTGGGATAGGCCCATGTTTGTCATGGTCTCCATGAACCCCCGAGCCGCACCTGTTAAACTGGTCTCGAGCGGGATGTTGAAGTCCCCCAAGACTAAAAGTCTGGGAGTCTCCAACAACAGCTCAGAGACCAGTTGCGTCAGCTCGGTCAGGGAGTCTGTTAGACAACGGGGTGGCCGGTAGATTAGCAGAATCCCCAAACTATCCCTGGTCTTCAGGCTGAGGTACATACACTCGAAGTGGACTGTGTTCCGGACAGGTATCCTGGTCAAGGTCAGAGAGTTCTTATGAAATAAGGCTACTCTGCCCCTCCGCCCACTTCCCCTCACCTGCTCACTAACAGAGTACCCAGCTGGGAGGGCCTGCGCCCAGACAGGCGCACTGTCCTCTCCCAGTCAGGTCTCTGTAAAGCAAGCCAGGTCAGCATCCTCATCCATAAGGAGATCCTGGATGATTTGTGACTTATTTTTAACCAACCTGGCATTGCAGAGGAGCAGAGTGAGGTTCTGTGGAATGGTGGGTCTGCTCTCCAAGTCATTTCGAGAAACAGAAGGAACTGAAGGCGGGATAGCTACCAAACAGCGATCCCGTCTTCTTTTCTAACATATGTTCCTCCTGGTCCGGCCATACCTCCCATTCCCCAACGCAACTCCGATAGTTGCCCCCTTCACATTCCCGGTCTCAGGTGAGGTCATAGATGTTGAAACCAGAGACAGAAGTGCAATAATTAGGGTGAAGGACAAACCCAAATCCCCTCCCCATCTCAGGTAAGGACCCAATAATAAAGGGCTTAGTTCCACTCATATGCCTCCTCAGCATGTGAAGTAATGTTGTTAAACCTCTGGTCCCATAGGGCTATAATAACAAAACACAGAATTGCTACAGTTCCTTATATGATATAAGGACCACAGGAGAAGCTCAGGAGAAGCTCAGGATGCCACGGCAGGCCAGCAGCTGAAGCAATCACTGGCCACTCAGCTGGTCTTTTCACGGCTCCTAGAGCCGGCAGAGTCCTCCTCCCGTGGCTCAGGACGCCGACGCCGCTGTGTCTTGCCGCACCTCCGATCTGAGAATTGTGGAGAACGATCTGAGAATTGTGGAGTTTGATCTTTGGAAGTGTCTTAAGTAAGCTTTATAGAATCATAGAAATATTGGGAAGAGACATCCCCGAGGCCCATCCAGTCCACCCCTTCTTCTGCCATGCAAGAATACATAGGATCCAAGAGCTGGAAGGGACTCCCAAGGGCCATCCAGTCCAACCCCTTCTTCTGCCATTCAGGAATACATAGGATCCTAGAGTCAGAAGGGACCCCCAAGGGCCATCCAGTCCAACCCGAATTTGTGTAGGTTCGCGGGGTCTTTACTTTTGTTTCCTTTATGTTCAACAGAATTCCTGCCTTTGCACTTTCTTCTTGGATCCTAGAGTCAGAAGGGACCCCCAAGGGCCATCCAGTCCACCCCTTCTTCTGCCATGCAAGAATACATAGGATCCTAGAGCTGGAAGGAACTCCCAAGGGCCATCCAGTCCAACCCCCTTCTGCCATTCAGGAATGCATAGGATCCTAGAGTTGGAAGGGACCTCTAAGGGCCATCCAGTCCAACCCTCTTCTTCTGCCATTCAGTAAGACATAGGATTCTCGAGTCAGAAGGGACCCCCAAGGGCCATCCAGTCCAACCTGAATTTGTGTAGGTTCTCGGGGTCTTTACTTTTGTTTCCTTTATGTTCAACAGAATTCCTGCCTTTGCACTTTCTTCTTTGACCTTCCTTAGTAGTTGTTCCAGGTCTGTGAGGTTTTCTGCTACTACTAAGGTGTCATCTGTATATCTCAGATTGTGATATTCCTTCCTCCTTTCACTCCTTCTTCTTTGCCCAAGTCTGCTTTTCTTATATGTTCTGCGTACAAGTTGAACAGATCGGGTGAAAGGATGCAGCCTTGTCTGACTCCTTTGCCAATTGGGAACCATTTTGTTTCTCCGTCTTCTTTGGGGAGACATTTGTTCCCTGTATGATATATAGAAGATGCCACTCTCTACATCTGGGGATGGAAAAGTCTCCCAAAACCTATCCCTATGTCAGGCACACATGGCATAGTGGTTTGAGTGCTGGACTATGATCCTGGAGTCCAGGGTTCAATTCCCAGCTTGGCCATGGAAACCCACTGGGAAACCTTCGGCAAGTCACACTCTCTCAGCCTCAGGGGAAGGCAATGACAAACCCCCTGAACAAATTATGCCAAGAAAACCTTGTAATAGGGTCACCAGTGTGCCAAAAATAAAAAAAACAGACTAGAAAGCTGTCCCAAAGCTAACAAAATGAAATTCAACACAGAGGAATGTAAGGTACTGCACTTAGGGCAGAAAAACGAAAAGCACAGATATGCGATGGGGGACACCTGGCTGAATGAGACTACCTGTGAAAGGGATCTAGGAGTTCAGGTGGATCACTAGTTGAACATGAGTCAACAGTGTGATGCCGCAGCTGAAAAGGCCAATGCAATTTTAGGCTGCATCAATAGAAGTATAGTGTCTAGAAGATCAAGAGAAGTAATAGTGCCACTCTATTCTGCTTTGGTCAGGCCTCACCTGGAATACTGTGTCCAGTTCTGGGCACCACAATTCAAAAAAGATGTGGAGAAACGAGCGTGTCCAAAGGAGGGCAACTAAAATGGTGAAGGGTCTGGAAACCATGAATCCCTATGAGGAACGACTTAGGGAACTGGGAATGTTCAGCCTGGAGAAGAGAAGGCTGAGAGGTGATATGATAGCTGTGTTTAAATATTTGAAGGGATGTTATATCGAGGAGGGAACAAGCTTGTTTTCTGCTGCTCCAGAGAATAGGACCCGAAACAATGGATGCAAGCTCCAGGAAAAGAGATTCCACCTCAACATTCGGAGGAACTTCCTGACAGTAAGGGCGGTTCGACAGTGGAACACATTTCTCCCTCGGAGAGTAGTGGAGTCTCCTTCCTTGGAAGTCTTTAAGCAGAGGCTGGATGGCCATCTGTCAAAGGAGGTCTTTAAGCAGAGGCTGGTCCTGCCACCGCCGCCGCCTCCCATGATGATATTGATTATTGTTATTATTACTTGTTCTTGGGGTTTTCTTGGCAAAATCTCCACAGGGGTTTTGCCATGGCTTTTCTGGGGCTGAGAGAGTGTGCATGCATATTTTTAAATTTTTTTAAAAAAATTAATTTTTATTTATTTATTTATTTATTTATTTTTGGTGCTTCGGCCCCCCAATTGTCTGAGGGACAGCAACCTGGCCCCCGGCTCAAAAAGGTTGCCTACCCCTGCTCTAAGCAAAGAACTGCCCTTGAGGATGCTCTAAACCAGGGGTAGGCAACCTTTCCCCTTTAAGGGCTGAGGGACTTCAGCTCCCAGAATCCCAGGAGCTATTGGCCAACATGGGACTATTGGCCAACATGGCTGAGGCTTCTGGGATCTGAAGTCCCTCGGCCCTTAAAGGGGAAAGGTTGCCTACCCCTGCTCTAAACACTGTGCTTCTAAACGTTGACATACTTTATTTGATTTAAACTTGTTTAAACTTTTGGTACTGAGAATAGTAGACTTTGCTCTATCCTTTCCTTTCTCTGTGGGATGCTGTAGGCTCCTTCTCCTCCTCTTATTTCATAGCTCTAGGGCTCTACCATAGAGTCCAACGATGCTGCTCCTCTCTATGGTTGCCCGCCATCTTAGGAGCAGGCGGAAGTGAGGTGCCACGGCGACGTCGTTGGTGGCTCTGGCTCCGCCCCTGCCCCTTCTCTCTCTCTCTCTCTCTCTCTCTCTCTCTCTCTCAGTGGGAGGGGCGTTTCTGGTGGCCCGAGGAAGAGGAAGAGGGTGAGTGGGAAGGAGAGTGGAGGGGTGACTTTGGGGCACTCCTTCCTCCCCCTGGGACCCCTTCTCTGGGAATTGGGGGTGACTAAGGGCTTCTGGTGCATGGCGGGATATGTTACCCCTCCTCCCAAAGGTCCTGGGATATATAGTAGGGAGAGGTATCCTTAGATGTCTGTTGGGGGGGGGGGGCGGGAAGTCTCCAGACAGGGGGATTCTGGGTGTTGCATTCCCCTAAAAGAGGAGGCACTGCTCCCCACTAAGGACACTTTTCTCTTGGACTGCAGCCCCCAGAGTCCCCCACTGAGTATGCCTCCAGACAGGGGGATTCTGGGTGTTGCCTTCCCCTGGAAGAGGAGGCCCTGCTCCCCTGCTAAGGGCACCTTCCTCTTGAACTGCAGCTCCCAGAATCCCCTGAGCAGCAGGGCTTCGGACCTCTCCTGGCCTCATGTGGACAGAATGGCTCAGGGGCCATCCTCATTACCATGAGCTCCTTTGTGATCCTGGGATTTGTAGTTTGTGGAGAGATTCAGAATTCCTTGCTGGAGATTTCAGGGCACTGGACCAGAACATTCTAAGGGCCTCACAAACTACAGATCCCTGGGTAGGACAGAGGGCCAAGGCAGTTAAAATGAACTCAGGCCAATTGTATCTGGGCCCATGCGAAGGACAAAGAGGGTTCCTTGGGGGAGGAACTGGGGGGACCCCCAGAGATCCAGGGCTCTGGTAGGGCCTTGTGGGGTCAGAAGAGACTCAGGCAGAGGGGTCCCACTGGGAGGGGGACATAATCCAGGAGGAAGGAGGGGGATCTCTTTTGCAGCCCCCTTTTTGGGTCTGATCCGGTTCCAGGGCCCCTCTTTGCTCTTGAGGGATGATGGGACTTTGGGGGAAGCAGAGCCTGACCTGCCTCCTTCCCTTCTTCTTCCTCCCCAGAAGAAAGCACTTTGGACAGGCAGACGGAGAAAGAGAGAAAGAGGAACGCGTTCGGATTTGAGGGGACGGAGGAGACCCTTTCGAAGGAGCTCTGGCGGGAGATGGAGGAACCTCAGCAGCTGCAGAAAGGTAACCCACCCCTGAGAGAGAGGGGGGGGGCGGACCCCCTCCCAAGACCCCTTCCTCTCTGCCCCATGGCCTTCCTCCTCTGGCCTTCCTCAATCCCAGGTTGGCCTTAGAGAAAGGGAGGTGAACCCCAAGGAAGAGGGGGACCCCCAAGAGCCCTTCCTCTCTGCCCCATGGCCTTCTTCCTCTGGCCTTTCTCAGTCCCAGGTTGGCCTTAGAGAAAGATAGGTGAACCCCAAGGAAGAGGGGGACCCCCAAGACCCCTTCCTCTCTGCCCCATGGCCTTCTTCCTCTGGCTGCTCTCAGTCCCAGGTTGACCTTACAGGTTCAGTCTCCCAAATGTTTGGAACCAGAAGTATATTGGGTTTCAGGTTTTGGAATATTTTCATGTTGTTATTTCTCCTCATGGATCGAGGCAGGGAACAACAACAACAAGTACACAACATCAGATAAAAACATAAGATCAGTTAAAAATGCACATCTGCTTAAAAGAACAAACACAACACATACTCATTAGACCAGGGGCAGGCAACTTTTCCCCTTTAAGGGCCAAGTGACTCCTGACCATGGAGGGCTTTAAAGGTAAAAACCAAGACTTTGTACTTTGCCCGGAAACTAATTGGCAGCCAGTGGAGTGATTTCAATACTGGTGTGACATGATCACTCCTGGATCTCCCAGGGATCCATCTGGCTGCCATGTTTTGAACTAACTGAAATTTCCAGACTTGTACAGAGGTAGCTCAATGTACAGCACATTCCAGAAGTCTAGCCTTGAGGTTACCAGTGTATGCGCTGCCATCTTTTTAAGTGCTCCAGCTCTAGGTAGAGGCGCAGCTGACGTAACAGCCATCTTGGCTTTCGCATCTATCTGATCTGATATCTGAAGTGACGGATCCAGAGCATCCCCAATACAGTCTTTTAGGGGGAAATACAGTCTTTCAGGGGGAGTGTAACCCCATCTAGAACTGCTTTACATACCGCCAGCACAAGATTATGACCCTTGATAGTTAGCACTTCTGTCTTGTCTGGATTCATTTTCACTTATTTCCCCTCATATGCATAGCAGAAGGGGTTTGGACTGGATGGCCCTTGTGGTCTCTTCTGACTCTATTCTGTGATATCATATTTTGATATCAGTAAGGCATTTGACAAGGTTCCCCATGACATTCTTGCAAATAAACTAGTCAAAGGTTTTTTGTGGTTTTTGCCGGCTGTGAGGCCATAATCTAGAAAAATGTATTCCAGACGTTTCACTTGCATCTTCAGAGAATAACAGCATGGAGGTGTGTGGGGTATATATACTGTGTGACCCTTGGTTGAGAGAATTAGCATGTAAATCTGTGTATTGTTCTGTTGAGAAAAGGCCTCAGGGTGAGAGGATTAGTGTCTCTTTAATTAATGGTCCATTGTCTGCTGGGAATTAGCATGTAAATTAGCATGTAAATCTGTGCATTGTTCTATTGAGGAAAGGCCTCAGGGTGGAAGGATATTCAAGGAGGATTAGTGTCTCTTTAATTAACGGTCCATTGTCTGCTGGGAATTAGCATGTAAATTAGCATGTAAATCTGTGCATTGTTCTATTGAGGGAAGGCCTCAGAGTGGAAGGATATTTGAGGAGGATTAGTGTCTATTTAATTAATGGTCCGTTATCTGCTGGGAAGCCACCTGACCCTGGGTGAAGTTCATTTGCAATTACTGAGTCCTGATTTTGGTGTTTTTGACTTCTAGTAGCCAAACTTTTTTTACTTTCAGGGTTTCTTCTTTCCTGTTGAAATTGTCCAGGTGTTTGTGGATTTCAGTGGCTTCCCTGTGCATTCCGATCTGATAGTTGTCCAGAATTTCAGTGTTTTCAACAAAATTTTATGCCCAGGTTTATGATGTGTTCTGCTTCTGCTGATTTTTCAGGCTGGCCCAGTCTGCAGTCTCTCTCATGTTCCTTGATTCGCGTTTGAACACGGCATTTGGTAGTCCCTATATAGACTTGTCCACAACTGCACGGTATGCGGTAAACCCCTGCAGCCATGAAAGGGTCTCTCTTATTCTGGGCTGAATGCAGCATTTCCTGGATTTTCATGGTTGGTCTGTAGATCATTTGGAGGTTGTGTTTCCTCATCAGTTTCCCTATTCTGTCTGTGACTCCTTTGATGTATGGTAAAGCTAGTTGAATATTCTGGAGGATTTTATTTCTAACGTTTTACCAGCATCTGTGGCTGGCATCTTGAGAGAATGCTGGTGTGGGAGTGAGTGGGTCATATATACTGTGTGACCCATGGTTGAGAGGTAGAGATTTGCGTGTTAATCTGTGTGTTGGTCTGTCGTTGAATGGTACGGCCTCAGGATGTCTGTTGAATGAGTGATCCATTATCTGCTGGGAAAACCCTGGACCCCGGGTGGTTTTCATGTGCATGTGCCAAGTCTTGATTTTGATGATTTTTGGGACTGGTAGCCAAACTTCGCTTACTTCCAGGGTTTCATCTTTCCTGTTGAAGTTGTCCAGGTGTTTGTGGATTTCAGTGGCTTCTCTCTGCATTTTGACCTGATAGCTGTTGGTCTGGTCCAGAATTTCAGTGTTTCTAAACAGCATTTTATGTCCAGGATGCTTTATAATGTGTTCTGCTACTGCTGATTTTTCTGGCTGACCCAGTCTGCAGTGTCTCTCATGTTCCTTGATTCATGTTTATTTTGAGCTAAGAGATATAGTTCATGACAATTGAAGAAGATACATATATTGAAAGTCGTCTTGCTCCCAGAATGATTTTCCAACAATGGAGGGGAACTATCCTAGACTGGGTTGGCTCCCTTGATTTGCTCTGAGAGGCAGAAAGTTGATCTTCTTAACTGAGATGCCCCTCGGCAACTCCAGCCTAGCTCCTGCCTTGCTCCAACTAGGTCTGCTTTGGCTTCGCTCTCTTCACTGTGAGCTATTTCCCTTTTTTTTTTTCCTCCCCAGAATTTCTTGCCTGACTCCTAAAGGCTCTTTACCTCTATAGCTCTTCTGCTCTTTTCTCTCTCCTCCGAAAAAGAAAGAAAGAAAAATCATCAGATCGTCCTCTGTTGCTGCAACCTCCACACACTCCCCCCTTTACTCTGACCTCTTATTTCCCCTCTCTTGTCAAGTAAGGCACTAAAGGAGCTAGCCCATGTCCTCCCAGGACTATGATAGCCCAAGGATGTCAAGGGAGTCCTTCCGGATTCCCACGGCACAAGCTTGCAGTGCTGCCAACCTCCAGGGCTCCAGATAATACTGTGCACTATCGCAGCCTATACTCCCATGTTTGGGAGTAGCGGCAGAGGATAGCCCTTCCCAAGGGGGGGGGGGTGAGTCATTTAGCCCCATTAGCACAACTCCTCAATCCAGAGTTCGCTGCTCTTTTGTCTTCCTCTTGGCCCTGCAACAAGCCACTATGGCAGGAAACCAGGCACAGGCCCGCTCAGGGAGCCTGACATTGGCCTCTTTGGCCCATCAGATGTCAAGTCAGGGGTCCCTTTGGGATCAGGGCTCTAACTAGGTCAGGGAGCCCAGGGTTAGGGCATCATCCTCCCTCTCCCACCACCACCACCATCATCATCATCATCATCATCCCACATTAGCCTGGCCATCCTGGAGTCTGAGCATGGCAAGTTCGCGCCCAAACCTCCTGCGCACAAACGCCATTATAAAAAGGGTGAGGAACTGGCAGCAGCCACTTTGGGCAAGGCAAAGCTTCCGCTTAAAAGATTAAGTTGGCCACAAAGGAAAATCAAAAAGGAGAAAACTTTTGCTTTCATCTCACTCCTCAGATGAGGATGAGGATGCTGACTCCCAGTCACATTTGGGCTCTGAAAAGGAGGAAGGGGAACTGTCCGAAGAGGAGGATGAAGTCTCTCCATCTGTATGTAGTTCTGCTAAGCTTTTTCTGTCTGATGACTTTACTATACTTTTTAAAAAGGCTGTTAGAACCTTGGAACTGTTAGGGTGCCTTGACCCTCCCAAGCCCACGGACCCCACTCTTTCCCAAGGGAATCCTTTCCAAAGCCAAACTCCAACAATGTAGGTGACCCTTTCCTGGCTGACTTTATGAGGTGCTCAATGAGGAGTGGTCTAGACCTGCCCCAACTAGACCCAATCCCATTTCAGTAAAAAAAAATTACAACCTACTACAAACAATATTAGAGAAACGTCAAGTTCCTCTTGTGGATGCCCCAGTATCAGTCATAGAATCATAGATTTGAAAGAGACCACAAGGGCCATCCAGTCCAACCCCCCTGCCATGCAGGAACTCCCAAACAAAGCATCCCCAACAGATGCCCATCCAGCCTCTGCTTAAAGACCTCCAAGGAAGGAGACTCCACCACACTCCGAAGGAGTGTGTTCCACTGTCGAACAGCTCTTACTGTCAGGAAGTTCCTCCTAATGTTGAGGTGGAATCTCTTTTCTTGGAGTCTGCATCCATTGTTCCGAGTCCTACTTTCTGGGGCAGCAGAAAACAAGCTTGTTCCATCCTCAATATGACATCTCTTTAAATATTTAAACAAGGCTATCATATCACCTCTTAACTTTCTCTTCTCCAGGCTAAACATTCCCAGCTCCCTAAGTCGTTCCTCATAGGGCTTGGTTTCCAGACCCTTCACCATTTTAGTTGCCCTCCTTTGGACACGTTCCAGTTTCTCCATATCTTTTTTGAATTGTGGTGCTCAGAACTGGACACAGGATTCAAGGTGAGGCCTGACCAAAGCAGAATAGAGTGACACTGTTACTTCTCTTGATCTAGAAACTATACTTCTACTGATGCAGCCTAAAATCACATTGGCCTTTTTAGCTGCTGCATCGCACTGTTGACTCACGTTCAACTTGTGGTCTACCTGGACTCCTAGATCCCTTTCACACGTAGTCTCATTCAGCCAGGTGTCCCCCATTGTATATCTGTGTTTTTCATTTTTCCGCCCTAAGTGCAGTACCTTACATTTCTCTGTGTTGAATTTCATTTTGTTAGCTTTGGCCCAGCTTTCTAGTCTGTTCAAGTCATTTTGAATTTTGATCCTGTCCTCTGGGGTATTAGCTACTCCTCCTAATTTGGTGTCGTCTGCAAATTTGATAACTATGCCCCCTATACCATCATCCAAGTCATTAATAAAGATATTGAATAGCACTGGGCCCAGGACAGAGCCCTGTGGCACCCCACTGGTCACTTCTTTCCAGGTTGAAAAGGAGCCATTGTTGAGCACCCTTTGGGTTCAGCCAGTCTAGCCCACATTTTACCGGATTGTTTGGAAGAATGTCATGGGGAACTTTGTCAAAGGCCTTACTGAAATCAAGATATACGATATCCACAGCATTCCCTTAATTGACCAAGCTGGTAATTTGTTAAAAAAAAGAGATCAGATTTGTCTGGCATGACCTGTTTCTCTGAAACCCATGTTGACTTTTTGTGATTATGAAATTACCTTCCAGATGCTCACAGACTCTCTGTTCAATGATATGCTCCAGAATCTTTCCTGGTATTGATGTCAGACTTACTGGTCGATAATTGTTGTGATCCTTTTTTTTTTTTTTTCCTTTTTTGAAGATGGGGACGTTTGCCCTCCTCCAGTCTGCTGGGAATTCTCCTGTTCTCCAGGAGTTCTCAAAGATTATTGCCAATGGTTCTGATATTACATTTGCCAGTTCTTTTAGTATCCTTGGATGTAATTCATCTGTTCCTGGAGACTTATATTAACCAAGTATTCCTGTACTATCTCTTTCCTTATTCTATGCTGAAATTCTCCTATTCTGTCCTCTGCTCTATTATCCTCAGGTTGAGCTGAAGCAAAGACTGAAGCAAAGAAGGTGTTGAGTAATTCTGCCTTTTCTCTGCCCCTATTAACTTTTTGCCATCTTCTCCACACAGTGGCCCTACCATTTCCTTCTTCTTCCTTTTGCTACTGACATACCCAAAAAAGCCCTTTTTATTGTTCTTAACCTCTCTAGCAAGCCTGAGTTTATTCTGCGCTTCAGCTTTTCTGACTTTATACACGTGCTAGCTATTTTTTTGTATTCCTCTTTGGTGATTTCCCCATTTTTCCATTTCTTATACATGCTCCATTTAAAACTTAGTTCAGTTGAAAGTTCCTTAGTCATCCATCCTGGTTCTTGAGGGGCCTCCCATTTTTCTTCCTCATTGGAACTGTTTGAAATTGTGCCTTCAGTATCTCCCTTTTGAGAAACTCCTATCCATCTTGAACTCACTTCTCTTTTAGTATTCCTGACCAAGGGATCACCCCAAGGATTTCTCTAAGTTTACCAAAATCAGCTCTCCTAAAGTCTAGAATGCGCATCTGACTATGCCTGGCTTCTCCTTTCCACTGTATAATGAATTCCAGGAGAACATGATCACTCCCACCAAAGGATCCAACCACTTGCACCCCATTAACTAGGTCATCCCTGTTAGTTAGGATCAGATCCAAAATAGCTGCCTCCCTTGTTGCCTCTTCCACTTGAAGTAGTCTTCAAGGCAAGTGAGGAATTTGCTAGACCTTGAGGATTTTCCTGAGTTTGTCCTTGTGTCTTCGGCTGTCTATGCTAAGGATGGGGAAGATTCTCTAAGGAATCCAGAGGACAAAAAATCAGATTCAGCATTAAAAAACACCTTTGAAGCCACTTCCATATCAATCACAGCCACCTCTACCATATCAGTCATTTCCAGACCAGCTTATATATGAGTCAAGGACATCATTCAGGAGCTCCCAAAAGGCAACGTAAAATTGAGGCAAGGCATCAATAAACTCCTGAAAGTGGTGGCCTTTGCCTCCAATGCCAGCCTTGAGATCATCCAAACCAGCGCCAGGGCCCAAGCTGCATCGATCCCTGTTAGGACCTGGCTAAAGACTTGGCAGGTTGACGCTCGTTCCAAACAAAACCTGGCCATGACCCTTTTTAGTGGGACTAAGCTGTTTGATGAGGTCTTAGATCGTAGTTGAAACTAAGGACAAGGAAAAAGCCCTCCCTTCTACCCAGAGGAAGGAGACAGGCGGACTTTTTGCCAGAGACAGACCTCCTTTCATCACTACAAAACGTCCTTTGCCTCCCCACTTTCTACGGAGGGCACATTTAGTAGATGGCAGTGGACAGACCGAAAAAAACCTCCTCGTCAATAACTTCAAGCCAGAGGCTTCGGAAGATCAAACAATAGTTATCAACATTCTCCCAACAACAGCAGCAATAAGCAGTCAAAGAGTGGAGCCAAATTTTGATCCGCTGACCCCCAAGGAGGGCACCCGTCTACAACTTTTTGCCCATCTCTGGGAGACCACATCAGACATGTGAGTCCTATCGACCCCAAGCCATAGGTATCTGATAGACTTTTATTGACAGCCACATGATCTTTTCTGTACAAACTCTCATGTCTTTCTACTAGCATTCCTAATATATACACTTTTGGGACTAGTTTCATTTTTATCTGCAGCATCTCGTTGATATTGCTATTAATTGTTTCCACCAATTTTGAGCTTTGCTACATATCCACCACATGTGGAACATTGTGCCGCTTTCTCTCCTGCATTTCCAACATCTATCTGGTGAACTCTTATAAATTTTACTGATTTTTGCAGGGGTCAGGTACCAGCTGAGTTAGATGTTGTAATAATTTTCTTTCACGTCTGAAGACAAAGTATATTTTAGCTTTTTTCCCCAGTTTCGTTCCCACTCTCCTAAGTTTATATTTTCTCCCTTTTCTTGAGCCCATTTGACCATACAGTCCTTCACTTGTTCCTCTACTGTCTCAAGTTTCAGAATCTTTTTGTAAAGTTTCGATATTATTTTTTTGATTTCCGCTTTAATCTTTTTCTCGTTTGGCTGTTCTTGTAGCTTAATTTCTTCTTTTTTCCACATGTTCTTGTAGCTCTTTTAACATCCTATCTTTTTTCTTTTTTCTTTCACTGTTCATTTTGATGAGTACATTTCTTATCACTGCCTTTGCTGTGTTCCATACCACTTGGTCCTTTACTTCTCCATTTAAAATTTCTTTCCAAAAGTAATCCAGTGTTTTCTTTGTAAAGGTTATGTTTGTTTTGTCTCTTAATAGTATTCCATCTAACCTCCATTTAAACTCTTTTCTGCGACCCTTAAGAGTCAATTTAATAGGACTATGATTGGATACAATCTTTGGGAGTATTTCTAATTTTTCTATTTCAGAATTAACTGCTTTCGAAGTTACAAACATGTCTATTCGAGACCACGTTTTGTATCTCTCAGAGTAAAACGTAAATTCTCTCATTGGACCATGTTCCCTATTCTACGTATCTTCCATTCCCATCTGTTCTATCATTATAAAGAAAGAGTTTGGTAGTTTCCCTTGTTTCCTATATACCTTTCTTTCAGATTTTCTGTCTTTTGAGGGGTCAATCTCCCATCATGGTTAAAGTCTCCCATCATGATAATTTTATGGACACAGGATTATTCCAGGTGAGGCCTGACCAAAGCAGAATAGAGTGGCACTATGACTTCTCTTGATCTAGACACTATACTTCTATTGAATAGCTGCCCAAATTGCTCCCTGTCACTTCCCTTAAGGTTTATTTTAGAACCAGACAGTGCTTCTTCTAAGCCCTCTACCCAAATATATCCAGACTTAAATAGTTCCTATCTTATTAATTCCCAAGTTTTCAAGTACTAAATCAATGCCCAAATATATTTCCAGATGCTTAATTAGTTACCAAATAAATCGAACAAATAAACTATATTACTCAGAATCAGACTCAAATTGTTACAGATACCAACTCTTCTCTGCCTTTTCCCCTCACTTCTAGTTTCTTCACCCCCCCCCCTTTACTCCCCTCCTACTCCTGCAAAGTTCTCTTCAACTTTTTTGGTCTGTTCCAGTCTCTCTGTTCCCCCGCTTTCCAACTCACTTCGTTGTATTTCCTGGTTGTATTTTGTTTTCCCTCTTTGGCCCTCACCTCGTCTCTGTTTCTGTTTGGACCTCCCAGTCTTTTCTTGTGGCGTCCTTTCTGCTACTTCTGTCTCATCTCTCAATACAGCTCTCCTTCTTCTTCTTCCTCCACCTCCACGTCTTTCCTATCTAATACTTTCCCCGTTTCCTTGTTTCTCCCGCAGTTGCTTCCCACCGGGAGAGAGAGAGTTGGAGAGGCAGGCAGCTTTTATGGGCGCCGCCACTTGCCTCCCGAGTCGAAGTGCCGCTGTGGCTGCTGCTGTTGTTGTTGCTGCCAACAGGCATAGGATGGGGCGGGCAGTTCCCTCCACATCCCCACTTGCCTCTCGCAGTTGCTGCTGGTGCTGCTGCTGTTGTTCCTGCTCTCCAATCTGGTTCCAAAAATGTCCCTTCTATTCCGTCTCTCCATAAACTCTCCTCTCCTCTCTTTCTGGGTCACTCCACTTCCACTTCCGGGTTCGTTCAACTCTCCTCAACATCTTGCTGTGGATTTATAGGTATAATGATCTCCTGCCAGACCACCTCATTTTCCATGTACTTTCTGGAGATTCCAACGACAACTTACTGTAAATAAGACAATAGCCCCTCTTGTGAGTAGCCTATCTTCTCTTTCTCTCACACAATCCTCAAAAACATGTTGAATGTTGGAAGCCATCAATCACATCCTCCATATCGGGGCAATCAAACCAGTTCCTTCTTCAGCTCGCTTCACTGGCTGCTACTCTATCTTCTTCATTGTTCCGCAACAAACAATTCTTGGAGGGCCATTCTAGACCTCAGGTGAGTCAAAAGATCCATCAGAAAACAACGAATCCAGATAGAAACTCTCAAGTCTATAGCAATAGCAGCTTCGTTTATATACCGCTTCATACTGTGCTATGCAGTCTCTAAGCCAGGGGTAGGCAACCTTTCCTCTTTAAGGGCCGAGGGACTTCAGCTCATAGAATCCCAGGAACTATTGGCCAGCATGGGACTATTGGCCAACGTGGCTGAGGCTTCTGGGAGCTGAAGTCCCTTGGCCCCTAAAGGGAAAAGGTTGCCTACCCCTGCTCTAAGCAGTTTAGAACTGTAAGCCAGGGGTAGACAACCTTTCCCTTTAAGGGCCGAGGGACTTCAGCTCCCAGAAGCCTCAGCCATGTTGGCCAATAGTCCTATGTTGGCCAATAGCTCCTGGGATTCTGGGAGCTGAAGTCCCTCGGCCCTTAAAGGGGAAAGGTTGCCTACCCCTGCTGTAAGCTAATTGCCCGCAACAAGCTGGGGACTCATTTTAGTGACCTCGGAAGGATGCAAGCCTGAGCTGAGCCTGAGCCCTGGCTGGTACTGAACTCGCAACTTTGTGGTTTGTGAGTGAGTGGCTGGAGTACAAGCAATACCAGACAGTTGTCATCAGAACCAACAACATAACTTCAGAGTCCCACAAGGGTGCCAAGGGGGCACCAGGTCAAGGTCTCTGATCAACAAAGCAAGCCTGCTCTTGGGATGGGCAGAAAGAACACATAACAGGGGAGCTGAACTTGAGGGCCAACTGGCTCAGCCGGAAGGACATAGACCAGGTGGAGTGGCACCTCCATCCAGAAATATTCCAATTGATAACAAGAAAGTTCAGAATCTCACATGTTTGCCTCTCCAGTAAGCCATCAGGTGCCCAGGTTTTCTTCTCGGTTTCTGACCCAGGGGTCAAACAAAGAGATGTCCTTCAACCTCCATGGCCCAGGGATCTACTGTACGCATCCCCTCCCCCACCTTGATGATTCCAAAATCCCTAAGAAAGCTAAAAAGAGAAAAATCCACTTTGATCCTAGTAGCACCACACTGGCCAAGAAGGGCTTGGTTTTCTGAGATTCTCTCAGTGACCCATGACTTCTTCAAACTTCCTACACCGCCACACTTGTTGACTCAGGGACAGTTTTGTCATCCAGGCCCAAAGCAGCTCAACCTACATGTGTGGAAGTTGAATGCATCTCTCGGTTAAAAGATGGAATCCACCCCAAGGTCACAGAAACCATTCTAAAATCAAGACTAAAATAGTCTACTGCAAGGATTTATGAATATACCTACCGTTACTTAATGAAATGGTGTAAGTTGTCAAAGGTAAATCATCAGACCATTACTGTCACTACACTTCTTCTTTTCCTCCAAAAGGTCTAGGTAAGGGACTGACACCCTTAAAAGACAGATGTCGTGGCCATGGTATCCATTCTTCCTCCAAGAAAAGCCGAGAAGATTCCCAGTCATCCTTATATCAGATGCTTTTTGAGAGCAGCGTCTCTCATTAACCCCCCAACAGTACATCGAATCTTCATAAGGTTCATAAGGTCCTTTAGACTCTTACCAAGGATCAATTTGAGCCTCTGAAGAAGGTAGAGCTCAAATTTCTCACTTGGAAAACTTCATTTCTGACACCCATTATGTCAGCCAAGAGAATTTCTGAATTGGGGTTGCTTTCGGTTTGGGAGGAATTTTGTGTATTCAGACAAGATTCGGTCATTCTCTGCTTGGATCCAACATTTATTCCTAAGATCAACTCAGCTTTTCACAGATCACAAGAGATCATTCTCCCATCCTTCTGCCCAAATCTGAAGAAAGATCTAGACAAGCTCTGGCACACTTCAATGTTAAGAGAGCCCTTCACATCTACACTGATAGTACCCATTCGTTTAGGCTCACTGACAGACTATTTGTGTTTTTCCATTCTAATTCTAAAGGAAAAAGGGTTTCCTCTACGACCCTTTCCATGTGGATTAGGGCATGTATCTCTGCCAGCTACAGTAATTCCAAGGATGCCCTAGCAGAAACGGTTTTTGATCATTCCAGGGGTAGCGTTGCTATCTAAACTGCCCTCTCTATGAATGCTCCTCTTTCTGACATAGGAGGAAAAGGAGGAAAGGTGGGAGGGGGGAAGCCGAGGAGAGAAGGAGGAGGAGCAGGAGAACACATGTGAGGCGGGGAGAAAAGCCTGGGAGAGAAGGAGGAAGAGGAGGAAAGGCTGGGGAGAGGAAACCTGGGAGAGAAGGAGGAGGAAGAGGAGGAAAGGTGGGGGGGGGAAGCCTGGGAGAGAAGGAGGAGGAAAAGGAGGAAAGGTGTCAGGGACTGCCAGGTTGATGACATGGAGGACTCTGAGGATGAGGATGCTGAGCCAGGTCCTAGCTTGGTGCTACCAGCTCCCATGGACTTAGTTGAACCTGACCCTAGCTCTGTGGGACCCATTGAGGCACAGCCCCTGCCTCAGCAGCCTAGTCTCCTCCCAGCAGAAAGCCTCCCCCCAGCAGAGGTTTCAGGCCTGGAAGAGACAGAGGAGCAGGACACGGAGGTACCTACCTTTGCTCAGAGAAGGACAGAAAGGGCGTGCCTCCAGCATTCTCGGAGGTTATCAGAGAAATGCGCAGCTAAGGCCAAACAGCTGTGAGTGGGAGCTGTGCTATATAAGCAGATGAGGAAAGCCAAGTTCCTTGTCAGAGCTTTTTTGAGATTATCGGCGAAAGCTTTGGACTCTTGACTCCTGGCCTGACTCTGGACTGATTTGAATTTTGTGACCTCTGGACTGGATTGGACGACCTGCTTGTTGGAACCCTGGATCTCGGACTACATTCGTTGACTTGCCTTGTGGACTCTGGACTCATTATTTTGCTGCTTGAAGCAATCAGACTGGTACTGTACTTGCAACTGCTTTTGGTGCTAGAGACAGACCTTGCTCTTATCAGTCATGCTGTTGGCAGCTTTCCAGAATGAGCTCTGACCATAATCAGGCTGATAAGAAATGGAGGAGAATACTCTAATGAGGGAGCTCTTGGAGCAGAATCGGCAGCTATCAGAGCAGGTGGGGGAATTAATGCACGGCATGGCTCTGCTACAGAATCAAGCTCAACCCAGGCCACGGGGGAAATTCCTCATAGCTATGTCAGAAAAATATTCTGATGATAGAAAGGAATTGAAGAGTTTTATAGCCCAGTGCAAGCTGCACTTTAAAATCAGAGAGACAGACTTCCTCACTGATTCACATAAGGTAACCTTCATTATCAGCTTGCTGTCTGGGTCTGCAAGCAAATGGGCTACTCCTTATCTCAGTGAGGATAGCCCTGTCCTCAACAGCTTGCAGGACTTCTTGAGGGAGATGAGGGCTACTTGGGGAGACCCAGTCAAAATAGAGACTGCAAAGCTCCAGATTAAGATGCTCCAACAAGGCAAGGGCTCTGTGGCAGAATATGCTACTGCCTTCTACCTCATAGCACAGGACTTGACTTGGAACGAGAGTGCTTTGTAGGCCCAATTTCCTTGGGGTTTGGCTGACCCCATTCTGGACAAACTGGCTTGCTCAGAGCCTCCTGATACATTGGCTGCCTTGACCATCCAGGCGACCCGCATCGACTGGTGCCTCTCAGCCCGCAGGCAGGCTCGACAGTCTGCTGTCTCTTCCTCCATTGCATGTGCCAGACTCCTGCAGCTTCCCCTGAGGCTGCTTCTCCCGGGCCTGCAAGGAACCAATGCAGCTGAGAGGAGCTCGGCCACGGCTCACTGGGGCTGGGAAGGAGCGAAGGAGGAGAGAGGGCCTCTGTATTGCGGACTTGCAGGGCATTATGCCAGGAAGTGCCCTACTAAGGATCGCCGAGCACCAGTGCAGGGAAACAGAAGGTCCCAGGTGTAAATCAGGTTCATCACCTGGGAGCATCTCTTGAACCTGCTCCCCTCCGTTCGCCCTGCAGTAAGAACCCTTTGCTGGTGGCAGCTAACCTCAGGCTCCCTACCCAGGAGCTCATTCCCCTGGGAGCCATGATAGACTCGGGAGCTTCCAGCAGTTTCATGGACTTGGGGTTTGCTACTTGCCACCAGATTCCTCTGGAGGCCCTAGTCGAGCCGAGACCGGTGGAGACCATCGACGAGCGGCTCCTGCGATCTGGTCCAGTGATGCACCAGACCTTGTTACTGCAGTTGGAGATCCAGGGCCATGTCGAGGAGGTCCAGTTCCTGCTGGCTGATGTGCCACATTTCCCCTTGGTCCTGGGGATGCCCTGGCTCTCCAAACACGATCCTCATATCTTGTGGGCTCGTCAGGAGGTCCTGTTTGCCTCTGAGTTTTGCCAAGGGCACTGCTGGCCAGAGTGGATCCTGGTCGCGGTAGCAGCGGATGCCAAGGAGTCCTCAGTGACACTGTCCAAGAAATACAGGGACTACGCCAATGTCTTTGACAAAAAGGAGGCGGATCGGCTCCCACCGCACAGACCTTATGACTGTGCAATTGACTTGGTACCAGGGGCCCCAATTCCAGCGGGATGCCTCGACTCCCTCTCAGAGTCTGAGCTGCCGTCTCTGAGGGATTTCTTGGAGAAGAATCTTCAAAGGGGGTTTATCAGACTGTCCAAGTCCCCTGCAGGTGCCCCTGTGCTCTTTGTCTAGAAGAAGTGTGGGGAATTACGCCTGTGTAATGATTACCGGGCCCTCAACCGGATCACTGTCCGGAACCGATATCTGTTGCCTCTGATTCCGGAGTTGCTGGAACAACTCCACTACGTCAAGATTTTCACTAAGTTGGATCTCAAGGGGGCCTACAACTTGGTGAGGATCTGGGCGGGAGACGAGTGGAAGACAGCCTTCCAGACGAGGTGTAGGCATTACGAGTATACGGTCATGCTCTTTGGCCTGTGTAATGCCCCAGCTGTCTTCCAGCACTTCGTCAATGACATTTTCTGGGACTATTTGGACCAGTTCGTGGTAATCTACCTGGACGATTTTTTGATTTACTCCACCAGCCAGGCTGCCCACAACGGCCACGTCCGCTCCATCCTTCAGCGACTTTGGGAGCACCGCCTCCGGGACCTCCAGGGCCGGGACCCATTTGTGATGCAGCATTCAGAGGAAAGGGACACCTCTCCCTTTGCACTTAGGGATGGCCTGCTGTACCATCGGGGCCGCCTTTATGTGCCAGCGGATCCCTGTCGGGAGGCGGCCTTGCAGTTGTGCCATGACGCTAAACCAGCGGGGCACTCTGGCTTTTGTAAGACCTTGCACCTCCTTACCTGGGAGTTTTGGTGGCCTTGGTTCCGGGCGGAGGTGGCCAGGTACGTGGACACTTGCCCAGTGTGTCATTGGGCCAAGGAACACCCAGGACAGCCCGCAGGATTGCTGCTGTCTCTGCCAACGCCATCGTGGTCCTGGAAGCCCATATCAATGGACTTCATCACGGACCTGCCCCCCTCTGCCAGCTGTACCACCATCTGGGTAGTGGTGAACCTTTTTTCTAAGATGCCCACTTTGTGCCCTGTGTTGGCCTCCCCACGGTGAAGGAGACGGTCCAGATATTTGTGCAGCACATCCTCCGGCTCCATGGCTGTCCTGAGGGGGTGGTGTCGGATCAAGGGGTCCAGTTCACGTCCCGGTTTTGGACCAGCCAGCTCCAGCTCCTGGACATTGCTCTGCACCTGTCCTCAGCACACCACCCAGAGTCCGACAGGCAGACAGAGCGAACAAACGGGACACTGGAGCAGTACCTCCGCTGCTACTCCAGTTACCGACAGGAGAACTGGGTCGACTTGCTGCCGTTGGCCAAGTTCACATATAACAACTCGGTACATGCCCCGATGCAGCAGACGCCTTTCTTCGCCACTGGAGGCTTCCATCCGCAGGGGTTTCCGGCTGTGGCTCGTGTTTCAGTGGTTCCTGCAGCGATTCAGTGGTTCCAAGAGCTCCGGACTGCTCAGTCCTTGCTGCAGGAGCAGCTCGATGTGGCGAAGGAGGTGTACAAGTGGGGTGCAGACCGACGTTGGCAAGAAGGCCCTCCTTTGCAGGTGGGGAATTCGGTATGGCTGTCCACACACCATCTCCCACTTCAGCAGCCATGTCGGAAATTGGATGCTAGGTTTGTCGGGCCTTATAAGGTCATGGCTCAGGTGAATCCTGTGGCGTTCCGGCTGCAACTGCCACAGACGTGGCAGATCCACCTAGTCTTCCACCGATCTTTGCTGCTTCCGGCCTCAGGGGTCAGGCCCAATGCTGGTTCCACACCTCTGTCTGATCCAGTCCTGGTCAATGGGGAACAGGAATTTGAGGTTGACCCAGATCCTGGACTCCCATTGCTACTGGGGCTGGTTGCAGTATCTGGTCAACTGGGTCGGCTACGGGCCAGAGGACCGCTCTTGGGAAGATGCCTGCGATATGCATGCTCCTTACCTGGTCTGGGCGTTCCATTGTCACTTCCCTGACCGGCCTCATCCTCCTCATGAAGTGGGGGAGGATGATGGGAGGGGGAGTGATGTCAGGGACAGCCAGATTGAGGACATGAAGGACTCTGAGGATGAGGATGCTGAGCCAGGTCCTAGTTTGATGCTACCAGCTCCCATGGATTTAGTTGAACCTGGGCCTATAAGCAGCTGAGGAAAGCGGAGTTCCTTGTCATAGCTTATTTGAGATTATCGGCGAAAGCTTTGGACTCGACTCCTGGCTTGACTCTGGACTGATTTGGATTTTGTGACCTCTGGACTGGATTGGATGACCTGCTTGTTGGAACCCTGGATCTCGGACTACATCCATTGACTTGCCTTGTGGACTCTGGACTCATTGTTTTGCTGCTTGAAGCACTCAGACTGGTACTGTACTTGCAACTGCTTTTGGTGCTAGAGACAGACCTTGCTTTTATCAGCCACACTGTTGGTAGCTTTCCCGGACATAAAGTTCGGGTAGAAGCCTGGCAGAGAAGGAGGAGGAAGAGGAGGAAAGGTGGGGGGGAAGCCTGGAAGAGGAGGAGGATGATAAGGAAGAGGAGGTCCTCCTCCTTCTCTCCCTGCTTTTCCCCCCCTCCAAACCTTTCCTCTTTGTCCTCTTTGTCCTCCTTCTCTCCCCGCTTTCCCCCCTCCAAACCTTTCCTCTTTGTCCTCCTTATTCTCCTTCTTACCTCCACTGCTTTTCCCTCACCCCTCCCTCCTTTCCTCCTCATCCTCCTTTTCCTCCTGGTCCAAGAGGACATGTGTGAGGTGGGGGGGAAAGCTGGGGAGAGAAGGAGGGTTTCCTTGGCAAGGTTTGTTCAGAAAGGGTTTGCCATGAGGCTGAGAGAGTGTGACTTCCAAGACTGTTGTTGTGTGCCTTGAGGCTGAGTGTGGGGCTGAGAGAGTGTGACTTCCAAGACCATTGTTCTTATTGTTGTGTACCTTCAAGTTGTTTCTGACTTTTGACAACTCAAAGATGAACTTATTCTGGGGTTTCCTTAGCAAGGTTTGTTCGGAAAGGGTTTGCCATTGCTTTCCCCTGAGGCTGAGAGAGTGTGACTTCCAAAACTGTTGTTGTTGCTGTGCTCCTTCAAGTCATTTCCAACTGATGATCACACTAAGACAAACCTATCATGAACCTATCATTTCTTGCCTATGTGTTTATTTTAGACAGGGTTTGCCTTTGCCACCCTCTGAGGCTGAGAGAGTGTGACTTCTAAGATTGTTGTTGTATGTCTTTGAGTCGTTTCCAACTTACAGCAAGCCTATCATGGTGTTTGCTTGGCAAGGTTTCTTCAGAGGGGAGTTTGCCATTGCCTTCTGCTGAAGCTGAGAGAGTGTGACTTGCCCAAGGTCACACAGAGGGATTCCATGACTGAACCAGGATTTGAATCCTGGTTTCCAGAGTCATACTCCGATACTCGGGAGCCAAATGTCTTCAATGCAAAGGAGGACAAATCACTACAAAAAATGTAGGGCATAAAAGGAAAAAAAGGTAGAGAAAGCTAAAAACACTAATATAAATGTAAATCCATGCTTCTTAGCCATGCTCAAAACGTAGGATATTTAATGGTCAAAATTGTGACTTTTAACCTAATCGTGATGTTTTCTTGGCATGTTTCTTCAAATGGAGAATTCCCATTTCCATCCTCTGAGGCTGAGAGTGTGTGACATGCCCAGGGTCACTTACGTGGCCGCAAATTGTACATACCCCAGAATGCATCACCATTGGCAGTCCTTCCCCCCAACACTTTCTCATTTCCCCCCAACCATCTCATAGCTGGGAGAGGGAAATAATTTTTAAAGCATTATTTAAATCTGGACTATTTTCAAAAAGTAAGGTCCAAAACGCACTGCAGAAATAAATGCTAAGGGACATGGGAGCTGTAGTTTGTTGTGTTTATTAGTGACAGTTTTCCTGCAAAGTACCTGCATGACATAAGCATTTGAATTAAAATTACCATATTGAAATCAAATCCGTTTTTTTTTTTTTAAATGTATTTGGCTGCGTTGGAAGAGGGGTCATCTTATACGGCGAGTATATATCAAACTCTATATTTTAACTGGAAATGTTGGGGGTCATCTTATACGCCCAGTTGTCTTATATGCTGGAAAATACAGTATATTGTATGTTCTGCCCTCCATATCTAGGGGTTTTTTTATCCATGGATTCAGCCATCTATGGATTGAAAATTTGAAACAAAATGCAAATTCCAAAAAGCAAATCTTGATTTGGCTATTTTATATAAGGAACATCATTTTACTATGCCATTATTTAGCTCTTGTTTTCGTTTTCTCCCTTTCAGCTCCTGATCTCTTTTGAGGAGGTGGCTGTATATTTCCCCAAGGAGGAGGAGTGAGGTCCCCCGAACAGAAGGAAGTCAGGATGGAGGATGATGGGAATGTGGCCTTGCCAGGTAAGAAGCATTTCCACCTTTAACCAAAGGAGATCCTGGGATTCGGTGTTCAAGTCCTAATGGAATCTTCTTCTTTCTAAAGCAGGGAATGATCAGGAGAAGGAGGATTTTATGGAGCCCTCTGTAATGCCATTAGAAACAGCTAAAATTGCTGTGGCGAAAGAGGAGTTTGGAAATCAAAGGGGACTGAAAAGGCAAAAGGGACATCCATCTAAGAATGGGAAGAAGAACTCTTCTGTTTCCCAAGAGGATACTAGTGAATTCCTGACTCCCCAAGAAACTAACAAAGGGAAAAGAAAGGCCAAGTGTTCTGTCTGTGGAAAATTGTTTCAATCCAAATTTCACTTGAACATACATTGCAGACTCCACACAAAGGCATCACCATATGAATGTATGGAATGTGGAAAGAACTTTTCTGATATACAAAGTTTATGTTCACATCAAAGAACCCACACAGAGGAGAAGCCATTTCAGTGTATGGAATGTGGAAAGAGTTTTCACCTCAGTGGATATCTGACTAAACACCAGAAAACACACGTAGGGGAGAAACCATATAAATGCATGGAATGTGGGAAGAGCTTCAGTCGGAGTGTACATTTACGTACACATCAAAGAACCCACACAGGGGAAACACCATATACATGCTTAGAATGTGGTAAGAGCTTCTCTTATAGACACTATTTACATTCACATCAAAGAATCCACACAGGGGAGAAGCCATATACATGCATTGAATGTGGAATGAGCTTCAGACAGAGTGGAGATCTGACTAGACACCAGAGAACCCATACAGGGGAGAAACCATATAAATGCATAGAATGTGGGAAGAGCTTCAGTGAGAGTGGAACTCTACGTTCACATCAAAGAACCCACACAGGGGAGAAACCATATAAATGCATGGAATGTGGAAAGAGCTTCAGCGCTAGTGGAGATCTGACTAAACACCAGAGAACCCACACAGGGGAGAAACCATACAAATGCATGGAATGTGGAAAGAGCTTCAGACGGAGTGGACATCTTTACTCACATCAAATGACCCACACAGGGGAGAAACCATATAAATGCATGGAATGTGGGAAGAGCTTTAGTCAGAGTGGAAGTCTTTACTTACATCAAATGACCCACATAGGAGAGAAACCATATAAATGCATGGAATGTGGGAAGAGCTTTAGTTGGAGTGTATATTTACGCAGACATCAAAGAATCCACACAGGGGAGAAGCCATATAAATGCACAGAATGTGGAAAGAGCTTTTCTGATCATCCAAATTTATATTCACATCAAAGAATCCACACAGGGGAGAAGCCATATAAATGCACAGAATGTGGAAAGAGCTTCTCTAATCGTTCAAATTTATATTCACATCAAAGAATCCACACAGGGGAGAAGCCACATCAGTGCATGGAGTGTGGAAAGAATTTCTCACGTAAAGAAAATTTATATTCACATCAAAGAATCCACACAGGGAAGAAGCCATATCAGTGCATGGAATGTGGAATAAGCTTCAGTCAGAGTGCACATTTACGTATACATCAAAGAACTCACACAGGGGAGAAGCCGTATACATGCATAGAATGTGGTAAGAGCTTCTCTTGCAGTCACCATTTACGTTCACATCAAAGAATTCACACAGGGGAGAAACCATATAAATGCATGGAATGTGGAAAGAGCTTCCGTAAGAATGAACATCTTTCCAAACATCAAGTAACCCACACAGGAGAGAAACCATATAAATGCATGGAATGTGGAAAGAGCTTCTCTTACAGTCACCATTTACGTTCACATCAAAGGACCCACATGGGAGAAACCATATAGATGCACAAACTGTGGAAAGAGCTTCAACCTCAGTGGAAATTTGATTAAACACCCGAGAACCCACACAGAAACCATATAAATTCTTGGATTGTTGAAAGAGCTTCAGCCACAGTGGAGATCTGACTAAATACCAGAGAAGGTATTTAAACAAAGCCTGTATGGCCATCTTTCAGGTATGCTTTGATTGAGAGTTCCTGCATGGCAGGGGTTGGACTAGATGGTCCTTGTGGTCTCTTCTAACTCTATCGTTCTATGAAGTCGCTAACATGAGTCCCCAGCTTGTTGGAGGAAATTGGCTTACAAATTGTAAACCACGTAGGGAATCGTAGGCTTTTTCTCTGAAGATGGCAGCCACAGATGCTGGCGAAACGTCAGAAAGAAACTCTTCTAGAACATGGCCACACAGCCCGAAAAAACCCACAAAACAACACGTAGGGAGTGCTTAAGTGGTTTAGAAATGTAATTGCTATTGCTATTGCTATTGCTGCTTTTATTTCTCTAAGGGCCTCTACAGACCAGCCCAAAGGGCTGGCCTGGAAGCAATGGGGGGGGCAGCTGCATGCCGGCTCCCCAACCCCACGCCGAGGATGTCCTGACGCTGCGTGCCATTACGCACGGTGCATGGTGTCAGGATGTCCTTCCGGCGCAGTGTTTTGACATGCTGTGCCGGAAACACCGCTAAAGACCTATGCGCTGGCTCTTCGGGCAGCCTTTTGCTGCCCGTTAAAGGAGCTGCATTTAGCTGCCCTTTTCCAGGCGGCAAAAGGGAGGATCAGGGGCACGCCATGCTGCAGCCTCGGCCCCGATCCACCACAGCTCTCCGTCGCCCCATTGGGCCTTGCATCAATAATGAAGTTCTTATTCCCCCCCCCCCCCCGGATCTTCTTTTATAAGTAAACCTTGCTGTAATGTTTTTCACAGTAATGTGGAAAGAGCTTCAGAGATAGTGGAGCATGTAGGAACCATTAAAGAATTCACACAGGAGATAAACCATATGTTGTTGTTGTTAGCTGCCCTCCTTGAGTCTGTTCCGACTCCTGACGCCCCTCTGGATGAGACATCTCCAAGAAGAGTCCTGTCTCCCATTGCAGTCTTGCCCAGATCCTGCAAGTCCTTCCCCATAATAACCCCTTTGATGGAATCTATCCATCTGGTCCCCTCTACATTTCCTAAAGTTATTGTTTTTTCTTCTCATTCTGTGGCCAAAGTACGATAGTCTCAACTTGATCATCTTTGCTTCCAAGGAGAGCCCTGGTCTGATCTGTTCAAGAACCCATTTGTCTTCTTGGCTGTCCATGGGATCCTAAGTACGTTTCTCCAGCACTACATTTCTATTGAGTTGGTTTTCTTTCTGTCTGCATCATTCACTATCTAGCTCTCCCATCAGTACATGGGGATGATGGGGAATACAGTGGCCTGAACGATTCTGACTTTAGTGCTCAATTGTATGTCTTTGCTCTTCAGCATCATTTCCAGTTCCTTCATAGCTGCCCTTCCCATTCCTAGTCTTCTTTTTGTTTCATGACTGCACTCTCCATTCTGGTCAATGTTTGATCCTGGATATGGGAATTCTTTAACTTCCAATTTCCTCGTTGCCTAGATTTAATTTGTGTATATCTCCTGTGGTCATTCTTTTTGTTTTCTTTAGGTTCAGCATCAGACTTGCCTTTGCACTTTCATCTTTGACCTTTCTTATTAACTGCTCCAATTCCTGAATGTCTTCTGCTAATATTATGGTGTTGTCTGCATATCTCAGACATATCCTCTTATCTTAACTCTTCCTTTTTCTGATTCTAATTCTGCTTTTCTTGTGATGTTTTCAGCACATAAGTTAAACAAGTAGGGTGATAGGATGCAGCCTTGCCTCACCCCTTTGCATATCAGGAACCACTCTGTTCCCCGAATTCTGTTCTGACAGTTACCTCTTCTCCTTGGTACAGATTCCTCATCAGGATTGTCAGATGTAGTGGCACCTCCATGTCCTTGTGTGGTTTCCATAACTTTTTGTGATCTATACAATCAATTGCTTTGTTGTAAGCTATGAAACATACGCTGATTCCTTTTTGGAATTCTTTGGTGCCCTCCATTAGTGTCAGACTTAGTGGACTCAGACTTTAGAAACCAAGATAACATCTCAGTATAGATTACTGAAGGTTTATTTTCGATTTCCAGGAAGAAGTTCACCAGAGATATGTTAATATCAAATCTAATTTCCCCCCAAACGATCCATCCCTTTTAGCCCTCCCTTCCAGGCTTTTTCCCAAGCCCATGGACCGTGAGCTTGAACCACGTGAAAAGGTCCTTTGAAGTCTCCCCAACATCTCAACTCCCAAGGCCATTCATCTTCCTCAGGAAGGAAGGTGACTGCTATCAAAGTCTTGTATCAGTAAGTACAAGATCATACATTGCAAATGGCCACTGCCCTTGCCCATCTGTTTTCCTGCTTGCATTTTCCCCTTGCATTGAATCATAGATTATTATTATTATTATTTATATCCCGCACCTCTACAACACAGAGTCATAGAGTTGGAAGAGACCAGAAGGGCCACCCAGTCCAGCCCCCTGCCATGCAGGAACTCAAAATCAAAGTATCATTGACAGATGACCATCTAGCCTTTGTTTAAAGACCTCCAAAGGCAAAGACTCCACCACACTCCGAGGGAGTATAGTTGGAGTCTATGCTACTGAATTTTGAGCATTATTTTGCTTTATGTGAGATTAGTGCTACTGTCCTATAGTTGCTGCAGTCTTTTGTATCTCCTTTCTTGTGGACTGGTATGTATAGCGAGTGTTTCCAGTCTGTTGGCCACCTCTGTTTTCCAAATTTGTTGGCATATATCAGTTAGCACTAAAGTTGCATCTGTCTATGAAGGGGTAGGCAAACTCGGCCCTTTCAGGGATTTTGGACTTCAGCTCCCGGAAGCTTCAGACATGTTAATAATAATAATAATAATAATAATAATAATAATAATAATAATAATAAATTATTTATATTGTTAGGTTTTGATGGGATATATAGTCAATGTTGAAATGTAAAGATGTGTGTCTGTATTTTTCCATGATGAGAAAACTGCTTCTAGGGCCTAAATTCACAACATCCCAGTCCAGGTGTTTGAGAGTCATAACAAAGCTAGTTAACAAGCAGGAATACGTGAGAAAGAGTTCTTGTTTACAGAGAGGATTTAATAACAAAAATTGTTTTGAGAAAACAGGTCACATGGTGGAACATGAACAACAAGGGGTTTGGTTAACACACGTCATGTAAAATTCAACCAATTAGCCCGGAAGGTGACACCCAAAGTCTATGCTGCAGAATTTTGAGCATTATTTTGCTTGCATGTGAGATTAGTGCTACTGTCCTATAGTTGCTGCAGTCTTTTGTATCTCCTTTCTTGTGGACTGGTATGTATAGCGAGTGTTTCCAGTCTGTTGGCCACCTCTTTGTTTTCCAAATTTGTTGGCATATATCAGTTAGCACTAAAGTTGCATCTGTCTATGAAGGGGTAGGCAAACTCGGCCCTTTCAGGGATTTTGGACTTCAGCTCAGGTTTGTCCTTAATCTAATCGAATTGCATGAGAGAAAAATTGATAAGAAATTAGCTATGATCTTCCTCGACTTTGAAAAGGCCTTCGATAAGGTCAGCTGGCCTTTTCTGAAAGCTGTATTAGAGAAAATAAATGTAGAAAAAATGTAGAGAAAATAAATGTAGGAAGCAAATAAATGTAGGAAGTAATAGTGCCACTCTCTTCTGCTTTGGTCAGGCCTCACCTGGAATAACACTGTGTCCAGTTCTGGGCACCACAATTCAAAAAGGATGTGGAGAAACTGGAGCGTGTCCAAAGGAGGGCAACTAAAATGGTGAAGGGTCTGGAAACCAAGCCCTATGAGGAACGACTTAGGGAGCTGGGGATGTTTAGCCTGGAGAAGAGAAGGCTGAGAGGTGATATGATAGCCGTGTTTAAATATTTGAAGGGATGTCATATCGAGGAGGGAACAAGCTTGTTTTCTGCTCCTCCAGAGACTAGGACCCGAAACAATGGATGCAAGCTGCAAGAAAAGAGATTCCACCTCAACATTAGGAGGAACTTCCTGACAGTAAGGGCGGTTCGACAGTGGAACACACTCCCTCAATGGAGATTTTGGTGGCGTCTCCTTCCTTGGAGGTCTTTAAGCAGAGGCTGGATGGCCACCTGTTAGGGATGCTTTGATTGGGAGTTCCTGCATAGCAGGGGGTTGGACTGGCTGGCCCTTGTGGTCTCTTCCAACTCTATGATTCTATGATTCATTAATTGTATTAAGGCAATCTACGTTAAACAGGAAGCTCAAATCCTTGTAAATGGAGAAAAAACCATGAAAATTCCCATTGAAAAAGGAACAAGACAGGGTTGCCTTCTGTCCCCGCTTCTCTTTCTGATTGTAATTGAGGTCTTAAATATTAACCTAAGAAATGATGATGAGATAAAAGGTGTAAAATACAAAGGCTATGAGTTTATGCCGATGATTTATTGATAACAATATTGGAGGTCGAGAATTCCATAAAAAAGGTACTAACACAATTGGAGAATTTTTGCACAGTTTCGGGACTAAAGGTAAACAAAGACAAAACAATAATTTTGCCTAAAAATATCACCCTAAAAGAAAAAGAGACACTTTACTCCCAAACAGGTTTTCAAATAGGAAAAAAGTGAAGTATTTAGAAATTATGATCACTGCAAAGAACGTAGATTTATTTAAAAACAACTACCAGAAATTGACTTCTGATATTAAAAAAGACTTGAATATTTGGGGGAAATTAAATCTCTCATGGCTTGGGAGAGTTTCAGCCATTAAAATGAACATTCTCCCTAAGTTCATGTTTTTCTTTCAGAACCTCCCAATTATTCTTAACGCTACTCCATTTAAAAATTGGAACAAAGAACTTTCTAAATTCATTTGGCAAGGCAGGAGACCAAGGGTGAGACTAAAGACCCTTCAGGATACTTCAGAAAAGGGTGGCTTATCCCTCCCGAATTTACAATTATACTATGAAGCCAATTGTCTAAATTGGCTGTCTAAATGGTTTCAATTTAAAGACAAAAAAAATTACCTTTGGAGGGGGTGGATCAGAGATTTGGCCTTCATGCCTATCTCTTTTACCAAAAACAAAAAGTACATAGTGACTTTACGAACCATTTTATAAGAAAAGCCTTACTGAGAGTATGGTTTAAATACAAAGAGAGAGTATGCCCCAATATACTGAGTTGGGCATCTTTCTTGAAGCGTTTCATGGGAGAGAAACAATTCTTTATCATAACTGGATATCTTCTCATGACCTAATAAATATCGAGTCTAACGGTAAACTTGAATTTAAAAATTTAGGACAAATTACTGAAGAAGGTTTCTCTATGGGCTGGCTTCTGCACCGACAATTGAGGGAAAGATTTTTGGTTGACACAAGAACAACAGGAATAAGAACTACAAAAACTGAATTTGAGAAATATATGTTTTCTGATAATCCCCAAAAGATAGCTCTATATTATAAGTGTCTGCTCAATTTTGAACAAGAAGAGGAAGGTATAAAAGAATAGATGGTGAAATGGGCTCAGGAAATGAACCAAAGCATAGAGTTGGAGCACTGGGAAAGAGCTTGGGTCAAGGTTCAGACTTACACGGCATGCTATGACCTTAGAGAGAATTTTCTCAAGATGCACCACAGATGGTACTTGACCCCTGCGAAATTGGCTAGAATTTATAAAGGTGTGTCCAAAAAGTATTGGAAATGTAAGCAGGCAAAGGGAACCATGTATCATCTGTGGTGGAGATGTAGAAAAGCCCAAAATTTTTGGAAAAAGGTTTGTTGTGTTGTGGAAAAGGCCTTGGAAACTAAAATGAATATGGACCCCAAATTGTACTTACTAAATATTATAGTTAACAAAAATTTGGAATTAAAATATGGAAAGCTGTTATTTTACATTACTGTCAGTGCTAGGTTGGTCTACGCCAAACAATGGAAATCTGACCAAATTCCACATCTAGAGGATTGGCTTTGTAAACTTCTGGAATTGATACAAATGGACAAGATGACAATAATGTTGAGAGACCAAGATTGGGAAAAATGTGAAAAGACTTGGCAACCGATTATAAACTTTATTTCTGATAGAAAGAAAACTTTGTTGAGTAAAAATACGATAGAGGACCAAGCAATATGATTTATACATTGTATATTGTGATAATGTATAATTTATATAGATTTTCAAACTAGACAATACACTTCCTTCTTGTTTTGTAATAATAACGGTTTATGTATAAGTTTTATTCAAACAGATTGTAAAAATTCTTCGTTTATCTGTAATCGGGATAGGAGGTGTTAAACATACTGCTGTCTGATGACTTGGATAAAGGCTCAGGAAGTCATCTTTTTTTTTCTATTTTCCTCTTATTTCTATTCTTCCCCCCCCCTTTTTTCCCCTATTTTTTCTGTTTTTTCTTTCTTCTTTCTTTTTACGTTTTTTTTTTCTTTTCTTTTTTTCTTCTTCTTTTCTTTCCTATTCTAGTTTCTGTTATAGACTGATGACTATTTCTTGTTACTATGTTTTTCTTGGCTTGATTATAAGTGTATAGAGCAGGGGTAGGCAACCTTTCCCCTTTAAGGGCCGAGGGACTTCAGCTCCCAGAATCCCAGGAGTTATTGGCCAACATGGGACTATTGGCCAACATGGCTGAGGCTTCTGGGAGCTGAAGTCCCTCGGCCCTTAAAGGGGAAAGGTTGCCTACCCCTGGTATAGAGTCTCTCTTTGTTGTACTTGCTAATTGTTTTTAGTAATAAATAATAATAATAATAATAATAATAATAATAATAATAATAATAATAATAATAAATTTATATCCCGCCCCTTTGAGATCAACTGGGGCAGCTGACAACAATAAAATATAACATACAACAAGAAAATCTAATTCCCCCCCTAAAAAGTTATTAAATCAATTACAAGTTAAAAGCATACAATTTAAAATACAACAGTAATATTTAAAAACAATTCCACCGTACGGCAGCAGTTCTTAATTACATATTTAAAGAGGAAACCTAGAGACCCTCTTAAGGGAGGGATTCCTGACACTGGGATTATCTGTCCCGGAAAGGCCTGCCAGAAGAGATCCATCTTGACAGCCTTTTTAAAGCTGTCTAAAGATGTCAATTGACGGATCTCGTCTGGCAGGCCGTTCCATAGTTTGGGAAACAACCAAAAAAGCCATCTGGGAAGTAGCCGCAAGCCTACCTTTTTGTGGCTGCAGCAAGTTCCTCCCAGAGGACCAGAGTGTGCAGGGAGGATTATAGGGGAGAAGGCGGTCCCTGAGATAGTTTGGACCCAGGCCATTTTAGGGCTTTAAAGGTGATAACCAACACCTTGTACTGGGCCCGGAAACTTATGGGCAGCCAGTGGAGGGACCTTAAAACCGGAGTAATATGGTCCCTCCTAGATGTTCCAGACACTAATCTGGCTGCCATGTTCTGTACTAGGTGTAGTTTCCGAACCAAGCACGAGGGTAGCCCCATGTAGAGCACATTGCAGAAATCTAGATGTGAGATTACCAGCGCGTGCACAATAGTCTCAAGATCCCTTACTTCCAGAAAAGGGCGCAGGTGGTGTATCAGCCGGAGCTGATAACAGGCGCTGCTGACTGTCGCATTTACCTGATTTGTCATCAGGAGCGACGAGTCAAGGAGCACCCCCAGACTGCGAACACAGTCACTGGAAGAGAGTGTGACCCCATCCAGGACTGGAGATTGCAACCATTACCGTGAGCACCTCCGTTTGTCGGGATTCAGTCTCAGTCTGTTTTTCCTCATCTAGCCCATTACTGCCCGAAGACATTCATTGAGAGAGGAGACACCATTGGGATTCAAGGCCGACGAACGAGACACGGAGAAATAGATCTGGGTGTCATCAGTGTACTGATAACACCCAGCTCCATAACTTCGAATAATCTCACCCAGAAGCTTCATATAGATGTTAAATAACATCAGGGACAGAATAGCCCCCCTGTGGAACCCCACAGGTGAGCTCCCTTTTACTGGAGCTACTGTCCCCGAGCAGCACCCTCTGGGACCTGCCCGAGAGGAAGGACTGGAACCACTGCAATGCCGTGCCTCCGATACCTAACCCCCTCAGGCAGTCCAAGAGGATGCCATGATCTATTAGGTCAAAAGCTGCTGAGAGGTCTAGGAGCACCAACAGGATCACACTACCCCTTTTGATGCTCAGATGCAGATTGTCGGTCAAGGCAACCATGGCAGTCTCAACCCCAAAGTCTGTCCTGAAGCCAGTTTGAAATAGGTCTAGATAATCGGTTTCATCTAAGACAGCTTGGAGTTGAAGAGCAACCGCCCTCTCGATCACCTTGCTCAAAAATAGTAGTAAAGAGACTGGCCTGTAGTTATTCATATCCAGGGGGTCCAGGAAGGTTTTTTCAGAAGCGGCCTAACAGCCGCTTCCTTCAAACAAGATGTAATGTGTCCTTCCCTGAAGGATGCATTGATGATCTCCATAAGTAACTTCCTCAATGCATTCCCCCCCCCCCCCGGACGGCCAGCCATGATGGGCAAGGGTCGAGAAGACAAGTTGTTTTCCTCACCCTACCAAGGATCTTGTCCACGTTATCGATACTCACAGATTGCAGCTGATCCAGTATAATTACATCGGCGGAGTCACTGGAGACCTCACCTATGCTTTCTGTAAAACCCTGGCATCTTAAGTCGGCTTTTATCTGAGAGATTTTATCTGCAAAGAAGTTGTTAAATGCGTCGCAGCAGGCCATCGTCAGGTTAAGTAAGGGATTTGGCAAAGGGGGTACCTGCATCAGCTCTCTCATCACCCTAAACAGCTCTGCTGGATGAGACTCTGGAGACTCAATATGTGCAGAGGAGAAGGATCTCTGCGCTGCACGTATTGCCTCCTGATAGGACCAAAGAAAGTTCCTATGGTGAGTTCTGTCAGATAAGAGTCGAGTCTTCCACCACTTGCGCTCTAGTCGTTGTCCAAACCGCTTCATTTTCCTAAGCTGGTGTATACCATGGCTTACGGTTTGGAGCAGATTGGCAAGGACGCTTGGGAGCAATCGTGTCGATAGCTCTGGTGAGATCGGTGTTCCAAGCATTAACCAGAGCATTGACAGGATCACCGGCATTCCCAACCTTTAACCCTCTAAGACTTTCTGGAATCCAGTTGGTTCCATTAGCCTTCAAGGGTGAACCATTCTAATAGTTCCGTCTTGACCAGGAAATGATCCATGACAATGCGGAGGTACTAATAACCTCCGCCCATGGATATTCCTGTTCCGTACTAATGACTGCATCGAGCGTATGACCTGCACAGTGTGTGGACCCAAGGACCAATTGGATAGGCCCATGTTTGTCATGGTCTCCATAAACTCCCGAGCTGCACCTATTAAACTGGTTTCGAGCGGAATGTTGAAGTCCCCCAAAACTAGAAGTCTGGGGGACTCCAACAACAGCTCTGAGACCAGCTGTGTCAGCTCGGTTAGGGAGTCTGCTAGACAACAGGGTGGTCGGTAGACTAGCAGAATCACCAGACACCCCCTGGTCTTCAGGCTCAGGTACATACACTCGAAGTGGGCTGTGTTCCGGACAGGTATCCTGGTAAAGGTCAGGTTGTTCTTATGAACTAGAGCCACTCCACCCACCCACCCACCCCGCCCACTTCCCCTCACCTGCTCACTGACAGAGTACCCAGCTGGGAGGGCCTGCGCCAGGTAACTGCACTATCCTCTCCCAGCCAGGTCTCTGTAAAGCAAGCCAGGTCGGCATCCTCATCCAAAAGGAGATCATGGATGATATGAGTCTTGTTTTTTACGGACCTGGCATTGCAGAGGAGCAGAGTGAGGTTCTGTGGAATGGAAAGTCTGCTCTCCAAACCATTCTGGAAAACAGAGGGCAATGAAGGTGGGATAGCTTTCAAACAGCAATCCTGTCTTCTTTTGTAACATTCATTTGCTCTGTTCCGACCATACCTCCCATTCCCTAACACAACTCCAATAGCCACCCCCGCCTCATTCCCGGCCTCAGGTAAAACAGTGGAGCTTAAAGCCACTTAAAAGATGGAGTGGCTGGAGGCCTAGATCCAAGATCCAAGGCCTACGCTCCTCCTACCACAGGTGTCACATTTCTAGGCTGATGTTCCAGCGGTATAATATAGTCTGCGCTGCCACTGAGGCGGTGAAACCAGGGCTGGGCAGGGCACATGCCCACAAGCTCTTTCGCGGCTGGTGCTGAGAGGGAGATGGTGTCCTGGGCTTGGCTTATAGCTGCGCCCGCCCTCACCGGGCGGTTGTTTTAAACCCTTGCCCGGCCTCCCAGCTGTTTGCCGCCGCCAATAGTCTGAGATTCTGGGAGCTGAAGTCCCTCAGCCCTTAAAGGGGACAGTTTGCCTACCTCTGGATGGGCACTGTACCAGTTCACTTGGGATATCATCTATTCCTGGTGATTTATTTTTCCCCATTTCCTTTACTGCAGATTCCACTTCTTAGAATTTGGGGTTCATCTTCACTTGGTTCCTCGTTCCAAATCTCATTCATTCCCTCATTTCTTTTGTATAAATCTTCTGTGTATTGCCTCCAGCCTCTCTTTATTTTTTCTTGTTCCTGTATAATTTTTCTCCATAGAGCATCCATGCTCTTGATTTGAACTTGGCTTTAATTTCTTGGATTATTTTTTTTTAGAGGTCTCTCCTTTTTCCATTTTTGTTATTGTCTTCTATTTCTCTGCTTTGGCCATTGTAGCATTTCTCCTTATCCCTGCGTGTCAGACGATGGACAGTTGTGTTCATACTTCTGGCTTTGTTCCTATCTCCCTTTGCCTTTGCTTTTCTTCTTTTATTGCTTAAAGTGTTTCATCTGTCATCCCTTGTTTCTTATCTTTCTTTTTGGACACTGTTAGTGTTTTCTTTCATTCTTCTTTAATTATGTCTGTGACTTCTATCCACAGTTCTTCAGGTTCTCGGTCAGTTATACTCAGGAGTTAAAATTTGTTTCTTACATTGTCTTTGAATTCATCTGAAATGTTATCTTCTGCTTTCAATTGTAGTCTGTCTGGTTTTTGTATTTACCATCTGGTGATGTTCAGGTGTCTAGTCTCCTATCTGGTTGTATGAAGCAGTTATTTGCAATGAATAAATCATTAGCCTCACAGAATCCTAGCAGATGCTGTACTGCTTTATTTGTTCCTAATCCAATTCTGTCTACTGTTTTTGATTCTTCTTTATTGCCAATTTTAGCATTCCAGTCTCCAATGATTCGTTTGAAATCTTGTGATGGTCTGCTGTCAGTTTCTTGCTGGACTGCATCAGAGAATCTCTCAATTTCCTCTTCATCTGCATCTGTGGTCGGTGCATATACCTGGATTATTATGATGTCTATGGGTTTACCCTGAAGCTTTATTGATAATATACAGTCTGACTTTGAGTTGTATACTTTGAATGCTCTAATTATATCTTTCCTTTGTATGAAAGCCAGCCCATTTCTTCTTGTTTTTTCTTTTCCTGAATAGATGACTGTATAGTTGTCTGGGTCAAAGTGACCCATTTCTGTCCATTTTAACTCACTCACTCCTAGTATTACTATATTCATACAGTCCATTTCCTTCTTTACTATGTCTAGTTTTCCCTGTCTCATGCTTCTCACTTGTTCCAATGACATGTGTATGGTTGCTTCTAACTAGGCTTATTTTATTGGACATGTTTTCTGTCTGGCCTCACTATCTCTGTTGGTTGGTTTTTGAGCTGTCTCACCTGTTTTTGAAATGGTCTCACCAGAAGGGACACCTCTGGCCTCCTTTTGCTCAGTGCTGACAAGTGTCAGCTATGGTGACTCTACTGTTCTCTCTGTGAGAATTGACTTCAGTGTCACCCACGTCAAGTGCTGCAGCCTAGTCGCTGTTCCTATCTTTTACGCCTGTTATTCCCTTCTTCCCTCCCTCAGTTCTCTTTTATACATATGCATGCATGGAATGTAGTCTCTGATCATTTTTTATATAGAAATTCTTAATAGCATTTTTTATTTTTTCCTTAATTGGCTTTTGCAATAAAAGAGTTACATCTCCAGATTGTGGTAGTGTTGTGTTGTGTTTCCTTTACACAATTTAACATCATGGGGGAATGATCTGCACAGATGAATGGGTTTTGCACCACGAGGGATCTAAATAGCTGTCATAATTCTTCTCATTCCTGAACTTGAACTCCTAGCACAACAAAGCAAATATAATAGACATCACTGAAACCTGGTGGGATGAGTTTCATGACTGGAATGTAGAAATACAGGGGTATAACCTTTTCAAGAGAAACAGGCCAAACAGGAAAGGAGGAAGAATAGCATTATATGTCAGGGATATTTACACCAGTGAAGAAATCCAGGACATCAATCCTGGAAGCCAGGTGGAGAGCATCTGGATAAAAATTAAAGGAGAGGGAAACAACAGAGATGTTATTGTGGGAGTCTACTACAGACCTCCGACTCAGGCAGAGGAATTGGATGATGCCTTTCTAGAACAGATGACCACACACTCAGAAAGGAGAAATATAGTAGTGATGGGTGACTTCAACTATCCGGATATTTGCTGGAAGTCAAACTCGGCAAAATCCTAAAGGTCTAGCAAATTCCTCTCTTGCCTCAAAGACAATTTCATTGTCCAAAAGGTGGAAGAGGCAACGAGGGAGTCAGCTATTTTGGATCTGATCCGAACTAACAGGGAAGACCTAGTTAATGGGGTGCAAGTGGTTGGATCCTTAGGCGGGAGTGATCATGTCCTCCTGGAGTTTCTTATACAGTGGAAAGGAGAAGCCAGGCATAGTCAGACACGCATTCTAGACTTTAGGAAAGCTGATTTTAGTAAACTTAGGGAAATACTGAGGGTGATCCCATGGACAGGAATACTAAAAGAGAATGGAGTTCAAGATGGATGGGAGTTTCTCAAAAGGGAGATACTGAAGGCACAATTTCAAACCATTCCAACGAGGAAGAAAAATGGGAGTTGTCTCAAGAAACCAGGATGGATGACTAAGGAACTTTCAACTGAACTAAATTTTAAATGGAACATGTATAAGAAATGGAAAAATGGGGAAATCACCAAAGAGGAATACAAACAAATAGCTAGCACATGTAGGGATAAAGTCAGAAAAACTAAAGCGCAGAATAAACTCAGGCTTGCTAGAGAGGTTAAGAACAATAAAAAGGGCTTTTTTGGGTATGTCCACAGCAAAAGGGAGAAGAAGGAAATGGTAGGGTCGCTGTTTGGAGAAGATGGAAAAAAGTTAACAGGGAAAAAGGCAGAATTACTCAACACCTTCTTTGCTTCAGTCTTCTCAGAAAAGGCAAAGGGTGCTCAACCTATGTATAATGGAGCAGAGGACAGAATAGGAGAATTTCAGCACAGAATAAGTAAAGAGATAGTACAGAAATATCTGATTAATCTAAATGAATATAAGTCTCCAGGACCAGATGAATTACATCCAAGGGTATTAAAAGAACTGGCAAATGTAATATCGGAACCATTGGCAATAATCTTTGAGAACTCCTGGAGAACAGGAGAAGTCCCAGCAGATTGGAGGAGGGCAAACGGTTTCCCCATCTTCAAAAAGGGGAAAAAAGAGGATCCCAACAATTATTGTCCAGTTAGTCTGACATCAATACCCGGAAAGATTCTGGAGCAGATCATTAAACAGAGAGTCTGTGAGCATCTGGAAGGTAATTTCATAATCACAAAAAGTCAACATGGGTTTCAGAGAAACAAGTCATGCCAGGCAAATCTGATCTCTTTTTTTGACAAAATGACCAGCTTGGTAGATGAAGGAAATGCTTTAGATATAGTATATCTTGATTTCAATAAGGCCTCTGACAAGGTTCCCCATGACATTCTTGCAAACAAGTTGGTAAAATGTGTGCTAGACAAAGTAACTGTTACATGGATTTGTAATTGGTTGACTGGTCGAACCCAAATGGTGCTCAACAATGGCTCCTTTTCAACCTGGAAAGAAGTGACCAGTGGGGTGCCACAGGGCTCTGTCCTGGGTGCAGTGCTATTCAATATCTTTATTAATGACTTGGATGACGGTATCGGGGGCATAGTTATCAAATTTGCAGACAACACCAAATTAGGAGGAGTAGCTAATACTCCAGAGGACAGGATCAAAATTCAAAATGACTTGAACAGACTAGAAAGTTGGGCCAAAGCTAACAAAATGAAATTCAACACGGAGAAATGTAAGCTACTGCACTTAGGGCGGAAAAACGAAAAGTACAGATATATGATGGGGGACACTTGTCTGAATGAGACTACGTGTGAAAGGGATCTAGGAATCCAGGTGGACCCTAGGTTGAACATGATTCAACAGTGCGATGCAGCAGCTAAAAAGGCCAATGAAATTTTAGGCTGCATCAATAGAAGTATAGTGTCTAGATCAGGGGTAGGCAACCTAAGGCCTGGGGGCCGGTCCTGTCTCCGCCGCCGCTGCTGGCCCCACCACCCGCCATGATGATATTGATTATTGTTGGTATTACTTGTTCTTGGGGTTTCCTTGGCAAAATCTCCACAGAGGTTTTGCCATGGTTTTTCTGGGGCTGAGACAGTGTGCATGCATATTTTTAAATTTAAAATAAATTAAAAATATTTATTTGTTTATTTATTTATTTATTGTGCTTCGCCCCTCCCCCCCCCCCCCGCATTGTCTGAGGGACAGCAATCCGGCCCCCGGCTCAAAAAGGTTGCCTACCCCTGGTGTAGATCAAGAGAAGTAATAGTGCCACTCTCTTCTGCTTTGGTCAGGCCTCACCTGGAATAATCCTGTGTCCAGTTCTGGGCACCACAATTCAAAAAGGATGTGGAGAAACTGGAGCGTGTCCAAAGGAGGGCAACTAAAATGGTGAACAGTCTGGAAACCAAGCCCTATGAGGAACAACTTAGGGAGCTGGGGATGTTTAGCCTGGAGAAGAGAAGGCTGAGAGGTGATATGATAGCTGTGTTTAAATATTTGAAGGGATGTGATATTGAGGAGGGAACAAGCTTGTTTTCTGCTGCTCCAGAAACTAGGACCCGGAACAATGGATGCAAGCTGCAAGAAAAGAGATTCCAGCTCAACATTAGGAGGAACTTCCTGACAGTAAGGGCGGTTCGACAGGGAACACATTTCTCCCTCGGAGAGGAATGGAGTCTCCTTCCTTGGAGGTCTTTAAGCAGAGGCTGGATGGCCATCTGTCGGGGATGCTTTGATTGGGAGTTCCTGCATGGCAGAAGGGGATTGGACTGGATGGCCCTTGGGGTCTCTTCCAACCCTATAATTCTATGATTCTATGATTCTATATATGCAGATAGATAGATATGCGTGTGTTTGTGTGTGTGTGTGTATATATATATGCACATCTACAAATACACACACACACATATAGAATAAAGTGTATAGAGGCAGAATGAATGTGTGTACATAAGTTTAGATATACATATAAGCGTAGATACAGATCTATATATAATGTTCTATAGACAATTTATATTATATATATATATATATATATATATATACACATACATAAATAATTTATATAATATAAATTTCACTTCACTCTAAGCAACGAACTGCCTTTGAGGATGCTCTAAACACTGTGCTTCTATACTTTGACATACCTTATTTGTACTTAAACTTGTTTAAACTTATTGGTACTGAGAATAGTAGACTTGGCTCTATCCTTTCCTTTCTCTGTGGGCTCTTGAGGCTCCTCCTTCTCCTCCTCCTCTTCCTATTTCATAGCTCTAGGGCTCTACCATAGAGTCCAACGATGCTCCTCCTCTCTATGGTAGGCCGCCATCTTAGGAGCAGGCGGAAGTGAGGCGCCACGGCGACGTCGTTGGTGGCTCTGGCTCCCACCCCGCCCCTTCTCTCTCTCTCTCTCTCTCTCTCTCTCTCTCTCTCTCTCTCTCTCAGTGGGAGGGGGCGTTTCCTGTGGCCCAAGGAGGACGAAGAGGAAGAGGAAGGAGGAGGAAGAGGGTGAGTGGGAAGGAGAGTGGAGGGCTGACTTTGGGGCACTCCTTCCTCCCCCTGGGACCCCCCCCCCGGGAATTTGAGGTGGAGGCTGGTGGTGCATGACGGGATATGTCACCCCTCCCCCAAAAGGTCCTGGGATATATACTAGGGAGAGGTATCCTGAGATGTCTGTTGGGGGGGGGGGGGCGGGAAGTCTCCAGACAGGGGGATTCTGGGTGTTGCATTCCCCCTAAAAGAAGAGGCACTAAGAACATCTTCCCCTTGGACTGCAGCCCCCAGAATTCCCCACTAAGTATGACTCCAGATGGGGATTCTGGGTGTTTCATTCCCCGTGGAAGAGGAGGCCCTGCTCCCCTGCCAAGGACACCTTCCTCTTGGACTGCAGCCCCCAGAATCCCCTGAGCATCAGGGCTCCAGATCTCTCCTGGCTTCATGCGGACAGAATGGCTCAGGGCCCATCCTCATTGCCATGAGCTCCCATGGGATCCTGGGATTTGTAGTTTTTGTAGCAATTCAGAATTCCTTGCTAGAGATTTCAGGGGACTGGACCAGAACATTCTAAGGGCCTCACAAACTACAGATCCCTGGGTCCCTGGATAGGAGAGAGGGCCAAGGCAGTTAAAGTGAACTCAGGCCAATTGTTTCTGGCCCCATGCAAAGGACAAGGGGGTCCCTTGGGGGAGGAACAGGGGGGGGAGATCCAGGGCTCTGGTAGGGTCTTGGGGGTCAGAAGGGACTCAGGCAGAGGGGTCCCACTGGGGGGGGGCATAATCCAGGAGGAAGGAGGGGGATCTCTTTTCCAGCCCCCTTTTAGGGTCCGATCCGGTTCCAGGGCCCCTCTTTGCTCTTGAGGGATGATGGGACTTTGGGGGAAGCAGAGCCTGACCTGCCTCCTTCCCTTCTTCCTTCCCAGAGGAAACCACGGACAGAGAAAGAGGGAAAGAGAGAAAGAGGAACACGTTCGGATTTGAGGGGACGGAGGAGACCCTCCCTCCATCTGGAGCAGGGGTAGGCAACCTTTCCCCTTTAAGGGCCGAGGGACTTCAGCTCCCAGAAGCCTCAGCCATGTTGGCCAATAGTCCCATGTTGGCCAGTAGCTCCTGGGATTCTGGGAGCTGAAGTCCCTCGGCCCTTAAAGGGGAAAGGTTGCCTTCCCCTGATCTGGAGGGAGATGGAGGAACGTCAGCAGCTGCAGAAAGGTAACCCACCCCTGAGAGAGAGAGAGAAAGAGAAAGAGGGGGGAACCCTCCCAAGACCCCTTCCTCTCTGCCCCATGGCCTTCTTCCTCTGGCTGCTCTCAGTCCCAGGATGGCCTTACAGGTTCAGTCTCCCAAATGTTTGGGACCAGAATTATATTGGGTTTCAGGTTTTGGAATATTTTCATGTTGTTATTTCTCCCCATGGATCGAGGCAGGGAACAACAACAGACCAACAAGTACACAACATCAGTCAAAAACATAAGATCAGTTAAAAATGCACATCTGCTTAAAAGAACAAACACGACACATACACATTAGACCAATCCATGCTTAAAGGACATCATTTAAAATTTATGATTTAAACATCGTCTGGATAGACCTGCCAGAAGAGACTGGTCTTTTATCCTGTTTTGAATTCGGAAAACGCATTCAGCTGTCAGATCCCTTTTGGCTGGTCATTCCGCAGTCTGGGACGGCTAAAGAAAAAACCTCCTCTGACTGAGAGTTGCCAAGGTAGTCCTGGCCAAAGAGCGTAGATGTCTCCCAGAGGACCTGAGCATTTGGGGCGCATTGTATGGGAGGAGGAGATCCTGTAGGGAACCTGGACCCAAACCATGGAGGGCTTTCAAGGTAAAAACCAAGACTTTGTACTTTGCCCGGAAACTAATTGGCCGCCAGTGGAGTGATTTCAATACTGGTGTGACATGATCACTCCTGGATCTCCCAGGGATCCATCTGGCTGCCGTGTTTTGAACTAACTGAAGTTTCCAGACTTGTACAGAGGTAGCTCAATGTAGAGCGCATTGCAGAAGTCTAGCCTTGGGGTTACCAGTGTGTGTGTGCTGCCATCTTTTTAAGTGCTCCAGCTCTAGGTAGAGGCGCAGCTGACGTAACAGCCATCTTGGCTTTCGCATCTATCTGATCTGATATCTGAAGTGACGGATCCAGAGCATCCCCAATACAGTCTTTTAGGGGGAAATACAGTCTTTCAGGGGGAGTGTAACCCCATCTAGAACTGCTTTACATACCGCCAGCACAAGATTATGACCCTTGATAGTTAGCACTTCTGTCTTGTCTCGATTCATTTTCAGGTTTTTTTTCTTCATATGCATAGCAGAAGGGGTTTGGACTGGATGGCCCTTGTGGTCTCTTCTGACTCTATTCTGTGATATCATATTTTGATTTCAGTAAGGCCTTTGACAAGGTTCCCCATGACATTCTTGCAAATAAACTAGTCAAAGGTTTTTTGTGGGTTTTGCCGGCTGTGAGGTCATATTCTAGAAAAATGTATTCCGGACGTTTCGCTTGCATCTTCAGAGAATGACAGCATGGAGGTGTGTGGGGTATATATACTGTGTGACCCTTGGTTGAGAGGATTAGCATGTAAATCTTTGTATTGTTCTGTTGAGGAAAGGCCTCAGGGTGAGAGGAATAGTGTCTATTAAATTAATGGTCCATTGTCTGCAGGGAATTAGCATCTAAATTAGCATGTAAATCTGTGCAATGTTCTATTGAGGCAAGGCCTCAGGGTGGAAGGATATTTGAGGAGGATTAGTGTCTATTTAATTAATGGTCCATTATCTGCTGGGAAGCCCCCTGACCCTGGGTGAAGCTCATTTGCATTTGCTGAGTCCTGATTTTGGTGTTTTTGACTTCTAGTAGCCAAACTTTTTTTACTTTCAGGGTTTCTTCTTTCCTGTTGAAATTGTCCAGGTGTTTGTGGATTTCAGTGGCTTCCCTGTGCATTCCGATCTGATAGTTGTCCAGAATTTCAGTGTTTTCAACAGAATTTTATGCCCAGGTTTATGATGTGTTCTGCTTCTGCTGATTTTTCAGGCTGGCCCAGTCTGCAGTCTCTCTCATGTTCCTTGATTCGCGTTTGAACACGGCATTTGGTAGTCCCTATATAGACTTGTCCACAACTGCACGGTATGCGGTAAACCCCTGCAGCCATGAAAGGGTCTCTCTTATTCTGGGCTGAACGCAGCATTTCCTGGATTTTCATGGTTGGTCTGTAGATCATTTGGAGGTTGTGTTTCCTCATCAGTTTCCCTATTCTGTCTGTGACTCCTTTGATGTATGGTAAAGCTAGTTGAATATTCTGGAGGATTTTATTTCTAACGTTTTACCAGCATCTGTGGCTGGCATCTTGAGAGAATGCTGGTGTGGGAGTGAGTGGGTCATATATACTGTGTGACCCATGGTTGAGAGGTAGAGATTTGCGTGTTAATCTGTGTGTTGGTCTGTCGTTGAATGGTACGGCCTCAGGATGTCTGTTGAATGAGTGATCCATTATCTGCTGGGAAAACCCTGGACCCCGGGTGGTTTTCATGTGCATGTGCCAAGTCTTGATTTTGGTGTTTTTTGGGACTGGTAGCCAAACTTTGCTTACTTTCAGGGTTTCTTCTTTCCTGTTGAAGTTGTCCAGGTGTTTGTGGATTTCAGTGGCTTCCCTCTGCATTCTGACCTGATAGTTGTTGGCCTGATCCAGAATTTCAGTGTTTCCAAACTGCATTTTATGCCCAGGATGGTTTATAATGTATTCTGCTACTGCTGATTTTTCTGGCTGGCCCAGTCTGCAGTGTCTCTCATGTTCCTTGATTCATGTTTGAACACTGCTTATGTGGTCTCTATGTAGACTTGTCTGCGGTTGTAAAATATGAAGTAAACTCCTACAGCCGTGAGAGGCCCTCTCTTATCCTTCACTGAGCACAGCATTTGCTAGATTTTCTTGGTCGGTTTGTAGATCATTTCACAGAATCATAGAGCTAGAAGAGACCACAAGGGCCATCCAGTTTAAACCTCTGCCATGCAAGAACTCTCAGTCAAAGCATCCCCAACAGTGGCATCTTGAACACTTATTTTGGAGTTATTTTGAGCTAAGAGATATAGTTCATGACAATTGAAGAAGATACATATATTGAAAGTCGTCTTGCTCCCAGAATGATTTTCCAACAATGGAGGGGAAATATCCTATACTGGGTTCGCTCCCTTGATTTGCTTTGAGAGGCAGAAAGTTGATCTTTTTAACTGAGCTGCCCCTCGGCAACTCCAGCCTAGTTCCTGCCTCGCTCCAACTAGGTCTGCTTTGGCTTCGCTCTCTTCACTGTGAACTATCTCCCTTTTCTTTTTCTTCCCCAGAATTTCTTGCCTGACTCCTCAAAGCTCTTTACCTCTATAGCTCTTCTGCTCCTTTCTCTCTCTGCATTGGTTGACTGGCCGAACCCAAAGGGTGCTCAACAATGGCTCCTTTTCAACCTGGAAAGAAGTGACCAGTGGGTTGTCCAGTGGGGCTCTGTCCTGGGCCCAGTGCTATTCAATATCTTTATCAATGACTTGGATGATGGTATTGGGGGCATAGTTATCAAATTTGCAGATGACACCAAATTAGGAGGAGTAGCTAATACCCCAGAGGACAGGATCAAAATTCAAAATGACTTGAACAGACTAGAAAGCTGGGCCAAAGCTAACAAAATGAAATTCAACACGGAGAAATGTAAGTTACTGCACTTAGGGCGGAAAAACGAAAAGCACAGATATACGATGGGGGACACCTGTCTGAATGAGACTACATGTGAAAGGGATCTAGGAGTCCAGGTAGATCACAAGTTGAACATGAATCAACAGTGTGATGCAGCAGCTAAAAAGGCCAATACAACTTTAGGCTGCATCAGTAGAAGTATAGTGTCTAGATCAAGAGAAGTAATAGTGCCACTCTATTCTGCTTTTGTCAGGCCTCACCTGGAATACTATGTCCAGTTCTGGGCACCACAATTCAAAAAGGATGGGGAGAAACTGGAGTGTGTCCAAAGAAGGGCAACTAAAATGGTGAAGGGTCTGGAAACCAAGCCTTATGAGGAATGACTTAGGGAGCCGGGAATGTTTAGCCTGGAGAAGAGAAGGTTAAGAGGTGATATGATAGCCATGTTTAACTATTTGAAGGGATGTCATATTGAGGAGGGAACAAGCGTGTTTTCTGCTGCTCCAGAAACTAGGACCCGAAACAATGGATGTAAGCTCCAGGAAAAGAGATTCCACCTCAACATTAGGAGGAACTTCCTGACAGTAAGGGCGGTTCGACAGTGGAACACACTCCCTCAGAGAGTAGTGGAGTCTCCTTCCTTGGAGGTCTTTAAGCAGAGGCTGGATGGCCATCTGTCAGGGATGCTTTGATTGGGAGTTCCTGCATGGCAGGGGGGTTGGAATGGATGGCCCTTGTAGTCTCTTCCAACTCTATGATTCTATGATTCTGGATCAAGATTTGGCTCCATTCTTTGACTGCTTATTGCTGCTGTTGTTGGGAGAAAGCTGATAACTGCTGTTTGATCTTCCGAAGCCTCTGGCCTGAAATTATTGCTGAGGAGGGTATTTTCGCTCTGTCCACTGCCATCTACTAAATGTGCCCTCCCTAGAATGTGGGGAGGCAAAGGACGTTTTGTAGGGACGAAAGGAGGTCTGTCCCTGGCAAAAAGTCCACTTGTCCTCCCGCCTCTGGGTAGAAGGGAGGGCTTTTTCCTTGTCCTTAGTTTCAACTACAATCTAAGACTTCGTCAAACAGCTTAGTCCCACTAAACAAGGTCATGGCCAGGTTTTGTTTGAAACAAGCGTCAGTCAACCTGCCAAGTCTTTAGCCATATCCTAACAGGGATCGATGCAGCTTGGGCCCTGGCGCTGGTTTGGGTGATGTCAAGGCTGGCATTGGAAGCAAAGGCCACCACTTTCAGGAGTTTATTGATGCCTTGCCTCAATTTTACGTTGCCTTTTGGGAGCTCTTGAATGATGTCCTTGGCTCATATATAAGCTGCCCTGGAAATGATTGATATGGTAGAGGTGGCTGTGATTGACATGGAGGTGGCTTCAAAGGGCTTTTTTAATGCTGAATCTGATTTTTTGTCCTCTGGATTCCTTAGAGAGTCTTCCCCATCCTTAACATAGACAGCTGAAGACACAAGGACTGATACTGGGGCATCCACAACAGGAACTTGAAGTTTCTCTAATATTGTTTGTAGTAGGTTGCAAATTTTTTTGACTGTGATGGGATTGGGTCTAGTTGGGGCAGGTCTAGACCACTCCTCATTAAGCACCACGTAAAGTCAGCCGGGAAAGGGTCATCTACATTGTTGGAGTTTGGCTTTGGAAAGGATTCCCTTGGGAAAGGGTGGGGTCCATGGGCTTGGGAAGGTTCAAACAGACCTCCAAAAAAAGTATAGTAAAGTCATTAGACAGAAAAAGCCTAGGAGAACTACATGCAGATGGAGAGACTTCATCCTCCTCCTGGGACAATTCCCCTTCCTCCTTTTCAGAGCCCAAATGTGAGGAGTGAGATGAAAGCAAAAGTTTTCTCCTTTTTGATTTTCCTTTGTGGACAACCTAATCTTTTAAGCAGAAGCTTTGCCTTGCCCAAAGTGGCTGCTGCCAGTTTCCCACCCTTTTTATAATGGCGTTTGTGCACGGGGGGTTGGGGGGGGTGGGGGGGTTGGGCATGAACTTTCCATGCTCAGACTCCAGGATGGCCAGGCTAATGTGGGATGATGATGATGATGATGATGATGATGATGATGATGATGATGATGGGAGGGGGAGGATGATTCCCTCACTCCGGGCTCCCTGGCCTAGTTAGAGCTCTGATCCCGAAGGGACCCCTGACTTGACATCTGATGGGCCAAAGAGGCCAATGTCAGGCTCCCTGAGCGGGCCTGTGCCTGGTTTCCTGCCATAGTGGCTTGTTGCAGGGCCAAGAGGGAGACAAAAGGGCAGCGAACTCTGGATTGAGGAGTTGTGCTAATGGGGCTAAATGACTCCCCCCCCCTTGGGAAGGGCTATCCTCTGCCGCAGCTCCCAAACATGGGAGTATTATCTGGAGCCCTGGAGGTTGGTAGCACTGCAAGCTTGTGCCGCGGGAATCCGGAAGGACTCCCCTGACATCCTTGGGCTATCGTAGTCCTGAGAGGACATGGGATAGATCCTTTAGTGCCTTACTTGACAAGGGAGAGGGAATAAAAGGCCAGAGTAAGGGGATGGGGGTGGAGGTTGCAGCAGGAGAGAACGATCTGATGCTTTTTCTTTCTTTCTTACTGTCGGTTCGACAGTGGAACACACTCCCTCGGAGAGTAGTGGAGTATCCTTTCTTGGAGGTCTTTAAGCAGAGGCTGGATGGCCATCTGTCAGGGGTACTTTGATTGGGAGTTCCTGCATGGCAGGGGGGTTGGACTGGATGGCCTTTGTGGTCTCTTCCAACTCAATGATTCTATGATGCCTAAGCGTAGGTCATCGGTCAGAGCAACCATGGCAGTCTCTACTCCATATCCTGTCCTGAAGCCAGTTTGAAATGGATCGAGATAATCGGTTTCATCCAAGACTGCTTGGAGTTGGGAAGCAACTGTCCTCTCAATCACCTTGCTTAGAAAAGCAAGCAAGGAGACTGGTCTGTAATTATTTCTATCCAGGGGGTCCAGAGAAGGTTTTTTCAGGAGTAGCCTGACGGCTGTCTCCTTCAAGCATGATGGTACAATATTAATCAAATTCCTATAATATTGACTTTTGTTGTTTAACAGTGCATAAATACCTATGATCATGATTTTCGCATCTTCTCTGGAGATCTCTATGCCGATGTAATGTCTGTTGTCATCATTGAATAATTCTTTCACTTCGAACTCTTGTTTAACATATATCACTACTCCTTTCTTTCTTTTCTCTGCCGCAGTAACATATTCTACCCCTAAACTGGGACATTTCAAATATCTCATCTCGCTTCTCTTTGTATGCATTTCCTGTAAGCAAACGACATCACATTTTTGTTTCTTGGTCCTTGAAAGTTTTTTTTCCATTTCTGTGGGCTGTTCAAGCCTTTCACATTCCAAGATAGAAATTTAATCTCCCTCATCCTCTCTCTCATCATCTTCGTTTTCTTCTGATTCCTCTTCCTCTTCTCTGCTTTCTTCATTCCTTCCTCTTGCTCCTTCACTTAGTTCTTCCTTCTCTTCTACATTTTCTTTTTCTTACAGTACATCTTCTTCTGATTCACACTGTGATGTCTTTCTTGGGTCTTCTTCTTCATACTTCCTTCTCTCGTTCTCCTCCTTACTTGGTTTCTTTCTCTTCTATCTCTCCTAGCTCCTGTTCTTTCTCCAATTACTCCAAAATGGTTTTAGCATTTTGTACCATCTTAGTCATTATTCTTTTTATGAAAGATAGTCCAACTGGGTTTTCCCATTTGTGTGTGATGTCATAATCCCTTAGTGCCTTTGTCAGGAAGTGGAATTCCTTCCTTCTCCTTAGGATCTCCTCTGTATATCTTTAAATAAAAGAATATCGGAGTCTTCTATCTTTAATCTTGAATAGAAGTTCTTCTGCATGATTTCATCTTTTATTTGTGTTTTCGTAAAATAGATCACATCTCTGGGGATGAGGCATGTCACACACTCTCAGCCTCAGAGGATGGTAATGGCAACCCCCATTTGAAGAAACATACCATTCTTTAATGATAAGGTTGCCTTAGGGTCACTATAAGTCAGAAAGGACTTGAAGACACACAAGAACAACAAAAAGTCTGCAGTTGTTTCTTTGGCAGTACATGGGAATAGGTGCCAGTATGGTGTAATGGTTTGAGTGTTGGATTACCACTCTGGAGACCTGGGTTTGATTCCCCACATTGCCATGAAACCCACTGGGTGAACTTGGACAAGTCACACACTCTCAGCTTCAGGGGAAGGCAATGGCAAAGCTCTTCTTGAGAGAATCTTGCCGAGAAAACCCCATCATCACCATTAAGTCAGGAACAATTTGAAGGCACACAACATACACATATAACCTCCAAGTAAGGAACTTGGTTATTCTTTAGATAAAACTTCAAGGGTACACTTGCTTTCTCTCTCATTGTGCAGAATTATTTGTTAAAGAAGCCATGCCCAAGCAACACATCAAATTTGGCTGTGTCTGCATTGCAGAAATTTATTAAAGCAATTTGACACTGCTTTAACTGCCCTGACTGAAGACTATGGAATTCTGGGATTTGAAGTTTTGTGAGATATTTAGCCTTTTCTGTCAGAGAGCTCTAGTACCACAAAGCAAACTGTAGATCCTAGGAGTCCATAGGATGGAGCCATGGCAGTTAAAGCAGTGTCAAACTGCATTATTTCTGCAGTGCAGATTCAGGCTGCATCCATACTGCAGAACTGATGCAGTTTGACACCGCTTTGCATTGAAGACATTTGGTCACCCTGTCTGAGTATCAGAGTATGACTCTAGAAACCAGGGTTCGAATCCTGGCTCAGCCATGGAATCCCCCTGGGTGACCTTGGCCAAGTCACACTCTCTCAGCCTCAGGAGATGGCAATGGCAAACTCCACTCTGAAGAAACCTTGCCAAGCAAACACTATGAGCCTTAGGTTTGCTGTAAGTCAGAAATGACTCAAAGGCATACAACAACAACAATCTTAGATGTCACACTCTCTCAGCCCCAGAGGGTGGCAAAGGCAAACCCTGTATGAAAAAACACATAGGAAAGAAATGATAGGTTCATGATAGGTTTGCCTTAGTGTCATCATCAGTTGGAAACGACTTGAAGATTTACAACAACAAAAACAGTCTTGAAAGTCACACTGTCTCAGCCTCAGGGAAAAGCAAAGGCAAACCCCTTCTGAACAAACCTTGCAAAGGAAACCCCAGGATAACTTCATCTTTGAGTTGCCAAAAGTCAGGAAGGGCTTGAAGGCATAAAACAACAGTCTTGAATTTGCACCCAAGCATTCTCAGTTTTTGAAATAAAGTCACACTGTCTCAGCCTCAGGGAAAAGCAAAGGCAAATCCTCTGTCCTGAAGCAGACTATTTCAAATAATCATTACATCAGGAGTTTGATCCTTGCACAGTTATTGCTCCCACAGGAAATCTGGCCAATTAAATGCACACCCACACCTACTAGGAGGAAGACATTTTCTCAAGAAAATTAAACATTAAAAAGGTGCTTATAGAATGCTCTGTAGAGATTGAAAACACAGAAATGGGGGAAATGGAAGAAGGAAAATACTAAATACCTCCTCTTCAGGCTCCTTCTTCTCTCTCTCCGAGGCTTTTTCCCCAGCCTCCTCAGAGCAGTCTTCCTGCTCCTGCTCCTCCTCCTTCTCTCCCATTGGGCTCCTTCTTTCCCCCCCTCCCTCCTCTGTAGGAGGAGTCTTTCTCTACCTCCTCAGCTTTATACCGGCGTATAAGGCGACCCCCAGCTTTAGCTCCAGCTTTTCCTGCTTAGAAAGTAGTCTTATACGAAGGAAAATACGGTAAGTCTTATTTCACTTAGCTTGACTTTCCCTGTAGTTCTTACTCAATTTCTTATATGTCCCTCGCGTCCTCTTAAAACCTCTTAATGCCTCTCCAATGTCGATATTACTACCTAAATTAAATTAAATTTTGTCTTCTTATCATCTGACAAGATCTCTTAATCAAACAGTGAGGGATACATACAGAACTAGAATGATCAATCCTTCATACAAATTCTCTTTCTGACTGTATTTTCTAACAGAATCATGGAATCATAGAATTATAGAGTTGGAAGAGACCACATGGGCCATCCAGTCCAACCCCCCCTTCTGCCGTGCAGGAACTCCCAATTAAAGCATCCCCGACAGATGGCCATCCAGCCTCTGCTTAAAGACCTCCAAGAAAGGAGATTCCACCACACTGTCGAACAGCCCTTACTGCCAGGAAGTTCCTCCTAATGTTGAGGTGGAATCCCTTCTTACCAACTCTTTCTATCCCCTACACTACCTTCTTCCTTAGCCCCTTTCTCCTAAGATCTATTCTACTTCCTCATACCTTCTCACATTCTCCTTACCCTTTTCACATACTTTCTCCTTCTTTTATCATCCTTTCTTTTATCATCCTTTTGAAACTTTCCTAACTATGTCCATTTGTCCTCTTTCCCTTTTCCCTCTGTACCCTCTCTTCCTTTCTCTACCTCCACTCTGTTTCCTCCTTCCCTGCTCCACCTCCATTCTCATCTTCCTATTTCTTCCCTTTCCTCCTCCTCCTGTTGTTCTTCCTTGATTTACTTTCCCTTCTTTTCCATCCTCTTCCCTTTCCCTTTCTCTCTCTTTCCCTATCTAGCCCTAACTACCCACCAAGGGTTCCAGGCAATTTTTGATGCTTTATTAGCTTTATTATTATAACTTCCTTTCCCCATTTTTATGTTATTTGCATTCTATATTACCTTCTTATCTCTTCATTTTCTCTCCTGTTTAAATATTTAAGTCCTTTTAAAATTTGTTTGGCTGCATTTGTCTCTGTCTTCCTCCTAGTGGATTCAATCGTATAGGTTTATCTTTTGAGCTTCTATTTTTAAACTGTATCGATCTTTTTCTTGTCTTATTTTTTACTTCACCTTTAAGATGCCAGCCACAGATGTTGGCGAAACATCAGAAAAAAACTCTTCTAGAACATGGCCACACAGCCTGAAAAACCCACAAAAAACTATGGTGATATGATAGCCCTTTTTAAATATTTGAAGGGGTGTCATATTGAGGAGGGAGCTAGCTTGTTTTCTGCTGCTCCAGAGAACAGGACACAGAGCAATGGATGCCAGCTACAGGAAAAGAGATTCCAGCTCAACATTAGGAGTAAGAGCTGTTCTTCAAAGGAACATATTCCCTTGGAGTGTGGTGGAGTCTCCTTCTTTGGAGGTCTTTAAGCAGAGGCTGGATGGCCATCTGTCGGGGATGGTTTGATTTTGAGTCCCTGCATGGCAGAATGGGGTTGGACTGGATGGCCCTTGGGTTCTCTTCCAACTCTAGGATTCTATTATTCTACCTCCTGTGTATGTGAAGTGACCTCCTCCCCAACAACATCCTCTGTGTGGTCCCCGTCCAAGACCATTCATTCCGTTCTGTCCAGGAAAACCTCCTGCTCCCTAATAGCAGTCAGATTGGTCACCGGAACATCTAGGTTGGACCATATAACACCTATATTAAAATCTCTTCACTGGCTGCCGATTAGCTTCCGGGCACCAGTACAAAGTGTTGGTTATTACCTTTAAAGCCCTACATGGCGTGGGCCCAAGTTACTTGAAGGAACGCCTCTCCCCACATAATCCACCCCGCTCTCTCAGAACATCTGGGAAGAAGTAATTAGAACACCATAAAACTAGACCTACCATGACTTCCCAAAAATCATTTATGGTCGCAGCTCCCAAGTTGTGGAACAGCCTGCCGGAGGAGATCCGTCTTATTACTACTCTAGAAGCCTTCAAGAAGGCACTTAAGATGGAGCTCTTCCGGCGGGCCTATCCATCTGATCTCCTAGATTTTTAGACTCTGAAAATGATTGGCTATTTTATTTTATTTTATTCTATTTTATTTTATCTTCATTTATTTTATTATATTGTATTCTATTCTCTTAATCTATTATTGTTGTTCTGATTTTTATTACTTTATTGTTTATATTTTGTACATTGTATTCATTTTATTGCATAATCCTGCCTCGATCTGTAGGGAGAGGCGAGAAATATAAATAAAAATATTATTATTATTATTATTATTATTATTATTATTATTATTCTAAAGTGTAGCTACCCGGGCCTCCAGCTGCTGGACTTTGTCTTCCAGGAGGGCTATCAACTTGCACTTCTCTAGGCAAGAAGACAAACATCCCACAAATGTTGCAGGTGACTGCAGCAGGTCCCTCAGAGTCCATACTGAGAAGTCTTAAGGAGACACTGAAACAAGACTGTGGGCTTCCCCCTCAAATGGTCTCCTGTTAAACACCCATGTAAAGGACCACTGTTGGCTTGGCCTTTGTCCCCAAGCTCAGTCAGCAGGCTCAGTCAACTGGAGTTATAACTCTATAGAGAGCTCCATGGATTCAGCCATCTATGGATTGAAAATGTGAAACAAAATATAAATTCCAAAAAGCAAATCTTGATTTGGCTATTTTATATAAGGGACATCATTTTACTATGCCATTATTTAAAGGGACTTCAGCTCTTGTTTTTGTTTTCTATCTTTCAGCTCCTGGTCACTTTTAAGGAGGTGGCTGTATATTTCACCAAGGAGAAGGAGTGAGGTCCCCCAAATAGAAAGAAGTCAGGATGGAGGAGGATGGGAACATGCCCTTGCCAGGTAAGAAGCATTTCCATGTTTAACTAAATGACATCCTGGGATTCGGTATTCAAGTCCTAATGGAATCTTCTTCTTTCTGAAGCAGAGAATGCTCATGAGAAGGAGGATTTTGTGGAGCCCTCTGTAATGCCATTAGAAACAGCTAAAATTGAGAAAGAGGAGTTTGGAAATCAAAGGGGACTGAAAAGGCAAAAGGGACATCCATCTAAGAATGGGAAGAAGAACTCTTCTGTTTCCCAAGAGGATACTAGTGAACTCCTGACTCCCCAAGAAACCAACAAAGGGAAAAGAAGGGCCAAGTGTTCTGTCTGTGGAAAATCGTTCCAATCCAAATTTCATTTAAATGTACATTGCAGACTCCATGCAAAGGCATCACCATATGAATGTATGGAATGTGGAAAGAGCTTTTCTGATATACAAAGTTTATGTTCACATCAAAGAATCCACACAGGGGAGAAGCCATTTCAGTGCATGGAATGTGGGAAGAGCTTTCGCCTGAGTGGATATCTGACTCAACACCAGAAAACCCACACAGGGAAGAAACCATATAAATGCATGGAATGTGGGAAGAGCTTCAGTCGGAGTGTACATTTACGTACACATCAAAGAACCCACTCAGGGGAAAAACCATATACATGCTTAGAATGTGGTAAGAGCTTCTCTTATAGACACTATTTACATTCACATCAAAGAATTCACACAGGGGACAAGCCATATAAATGCATAGAATGTGGAATGAGCTTCAGACAGAGTGGAGATCTGACTAGACACCAGAGAACCCACACAGGAGAGAAACCATATAAATGCATGGAATGTGGACAGAGTTTCAGCCATAGTGGAGCTCTGACTAAACACCAGAGAACCCACACAGGGGAGAAACCATATAAATGCATGGAATGTGGACAGAGCTTCAGGGATAGTGGAGATCTGACTAAACACCAGAGAATCCACACAGGGGAGAAGCCATACAAATGCATGGAATGTGGAAAGAGCTTCAATCGGAGTGGACATCTTAACTCACATCAAATGACCCACACAGGGGAGAAACCATATAAATGCATGGAATGTGGGAAGAGCTTCAGTCAGAGTGGATGTCTTTACTCACATCAAATGACCCACACAGGAGAGAAACCATATAAATGCATGGAATGTGGGAAGAGCTTCTCTAATCATTCAAATTTATATTCACATCAAAGAATCCACACAGGGGAGAAGCCATATAAATGCACAGAATGTGGAAAGAGCTTCCCTAATCATTCAAATTTATATTCACATCAAAGAATCCACACAGGGGAGAAGCCATATAAATGCACAGAATGTGGAAAGAGCTTCTCTAATCATTCAAATTTATATTCACATCAAAGAATCCACACAGGCGAGAAACCACATCAGTGCATGGAGTGTGGAAAGCGCTTTTCTGATATTCAAAGTTTATGTTCACATCAAAGAATCCACACAGGGGAGAAGCCATTTCAGTGCATGGAATGTGGGAAGAGCTTTCGCCTCAACGGATATCTGATTCAACACCAGAAAACGCACACAGGGGAGAAACCATATAAATGCATGGAATGTGGGAAGAGCTTCAGTCGGAGTGTACATTTGCGTACACATCAAAGAACTCACACAGGGGAGAAGCCGTATACATGCATAGAATGTGGTAAGAGCTTCTCTTGCAGTCACCATTTACATTCACATCAAAGAACCCACACAGAAACCATATAAATGCATGGAATGTGGAAAGAGCTTCCATCGAAGTGAACATCTTTACACACATCAAATAACCCACACGGGAGAAACCATATAGATGCACAAAATGTGGAAAGAGCTTCAACCACAGTGGAAATTTGACTAAACATCAGAGAACCCACACAGAAAACATATAAATTTATGGAATATGGAAAGAGCTTCAGCCACAGTGGAGCTCTGACTAAACACCAGAGAAGGTCTTTAAGCAGAGGCTGGATGGCCATCTGTCGGGTAAGCTTTGATTGAGAGTTTCTGCATGGCAGGGGGTTGGACTAGATGGTCCTTGTGGTCTCTTCTAACTCTATGGTCTATGAGGTCGCTAACATGAGTCCCCAGCTTGTTGGGGGCAATTGGCTTACACATTGTAAACCACGTAGGGAGTGCTTAAGTGGTTTAGAAATGTAATTGCTATTTCTATTGCTATTTTTATTTCTGTAAGGGCCTCTACAGACCCGCCCAAAGGGCTGGCCTGGAGGCAATGGTGGGGTTGGGCAGCTGCACACCGGCTACCCCAACCCCACACTGAGGACATCCTGACGCCATGCGCCATTACGCACGGTGTGGTGTCAAGATGTCGTTCCAACACAGTGTTTTGACATGCTATGCTGGAAGTGCCGCAAAAGAGTCACGCGCTGGCTCTTTGGGTGGCCTTTTGCCACCTGTAAAAGGAGCGGCATTTAACTGCTCTTTTCCAGTCGGCGAAAGGGAGGAGTGGGGCCATGCCATGTTGCAGCCTTGGCCCCGATCTGCCACTTTCTGGGGCGGCTCTCCGCCGCCCCATTGGGCCTGTCTACAGAAGCCCCAAGTCTTCTATTTGTGTCAATAATGAAGTTCTTATTTTCTCCCCCCCCCCTCGGATCTTTTATTAGTAAACCTTGTCGTAATGTTTTCCACAATAATGTGGAAAGAGCTTCAGAGATAGTGGAGCATGTAGGAACCATCAAAAAATTCACACAGGAAAGAAACCATATGTTGTTGTTGTTAGCTGCCCTCCTTGAGTCTGTTCCGACTCCTGGCGCCTCTCTGGATGAGACATCTCCAAGAAGAGTCCCTGTCTCCCACTGCAGTCTTGCCCAGATCCTGCAAGCCCTTCCCCATAATAACCCCTTTGATGGAGTCTATCCATCTGGTCTGTAGACTTCCTCTCTTTCTTCTCCCCTCTACCTTTCCTAACATTATTGTTTTTCCTTCTCATTTTGTGGCCAAAGTGCAATAGTCTCAACTTGATCATCTTTGCTTCCAAGGAGAGCCATGGTCTGATCTGTTCAAGAACCCATTTGTCTTCTTGGCTGTCCATGGGATACTAAGTACGTTTCTCCAGCGCCACATTTCCATTGAGTTGGTTTTCTTTCTGTCTGCTTCATTCACTATCTAACTCTCCCATCAGTACATGGGGATGATGGGGAATACAATGGTCTGAATGATTCTGACCTTAGTGCTCAGTTGTATGTCTTTGCTCTTCAGCATCTTTTCCAGTTCCTTCATAGCTGCCCTTCCCATTCCTAGTCTCCTTGTTATTTCTTGACTGCAGTCTCCATTCTGGTCAATGTTTGATCCTAGATATGGGAATTCTTTAACCTCACGCCTAGACTTCTGTAATGCGCTCTACATGGGGCTACCCTTATGCTTGGTTCGGAAACTACAATTGGTTCAAAATATGGCAGCCAGGCTCTTGTCGAGAACATCTAGGAGGGATCACATCACCCCAGTTTTGAGATCCCTCCACTGGCTGCCTATTGGTTTCCGGGCCCAGTATAAGGTGTTGGTTATCACCTTTAAAGCCCTATATGGCTTGGGTCCAAGCTATCTCAGAGACCGCCTCCTCCCATACAATCCTCCCCGCACCCTCCGGTCCTCTGGGAGGAACTTGCTGCAGCCTCAAAAATCTAGGCTTGCAATGACCTCCCAGAGGGCTTTCTCTGTTGTCACTCCCAGGCTCTGGAACAGCCTGCCGGATGAGATCCGTCAATTAACATCTCTGGACAGCTTTAAAAAGGCTGTCAAGACGAATCTCTTCCGGCAGGCCTTTCCAGATTAAATCACCTGGCCTCTTTTGGGACCTTCCCTTTTATGAATGTTTTACAGTTCCCTTTTAGAACCTGAAGTAGCAGGGGTTTTGTTGGTTTGTATTTATATTTTTTATTCTTAAATTCTTAGTGTTTTAATTGTAATTGTTTTAATTGAGTTTGATTTAATAGCTTTTTAAGGGGGGAGGAGGGAATTATATTGTTTTAACCTGTATGTATTTTATTGTTGTTCACCGCCCGGATTGGCTTGCCACAGGGTGGTAAATAAATAAATTATTATTATTATTATTATTATTATTATTATTACTCTTTCCATTTCCTCGTTTTCTAGATTGAATTTGTGTATTTCTTCTGCGGTCATTCTTGTTTTCTTTAGGTTCAGCATCAGACTTGCCTTTGCACTTTCATCTTTGACCTTTCTTATTCACTGTTCCAATTCCTGAATGTCTTCTGTAAACTGCCCAGATTGGTCCACAACCGGGTGATATATAAATAAATAAATAAATAAATAATAATAATATGGTGTCGTCCGCATATCATAAGTTGTTAATGTTGCTTCCTCTTATTTTAACCCCTCCTTTTTCTGATTCTAATTCTGCCTTTCTTATGATGTTTTTGGCATATAAGTGAAATGTAGGGTGATAGGATGCAGCCTTGCCTGACCCCTTGGCCTATTGGGAACCACTCTGTTTCCCCGAATTCTGTTCTGACGGTTACCTCTTGTCCTTGGTACAGATTCCTCATCAGGACTGTCAGATGTAGTAGCACCTCCATGTCCTTATGTGCGTTCCATAGCTTTTTGTGATCTATACAATCAAATGCTTTGCTGTAAGCTATTAAACATATGCTGATTCCTTTTTGGAATTCTTTGGTGCCCTGCTGTTAGAATCCTGTTAGTATTCTATCAGATATGTAGTATAGTGTGGGGATGATGGGAAGATGGGTTAGTTATGTTAGAGTGCAGGTGCTTTAAGTGACCTTGGGTGGCTGGCTCAGCTAGCTGGGAACGAACGAGATGTTTGGGAAAAGGAAGGAGGGGTTGAGAGCGCGGGCTTTTTGCACATTCTTTTCACTAACTGTAGGGGGGGATTTTTTCAGTCTCAGCTAAAACGTCTGATGGCCAGGACTGACCTATGGATCTTCCAATAAAGTTCTGTTAATTCTTTAATTAAACTGACTGGTTGGTTGTCTAAAGGTGCTGCTGTCTATTTCATGACAGTTAGCTGAGACTCACACCAAGTTCAACTTTATTTTTGGTATTTTGTTCCTGCTCCTGGAGAGATGGAGGCAGGAGCGGAGATGTCCTCCAAAGAGAGTCAAACCCCAGAGGATGGAGGGGAACCTCGGGCGGAGGACAGAGGAACCAGAGCGGTGCCAAAGACCGGAGGGCCACAATTGCCACAGACCCCACTAGTGTCTGGGAGATGGTTCGGTGCTCCGGTGGCCCCAGTGCGCACAAAAGAACGCCGGCAGGCGGCGAGGTGGTCGGATTGGAACACCGGGTTCACGCAACCACTACAGCTGTCCTCGGGAGAGGGGACCGACATGGAGATGCAGGTACAGCAGCTGAAATCTGAGGTGGAGGGGATGCGAGGTACCATGACCATGATGCTAGAGATCCTCCAACAGATTGCTGGAGATGGAGTAGGGGGTGCAGGAGCAGGAGCTGCCCGGGCCCCAGCCCCAGGTGGGCAACCCCAAGAGATGGGAGCAGGGGGAGAGGAAGCCTTGCCCCCAGGGCCCCCACCAGCAGTCCTCCCGCAGCCGAGGGCTCCAGATGCACAGGCTAAGAAGATGGGGGTCAAGTTCGATGGGGATTCCCAAACGCTGCCTTATTTCTTATCGCAAGTGGCAGATCATATGGAAGAGTGGGGCCCCGTTTTCCCTTCGGAATCAGCCAAGGTAAAGTGCGTGGCAAGGCCTCTGCGGGGGGAGGCGGCCCGCTGGCTGGTGCAGCTCTACGATCGACGAGCGCCGGAGCTGGGGGACCTAGACGAATTTATGAGGGCCCTTAGGACTAGATTTGAAGACCCTTTCCAGGCCACCACTGCCCTGGCTGAACTAAAAGTTTTAAAACAAGGTTCCATGACAGTGGCTGCATATGCGGCAGAATTCAGAAGGCTGGTGGCCCAAGTGCCTGACTGCCCTGAGGGAATGCAGATCCAATATTTTAAAGATGGACTGCGCCCAGAGATAGCCAAATGAGTGTTGATGATGGGAAAACCCCTCACGGCTATGGAATGGATCAGAGTGGCGGGAGAAGCGGAAGCCATCTTACATGAAGTAAAGATGTTAGATCAAAGACAAACCCAAGAGACCAAAGCGAAGGGGGGCCGAAGCCAAGCCCACAAGGGAAAACTTCCTACCGGCACTACAGAGACTGAGAGGGAGAGACGGCGCCGGTTAGGTCTATGCTTAAAATGCGGCCAAAAGGGGCACTTAATTGCTGCTTGCCCGGACATGGCCCAGGAGGGAAAGACCAGCTCCTCTCAGGGCCCCCCCCCCCGGCAGAGGCTCCAAGAAGGAAAAGAGCCAGCCGAAAAGAAAATCTTCTACTGAGCACAGCCTGAAAGTAGAAGAGCCCAAAGAACAGGAGGTCTGGACAGACTCAGACGACTCAGACAGTTTTACAAGCTCAGGAGGGGAGCCTTTAAACTTCCAGAGCCTGCCTTAGGAAGCGGCGAAAGGCGGGTTGTGGGAGCAGAGAGCCGCAAAAAGATGGTGAGTGGGGGCATTCCCCTGTTGTCTGTATCAGTGACTTTGATGGTGGGGCCCAAGAAAAAAGCTATGCAATTAATTGCAGCCATTGACTGTGGGTGTACAAGGTGCTTGATAAACCCTGCAGTAGTAGACAGTTTGAACATAGCCACCCACCCTCTGAGAGAGCCCATTCCCTTTGTTCAGATGGATGGATCTCTGATGGGGGGCCATGCTGCAGAAAGAAAAACTGCTCCTGTGTGGCTAGGGATAGCAGACCATTGGGAACAGCTCCAGTTGGTGGTGGGAAATACTTATAATTACCACCTAATGTTGGGCATAGACTGGCTACACCATCACAACCCTGAGTTGCGCTGGAGGGAGAGACAGTTAATTTTCAATGATCTGGATTGTGCAAACCATTGCCTTGCCCACGGGATGGTGCTCCCCCCTCTTCTCCCCACGGTGGCGCTTCCCGGACAAATAGAGAAAGATGCAGCTGCTCACTTGGAAGGGCTGCCCAGAGACAGAGACATTGGGCAAGGCAGGGAGGGGTCGCCAGTCATCCCTCCGGTTTACCGAGATTTAAAAGGGGTATTTGAAGAGAGAGAGTGTGATGTGTTGCCTCCACACCGAGAAACAGGCTGTGCTATTGAAATATTGCCAGGGGCACCCCTTCCTAAACCCAAACTGTATTCAATGACCCCAAAAGAGCTGGCCGCATTGAAAGACTATATAGAAAAGAACTTGGCTCGAGGGTTCATTCGACCCTCCACTTCTACATTTGCTGCTCCAGTATTTTTTAGGGGAAAAAAATATGGTTCTTTGCGGCTGGTGGTAGACTATCGCAATCTAAATGGGATTTGCAGCACCAACAAGTACCCTTTGCCCCTAATGAAAGACATGTTGGGGAGACTGGGCACGGGCAAAATATTTACAAAATTGGACTTAAGAGATGCTTATCATCGAGTTAAGATTAAGGAGGGAGATGAATATAAGACTGCTTTCAACTGCCCTTTGGGGGCATTTGAGTACTTGGTTCTTCCTTTTGGACTGTCAGGGGCTCCTGGGATTTTTATGAGGCACATTAATGAAGTACTGCATGATTAGCTTTTTGAAGGTGTTCTGGTATATTTGGACGATGTGCTCATCTATTCTAAGGACTTAGACAGTCATGTCAAACTGGTGCGAGAGGTACTCAAAAGACTGTGGGATAACCAACTGTATGTGAAACTGTCCAAATGTCACTTTCACACCGAGAGACTAGATTTTTTGGGGTACCGAGTGTCTAACCAGGACTTAGAAATGGATCCAGCTAAAGTACAAACAGTGTTGGACTGGGCACCCCCGAGAAATAGGAAAGATGTACAAAAGTTCCTGGGCTTTGCAAATTTCTACAGAGAGTTCATTCCTGACTTTGCTAAGATCGCATTGCCCATTACAGACTTACTCAAGACTAAAAATACACCCAAAAGTGGGGAGGGGGTTGCGTCCAAGCCTCCCAAGCCCTCCACTCCGATTCAATGGTCTGAAAAATGCCAGAGGGCTTTTGAACAACTAAAGCTGTTGTTTAGCTCTGAACCTATTTTAATTCACCCAGACCCAGCCAAACCCTTTGTGGTTCAAGTTGATGCCAGTGACTTTGCTATGGGGGCTGTTCTGCTACAAAAAGATGATAAAGATAAGCTTAGACCTTGTGCCTACCTGTCCAAGAAGTTCCAGGGGCCCCAATTATCTTGGCTGTGCTGGGAAAAAGAAGCTTATGCAGTTAAACATGCCCTAGAAAGCTGGAGACAATTCCTTGAGGGGGCGGCACATCCTTTTGAGGTATGGACTGATCACAGGAACTTAGAAGCGTTACAGACTCCCCGCAAACTGAGCCCCAAACAAAGGAGATGGGCTAAAGACTTTTATAAATATAACTTCAAGCTAAAGTTTTTCCCGGGCGGCCAAAACATTTTAGCAGATGCATTATCCAGATTGCCACAGCATGGGGGAAAGGAGGCGGTTCCTCTTGAGACCATCTTTTCCCGGGAACAGTTGGGTTTGGCGGTAATTACACGCAGTGGAGCCAAGGCTTTAGTTCAACCCCCTTCACAGGGTGACTCACCACCGCCATTAGACGACCTGTTGCTAAAAATCCAGCAGGGGGCAGAAACAGATGAGTGGCTACAACAGCATAAAAATCAACTGTCTAAAAATGCACAAGACTTATGGGTGTGGAATTCAAAGATCTATGTTCCTGCTTCCTTAAGAAAAGACATCCTTCAGATATACCATGACTCTAAGGCAGCAGGGCATTGGGGATATTTAAAAACTTGGCACAAGATCCGCAGCACCTACTGGTGGGATGGAATTCGTGCAGATGTAGAGGCTTATGTTAAAAGCTGTCCGGTTTGCGCTAGAGCCAAACCAAGAGTGGGCAAGCCTAGAGGACTACTTCAACCTCTGCCTACACCAGAAGGACCTTGGAAACACATTGCTATGGATTTTATAACAGACCTGCCTCCTAGCAAGGGCCGAGACACTATTTGGGTGGTGGTAGATTTGTTCTCCAAACAAGTACATTATGTGGCCTGCAAGGGGATGCCTTCGGCCCCCAAATTAGCTGATCTGTTCATAGCACACATATATAGACTCCATGGCCTCCCAGACCGAATAATCTCCGATAGAGGCAGTTCGTTTACTTCTAAATTTTGGAGGGTGCTACAAGACAAATTGGGGGTTCAATTGGCCCTTAGCACGGCTTTTCACCTGGAGACTGACGGTCAGAGCGAGAAGACTAACCAAAGTCTCCAGAGATACCTGCGTTCTTATACTAATTATCTGCAAGATGATTGGTTTGATCTACTTCCACATGCCGAGGTTGCTTTCAATAGCGCAGTGCACAGCAGCACTGGGAACTCTCCCTTTTCGATTAACTATGGTTTTGAACCTAAGCTCCTCCCTGCCCTGCCTGTAGATAAAACTGACCCGGTTCAGGTGACCCAGTGGGCTGATAAAGTCAGAGGGGCTTGGCCCACCATTGTCAAAGCTTTGCACGAAGCTAAGAAGCAGTATAAAAATCAGGCTGACAAAAAAAGGGCAAAAGGTTGGGATATTAAGCCTGGTGATATGGTTTACCTTTCCACCAAGAACTTGAGGTCTATGTTTCCTTCCAAAAAGCTAGGCCCAAAGTTTGTGGGTCCTTTTCCAGTTAAGAGACTTGTTAATGATGTTACTGCTGAATTGATTCTTCCTAAGACCTATCGTCATCTTCACCCAGTTTTTCATTTCAGTTTGTTGAAACCTGATTGTGCTGTTGACCCCTGGAAACCCGTTGAGTCACCACCCCTTCCTTTGATGGTTGATGGACATCAACACTTTGAAGTTTCGAAGATTCTGGACTCCCGGGTTCATTGAGGCAGACTACAATATCTGATCCGTTGGAAACACTTTCCTGTTGACCATTCTGAATGGGTGTCTGCTGTCCATGTCAATGCTCCTGATCTGATTGCTCATTTTCATGAACGCTATCCAGACAAGCCTTCCTTGTCTTCAGTTGCTTGATGTTTCTTTTATCTCTCTGTTTTTTATTTTTTTGGGGGGGTTTCTGTTTTCAGGGGGGCAGCCTGTTAGAATCCTGTTAGTATTCTATCAGATATGTAGTATAGTGTGGGGATGATGGGAAGATGGGTTAGTTATGTTAGAGTGCAGGTGCTTTATCAAGTGACCTTGGGTGGCTGGCTCGGCTGGCTGGGAACAAACGAGATGTTTGGGAAAAGGAAGGAGGGGTTGAGAGCGCGGGCTTTTTGCACATTCTTTTCACTAACTGTAGGGGGGGATTTTTTCAGTCTCAGCTAAAACGTCTGATGGCCAGGACTGACCTATGGATCTTCCAATAAAGTTCTGTTAATTCTTTAATTAAACTGACTGGTTGGTTGTCTAAAGGTGCTGCTGTCTATTTCATGACACCTGCATTAGTGTCAGACTTTGCAGACTGCTAGAAATAGTGCAAATTGAGTCCACTTTAACTGCCATGGCTCAGTGCTAGGGAATCATGAGAATTGTAATTTTTTCTGAGACATTGAGCCTTCTCAGTCAGAGAGCTTTGGTGCCACAATAAACTACAGTTCCCATGATTCCCTAGAACTGAGTCAGGGCAGTTAATGTGGACTCAATTTGCACTATTCTGGCAGTCTGCAAAGGCTCTTAGTGGACTCTGACTTTAGAAACCAGGACAACATTTCAGTGTAGATTACTGAAGGTTTATTTTGGATTTCCAGGAAGAAGTTCACCAGACATATGTTAATATCAAATCTAATTTCCCCCCCCCCCAAACAATCTATCCCTTTTAACTCTCCCTCCCAAGCTTCTTCCAAAGCCTACGGTCTTGTACCACGTCAAAAGGTCCTTTGAAGTTTCTGCCTTCACCCCAACATCTCAACTCCCAAGGCCATTCATCTTCCTCAGGAAGAAAGGTGACTGCTATCAAAGTCTTTTATCAGTAAGTACAAGATCATACATTGCAAATGGCCACTGCCCTTGCCCATCTGTTTCCCCTCTTGCATTTCCCCCCTTGCATTGAATCATAGATTGTTGTTGTTGTTGTTGTTGTTGTCAGAACCTGGGTTCAGGTCCTGCCAGAATAGGTTGGGGGGATGATGGTTAAGGAGAATAGTCTAGAAGAAGCTGGAAGGTTTGGGGGGATGGGATGTGTGTAACTGCTGGGTGTTTTGATAACGGGCGCTTTGGAATGCTGAGAACTGGAAGGGAGGGTGGTACTCCTTGGAGCCGTTGGTATGGGATGAGCTCAGGAGGGGGTGATGTAATGGGGGAAACAAAACTGTGAGAAATGTAGGTGGAGATGGTTTTGCGCGCCTAAATGTCTAGTGAGTGGGGTAAAGGTTTGACTGGGTTTAACTATGGGACTGTAATGCTGGGGGGCAGTTCTAGCTTAAATGCAGTGATGTGAAATACTGACTTTGTGTATTCAATAAACTCCTGATTGCTGCTATCGGCTGGTTTACTGATTTCACAGAGTTCTGATTTTGCTAAACCTGACAATTATTAATAATAATATCCTGCCCCTTTACAACGCAGAATCATAGAGTTGGAAGAGACCACAAGGGCCATCCAGTCCAACCCCCTGCCATGCAGGAACTCAAAATCAAGGCATTGTCGACAGATGGCCATCTAGCCTTTGTTTAAAGACCTCCTAAGGCAAGGACTCCACCACACGCCGAGGGAATATGGTTAGAGTCTATGCTGCAGAATTTTGAGCATTGTCCTATAGTTGCTGCAGTCTTTTGTATTTCCTTTCTTGTGGACTGGTATGTATATCGAGTGTTTCCAGTCTGTCGGCCACCTCTTTGTTTTCCATATTTGTTGGCATATTTCAGTTAGCACTAAAGTTGCATCTGTCTATGGGCATTATAGCAGTTCACTTGGGATATCATCTGTTCCTGGTGATTTATTTTTTTCCCATTTCCTTTACTGCAGATTCCACTACTTAGAATTTTCATATGGCTCTTCATTCCAAATATCATTCATTCCCTCATTTCTTTTGTATAAATCTTCTGTTTATTGCCTCCAGCCTCTTTTTATTTCTTCTTTTTCCTGTATTATTTTTTCTCCATAAAGCATCCCTGCCCTTGGTTTGAACTTGGCTTTAATTTCTTGGATTTTTTTGATAGCGTTCTCTCCTTTTCCCCTTTTTGTTGTTGTCTTCTATTTCTCTGCATTGGTCATCGTAGTATTTCTCCTTATTCCTGTGTGTCAGACGATGGACAGTTGTGTTCATACTTCTGGCTTTGTTCCTATCTCCCTTTGCCTATGCTTTTCTTCTTTCTTTTATTGCATAAAGTGTTTCATCTGTCATCCATTGCTTCTTATCTTTATTTTTGGACACTGTTAGTGTTTTCTTGCATTCATCCTTAATTATGTCTTTGATTTCTGTCCACATTTCTTCAAGATCCCGTTGGTTATACTCAGGAGTTCAAATCTGTTTCTTGCATTGTCTTTGAATTCTCCGACCATCTGCTGACGTCCATGTGTCTAGTGTCCTGTCTGGTTGTATGAAACAGGTATTTGCAGTGAATATATTATTGGCATCACAGAATCCTAACAGATGCACTCCTGCTTTTTTTCTTGTTCCTAATCCAAATCTTCCAACTGTTTTTGATTCTTCTTTGTTGCTAACTTTAGCATTCCAGTCTCCAATGATTAGTTTGAAATCTTGTGATGGTCTGTTGTCAGTTTCTTCTTGGACTGCATTATAGAGTCTCTCAATTTCCTCTTCATCTGCATCTGTGGTTGGTGCATATACCTGGATTATTGTGATGTCTATAGGTTTACTCTGAAGCCTTATTGATAATATACGGTCTGACTTTGAGTTGTATCCTTTGAATGCTCTAGCTATATCTTTCCATAGTATGAAAACCACCTCATTTCTTCTTGTTTTTTTTCCTGAATAGATGACTGTATAGCTGTCTGAGTCAAAGTGACCCATTCCTGTCCATTTTAACTCCCTCACTTCTTGTATTGCTATATTCATACATTCCATTTCCTTCTTTGCTATGTCTAGTTTTCCCTGGCTCATGCTTCTCACATTCCCTGTTCCAATGACATGTGTATGGTTGCTTCTAACTAGGCTTGATTTACTGGACATGTTTTCTGTCTGGCCTCCCTCTCTCTGATTGTTGGTTTTTGAGCTGTCTCACCTAAAGCAGTGGTCCTCAATCTTTTTATTGCCGTGAACCAGTCAACGTTTGATATTTTTTCCGCGGTCCACTGGGGGGGGGTTGCGGCATCGTGTTGATTATTAAATCAAAACAATCTCAAATATAAACAATTTTAATTTAATTGTATTTCAACCTGGCATCAAAATAAAATACAGTTACAACAAAATTAACTTAATTTAACATTTTAACTCTCTGGATTCTAGTGACTAGAATGCTAAATCAATGAGAACCCTGAGCTTGTTTCTCTGCAACAAGACGGTTCCATCTGGGGATAATAGGAGACAATGACACCCCAAGTGTCTTGCTTATGTCCAGTTTATTCCTTTGTTTTGTTTTGGTTGCAGTCACTGCAGAAAACCCCGCTTCACAAATATAGGAAGTGGGAAATGGCAATAGGGATTTAAGTGCTGTGGTGGCAATCTCATGGTATTCTGCCATGACTTTAATCCAGAACACCAGCAGAGTTGTAAAACATAGTTTTAAGGCCTCCGTCATTTGTAATCTCCAGCAGTTGATCTTCTTCTTGTACAGACATGCTAGATTCACCTGGTTTGTTGACAAATGGGTCGCGGATCCATTCCTTACCAGTTCGTGGGTCTTTTGTGGTTGGGAAGTAGTGCTCAAACTCTTTTGAAAACAAAGACAGGTGATCCTGCACCAACTGGGAGAATGAAGGCTCAGGTTCAGTCTCGTCTAAAATCCCCGCTAATGTCTGAAACATGTCCAAAATGCCTCTGTTCACGCGCCGTCCCCACAACTCCAGTTTGGCTTTAAATGCAGCTACTTTGTCTGCCAACTTGAAAACAGTTGTCATTTTCCCCTGAAGGGACAGATTGAGTTCATTGAGCAGGCTGAATATATCACACAGGTAAGCCAGTTTTTCCACCCATACTTTGTCACTGAAATGTGCTGCCAGCAGTGAATTATTTTCTGAGAAAAATCTTTGCAATGGCTCTCGTAATTCAAAAACTCTGTTTAGCAATTTACCTCTGGATAACCATCTTATTTCTGTGTGTAAGAGAAGGCATCTGTGCTCTGCTTCCATCTCCTCACAAAGCTGTTCAAACAGGTGCGAGTTAAGGGCATGCGCTTTGATGTGGTTAATAACTTTAACAACATCAAGCAATACACTGTTCAATTCTGGCGACATTTTTCGGCTTGTCAGCATTTCCCTGTGAATGATACAATGTGTAGATTCACTCTCAGGTGCAAACTCCTTAATCCGAGCAGTTAAACCAGACAGTCGTCCGGTCATGGCAGCAGCTCCGTCTGTGCATATGCCAACACAAAATGACCATTTTAGTTTTCCTGATATATAGCCATCCAGTGACTTGAACAATTCTGCTCCTGTGGTGTTGGTTGTCAAAGATAGTGCACATAACAAATCCTCATGCACATCCTCCTGATAAAGATATTGCACATAAACAAGTAGTATTGCCTTGTTGTCAATATCTGTAGATTTGTCAACCTGGAGTGCGTACCATGATGATGTATTAATCCTCTGTAACAATTGTGTCTCAATGTCTTCAGCTATTTCCTCAATACGCCTAGTCACAGTGCTAGCCGACAAAGGCACATGTGCTATCTTTTTCACAGCAGCCTCTCCTAGAAGTTCATGGTAAATGTCTTTAGTGGAGGGCAAGATCAATTCTTCACCGATAGTGAATGGCTTTTTAGCCTTAGCAATACGGTTAGCCACCAAATATGATGCTCTCAGTGCATTCACATTTATTGACGTGGTGGCCCTCAGAAATGTCTTCTGTCCTTCATGTTCCCTTTTTTTTCTTTCAAAATACTCCAGGGGCTTGTCTTTTAGTCCAGGGTGTTTGGCGTTCAAGTGACGAAGCAGTTTTTGAAGGTTTCATTGCCTCATTAGAGAGGCGTTCGCCGCAAACTATGCAGAGTGGGGTTGGTGCGTGGGAATCACCTGTCCCAATAAATCCATATTTCAAGTAGGACTCATGGTATTGTCTGTTAAAAGATTTATGTTTCTTTGATGTTGAAGGTTCTTCTTCTGTCTCTTCACTGGGTCTTTTCTTTTTCCCAAGGAAACTTTCTAATGACGTCTGTTTATTACTCATTTTTGCTAATTTGTGGGTTACATTTTAGCAAACCCAATGTATTAATTATTTAATAATAAATAGGGATGTCCCGATAACATTTTTTTTTAAGACCAACTACGAGTACCGATACTTCTATTCAAGTACTCACTGATACCAATTACCATTACCTAGCTACTTGCCAGCTCAAATATATCACCTGACACCAGTCCTAGGCCAGTTGGTGCTTGTAAGGCCCCAATATATAGCACTGCTATATATTGCGGGCATCGTTTGACTTTTTGGGGACACTGTGTAGCAATACTACACAGTGCCCCCATAATATATCAGTCACACCACACAGTCTATACTGTATTTATCGGCATATAACATGCACTTTTAAAGCTTAAATTTGTTCTGGTCACTGATATAAAGCAGCTGCAGCGCGCGGCCACTTTAAATCAGTGACCAGCGGGTGCTGCTGCGAGCCAACACTCCCCTGCCCATCGTCCCCTGCCCACCACCCCCTGCTGGCTCCTCTGAACAGTGTCAGGGACGTCACTCATCATTCACTAAAGCCGCGCACAGAAGCCCCGCCCCCACGCTGATCAGCTGGGCTGGGGCACGTCGGCAGACACAGGAGTCTCGTCCCTGCGCTTATTATCGGGACTCGCAGGACTTGCAAAAGTCACAGGACCCGCTGCTGCACAGAAGACGCAGTAGCAGGGAGGCCCGGTACCATTTGTTCTGCGGACCAGTACCGGGCCGTGGACCAGGGGTTGGGGACCACTGACCTAAAGGGTTTTCTTGGTGAAATGCTCTTTCCAGGAGGGACACTTTTGGCCTCCTTTTGCTCAGTGCTGACAAGTGTCAGCTATGGTGACTCTACTGTTCTCTGTGAGAATTGACTTCAGTGTCACTCACATCTACTGCTGCAGCCCAGTCGCTGTTCCTATGTTTTATGCCTGTTATTCCCTTCTTCTCTCTCTCAGTTCTCTTTTCCCTTATACATATACTTTCATGGAATGTAGTGTCTCATCATTTTTTTTTTTATATAGAAGTTCTTAATAGCATTTTTCACTTTCTCCTTAATTGGCTTTTGTAATAAAAGAGTTACATCTCCAGATTATGATAGTGTTGTGTTTCCTTTACTCCATTTAGCACCATGGGGGAATGATCTCCACAGGTGAATGAATTTTGCACCATGAGGGATCTAAATAGCTGTCATAATTCTTCTCATCCCTGAAGAAAAGCAGGGAATATATTCACTCTTCTCCCCGCATGTGAAGTGTGAGAATTTTTTTTTAAATATCTCTCACACAGAGCAGAGCTCACCCATTCCAACTGAGGTTGGGAATTTCCAATTGAAATTCAGTGTTCTGGTTGTTTTATTGTTTTATTCAGTTATTTCTGAAGTAATTTCTGACTTATGGAAACCTTCAGGAAAACCTATCACAGGGTTTTCTTGGTAGGATTTATGGGGGGGAGGGAGAGGTTTCCATTGTTTTCTTCCAAGACAGTAAGAGTGCAACTTGTGCAAGGTCTTCCAGTGGGTTTCTGTGTCTAGCTCGCCTGGTACTTTTTGAGGTGCCCAGATCATAGCGGTACCAATCAGGGAAAAACCTTCCTGTTGCTGTTCATTGGCCCGGACATTGAGGGAAATGATGGTGCCTGCCCAGCAGCAATCTCTCCTGGCTATGCTGGGGAGGTGACAAATGGACCGATAGAGGACTTGGGCGAAAGTCCCCACCAACAGTGCTTTATGTGTGGGGAAATTATTGCTCAAAGACGGCATGTGAGAGAAGGGTAACCTTTGGGATCTTTTACACCTGTTTATACCAGTACGCACTGCAATGAAAGCTCCAGTTTCGAGTAAATAAGATGTTTCACTTAGAAAAGGTGCAAAGGAGCACTCAAACATACAAGAACTGAACGCCTAAGCAGACTGCCAGAAATAGTGCACGTTAAATTGAGGCACTGCCCTGGCTCAGTGCTAGAGAGTCATGGGAATTGTATTTTTTTCTGAGACATTGAGCCTTCTCTGTCAGAGTGCTCTGGTGCCACAATAAATTACAGTTCCCATGATTCCCTAGCACTGAGCCAGGGCAGTGCCTCAATTTAATGTGCACTATTTCTGGCAGTCTGCTTAGGCCCTGAGTCAATCTTAAGACTCATCCAAGGCTACAGAAATGGAAGGTTTGAAAGGTTGGATAGCGGAAGATTTTACCAATCCAAGTTAGTGAGCTCCATAGGAAAACATTGAAGGCTTGGCCTGCATCCAAAGGTACACCAGGAAAAGTTAACAAATATGGCTGAGGTCGGGTATTTGCTTAATACAGAGGTAGGCAACCTTTTTGAGCCGGGGGCCGGGTTGTCCCTCAGACAATTGGGGGGGCCAAAGCACCATAAATAAATAAAAAAATAATAATAAAAATAATAAAAATTTAAAAAATAAATTTAAAAAAATATGCATGCACACTCTCTCAGCCCCAGAAAAGCCATGGCAAAATCCCTGTGGAGATTTTGCCAAGACAACTCCATGAACAAGTAATAACAGCAATAATCAATATCATCATGGCGGGGGGTGGCGGCGGAGGCGGCGACAGCAGGACTGGCCTGGGGCTGGTCCAAAGGCCTCAGGGTGCCGCATCCAGCCCCTGGGCCTTAGGTTGCCTACCCCTGGCTTAATACACCAAACCCTTCCCTAGGGGTATGTGTTGTGTACCCAAAATGGTAGAACAAACACTTTGATGGTTTCCCTAGGAATAGAAAAACGGTCAGGAAGGTTTGATAGGTTGATGTATTGATGGGATGTGAAAAGGGAGAGGGAAATGGAGGGAAGATGAAAGAAGGGATACGGAGTGTAGTCTCTGTATGTTTTACCGAATGCTTTCTTTTGTTCCCTTTAATGGAGTCAGATAGGAACCCATCAGTGCTTTTAATATTTAGGACTCCACATGAATTCTTTGATCAGTATGATGCCATCAGCATGCAATTCCACCTTCCTTGGGTTTCTGTGACCCTAATATGTGCACCTAGGTTATCACAACCTCAGTTGTTGTTAACTGACTTTGAGTTAAAGCCGACTCATGAGGACCGTGTGGATGAGACATCTCCAAGCCCTCCTATCTTCTACTGCTTAGTTCCTGCTGATTCATGTCCATGACCTCCCTGGTTGAGTCCATCCATCTGGCCTGCGGTCTTCCTCTGTTTCTGCTGCCCTCCACCTTTCCCAGCATTAGCGTCTTTTCCAGTGAGTCTTGCCTTCTCATGATATGGCCAAAGTACGACAGCCTCAGTTTGGTCATCTTGGCTACTAGGGATATCTCTGGCTTGATCTGCTCTAGGATCCTCTTGTTTGTCCTTTTGGCTGTCCATCGGATCCTCAGCACTCTTCTCCAGCCCCAAATTCTCTCAAATGCATTGGTTTTCTTGTCAGTGGATGGTGGATGATGTGTGTTGCAGTTACCAAACAGCAGAGTTGACAGGAAAAGCTGACATCTCCTGCATGCCTCCAGACTTTTCCTCTGGATCTTGATGATACTGCCTGAGCTCTCCAGCCATTCCAGCAGTCAGGAAACACACCAGTTGTAGTCTTCTTTATTCTACAACTAGAAATATTTACAGCAGTTGTTTATTTACAAAACAATATGATTGGCTGAGTCCCACTTTCCCAGACCTCCAGCCCAACCCATGTTGTTGATGTCCTTGCCCATGTGACAAGCCATGTTTACATTGTGTGTTTTGGTTAGGATGTGTCCTTTTCCCAAAACACACTAGTATTTTCTTCTTTCTAGTTCCATTGTTATTGTCTGGTGTGACACCTGTTGTTTGTCTGCCCCAAACATGTTTTTCAAACTCTTCCCACAGAAATTTGCCCATACATCTTTTACATTTCAGGTCTGACTGTGTGTCCCATTAAGCATTTTTCTGACATTTTCCCCTCTTTCTTAACTATCCAGCTCTCACATCCATCCATGATAATAGGGAATTCAATGGCTTGTATGATTCTAACTTTCGTGCGTAGTTGTATATATTTTAGGATCTTTTCTAGTGCTTTTATGGCTGCTCTTTCCATTCCTAGTCTTTTTCTTATTTCTTATTTCTGTCAAATTTAGCAAAATCAGAACTCTGTGAAATCAGTAAACCAGCCAATAGCAGCAATTAGGAGTTTATTGAATACACAAAGTCAGTATTTCACATCACTGCATTTAATAATAATAATCATAATAATAATCATAATAATTAATAACAATAACACAATAATGAGTGGGAAGGAAAAGGGCGATGGAGTTGTCCCCTCAAGCCGGAGAATTATTCCGGGAAGGCCTGCCGGAAGAGATCCGTCTTAGCTGCTTTCTTAAAAGCAGCAAGAGTGGTAAAATGACGGTTTAAGCCAGAACTGCCCCCCCCCCAGCATTACAGTCCCATAATTAAACCCAGTCAAACCATTACTCCCCCCACTGGGCATTTAGGCATGCAAAACCATCTCCACCTACATTTCTCACAGTTTTGTTTCCCCCATTACATCACCCCCTCCTTAGCTCATCCCATACCAATGGCTCTAAGGAATACCATCCTCCCTTCCAGTTCTCAGCATTCCAAAGCGCCCGTTATCAAAACACCCAACAGTTACACACATCCCATCCCCCCAAACCTTCCAGCTTCTTCCAGACTATTTTCCTTAACCATCATCCCCCCAACCTATTCTGGCAGGACCTGAACCCAGGTTCTGACAATTTCTTCACTATAGTCTCCATTCTGATTGATGCTTGATTCTAGGTGTGGGAACTCTTTAAACATTTCAACTTCTTCACTATCTAGGTTGTGGTGGGGGACTCCTTGGTGAGGGGTACAGAAGCAGTGACATGATGTCTCGGGAAGTTTTTGTCTCCCTGGAGCAAAGATCCAAGATGTAATAGGCTGACAAGACTGGTCAAGCCTACTGACCAAAACCCCTTCCTTTTCGTCCATGTGGGAACGAATGACATGGCAAGACACAGTCTTCAGAACATCACAAGGGATTACGAGGCTCTGGGTAAGAAGCTGAAAGAAATGGATGCACAGATTGTCATCTCATCCCTTCTGCCAGTTGAAGGGCATGGTCCAGGATAAGAGAGGAAAATAGCAGATGGTGTCGCCAAGAATGATTTGGATTCTTAGATCATGGGCTGTGGTTCCATGAGGGCGGACTTCTGGCAAGGAGTGGGCTGCATCTCACACCAGTTGGAAGAAACATTTTTGCCAACAGTCTCAAGAATTTGATCAGGAGGGCTTTAAACTGAATTATGTGGGGAAGGGGGACAGCAGCCTGGAAGACAAAAGGACTGGAAAAAGGAGTCTAACTGTCATAGGGGCAATAAGGCAAACAGTGCAAGGGCCCAAAAGTGGGAGACAAAAAAACGTGCACAGGCAGCAAGTAAAGGGGACATATGGTCTTCGATGTCTCTACACTAATGCACAGAGCATGGGAAATAAGCAAGATAAACTTGAACTCCTAGCACAACAAAACAAATATGATATAATAGGCATCACTGAAACCTGGTGGGATGAGTCTTGAATGTAGAAATACAGGGGTATAACCTTTTCAAGAAAAACAGGAAAGGAGGAGGAATAGCATTATATGTCGGGGATATTTACACCAGTGAAGAAATCCAGGACATCAATCCTGGAAGCCAGGTGGAGAGTATCTGGATAGAAATTAAAGGGGAGGGAAACAACAGGGATGTTATTGTAGGAGTCTACTAGAGATCCCCGACTCAGGCAGAAGAATTGGATGAAGCCTTTCTATAACAGATGACCACATACTCAGAAAGGAGGAATATAGTAGTGATGGGTGGCTTTAACTATCCTGATATTTGCTGGAATTCAAATTTGGCAAAATCCTCAAGGTCTAGCAAATTCCTCACTTATCTTGAAGACAATTTCATTATCCAAAAGGTGAAAGAGGCAACAAGGGAGTCAGCTATTTTGGATCTGATCCTAACAGGGAAGACTTAGTTAATGGGGTGCAAGTGGTTGGATCCATAGGCGGGAGTGATCATGTCCTCCTGGAGTTTCTTATACAGTGGAAAGGAGAAGCCAGGCATAGTCAGACACGCATTCTAGATTTTAGGAAAGCTGATTTTAGTAAACTTAGAGAAATACTGGGGGTGATCCCATGGACAGGAATACTAAAAGAGAAAGGAGTGCAAGACGTATGGAGTTTCTCAAAAGGGAGATACTGAAGGCACAATTTCAAACCATTCTAATGAGGAAGAAAAATGGGAGATGTCTCAAGAAACCAGGATTGGATGACTAAGGAACTTTCAACTGAACTAAGTTTTAAATGGAACATGTATAAGAAATGGAAAAATGGGGACATCACCAAAGAGGAATTCAAACAAACAGCTAGCATGTGTAGGGGTAAAGTCAGAAAAGCTAAAGCGCAGAATGAATTTAAGCTTGCTAGAGAGGTTAAGAACAATAAAAGACTTTTTTGGGTATGTCAGCAGCCAAAGGAAGAAGGAGGAAATGGTAGGGCCACTATGTGGAGAAGATGGCAAAAAGTTAACAGGGGACAGAGAAAAGGCAGAATTACTCAACACCTTCTTTGCTTCAGTCTTTGCTTCAGCTCAACCTGAGGATAATAGAGCAGAGGACAGAATAGGAGAATTTCAGCACAGAATAAGTAAAGAGATAGTACAGGAATACCTGGTTGATCTAAATGAATATAAGTCTACAGGACCAGATGAATTACATCCAAGAGTATTAAAAGAACTGGCAAACATAATATCGGAACCATTGGCAATAATCTTTGAGAACTCCTGGAGAACAGGAGAAGTCCCAGCAGACTGGAGGAGGGCAAATGTCCCCATCTTCAAAAAGGGAAAAAAGAGGATCCCAACAATTATCATCCAGTTAGTCTGACATTAATACCAGGAAAAATTCTGGAGCAGATCATTAAACAGAGAGTCTGTGAACACCTGGAAGGTAATTCCATAATCATAAAAAGTCAACATGGGTTTCTCAAAAACAAGCCATGCCTGACAAATCTGATCTCTTTTTTTTTTTTTTATAAAATTACCAGCTTGGTAGATGAAGGGAATGTTGTGGATATAGTATATCTTCATTTCAGTAAGGCCTTTGACAAGGTTCCCCATGACATTCTTGCAAACAAGCTGGTAAAATGTGGGCTAGACAAAGTAACTGTTACATGGATTTAATTATTATTATTATTATTATTATTATTATTATTATTATTTATATCCCGCCCCTCTGCAGAGCGATCGGGGCAGCTTACAACATTACAATTTCCATACATTAAACAAAACATAAAATCCCAAATCCTACCCATCCTTTAAGAAGTAAGGGTTCTTCTTATTCTAGGCTGGGTGGTGCTGGGCTTAGGGTCTCTCCCCCAGATGACATCGGATGGTAATGGAGGGAGGGCTCTTCTTATTATTTTGGGCCTGATGGTGCTGGGCCTAGTGTCTCTCCCCTGATGACATCCCCCAGATAATTTGGAATTGGTTGACTGGCCGAACCCAAAGGGTGCTCAACAATGGCTCCTTTTCAACCTGGAAAGAAGTGACCAGTGGGGTGCCACAGGGCTCTGTCCTGGGCCCAGTGCTATTCAATATCTTTATCAATGACTTGGATGACGGTACTGGGGGCATAGTAATCAAATTTGCACATGACACCAAATTAGGAGGAGTAGCTAATACCGCAGAGGAGAGGATCAAAATTCAAAATGACTTGAACAGACTAGAAAGCTGGGCCAAAGCTAACAAAATGAAATTCAACACAGAGAAATGTAAGGTACTGCACTTAGGGCGGAAAAACGAAAAGTACAGATATACGATGGGGGACACCTGGCTGAATGAGACTACGTGTGAAAGGGATCTAGGAGTCCAGGTGGACCACAAGTTGAACATGAGTCAACAGTGTGAAGCAGCAGCTAAAAAGGCCAATGCAATTTTAGGCTGCATCAGTAGAAGTATAGTGTCTAGATCAAGGGAAGTAATAGTTCCACTCTATTCTGCTTTGGTCAGGCCTCACCTGGAATAATACTGTGTCCAGTTCTGGGCACCACAATTCAAAAAGGATGTGGAGAAATTGGAGAGTGTCCAAAGGAGGGCAATTAAAATGGTGAAGGGTCTGGAAACTATGGGGGGTTGCAGACTGCCAGAAATAGTGTGAATTCAGTCCACTTTTAGGGTTAGGGTTAGAGTTAGGGAACCATGGGAACTGTATTTTATTGTGGCATCAGAGTTGTCTGACAGAGAAGGCTCAATGTCTCAGAAAAATAACAGTTCCCATGATTCCCTAGCACTAACCGTAACCCTAAAAGTGGACTGAATTCACACTATTTCTGGCAGTCTGCAACCCCCCTATGAATTCCTATGGGGAATGACAGGGAGCTGGGGATGTTTAGCCTGGAGAAGAGAAGGCCGAGAGGTGATATGATAGCCGTGTTTAAATATTTGAAGGGATGTCATATTGAGGAGGGAACAAGCTTGTTTTCTGCTGCTCCAGAGACTAGGACCCAAAACAATAGGTGCAAGCTCCAGGAAAAGAGATTCCACCTCAACATTAGGAGGAACTTCCTGACAGTAAGGGCTGTTTAACAGTGGAACACACTCCCTCAATGGAGATTTTGGTGGAGTCTCCTTCCTTGGAGGTCTTTAAGCAGAGGCTGGATGGCCATCTGTCGGGGATACTTTAATTGGGAGTTCCTGCATGGCAGGGGGTTGGAACTGGATGGCCCTTGTGGTCTCTTCCAACTCTATAATTCTATGAGGGTGGCGGCGGCGGCAAGAGAGGGGAGCCGCGCCGTGCTCCAGGGCCACACCTGCGCCTCCTCCCTCCCTCCAAGCGGCGCGGGCGGCGGCGGCCGAGCGGCCGGAAGAGCCGGGCCTTGAAAAGGCCACAACGAGCCCTCCTTTGGCGGCGGCGGCGGCGGCAAGAGAGGGGAGCCATGCCGTGCTCCAGGGCCACACCTGCGCCTCCTCCCTCCCTCCAAGCGGCGCGGGCGGCGGTGGCCGAGCGGCCGGAAGAGCCGGGCCTTGAAAAGGCCACAACGAGCCCTGAGTAACGCGGGGCAAGCCTGGGCCCCATCCACCCCGCAGAGGCTTCTTTAGGCCCGTTGTGGCCAGAGAGAGGCGGCGGACCAGAGGCAACACCCGTGCGGGACAAGTCTGGGTCTCACCCATCCCCCAGAGGCTTTTTAGGCCGGCTGGGACAAGAGAGAGGCAGCGGAGTAACGTGGGGCAAAAAGGCTTCTTTGGGCCTGTCTGGGTTTGGTTTAAGTTTTTTATATATTATATATATATTTTTTTTGTTTGTTTGTTTTTTTGTTTTTATATATATACATTCATTTTATATTTTATACTCATCCTATTACACTGTGAGTTTTGAAGTTCCCCCTTCTGTGTTGTTAACAATTGTTTGTTATTCTTACTGTCTTGGAATAACCATTAAAATGGGCACTAAAAAACGTTCTAGAACAAGCCCTGATATAAATAAACATAATAAGGCCTCTAAACAGCTTAAGATCGACGATCTATTAGCTAATGAGGAAACTCCAAGCTTCCCAACCATACCTGTAAACTCTAATCTGGAGTATACAATTCCAACTGCTAATAGATTTCTTCCTTTGGATAAAGAAAATGAACTTCTATCCAATCATACAGTTTCTCCTGGAAACGAGACAGTGGTCTCTTGTGAAGATGTGTCCCTAGAGCTAAATGAGTCCATTTGGGGAAAACTGACAGATATAGAAAAGAAACACTTCACTAAACAACAACTAAATCCTCCTGATTTTGTGACTAAACAGTGCCTTTTGACAGCCCATACTGTTATCTCAATTTATGAACGACTAGGGAAGATTATGCACCAGGTGGAGCTTCTCAAACACTCTATTGAGACCTCTAAACAGAAACAGATAGTGATAAAGGAAAACCAGGAGGATATCAATAGAGTAACATCTAGTAAAATGGGGAATCCCAATATATGTGACTCTAGGGGTAACTTACTATCTAAGGAGAAAGGAAAAAGAGATTGTACTAGGGCTTTACAAGTGAATCAAGTTGTGTTGCAAATTGCCCATAATAGAATAAACAATGGCAGATGGGGGTCAAAAAGAATTATTAAATCCTCGTTGAGCCAATTACTACAAGTACCCTCTTATGATATTGATATCCTCACTGTGGAATGGCTACCTAGCATATTAACTCATAAGCGTATTTTGTTAACCTTTGATCAATCTACAATTCCTCTTATGTTGATAAAAATGAAACCTTTTCTTTATAATTTCCGAATAATTCCAATACAGGTTTTTCGAGATCAAACAATAGCTCCTTTATTTTTTTATAGGCATAATAGTGAGGAACTTACTGAGCAAAATAAGACCAGCTTGACACTTTCTAAAGAAACTCCCAAAGAAACCACATTAGAGTTAGGTTCAATTAAAATTTCCAACATTAGGACTGAGAGTCAACCCACAGAAAAACAAATTATAGATTCAAGGAATATAATAACTAATGCAGAACAAAATGACCCTATTGTTAGAGTGGACGATCTGAAAAATATGTTGCTCACCACTAAAGATCTGGCCTTACCATTGTTGAATTTAATACCCTCTGTAGAAGCCCCTGATATAGAGAGGGTCCCGCCCAAGAATCTTATTGACACCTTATTATCAATGAATGAGAAAGATTTCACAATTACAACTTCAATGCAACCCTTAGAACCCATGAGAGCTAATATTACAGCCGCCCAACATGAATTATCCTGCAATTCAAAAGTCATAGCTCAAACAGAAATTTTGGATATTGGCGATGATAAGGCCTTGATTACATCAACTTGACAATTAAATTTGTTAAGTTGGAATATTATGGGCTGGGGAAATAAATTCTATGATGCAGATTTTGTAAACTATCTACAAAACTTCAAAATTCTTTGCCTACAGGAGACATGGGCTCCCGAAACTAATTTACCGTCTCTACATGGATTCCAAGCATTTTCTGTTCCTGCAGTTAAAACCTCCATAAGAGGTCGTGGAAGTGGTGGACTTACAATATTCATTTCAACTGATTTACATGCTGAGACCCACCCAATAACCAGTATATCACCGCAATATATACAAGTGTTGTTTATTAAGAGCAAGTATTTTGATTCTGTAATTTGTATAAACATCTATTTCCCGCCTAAATTAGCAAAGAATGTAGGCCCTAACAATATCTGGGATGGCTTATCTGAAACCTTGACCGCTCTGGAAAATCAATACCCCTCCATAAAGTTATTAATGTGTGGAGATTTTAATGCTAGAATTGGAAATGATCTAAGGCAAGTGGAGAGCACAAATCATGGGCCAGCAATCCATGGTGTTTCCATTCCTAGAGTCTCTCAAGACATGAATGTTAATAAATCTGGTTTAAAGCTAGTAGAAATTCTATCTCTACATGGATTGCAATGCCTTAATGGAACGCATTGTGACCTGACATTGGGCCCTTTTACCTATGTCACCAGTAGGGGAGCAAGTACAATAGACTACATAATAGTCTCAGCAAATTTGCTATCTGATATTTGTAGATTAGAAACTGTTAATCGAGCTGAAAGTGACCACTTTCCATTGTCATTACTATTTAATTGCAGGCCGCCCTATCCCCCAAATACTCTCCAAAATTTAAACGGAATCCATATAGGAGAACGAAGAATATGATGGACAGTCAGTTTAAATACTTCTATCTCCAAGATCTTGGAGAGTTCCATCTTTAAATCTTTACAAAATGATATTCTAAATAATAACTTGGATATTTTGAAAGGTTTTCAAATTATAATTCAAAAACTTAAGCCCAAATTAGTGAGCAATAAACAATTTAATCCCAATAAAATAGTAATTAACAGGTGGTTTGATGCGGAATGCCGAAATGCTCGGAGAGCGTTAATGAACTACTCCCGACAGATACTTAGAAATAATAACAACAGCTCCCCTGAATATTTAGCCTCTATGAGGCAATCTTACAAGGTACTTCTAAAACAAAAGAAGGACACATATGTTAGATCACAATGGAAACAACTAGCACAGGCGGTCTCAGGAAGAAATGAAAAGCAATTTTGGGACATCACTGCTCTAGGTATGAATAGGATTAGACCGGTCATTGTTGGACATATTACATCACAGCAATGGTATAGTCACTTTAGTAAACTTTATGGAGACATAGGTGTGGAACATCATTCTTCCATTGCTCAAAAAACTAATTGCATGTCTCACTGGTTCCCTGTATCAGAGTCTGAGATAAAAAAGTTGATAGCATCCCTTGCACTGAATAAAGCTCCAGGTGAAAATATGATGCCCCCCGAAATATTTAAAAATTTTCCTGATTGGTGGGCTCCAATTCTAGCTAAGGTCTTCACTCAAATAAATAACACAGGGATAATTCCATCAGGTTGGAAACAGAGTATAGTGGTTCCAATATATAAGAAGGGTGATAAGCAAGACCCCAATAACTACCGGCCTATAAGCCTGTTGGATGTGGACTCCAAGCTATATAGTAAACATCTGCTAAATAAATTAGAGGAATGGGAATCAAATAACCAAGTCATCTACCCAGAACAAGCAGGATTTAGGGAGGGCCAGAGTACTATCGATCACTGTTTAACCCTCTACTCTTTAGCTCAGCAAGGAATCAACGGCCCAACAAAACATCTATTTGTCGCCTTCATTGACCTAGCGGCAGCTTTCGATTCAATCGATAGAAATTTGTTATGGCTCAAATTGGCCAATACTAATATGGATAATAGTTTACAATCCTTAATTAGGGAACTTTATTCTAACACAACAGCGAGGATAAGAGTTGGTACCTCTGGTTTATTAACTGAACCAATCCCCATAAACAAAGGAGTTAAACAAGGGTGTCTTCTGGCACCATCACTCTTTAATTTGTATTTGAATGACATCATTCCAGCACTCTCAGGCCCAGAATTTTTCCCTCCTACACTTGAGTCAAAAAAGATATCTATTTTGTTATACGCAGATGATATGGTGTTGATTTCACTTACGCGTATAGGCTTGAGAAGATTAATTTCTAAACTTGTAATTTTTTGTTCTAAAGAAAAACTTGTTATCAATTATAACAAAACAAAAGTGATGGTGTTTGGGAATAGACACTCTGACTTCCACTGTTCTATTAATGGTCATCGGATTGAACAATGTAGGGAGTTTAAATATCTTGGCATTTATTTTACGGAAAATCTCTCTTGGAAATCTCATATTGAGGCTACTAGAATAATGGCAACGAAATCTATTGGAGCAATACTTAAATTTTACAACCAAGCCGGGGGTCATTTGGTTGCACCTGCTCTAAAAATATTTCAGAGCAAAGCAATAACTCAAATTCTCTATGGTGCTGCTGTGTGGGGATGGGAGGATTCTCAATTGGATAAATTGGAAACCCTCCAAAATACATTTCTTAAGAAATTACTTATCCTCCCGCCTGGCACACCAGCAGCTTTAGTCAGAGCAGAGGTGGGCTTACCGTCCATTAGAGCCCGTATCCATTTTGCTTTATTTAACTATTGGAAATCGGTAAAAGATTCTACAATTAAGGTTTTCCCTAAATTGTGTTTTCAATATCTACCAAAATGTAAAACCTGGAGTTTGAAATATCAAAAATTGTTGGAATTATATCCTGCTTTAATTGAAAATCCCTCTATCTGGAACTCAAAAGAAAAGTTACACGAATATATTTACAATCACGGTGTACATTTGGACAGATTAGCTATTAATAATTCAAAGTTTTCTGAATGGTTCAGGTTATATAAACTGGATCATCAAATGGCCATCTATTTAGAGAAGCTCACATTTCCAAAGCTTAGACAAGCTTTTACAGCGCTTCGTTTTCAAACAATGCCCTCGGCCATGATCGATGGAAGATACTTACGTATACCAAAAGACTCTCGTTTGTGTATTTGCGGAGCACCAGAAGTTGAGGATCTGCCTCACTATTTGTTTTCTTGTCCACTTTATATAGAACCGAGGACTAAATTTCTGGGATCCATTTTGTCTAATTTACAGTGTAATAGCACTTCTGAAAAGATATTTTATCTGTTATCTGATATTAATTCTAAGGTAACTTATAAAGTTGCAATGTTTTCCACAGCAGCAATCAAAATTCGGGCTAGTGTCATAGCTGATATTGCAGTTGATTGCCGTGGTGATGATCGTATCTAATCTATCAGATTGTTTCTAATGCCGATTTAGCTAATTGTTAAGAATATTGACTAAGTTGTGTTTCTTTTTTTTTTCCCTTTCTTTCTTTTTCTTCTTCTTTTCAAATTGTTTCAAATTCAAATTTGTATACTAACTGTATAACTAATTGAGGTATCCTATTTTATAATATTGACGTATTTTATAATGTTAAAATTGCGAATGGCCTTTGGCTTAAGCAATAATAAAGTTTATATATATATATATATATATATATATAATTCTATGATTCTATTATTCTATGTTTTCTGCTAGTAGTGTTGTGTCGTCTGTGCATCATAGATAGTTGATGTTCCTTCCTCCTATCTTCACTCCTCCTCCTGTGTCCAAGCCTGCTCTTCATGTGATATTTTCTACATACAAATTGAGCAAATGGAATAAAGGAATGTATAATATTGGGAATTTTGGATGGCCCAATAAAGGTATCACTGTTTGGATGTTGTTGAATTTACTCTGACGGAAATGGCAAAACCTTTCCCCAAACTATAAATCCCAGGATTTCATCCCATGGAGAGCCCTATCAGTGAAAGCGGTCTCAATCCGCATTAAATTCTGCAGTGCAAAGCATAGGCATCCGAGGAAGAAGCAGAGCTGGCTGCCGGGAGGATGCTTTTTCCCTCCTTTCTCTCCTTCCTTTCTTCCTGACAATTACAAGGAAATCTCCAGGAGGGCTGGCATATGATTATCTATCATTTTTATCATTGGAGGGAGGAGGGAAGGGCAGAAGGAGGGGACTGCACTGGAGAATAATAATAATAATAATAATAATAATAATAATAATAATATATTGTTTATGTATAATGCCCTTCTCAGGAAAGGTGAGAAACCTGAAGCTTATGACAATGCAAATAACAAACACAAAAATCCACCAGAGTGGAGGGAGAAATGGCTTTTCTGAAGGAAAAAGGGAGAACGATCTGAGAATTGTGGAGTTTGATCTTTGGAAGTGTCTTAAGTAAGTTTTATAGAAACATAGAAATATTGGGAAGAGACATCCCCGAGGCCCATCCAGTCCAACCCCCTTCTTCTGCCTTGCAGTAATACGTAGGATCCTAGAGTTGGAAGAGACCCCCAAGGGCCATCCAGCCCAACCCCCTTCTTCTGCTATGGAGGAATACATACGATGCTAGAGTTGGAAAGGCCCCCCAAGAGCTATCCAGTCCAACCCTCTTCTTCTGCCATGCAGGAAGACATAGGATCCTAGAGTTGGAAGGGACCCCCAAGGGCCATCCAGTCCAACCCTCTTCTTCTGCCATGCAGGAAGACATAGGAACCTAGAGTTGGAAGGGACCCCCAAGGGCCATCCAGTCCACCCCTTCTTCTGCCATGCAGGAATACATAGGATGCTAGGGTTGGAAGGGACACCAAAGGGCCATCCAGTCCAACCCCTTCTTCTGCCATTCAGGAAGACATAGGGACCCCCAAGGGCCATCCAGTCCAACCCGAATTTGTGTAGGTTCTCGAGGTCTTTATTTTTGTTTTCTTTATGTTCAACACAATTCCTATCTTAGCACTTTCCTCTTAGATCTTCCTTAGTAGTTGTTACAAGTCTGTGAGGTTTTCAACCCCAGCCTGCCATGCCTATTCCGTAGCCTTCCTGCTCTTTGATTCCTTGGCTGGCCTAAAAACCCTTCTTGCTCTTTCTTCCGATCTGGCTTCTCTCTCCTACGGATCAGTTGCCCAGGCTGCTCTCGGATCTTGGCTGCTTTCTGGAGAGTTCTGGGGCTAAACGTCATTCTAGCAAACAAAATTAAATGGCTATGACATGCCTTTCCTCCTTTTATATTTTTAATATTCATGATCACATTATCTCCTGTGTTTATCTCTGAAACTACATCTAAGTGTGCACATAGATATTTATATGTGTGTGTGTGTGTGTATGTGTATGTGTATATATATATATATATATATATATATACACACACATCTACAAATGCATCCACACAAATAGAATAAAATGTATAGAAGCAAAGTGAATGGGTGTATGTAAGTTTAGATATACAAATATGCGTAGATACAGATCTATATATAATGTTCTATAGACAATTTATGTAATATATATATATATATATATATATATATATATATATATATATATAATTTATATAATATAATATTCACTTCACTCTGAGCAAAGAAACTGCCCTTGAGGATACTCTAAACACTGTGCCTCTATACCTTGACACACTTTATTTGCATTTAAACTTGTTTAAACTTACTGGTAGTGAGAATAGTCGACCTAGCTCTATCCTTTCCTTTCTCTGTGGGCTCAAGGCTCCTCCTCCTCCTCCTCCTCTTCCTATTTCATAGCTCTAGGGCTCTACCATAGAGTCCAACGATGCTGCTCCTCTCTATGGTAGGCCGCCATCTTAGGAGCAGGCGGAAGTGAGGCGCCACGGTGACGTCGTTGGTGGCTCTGGCTCCCACCCCGCCCCTTCTCTCTCTCTCTCTCTCAGTGGGAGGGGGCGTTTCCGGTGGCCCGAGGAGGAGGAAGAGGGTGAGTGGGAAGGAGAGTTCTGGGATATATAGTATGGTTCTGGGAGCCCAGGTGGCGCAATGGTTAAATGCCTGTACTGCAGCCATTCACTCATAGACTACAAGGTTGCGAGTAAACCGCTTAGACCAGGGGTAGGCAACCTTTCCCCTTTAAGGGCCGAAGGACTTCAGTTCCCAGAAGCCTCAGCCATGTTTGCCAATAGTTCTATGTTGGCCAATAGCTCCTGGGATTCTGGGAGCTGAAGTCCCTCGGCCCTTAAAGGGGAAAGGTTGCCTACCCCTGGCATAGACACTGCGTAGCGTGGTATGAAGCAGTATATAAATGAAGCTGCTTTGCTATATAGTATGGAGAGGCATCTTTAGATGTGTGTTGGGGGGCCAGGAAGTCTCCAGACAGGGATTGTGGGTGTTTGTTGCATTCCCCCGGAAGAGGAGTCACTGCTCCCCCACTAAGGACACCTTCCTCTTGGACTGCAGTACCCAGAATCCTCCTGTCTAATTCCAGACAGGGGGATTCTGGGTGTTGCATTCCCCCTGGAAGAGGAGGCACTACTCCCCCACTAACAACACTTTCCTCTTGGACTGCAGCCCCCGGAACCCCCCACTAAGTATGACTCCAGACAGGGGGATTCTGGGTGTTGCATTCCCCCTGGAAGAGGAGGCACTACTCCCCCACTAACAACACTTTCCTCTTGGACTGCAGCCCCCGGAATCCCCCACTAAGTATGACTCCAGACAGGGGGATTCTGGGTGTTTGTTGCATTCCCCCTGGAAGAGGAGGCACTGCTCCCCCAATAAGGACACCTTCCTCTTGGACTGCAGCCCCTAGAATCCCCCACTAAGTATGACCCCAGATGGGGATTCTGGGTGTTGAATTCCCCCTGGAAGAGGAGGCACTGCTCCCCCACTAATGACACCATCCTCTTGGACTGCAGCCCTCAGAGTCCCCCACTAAGTATGAACCCATACAGGGGGACTCTGGGTGTTTGTTGCATTCCCCCTGGAAGAGGAGGCACTGCTCCCCCACTAAAGGGCACCTTCCTCTTGGACTACAGTCCTTGTCATCCTCCCCCCCCCCCCAACATGGCTCCAAACAGAGGGATTCTGGGACTTGCATTCCCCCTTAAATAGGAGGCCTCAGACAGAGGGTCCCACTGGGGCCCATAATCCAGGAGACGGGGGGGGACGACACAGGGGAGACAGCCCCCTTTTAGGGTCCCATCCGGTTCCAGGGCTCCTCAGTGCTCTTGAGGGATGGGATTTTGGGGGAAGCAGAGCCTGACCTGCCTCCTTCCCTTCTTCTTCCTTCCAGAAGAAACTACTCCTGACAGAGGGACGGACAGAGAAAGAGAGGAAGAGGACGTGAAGAGATGGAGGAGACCCTGCTGAAGGAGCTCCAGGGGGAGATGGAGGAGCACCAGCAGCTGCAGAAAGGTAACCGAGAGAGAAAGAGGGGGGACCCCTCCCAAGAGCCCTTCCTCTCTGCCCCATGGCCTTCTTCCTCTGGCTGCTCAGTCCCAGGATGGCCTTACAGGTTCAGTCTCCCAAATGTTTGGGACCAGAAGTATATTGGGTTTCAGGTTTTGGAATATTTTCCTGTTGTTATTTCTCCCCATGGATCGAGGCAGGGAACAACAACAGACCAACAAGTACACAACATCAGTCAAAAACATAAGATCAGTTAAAAATGCACATCTGCTTAAAAGAACAAACACGACACATACACATTAGACCAATCCATGCTTAAAGGACATCATTTAAAATTTATGATTTAAACATCGTCTGGATAGACCTGCCAGAAGAGACTGGTCTTTTATCCTGTTTTGAATTCGGAAAACGCATTCAGCTGTCAGATCCCTTTTGGCTGGTCATTCCGCAGTCTGGGACGGCTAAAGAAAAAACCTCCTCTGACTGAGAGTGGCCAAGGTAGTCCTGGCCAAAGAGCGTAGATGTCTCCCAGAGGACCTGAGCGTATGGGGTGCATTGTATGGGAGGAGGGGATCCTGTAGGGAACCTGGACCCAAACCATTGAGGGCTTTCAAGGTAAAAACCAGCACTTTGTCCCTTGCCCAGAAACTAACTGGCAGCCAGTGGAGTGACTTTAATATTGATATGACATGATCACTCCTGGGTCTCCCAATGATCCATCTGGCTGCCGTGTTATGAACTAAGTGAAGTTTCCAGACTTGTACAAAGGTAGCCCAATGTACAGCGCATTGCAGAAGTCTTGCCTTGAGGTTACCAGTGTGTGTGCTGCCATCTTTAAGTGCTCCAGCTCTAGGTTACAGCCATCTTGGCTATTGCATCTATCTGAGATGACATCTGGAGCGACGAATCCAGAGCATCCCCAAGCTGGAAATAGTCTTTTGGGAGAGTGTAACCGCATCCAGAACTGATTTACACACCTCCAGGCCCAGACCCTTGATAATCAGCACCTCTGTCTTGCCTGGATTCAGTTTCAATTTCTTTTCCCTTATATGCATCACAGAAGGGGGTTGGACTGGATGGCCCTTATGGTCTCTTCCAACTCTACGATTCTATGGTAGCATATCTTGATTTCAGTAAAGCCTTTGACAAGGGCCCCCATAACATTCTTGCAAACAAGCTAGTCAAATCTTCTGGAGGAAGAGGATTATCTGAGAACTATTACATTGGATTTCTGTAATGCACTCTACATGGGGCTACCCTTGTGCTTAACCCGGAAACTTCAACTGGTTCAAAATATGGCAGCCAGGTTAATTGTCGGAACATCGAGGAGGGAGCACATAACCCCCATGCTGAAATCTCTCCACTGGGTGCCAGTTAGTTTCCGGGCATGGTACAAGGTGTTGCTTTTGACCTTTAAAGCCCTACATGGCTTGGGTCCAACTTATCTTCGGGACCGCCTCTCCCTGTATGATCCCCCTTGTGCTCTTCGGTCCTCTGGGAGGAATCTGCTGCAGCCCATGAAGACCAGGCTTTCGCAGACCTCCCAGAGGACCTTTTCTGCAACTGCTCCCAGACTCTGGAATGGCCTGCCGGACAAGATCCGCCATATTACTACTCTGGCTGCCTTTAAAAAGGCAGTAAAGACAGATCTTTTCTGGCAGGCCTTCCTGGAACACCTCCCTGATTAACTTCGCTCATCCCCTGGCCACCATGACATGTTCACCCTATATAGTTTATTGTTTTAATTGTTATGTTTATGTTTTAATTCTAAGTTAGTTTAATTCTGTTTTACGGGGGGAGGGTTGGGGTCGGGGTTGAGATTTTAATTTGTTCTTTTAAACTGATGTACGCCGCCTCAATTGCCGCGCAGAGGGGCGGGATATAAATAAAAATTATTATTATTATTATTACATAAAAGGAGCTCGAATGGTCAGCGGGTAAACTGGAGGTGGACTCGGGCGTGCCTAGGGCCAAACGCCTGAGCTCCTCTTGTGCTGCCGCGTTCACAGAGCAGGTGTTGCTGTGAGGCTTTTATAGTCCTGGCCTGGGCTTACAGGGACCACGCCGCCGGCTCTGGCTCCGAGTTCCGGGGTGGGGTGGAGGTGGACTCGGGCGTGCCTAGGGCCAAATGCCCGAGCTCCGCTTGTGCATTGGAGTTTTTATACAGCAGGCAGGTTCTGGGGGTGGCAGGGCTCCACTCCACCCACAGACAGAAATGCTGGAGTTTTTATACAGCAGGCAGAGTCTGGGCATGGCAAGGCTCCTCTCCCGATGTTTTATTGTATCTTGTTGATAGGCCTCCCTTATTAATTTTACTATGTTGATTCATCTGTGGTTTTTGTGCATTGGGTTGTTTTTTTAATACTGTTTTGTTTTTAATGTTTTGTTTTTAATGGTTGGACCTGTTTTATATTGTGACGGCTTTAACTTTTAACAATAAACTTTCATTAATTCATTAATAATTTTTTTACAACCTGGTTGTATTACTTTGTCAAATTCTGAGTTTCCTTCTTCGAAACCTTCCAATTTTTGGTCAATTTAAAATCTTTCTGTTAATTGTCGCTGCAGAAACCAATGGCACACTATCCCTTCCTCCATTAGTTATTCTCTGGACTTTATTTGTAACTGCCCATTTTTCTTTTTTCTTTTTTAGCAATTCTTTCTATTATTTTATTTTATTATTATTATGAAGTATTTATACCCCCTCTTCAGCCAACAGGCTACCAGAGTGGCTTACAAATGGATTAATTAGACATTTCCCTGCCCTCAGGCTTACAGTCTAAAAAGACAAGAGACAAAAGAAGGGAATGGGGGTGGGGAAGGGGAATATGTCCAGCAGATCTTCTCTCCCTGTAAAGCCTAGACCAGGGGTAGGCAACCTTTTTTACCTTGAGGCCGGTCCCGCGAAGTCCCTCCCGCCACTGGGCCGAGGGGGGGGGAATGGTGGCGCACACGCGCTGCCGCCCCATGCGTGCCACCACCGCCATTTTGGAAATCAAAATGGCGGTCGCGGCGCGTTTGCGCATGCGCAGTACTCCTGCACATGCGCAAACGAGTCGCGGCCACCATTTTAATTTTCAAAATGCCGGCCGCGACTCGTTTGCACATGCGCAGGAGTACTGCGCATGCGCAAACGCGTTGTGACCGCCATTTTGATTTCCAAAATGGCAGTCATGGTGCACGCAGCCGCACGGCGGCAAAAACACGCTGTGGCAGCAACCGTCCGCCTGGGCCAGTAAGTCCAGGGACCTGGGCCTTAACCGGCCCCCAGGCCGTAGGTTGCCAATCCCTGGCCTAGACCAAGGCAGAAAGACTAGAGGGCGGGCCCTTCTTCTTACTGTGGCTAGGCCCCATGGAGCCGGCCTGCCTTCTCTCCCTCCAGATGATGGTGGATGGAGGGAGGACCCTTCTTATTGTGGCTAGGTCCGATAGAGCCAGCCTGCCTTCTCTCCCTCGAGATGATAGTAGATGGAGGGAGGGCCTTCTTCTTTTCAGGCTAGGCCCGATGGAGCCAGTCTGCCTTCTCTTCCTCCAGAGGATGGTGGATGGAGGGAGGGCCTTCTTCTTACTGTGGCTAGGGCCAATGGAGCCGGTATCCCTTCTATCCCTCCAGATGGTAGTAGATGGAGTGAGGGCCTTCTTCTTTTCAGGCTAGGCCCGATGGAGCCAGCCTGTCTTATCTTCCTCTAGATGATGGTGAATGGAGGGAGGGCTTCTTCTTACTGTGGCTAGGCCCAATGGAGCCCGCCTGCTTTCTCTCCCTCCAGATGATGGTGGATGGAGGGAGGATCTTCTTCTTTTCAGGCTAGGCCCGATGGATCCAGCCTGCCTTCTGTCCCTCCAGATGATGTTGGATGGAGGGAGGGCCCTTCTTACTGTGGCTAGGGCCAATGGAGCTGGCCTGCCTTCTCTCCCTCCAGATGATGGTGGATGGAGGCAGGTCCTTCTTCTTTTCAGGCTAGGCCCGATGGAGCCAGCCTGTCTTATCTTCCTCCAGATGATGGTGGATGGAGGGAGGGCCCTTTTTCTTACTGTGGCTAGGCCCTATGGAGTGGGCCTGCCTTCTCTCCCTCCAGATGATGGTGGATGGCGATGATGGTGGATGGAGGGAGTGCCTTCTTCTTAATGGCTAGGCCCAATGGAGCCGGCCTGCCTTCTCTCCCTCTAGGTGATGGTGGATGGAGGGAGGGCCCTTCTTCTTACTGTGGCTAGATCCAATGGAGCTGGCCTGCCTTCTCTCCCTCCAGATGATAGTCGATGGAGGGAGGTCCTTCTTCTTTTCAGGCTAGGCCCAATGGAGCCAACCTGCCTTCTCTCCCTCCAGATGATGGTAGATGGAGGGAGTGCCTTCTTCTTTTGTTATGTTATCCATCTATCTGTATTTAGGCTATTTTTATTTAGAAAAGCCTCTTGGCTAGAAACTCACATTGGAATTTTAGAATACAATTTATTCTTGTATTTTCTCCAGATCATTAACAGTGGTTTTCTTATATAATGGTGCAAGAATTCTCTTTGGATTTTTCCTTTTTGATACCATATATATGCATGGAATCCAAAACAGGAGTTAAATCCTTCTAGAGCTAGTAATTTTTAATTATCTAATGACATCCAATTCCTGATCCACAATAGACAACACACTTGATAGTAGAGTTGCAAATTTGGTAATTCTAAGCCACTTCTTTCCTTTTGATCTTGCATAAACTTCCATTTTATTTTTGGTTTCCTCCCTGCCCCTATGACTTTTGCCAATTCTTTATTCCAGTCTTTGAAAACAATCTCATTAGTCAGAATTGGGAGATTTTGAAAGAAGTATAACATTTTGGGTAAAATACTAATTTTGACTCTTCTAGAGTCAAAATAAGAAAGAAACTCTTCTAGAACATGGCCACACAGCCCGAAAAAACCCACAAAAAAACTATGGATGCCGGCCATGAAAGCCTTCGACTTCACTAATTTTGACTGTTGCCATCCTTCCTAATAGAGAAGTCTGATTTATTTAATTTCCTCAAATTGTCTTCTTTTTTATTTCAAGTCTTATGGTAGTTGTTGTTAAACAATTCCACATTTCTCCTAGTTATAAATATGCCTAAATATCTTACTTTTATCTGTATCTTAAAATTTGATTTTCCCTCTAGTATGTTTAGCCTGGAGAAGAGAAAGGGTGGGAGGGTTTTGGGATTGTACAATTGTGATGTTTTATTACTGTAAGCAATTACTATAAGAGAAGACAGAGTAGAGCAAGCTAAAATAGTAAAATTCATGGAACTATATATGGAAATGACAAGAAAATCAAAAGACATAATATATAAGCATTATAGTATAATATATAAGCATTATAGTAAAGGATTTTATATAGCAAACTTATATAGATTTGGGTTTTTTGTTTTCGTTTTTTGGGGTTGGTTTTTGTTTTTGTTTTTTTGTTTTTTGTTTTGGTTTTTTGGAAAGAGCTCATATTATATAAGAGTAAAATAGAATAAAGAGCATGATGTAAGTTTGAGGATAAATATGGTATCTGTTGTCAATGCAACTGATAGGAAGTTCGTAGTATTGTTTAGGTTGCTGTTTTTGATTGTATTTAGTTATTGTTAAGATTTTTTTTAGGTTTATATATAGGATATTTAAGGAGAACGCTGGTGGGTTTTTAATACTATTGTTTAATTGCTTAATTGCTTAATTATTTTTATTTAATTCGTTTAGTTTGGTTTGTTTTCAGGAGTTGGGTGGGTGTAGGAAGGAGGGAGGGGATTTGAAGTGATTTTATTTGTCTTTATGTTTTGATATGTTGTACACCGCCCCGATTGCTTGGCAGAGGGGCGAGATATAAATAAAAATTATTATTATTATTATTATTATTAAAGAAACTCTTCTAGAACATGGCCACTCAGCCTGAAAAACCCACAAAAAACTAAGGTGATAAATGTAGATCTATTTAGAAACAATTATGAAAAATTGACAAATGAGATAAAAAGAGATTTGAAGACCTGGAATAAGCTAAATATCTCATGGCTTGGGATAATTTCGGTAATAAAAGATGAAGGTATTACCAAAATTCATGTTTTTATTCCAGCGCATTCCTATTATTACTAATAATAAACCATTTAAGCTATGGAATGCAGCAATCTCAAAATTTATCTGGAGTGGGAGAAGGCTGAGGGTTAGATTCAAACTAATACAATATAAAAGGGAAAGAGGAGGTCTTGCATTGCCTAATTTACAGACCTATTATGAGACCAACTGTTTGGAATGGATAAAGGACTAGTTGTTATTGAAGGATAGAAGTATGCTCAGTCTGGAAGGAGTAGATCAACGGTTTAGCTGGAATGCTTATCTATTTTATGAGAAACAAAAATATATATAAAGATTTTACAAATCATTACATTATAAAATCCCTCATAAGAGTTTGGAATAAATATAAAGCAAGGATATGCCCAGGATTACCATTATGGACTTCAATTCATGAGGCCTTTCATAATAGAGAGGTAATATCACAAGAAAATTGGGTACTTTATAGTAACCTAGTAACCAAACTGATGATAAATCAAAATCTGGAATTTAAAAAACTGGAACAACTTTCAGAGAAGGGTCTCTATTTGGGATGGTTCCTATACAGACAATTAAGGGAAAGATTTATAAAAGATATGAAAACATTAGATTTAAGAACTGAAAAGACTAAGTTTGAAGAAAGCATGTTATCAGAAAACACACATAAAATCACTCTTTATTATAAATGTTTAATAGAATTAGATATGGAGGAAGATGTCATGAAAGAGCAAGTGGTTAAATGGGCACAAGGTTATTGGTTTTGAACACTGGGAAAAAGTATGGAAAAAAAACCACTAGGATATACTGCATGTTATGATTTGAGGGAGAATTTTTATAAAATGCAGTATAGATGGCATTTGACACCAGCCAAACTATCTAAGATATATAAGGGACTTTCGAATAAATGCGGGAACATTCTGTCATGCATGGTGGTATTGCAAAAAGGCAAAAAAAATGGCATTGTATTCATGGAATTGTGAATGAGAGCAATTTGAAATGGATCCTAGATTATACCTCTTAAGTATATGTAATAATGAAGCTATTGAATGTAAACATGAAAAACTTTTGTTTCATATCACCACTTGTGCAAGGATAGTGTATGCTGCCAAACGGAAGACAGGAGAACTCCTTACAACTGAAGAATGGCTTCATAAATTAATTGATGTAATTCATTAGATTATGAACATGTTAAGAGGTCAAGACTGGGATGAAAATAGAAAAATTTGGGAACCATTATATGAATATTTATACAGAAAGAAACTTAAAGACAACAAATAGATAACATAGCAATAAGAGTAATTTAAGGTGTTAAAAGTTTGGAAATAGAAAAGATAATAAAATATTTGATAATAAAACATGCTATAAAATGTAATACAATATCTTTTTTATAAATAATATGTTATTTTCTCCCTTAAATGTAAGAAAATAGAGAAAGAGTTAATTTAATAGAAAAAAAGCATGACTTGACAAGGGTTCATCAAGTCATTTGTATGAAAGAAAGGATGAGAAGAGTCTGTAGTCTTGTTTGTATGATTCATTTAGTGGATGTGTTTGGTATAGGTTGTTGTTGTATGTAAGTATGTATGTATGTATGTATGTATACCGTACTTGTTGGAATGTGGATATATGTTTTTTAATTGAACAAAGATATTTTTTTTAAAAAAACTATAGTGATATGCTAGCCCAGGGGTAGGCAACCTTTCCCCTTTAAGGGCCGAGGGACTTCAGCTCCCAGAATCCCAGGAGCTATTGGCCAACATGGGACTATTGGCCAACATGGCTGAGGCTTCTGGGAGCTGAAGTCCCTCGGCCCTTAAAGGGGAAAGGTTGCCTACCCCTGTGCTAGCCCTTTTAAAATATTTGAAGGGATGTCATATTGAGGAGGGAGCTAGCTTGTTTTCTGTTGCTCCAAAGAACAGGACACAATGGAGCAATGGATGCAAGCTCCAGGAAAAGAGATTCCAGCTCAACATTAGGAGTAAGAGCTGTTCTACAAAGGAACATATTCCCTTGGAGTGTGGTGGAGTCCTTCTTTGGAGGTCTTTAAGCAGAGGCTGGATGGCCATCTGTCGGGGATGGTTTGATTTTGAGTCCCTGCATGGCAGAATGGTGTTGGACTGGATGGCCCTTGGGGTCTCTTCCAACTCTAGGATTCTATGATTCTTCCTCCTGTGTATGTGAAGTGACCTCCTCCCCAACAACATCCTCTGTGTGGTCCCCATCCGAGACCGTTTGTTCCATTCTGTCCAGGAAAACCTCTTGCTCCCTAATATGCTGAAGTGTAGATACCTGCCTCTCCAGCTGCTGGACTTACTCTTCCAGGAGGGCTATCAACGTGCCCTTGGTGCAAGTGAAGTTCTCCACATCTCTAGGCAAGAAGACAAACATCCCACAAGTGTTGCAGGTGACGGCAGCAGGTCCATCAGAGTCCATACTGAGAAGTCTTAAGGAGACACTGAAACAAGACTGTGGGCTTCCCCCTCAAACAGTCTCCTGTTAAACATCCACATAAAGAGTCCATGTTGGCTTGGCTTTTGTCCCCAAGATCAGTCAACTGGAGTTATAACTGTATAGAGAGCTCCTAGCTGCTGGCTTGTTCTGGAAGCAAGTCTCTGATTCACTTCCTCTGAGCAAAAGTCCCCACGAGCCCCTTAAGGAAAAAAGGGTATAAGAGAACGTGAAAAATTAAAGGAGAAATCCTCAAACACGGCTCCCAGGTCACCTTCTCCTTTGTACTCTAAATCCTCTTTAGCTTAAAAATTCACTTCTCCCAGCAGTTATCTAGAATTAGGCTTCTAGTTCCACCCCTCAGTGACCCACAGAAATGACTCAGTTTTTAAAAGTTTAAGGACTCACCCAGCCAAAATGGCTAAACAGAGAAGCAGCCTTTTCAGGCCTGGCATGACAATTACAACCTGAAAACAAGCTTCCTTGGGCATGGAAATGGAGGCCTGGTAATGGGGGGAGTTTGGGTCAGATCCAAGGGCAGGATACTCAGGTTGCCCCCAGAATTTCTTGGCTAATGCAGACAAGGTTGATATCCACATCCAATCCTTTTTTTTTTTTTTAAATAATAATATTTCTACCTCCCTCCCTCTCTCTCACAGGCATATGCACATGACTTCTCCGTCTGGGATTCCCCCTGAAATCTTTGAAACAGGGAAAGATATTTGTTTCTAATCTGTAAGAAACAGAATGCTTGGGAAATTGTAAAAACTTGATAGTGGACCTTAAATATTTTAATTTAAAAACTTTATAGTTTTTGAATTGAATAGAATAAGGATGGAGAGAAAGCACATTATTTGGTTAAAAATTAAGATCATCAGGAAATTTTTATACGGAGAAACAGCTTAAAGTTAGTAATACGAAGTACTGAATGATTGAGGAATGGATGTTATGTTCAAAATTTATTTGTGTAAAATTAGTAGATAAAATTAGCTTTTGTTTTGTTTTTTTATATGTGTCTACTATGTTTGTTTGTTATTTTAGTTAGATATGATGTGTGAATGTATTTTTTATGATGTATGAAAATGCTTTAATAACAAATATTAACAGGAAACAGGGAAAATATGCATATTGATGTGTATATAATGGGATTTTAGTGCCTATGGATTTTGGTATCTGCGGGGTGTCATGGAAACAAACCCCAGCAGAAACGGTGGACACACTGTACCTGAGTTTGAGGTGAACTGTACATTCCTCAACACAAGGGAATGTAATAGTATTAAGTCAGGTTTTACTTCTGTAAAAGTAGATATGTGTCACTATATTGTATGCTCTGCCCTCTGTATCTAGGGTTTCTTTATTTATGGATTCAGTCATCGATGGATTGAAAATTTGAAACAAAATATAAATTCCAAAAAACAAATCTTGATTTGGCTATTTTATATAAGGGACATCATTTACTATGCTATTATTTAAAAGGACTTCAGCTCTTGTTTTCATTTTCTCCCTTTCAGCTCCTGATCTCTTTTAAGGAGGTAGCTGTATATTTCACCAAGGAGGAGGAGTGAGGTCTCCCAAATAGAAGGAAGTCAGGATGGATGATGAGGGGATTGTGGCCTTGCCAGGTAAGAAGCATTTCCACTTTTAACCAAATGAGATCCTGGGATTTGGTGTTCAACTCCTAATGGAAACCTCTTATTTCTGAAGCAGGGAAAGATCAGGTGAAGGAAGATTCTGAGAATGGGAAGGAGAACTTTTCTGCTTCCCAGGAGGATACTAGTGAACTCCTGACTCCCAAAGAAACCAACAAAGTGAAAAGAAGGGCCAAGTGTGCTATCTGTGGAAAATCATTCCATTCTAAATTTCACTTGAACGTACATTGCAGACTCCACACAGAAGCATCACCATATGAACGTATGGAATGTGGAAAGAGCTTCTCTGATAATCAGAGTTTACGTTCACATCAAAGGACCCACATAGGCGAGAAGCCATATCAGTGCATGGAATGTGGAAAGAGCTTTCGCCTCAGTGGTTATCTGACTAAACACCAGAAAACCCACACAGGGGAGAAACCATATAAATGCATGGAATGTGGAAAGAGCTTTCGCCTTAGTGGATATCTGACTAACCACGAGAAAACCCACACAGGGGAGAAACCATATAAATGCATGGAATGTGGAAAGAGTTTCATTCGGAGTGGACATCTTTACTCACATCAAATGATCCACACAGGGGAGAAACCATATACATGCATAGACTGTGGTAAGAGCTTCTCTCATAGTCAGCAATTACGTTTACATCAAAGAATCCACACAGGGGAGAAGCCATATACATGCATGGAATGTGGAATGAGCTTCAGTGAGAGTGGAAATCTGCGTTCACATCAAAGAATCCACACAGGGGAGAAGCCATATCATTGCATGGAGTGTGGTAAGAACTTCTCTGGTAAAGGAAGTTTACATTCACATCAAAGAACTCACACAGGGGAGAAACCATATAAATGCATGGAATGTGGAATGAGCTTCAGTCATAGTACATCTCTACGTTCACATCAAAGAACCCACACAGGGGAGAAGCCATATACATGCATAGAATGTGGTAAGAACTTCTCTCATATAAAAAGTTTGTATTCACATCAAAAAACCCACACAGGGGAGAAACCATATAAATGCATGGAATGTGGACAGAGCTTTAGCCATAGTGGAGATCTGACTAGACACCAGAGAACCCACACAGGGGAGAAACCATATAAATGCATGGAATGTGGAAAGAGCTTCAGTGAGAGTGGACATCTTTACAGACATCAAATGACCCACACAGGGGAGAAACCATACAAATGCATGGAATGTGGAAAGAGCTTCAGTCGGAGTGGACATCTTTACTCACATCAAAGAACCCACACAGGGGAGAAACTGTATAAATGCATGGAATGTGAACAGAGCTTCAGCCATAGTGAAGATCTGACTAAACACAAGATAACCCACACAGGGGAGAAACCATACAAATGCATGGAATGTGGAAAGAGCTTCACTCGGAGTGGACGTCTTAACTCACATCAAAGAACCCATACAGGGGAGAAACCATATAGATGCACAGACTGTGGAAAGAGGTTCCGTCAGAATTCAAATCTACGTAGCCATCAAAAATCCCACACAGGGGAGAAACCACATACATGCATAGAATGTGGAAAGAGCTTCTCTAATAGTCACCATTTACGTTCACATCAAAGAATCCACACAGGGGAGAAACCATATAAATGCATAGAATGTGGAAAGAGCTTTAGTCAGGGGTCAAGTCTACAGTCACATCAAAGGACCCACACAGGGGAGAAACCATATAAGTGCACAGAATGTGGACAGAACTTCAGCCATCGTGGAGGTCTGACTAAACACCAGAGAACCCACACAGGGGAGAAACCATACATATGTCTGGAATGTGGAAAGAGCTTCAGTCAGAGTGGATCTCTACGTTCACATCAAAGAACCCACACAGGGGAGAAACCATATAAATGCATGAAATGTGGAAAGAGCTTCAGTCAGAGTGGACATCTTTACACACATCAAAGAACCCACACAGGAGAGAAACCACATAATTGCATGGAATGTGGAAAGAGCTTTTCTGATAGTCGCCAATTATGTTCACATCAAAGGACCCATACAGGGGAGAAACCATATACATGCACAGAATGTGGAAAGAGGTTTAGTCAGGGTTCAGGTCTACAGTCACATCAAAGGACCCACACAGGGGAGAAACCATACAAATGCATGGAATGTGGAAAGAGCTTCAGTCAGAGTGGACATCTTTCCACACATCTAAGGACCCACACAGGGGAGAAATCATGGGCCTTTGCAGACTGCTAGAAATAGTGCAAATTGAGTCCACTTTAATTGCCCTGTCTTAGTGCTAGGGAATCTTGGGAACTGTATTTTTTTCTAAGACATTGAGTCTTTTCTGGCAGAGAGCTCTGGTGCCACTATAAACTACAGTTCCCATGATTCCCTAGCATTGAGCCAGGACAGTTAAAGTGGACTCAATTTGCACTATTTCTGGCAGTCTGCAAAGGCCCCATATGTTCCTGGTGATTTATTTTTCCCAATTTCTCTTATTTCTTCTCCTACAGTCTCAGAATCATGCCTAATCTCTGGATATTAATTCTAATATTACGTATCCAACCGAGAGGGATGTAGGGCAGGCTAACCGCAGCAGAGGCAGGGACACTCATAGACATATCGACCCAGTGTCCCTGTGGAGAAACCGGTATTGGGGAAAGAATGGGGCAGGTCCAGGGCAGAACAAGTCAGGGAGTCCATTTGGGTTTTGGGCCTTAGTGTAGACAAGCTCCCAATTGCATAGAGCGATCATGTCAGTGCAGGATTGGAAAGCATAGATTTGGATGCAGGAAAGCGGTGTTTGTGGATGTCAGGGCTGCTTCTGTTTCAGAGAGGGAGGTCGGCTTCCCCCCCAGAAATCAAGGAACTGGGAGGCAACCTCAGTACTGTTGGATGCACCCAAACCTATGCTATGTCAAAGTGCACCCTTTCATGTCATTCTGGTCACTGCCCAGTTCCATAAATGGCAAACCAAATAAGTCTGCCTGGGTCAGTCTTGGTTCCTTCTTTCCCACTCCAAATGTTGGACATCCTGACAAGCTCACCATGATGCTGGGGGACATTTTTCCTTGGCCTTCCCACAAACAATGCCAAGGGAAATGGGGGGAGATCTTGAGATCATCAATGTATCCAAGAATCTGCTTAAACCAAAAAGAAGAATGCTGAAGCCAATGGTGGCGCAGTGGATAAATGCCTGTATTTCAGCTACTCACTCATAGAGCACAAGGTTGCGAGTTCAATACTAGCCAGGGCTCAGGCTAAACTCAGTCCTGCATCCTTCCAAGGTTGCTAAAATGAATACCCAACTGTTACTCATTCTGTTGCTCCCAGAATCCCAGACTATTGGCCAACATGGCTGAGGCTTCTGGGAGCTGAAGTCAAAAATTCCTAAAAGGGCTGAGTTTGCCTGCCCCTGCAGAATAATGAAATGCTTCTGAAAATAAACACCACAAAGGAATGGGATAGCATTGCTGGACCTCTCTGTCAGTCCTCTAATCTGATTCTAGGTAGCTGGTTGGAGAGATGGATGGGCCTCTTTGTCAGTCCCTTGAACTCTCTGGGTGGATGAATGGATGGACAGACCTCCCTGTCAGTCTCATGGATGGAGGGGTGGATGGTTGGATTAATGAATGGGCTGATGGAATCTCATTGACAGTCCCCTGACTGCTCTCTGGATGGGTGGATGCTTGGGTGGATAGATTCCTGTCATTCCTCTCAACCCTTTCTAGATAGATGATTGGATAGATGGATGGACCTCTCTGTCAGTCCCCTAAACTCTGGATGGCTGGATGTATACATAGATATATTGGAGCTGGTGTTGGAGTCTCCCAGACTTCTTGTAGATAAAATCTCAGATAAGGGCCAATCTAGATGCAGGCATTAGAACCAATAAGAGAGATGTCCAGAGACTCTGTGGACTGTGTTACACTGGATCATTTTGAGTTTGTTAATACCAATGAAGTGGACAAGTTTCTTGGAAGTGTAAGGAGGACAACATGCCCTCTTGATCCTTGCCCATCATGGCTGACCATCCAGAAAGATGATGTAGTAAAAATATTATTACAACTTATCACTAATGCATCCTTAAAGGAAGGGAAATTTCCACCTAGTTTGAAACTAGCAGTTGTTAAACCACTCTTGAAAAAAACCTCCCTTAATCCCCTGGTGAAAAATAATTACAGGCCGGTCTCCCTTTTACCATTCTTGGGTAAGGTGATTGAGAGGGCAGTTGCCTTCGGGGTCCAGGTTGTCTTGGAAGAAACCGATTATCTGGACCCATTTCAAGCGGCTTCAAAAGCAAAGCAAAGCAGCTTCATTTATATACCGCTTCATATCACGCTATGGGATGTCTAAGCGGTTTACAACTGTAAGCTCATTGTCCCCCAACTGTTGGGTACTCATTTTAATGACCTTGGGAGGATGCAGGCCTGAGTCTAGCCTGGGCCCTGGCTGGTATTGAACTCTCAACTTTGTGGTCTAATAGTGAGCGGCTGCAGTACAGGCATTTAACCACTGCGCCACCAGGTCTGTGGCTTCAGGGTGGGATATGGAGTTGAGACTGCCATGCTCGCCTTTGTCGATGATCTCCATCTGGGCATCAACAGGGGAAGTGTGACCCTGTTGGTGCTCTTGGACATCTCAGCAGCATTTGATACCGTAGACCAGGGGTTGGCAACCTTTGTTGCTGGGGGGACGGGAGGGGGGGAAATGGCATGGGGGCTGCGCTGGTGCGCTCACATACTCACACTGCCTCTCGTGCGCGCATGCACATGACGCCCGCCACCATGCGCGTGTGGGGTGGGGGCACCATTTTGGAAGAACCAACAGTGCCGTGTGCATGCGCACGGCGTTGTTGGGCCTTCCAAAATGGCGCCCCCGCTTGCGCAAGAGTGCAGCCGCCATTTTGGAAGGCCCCACAGTGGCTGTGCCGTGTGAATTCACATGGTGCAGCTGCCATGGGGCCTTCCCTGGGCCTTGGAAAGGCCCCAGCACACCTGCGCTTGGTGAATTTGCCCGGTTCACACACACTGCGACCTTGCCAGGGGCCAGGGAAGGCCGCAGCGCTCCTGCTCCGGGCAAACTCACCTGACACACGTGTGCTGCGACCTTGCCAGGGCCCAGGGAAGGCCCCAGCACGCCTGCTCTGGACAAATTCACCCAGAGCACCCGTGCTGCATCCTTGCCAGGGCCCAGGGAAGGCCGCAGCGTACCTGCACAGGTTGGATTCACCTGGCATGCACACTGGGGCAAAGCATGCACACTGGGGCCTTCCAAAATGGCACTCATGCTCACATGCAGAAGTGCAGGTGCCATTTTGGGCACCAAAATGGCGCTCGCGCACAGCATACCAGCATGTATTGGCCAGTGGCACTGGCAGTGGCGGTAAGACCAGCCATGGGGCTGTCCCAAGGCCTTTGCGGGCTACATCCAGCCCACAGGCCACAGGTTGCCGATCCCTGCCATAGACCATGGTGTCCTTCTGAAATGCCAGAAGGAGCTAGGTATTGGGGCACTGCTCTTCAGTGGTTCCTGTCAGGTACAGCATGCCTACCAGTCTTTCAGATTATAAAGACAGCTCCCAGACATAAAGTCAAGAAGGACAGCTTTATTGCAGAAAAGAAAACACCGCAGACAGGTCATGACTTCTTTGATGAATCTAAAGGCACAGTACATTAACACACTTTTATAGAATAGAACAAAGTCCCTTCCCATAGCCAAGTGTCAAACTGTGATTGGTCCAGGTTTCCTGCACCTTGGCCCTTCACATGATATAATGTCCTACTGCCCGGAAAATACAGCAAATGGCCAAGTGCCTGTGAATTTACAGCTTCCCATCGGCCTTAGATAAAACAACTTTGAATCCCACATCTGCTCTTTGTATGTGCACTATGTTTATGTACTATGAAGTCTGGGACTAGGAACCTATGGCTATCAAAGCCAACACAGATATGAGTCTAACTTAGGCACCATCTTAACATATTAGATCTAAACCCATTAATAATTTAATATAAAACAAATCCATATATGCTTCAGACACTACACAATTAAACACTTCACCCTCTTAATTATGAGGGTTTGAATCCAAGCCTCTGCCACAGCCGAGGCTAGAAACTCCCCTACATTCCAGCTCCAAAGCCTTTCATTTTCCAGCTAGCACATTTCCAGCTTTACAGTCATTAACCCCTTCAGCACAATTTCACAACCCAACTCCATTATAAATTCCATCAAAAACATTCTGGCAGGAAAGCAATAACATAATGTATTCCTGACAGTTCCGGTCCTACCTCTCAGGCAGATTTGAGATTGTGATGCTGGGGGATAGTAACTCTTCAGAAAGAAAGCTGACATCTGGTAACCCTCAGGATGCCATTCTATCCCCCATGCTGTTTAACATTTACATGAAGCCTCTGGGTGAGATCTGTTAGGTTTAGATGGGATATACAGTCAATGTTAAAAATGTTGAAATGTAAAGATGTGTGTTTGTATTTTTCCTTGCTGAGAAAAGCTGTTTTTTGAGGCCAGATTTGCAGTTATCAGCCCAGGTGTGCTTTAGCCCAAACAAGCAGTTAACAAACTACAGTTCTGTGAGAAAGAGCTTTGTTTACAAAAAAGGTTTTATAAACAAGAAAATGTTATGGGAATTACAGTCACATGATTTAATATGGTAATTAAAGGTTGGGCTAACACACGTCATGCATCATCAACCAATCAGTCTGTAAAGGCTACACCCAAAGGGGTGGAGAATTGGGGGCTGAAAGTTGTGATCCAGAAAAGTCTCACACTTGTCTTTTAGCCTTTAAGCTGTAATGGACTAATTAATGGAGTTGGATGTTTTGTTGACAGTTGGTTGGCTTCTGAGCTACAAGATAGAAAGTCAGTAACAGGATTGTTGATTAAGTTTGGAAAAAGCGCAATTGTTTGGAGAAGTAAAAAACAGAGATACGTAGCCCAAAGTACAGGAGAAGCTGAGTTCCGGGCCTTATCTGAGCTAGTTAATGAGATTGAATGGATTAGACAGTTGTTGAAAGATCTGAATGAAGAATGTGTTGATCCAGTGGTGATAAATGAGGATTCTCAAACATACATTGCAATGGCTGAAGCTGAAAATCTGAAATGCAGAACAAAGTACATTGGTGTGAGGTATCAGAATGTCAGAAAAATGGTACAGAATGAAATTGTGAGTCTACAATACATTGAGTCAAACCATAATCAAGCAGACATCTTGACAAAGGCATTGACCATTGATAGACATGAACAGATGTCACGTCTACTTGGCATGTCTTAAGCTTAGGCCTAGCCATCGAGCTAAGTTAGTTTTGTAACAGTTTTAGTTTAGTGTACAACATACACACATCATACATTTCAGGAGGGGATTGTTAAGTTTAGATGGGATATATAGTCAATGTTAAAAATGTTGAAATATAAAGATGTGTGTCTGTATTTTTCCTTGCTGAGAAAAGCTGTTTTCTGAGGCGAGATTCGCAATTATCAGCCCAGGTGTGCGTTAGCCCAAACAAGCAGTTAACAAACTACAGTTCTGCGAGAAAAAGCTTTGTTTATAAAAAAAAAAGGTTTTATAAACAAGAAAATGTTATGGGAATTACAGTCACATGATTTAATATGGTAATTAAAGGTTGGGCTAACACACGTCATGCATCATCAACCAATCAGTCTGTAAGGGCTACACCCAAAGGGGTGGAGAATTGGGGGCTGAAAGTTGTGATCCAGAAAAGTCTCACACTTGTCTTTTAGCCTTTAAGCTGTAATGGAATAATTAAAATATTTTCCTGATGCTGCAGCTTAACTAACTTTGAACCATTTAGCAGATAGGCTTTGTTCCTGCTTAGCCATTTTGCCTAAAGTGAAGATGGTATTATTATTATTATTATTATTATTATTATTATTATTATTTGTTTTTGCTCATGCTGTTTTTTTTTACAATAAAAGAAGCTTGCTGAAGTTACCAGATTTTGGTGATTGGTTTTATGGACTGTTTACAACACACCAATCATCATTTTTCCAACAAGATCATCCAGATACATGGGTTGCGATGTTATCAGTATGCTGATGACACTCAACTCTACTTCTCTATGTCTCCGACTGCAGCAGTGACTAAGGATGGTATTGCTCCTCTTGATGCCTGTCTTGAATCGGTAATGGGCTGGATGAGGGAAAACAAACTCAAGTTGAATCCAGAGAAAACAGAGGTACTTGCGATAGGTACCTCAAGTCTGGGAAAGGAGCTTTGCCAACCAGTCCTAGCCGGGGTCACACTTCCCCTAAAGGACAAAGTACACAGTTTGAGAGTACTCCTAGATTCATAGAATGGAATCATAGAGTTGGAAGAGACCACAAGGGCCATCCAGTCCAACCCCCTGCCATGCAGGAACTCCCAATCAAAGCATCCCCGACAGATGGCCATCCAGCCATTGTAAAAAATTCATTTTTACAATTATCATTTCAAGTGGATGCAATGGCCAGGAGTGCTTGGTATCAACTTTGGTTGATCTGCCAACTGCCCCCTACCTGGACCAAAATGACCTTGAAGCAGTAATACTTGCCCTGTTAAACTCTCATTTGGATTTCTGTAAAGCACTCTACATGGGGCTACCTCTGTACCACATTCGTAAGCTTCAATTGGTTCAAAATGCGGCAGCCAGGTTGTTTACCCGAACATCTAGGTCAGACCATATAACACCTATATCAAAATCTCTTCATTGGCTGCCAGTTGGCTTCCAGGCGCAGTACAAGGTGTTGGTTATTACCTTTAAAGCCCTACATGACTTGGGCTGGAGTTACTTGAAGGAATGCCTCTTCCCACACAATCTGCCCCACACTCTCTAAACATCTGGGAAGAACTTATTAGAACACCATAGAACCAGACTCAGCATGACTTCCCAAAGATCGTACACGGCTGCAGCCCCCATATTATGGAGTGGCCTACCGGAAGAGATCCGTCTTATTACTACACTAGATGCCTTTAAGAAAGCATTCAAGACAGACTCTTCCAGCGGGCCTATCCATCTGATCTTCCGGACCTCTAGATTCTGACAACAATTGGCTATTTTATTTTATTTTATTCTATTTTTATTCCATTCTATTCTATTATTGTCAGAACTATGACTGCGTGCTTGGCTTGTTTGGTGGGGATGATGGTGGGGCTAATAGTGGGCTTAGGGTAATAGCATAGGTTTCAGGCATAGAGGGCTGTGAGTAGCTTGGGGGATGGGAGGTGATGAGTCTGAGGTTTTGGGAAATTGGGCTTCTTGGAATGCATTGCTGGTGGGAGAAAGTTGGTACAGTGTGGTGTTGGCTGGGCCTGGGAATAGGAGGGATAGGTAGCTGATAAGGAGAGGGCAGGGTGGAATAGTGGAATGGCTAGCTGTGGGAATTATAGGTGGGTGCTAGTTTTCGTGCCATGAAAGGAGGGCTGGAGCAGTTAGTGGGGTTTAATTAGGTGCTTGTTGGAAGGGGTTAGTTTTAGCTTAAACATAGTCTGGTGGATTACTGTCTTTGTGTTCTTCAATAAACTCTTAATCGCAACAATTGGCTGGTTTACTGGCTACACAGAGAGCTGAGTCTGCTCAGAATTGACAGTAAGCCAGAACACCCTTTGGTGTCTTGGGGCAATGGAACTCCATTCGAGACTGGACGAACCTACATTCCTGCCCAAGGAAAAGGAAAGGCCAAAGGCAGAGGCAGAGCAGCCTGAGGAGACAGCCAAGCAACCTGGCTTGGGAGCCCATCCTAAGGGTATAGCGGCAGCTGCGGGGGATACCCCAGCACGCCCAACCAAGGATGTGTGGTTTCAGCCAAGGGCTGTCTCCAAAGGATGAGAATGAGAGCAGCGTCAAGTGGGGCGAGTGTCCGCCTGGGATGTAGGGGTGGTTGACCCTGTGGAAGCGTCAGCAGACTCCAGGGAGGACCTAGAAGAAGAAATGGCACAAGCGCATGGAGAAATGCATGAGATGCAGGGACTATGACTCAATGAAGTAATCCAAAATTTAAGGTATCTGATGACCGGTCCCCAGGGGGGCCAAGTTGCAGAGGGGGCAGCAGCAGCACCGAGAAGGGATACCCCATGACAGGAACCCATTCAGACTGAGCCAGCAAAAGTACTGGCACGTCAAATGAATCCCCTAGTGATGAGGTTCCAAGACCCAGCAGCCAGGAGGTTGGGGGTGAAATATGATGGTAGCCCTATTTTCTTTCCCAAGTGGCTGGATACATGTATGAGTGGGGCCCTCCTTCTCCAGTGAGGCTGCGAAGGTGCGGTGCACAACTGCACATCTAGAGGGGGAAGCCATGGACTGGGTGGTGCTTAGCTGTATGACAGTGGAGCGGCCAAGCTGCAGAACTTGCAGGCCTTCATAGTGGCCCTGCATTCAAGATTTGAGGAACCCCTCAAGAGTTGAAATGCAGGCTGATGGTGCTGCATCAGGGGCTGAAATCGGTGTCCGAATACGCCTTGGAATTCAGGAGTTTGGCAGCTATGGTGCCTGAATGGCCAGAGGACGTTCGGATTCAATACTTAAAGAATGGTCTGCGCCCAGAGTTGCTGGAGTGCGCTTTGAACCAGGATGACCCCACCCCATGGTACGTGGATGGATCAGACTGGCAAGAGAGGCCAAAATGGCCAAAGAGGCCATCAAGTTATCCCGGCAGCACATGGCTCTAACCCAAGAGAGGGGGGAAGTTAAGACCCAGAAGCAGTCACTGACAGGCAGACCCAAGTCAGGAGGGGAGTCGGAGAAGCAGCGATAGATAAGGCTGGGGCTCTGCCTAGAGTGTGAGAAGAAGGGGCATCGGATTGCAAATTGCCCCAACAGAGCTAAAAGTGGAGGAGCCTCCCAGGAAGGAGGAGGCCGATGAAGCCCAGCATCAAAAAAAAAAAAAAAAAAGTCAGTCGGGCAACCAGGAGGGTGCCAGAGGAAAGGCTGGGCAAGCTGCAAGTCGCCCAATGGAGGAGCCAGCTGAAGTGTGGACAGACAGTGATGAGGAGCCCAGTGCAGAGGCATCGGGAAACTACCTGAGTCTGCCTTAGATAGCAGTGAAGGGCAGGCTGACTTCCAGGACAGCCGCTAGTGCATTGTGAACTCCCAGTTCCTGCATGCATCTTAGAAGTCAGACTGTTTCACCTGAACAAGGCTCTCAGTGCTAAGCTTACAGCTGCGCTGGACTCTGGGTGCAATGAAGTGGTGGAGGCTTTGGGATTTGAAACACAGCCCCTCAGTCAGCCCATTCCATTCCATCAAATGGATGGAACCATAATGGGAGGGAAGGCCACCTCCAAAAGAACAGTGACACTGGATGGGGGTGGCTGAACATTGGGAAAGGATAAGACAGGTGGTGGGGCCCACGCATAGCTACCAGATGGTGCTGGGAGTTGACTGGCTCTATTTTCATAACCCCACCATTGACTGGAAGAGGCTGCAGCTGGTATTTGCTGACCCAGGATGCAAGAGACATTTCAGAGAGGGAAGTGATTCAGGCAGTAGAGCCGTCACAGTGACTTTAAGGGATCCTGGTAAAGGGAAGGAGAGTGTGGGTCAAGTTTCTGCTGAAGACCACTGTGGCTACCCAAAGGATTATGAGGAGTTTAGAGAGGTCTTCAAGGAGAAGGAAAGCGACCATCTCCCCACACATAGAGAGACTGACTGTGCTATTGAAATAGAACAAGGGGCAGTATTTCTGAAGGCCAAGCTATATTCCATGACTCCCTTGGAGTTATGGACTCTGAAGGAGTTTGTAGAGAAAAACCTAGCTAGAGGATTCATCAGACCTTCTACCTCCACATTTGCAGCGCCAGTGTTCTTTAGGGAGAAAAAGGATGGCTCACTATGCTCGGTGACAGGCTACAAGAATATAAATGCTATTAGCATCACTAATAAATACCCCTTGCCTCTAATGAAAGACATGTTAGGTTGATTGGCCACTGGCAAGATTTTCACCAAGCTAGATTTGAGAGATGCCTATTTTCACACGCGCATTCGGGAAGGAGATGAATACAAAACTGCATTCAACTGCCCTTTGCGGGCTTTTGAATATTTGGTACTACCTTTTGGGCTGTCAGGGGGGGGGTTGCTTCATGAGACTGGTCAATGAGGTCTTGCATGACCTGTGTATATGATGGGGTGCTGGTCTACTTAGATGATGTGCTGATTTACTCTGAGGACTTGGAGTTGCATGTCAAACTGGTGAAGGAGGTGTTGAGAAGACTATTAGCCGGCCCAACTGTATGTGAAATTGTCCAAATGCCACTTCCATACCAACTCCCTGGATTTTTTGGGATACAGGGTTTCCACCAAGGGGATTGAAATGGACCTAGCAAAAGTGCAAACCGTGATAGACTGGCCCCTGTCCAAAACTAGAAAACAGATCCAAAAGTTTCTGGGTTTTGCCAATTTTTGCCGCGATTCATTCCACAGTTTGCCAAGATTGCCTTGACCATCACAGACTTGCTCAAAACCAAAAGTGTTGGGACCAAGCGGGACGTCAGAGGACAAGGGGGGTGGAGGACAAACCCAAACCTTCTGCCAAGGTGAATTGGACCCCAAAATGCCAGGAAGCCTTTGATAAATTGAAAAGCCTGTTTAGCTCTGAGCCCATTCTCAAACATCCAGACCCAGAAACTCTTTTTGTAGTTCAAGTGGATACTTCAGACTTCGCAGTGGGAGTGGTGCTCATGCAAAGGGACAAGGGGGGAGCCCTGAGACCATGTGCTTACCTATCCTGTTATTTCCAAAGGAGGGAGGAGGCCTGGCCAATTTGGGAAAAGGAAGTTTTTGCTGTAAAATGGGCCCTCCAGAACTGGAGGCAATACCTGGAAGGGGCTCCCCATTCCTTTGAAGTATGGACAGCTCCAAACTCCATGCAAATTAACATATAAACAGCATAGATGGGCAAAAGATTTCTATAAATACAAATTCCCTCTCAAGTTCATCCCTGGCAAGGACAATGGGTTAGCTGATGCCTTGTTAAGACTGCTGCAGCACATGGGTAAAGAGACACAGCCCCTGCAAATGCTGTTTTCACCAACACAGCTTGGGTTAGCAGTAACCACTTGCAGTCAAACCAAATGGGGAGGGAAGTGGTACAAGACCAACTAGATCCCCTTCATGTTGCAATAAAACATCAAGGGCAGTTGGTTGCAGATGCACCAACAAGATTTAGAGAAGAGAGATAATGGACTGTGGTATAAGGTACAAAAAGTATATGTGCCCAAATTATTGAGATTAAAAGTGTTAAACACCTACCATGATTCCTGGGCTGCAGGGCATTGGGATTTGGTGAAGACCCTGCACTTAATATGTAACCAGTTTTGGTGGGAGGGCATGAGAGCCGACATTGAGGACTACATCAAAAGCTGCTCTGTCTGTGCCAGGGCCAAGCCTTTAGCTGGCAAACCAAGTCGATTGTTATGCCCTCTGGAGACCCCTAGTGGCCCATGGAGGCATATCGCCATGGACTTTATTACTGATTTGCCCAAAAGTCATGGCAGAGACACTATATGGGTGGCAACTGATTTGTTCTCTAAACAGGCACGCTATGTGGGGTGCAAGAGTGTTCCTACAGCCACCAAATTAGGGGATTTATTCATCTAGCATGTATACCAATTACATGGACTGCCTCTTAAGATTGTTTTTGATAGCGATACTAATTTCACCTCACATTTTTGGAAAGCCCTACAAGTTAAATTGGGGGTTGAATTAGCATTCAGCACATCTCATCACCCCTCCACGGACGGACAGACGGAGCACACAAATGCCTCTTTGGAACAATATTTGAGGTGTTATGTCAATCATCTGCAGGATGACTGGTATGAGTTGTTGCCACATGCTGAGGTAGCATTCAATGGGACTGTAAATCAAAGTACAGGGCACACCCCTTTGAGATTATTTATGGTTATGAGCCTAAACTGCTTCCTAAGATCCAAAGCACACCTTCTGACCCTTCTTCAGTAACCCAATGGATCGCCAAGCTCCAAAAGTGTTGGCCAGACATAATCAAGGCCTTAGAGGAGGCCAAGACTAATAAAAAAAACCTATGCCAACAGGCACAGAAGGAACAATTGGAACATCAAGCCTAGAGACAAGTCTATTTCTCCATTAAACATTTAAAGTCTAGACAACTTCCAAGAAGTTGGGGCCCAAATATATAGGACCTTTTGAAGTCAAATCTCTAGTAAACAGAGTCACTGCTGAATTATGTTTGCCCAAAGAATACAGACATTTGCATCCCGTTTTTCATTTCAGCTTGTTGAAACCTGCATTCACTGATGGCCTGGGAGAACAGTGAAGACCCCGCCTTTACCTCTGCTAGTAGATGGAGAGCAGCACTTTGAAATTCCCAAAATCTTGGATTGTAAAGTTCATAAACGGGGCTTGTATTACTTGGTTAAGTGGAAACATTTTCCCCTGGATCATGCTGAGTGGTTAAGGCCAAACATGAGAGAGCAGCTAAGTTGGTTGCTGACTTTCATTTGGCTTATCCTGACAAGCCAAGGGGGAGTGGAATTGGCTAGATTGTTTTCTTTTCCTGATATGTGTTTTTTTTTGGGGGGGGGGCGGATTGTCAGAACTATGCCTGTGTGCATATGTTCTGCCAGTTATGGCTTGTTTGATGAGGATGATGGTGGGGTTAATAGTGGGCTTAGGGTAGTAGCATAGATTTCAGGCTTGAGGGAATGGGAGGTGATGAGTCTGAGGTTGTTTTGGGAAATTGGGCTTCTTGGAATGCATGGCTGGTGGGAGGATAAATGAATATAAGTCTCCAGGACCAGATGAATTACATCCAAGGGTATTAAAAGAACTGGTAAATGTAATATCAGAACCATTGGCAATAATCTTTGAGAATTCCTGGAAAACAGGAGAGCTCCCAGCGGACTGGAGGAGGGCAAATATTGTCCCCATTTTCAAAAAGGGGAAAAAAGAGGATCCCAACAATTATTGTCCACTTAGTCTGACATCAATACCCGGAAAGATTCTGGAGCAGATCATTAAACAGAGAGTCTGTGAACATCTGGAAGGTAATTTCATAATCACAAAAAGTCAACAAGGGTTTCAAAGAAACAGGTCATGCCAGACAAATCTGATCTCTTTTTTTGATAAAATTACCAGTTTGGTAGATGAAGGGAATGCTGTGGATATAGTATATCTTGATTTCTTTAAGGCCTTTGACAAGGTTCCCCATGACATTCTTGCAAACAAGCTGGTCAAATGTGGGCTAGACAAAGTAACTGTTACATGGATTTGTAATTGGTTGACTGGACAAACCCAAAGGGTGCTCGACAATGGCTCCTTTTCAACCTGGAAAGAAGTGACCAGTGGGGTGCCACAGGGCTCTGTCCTGGGCCCAGTGCTATTCAATATCTTTATTAATAACTTGGATGACGGTATTGGGGGCATAGTTATCAAATTTGCAGATGACACCAAATTAGGAGGAGTATCTAATACCCCGGAGGACAGGATCAAAATTCAAAATGACTTGAAGAGACTAGAAAGCTGGGCCAAAGCTAACAAAATGAAATTCAACATGGAGAAATGTAAGGTACTGCACTTAGGGCGGAAAAACGAAAAGTACAGATATACGATGGGGGACACCTGGCTGAACGAGACTACGTGTGAAAGGGATCTAGGAATCCAGGTGGACCACAAGTTGAACATGAGTCAACAGTCACTAGGGATGGGAGTTGGAGTTGAGCAACATTTGGAAGGCTGCATAACACCCCCCACACACACCTCACACGCACACTATAACATCATTGGCTCCATCAACTCTGGCTCCATCTACATTGCAAAAAATTAATGCACTTTGACACCATTTTAATCTCTCATGGTTCCATGCTTTCGGATCCTGGGATTTGTAGTTTGCTGAGGCACCAGAACTTACTCTGCAAGAAATACCCCTCCAGACACTGGGAAGAAAGACAGCAAAATGCAGGCCTAACATCTTCATTTTTCCCCCTCCTCTATGGTTTTTATCATCTTGTCTGATGAAGAAGAAGCCATTGGAGCTTCAAAAGCTTGCAACAAGTATAATATTGTGCATTTTGGATGGCCCAATAAAGGTATCACTGTTTGGATGTTGTTGGATTTAATCTGCCGAGATGGCAGAACCTGCCCCTAAACTATAAATCCCAGGCGTTCATCCCAGGAAGAGCCCTGGCAGTGAAAGCGGTCTCAATCCGCATTAAATTCTGCAGTGCAAAGCAAAGGCAGCTGAGGAAGAAGCAGAGCTGGCTGCTGGGAGATGTTTTTTCCCTCTTTTCCCTCCTTCCTTTATTCCTGACAGCTGGAAGGGACTCCCAAGGGCCATCCAGTCCAACCCCTTCTTCTGCTATTCAGGAATACATAGGATCCTAGAATTGGAAGGGATCCCCAAGGGCCATCCAGTCCACCTCTTCTTCTGTCATGCAGGAATACATAGGACTGTAGAGTCAGAAGGGACCCCCCCAGGGCCATCCAGTCCACACACCCCTTTCTTCTGCCATACAGGAAGACATAGGATCCTGGAGTCAGAAGGGACCCCCAAAGGCCATCCAATCCATCTCGCTTGTTCTGCCATTCAGGAAGACATAAGATCCTAGAGTTGGAAGGGACCCCCAAGGGACATCCAGTCCAACCTGAATTTATGTAGGTTCTCGAGGTCTTTATTTTTGTTTCCTTTATGTTCAACACAATTCCTGCCTTTGCCCTTTCTTCTTGGATCTTCCTTAGTACTTGTTCCAGGTCTGTGAGGTTTTCTGCTAATATCATGGTGTCATTTGCATATCTTAGATTGTTGATATTCCTTCCTCTTATTTTCACTCCTCCTTCTGTGTCCAAGTCTACTTTTCTTATACTATGTTCTGCATACAAGTTGAACAGATTGGCTGAAAGGATGCAGCCTTGTCTGACCCCTTTGCCAATTGGGAACCATTCTGTTTCTCCATCTTCTGTCCTGAGAGCAGCCTCTTCTCCTGAGGACAGATTCCTCCTCATCAGAACCATCAGATGCACTGGCACTCCCATCATGTCTTTGAGGGCCTTCCATAGCCTTTCATGGTCTATGCAGTTATGTTCTATGAAGCACAGGCTGATCTTCCTTAGGAATTCCCTGGTGCGCTCCATTCCCTAGATTATCATAGAGTCATAGAGATGGAGGAGACCTCAAGGGCCATCCAGTCCAACCCCAGTCTGCCATGCCTATTCCATAGCCTTCCTGCTCTTTGATTCCTTGGCTTGCCTAAAAACCCTTCTTCTGTTCCTTCTGATCTGGCTTCTCTCTCCTACGGATCAGTTGCCCAGGCTGCTCTTGGATCTTGGCTGCTTTCCGGAGAGTTCTGGGGCTAAATGTCATTCTAGCAAATAAAATTAAATGGCTTGTGACACTCCTTTCCTCCTTTTATATTTTTTATATTCATGATCATATTATCTCACCTGTCTTTATCTCTGAAACTACATCTAAGTGCGCACACATATATTTATATATGCAGATAGATAGATAGATAGGCATATTTGTGGGTATATATATGCACATCTACAAATGCATACACACACACATATAGAATAAAATGTATAGAGGCAGAATGAATGTGTGTATATAAGTTTAGCTTTACGAATAAGCGTAGATACAGATCTATATATAATATACAATTTATATAATATATATATATATATATATATATATTGTACAATTAATATAATATAATTTTCACCTCACTCTAAGCAACGAACTGCCCTTCAGGATGCTCTTCTAAACACTGTGCCTCTATATACTTTGACACACTTTATTTGTATTTAAACTTGTTTAAACTTACTGGTAGTTAGAATAGTCGACCTAGCTCTATCCTTTCCTTTCTCTGTGGGCTCTTGAGGCTCCTCCTCCTTCTCTTCTTCCTATTTCATAGCTCTAGGGCTCTACCATAGAGTCCAACGACGCTCCTCCTCTCTATGGTAGGCCGCCATCTTAGGAGCAGGCGGAAGTGAGGCGCCACGGCGACGTCGTCGGTGGCTCCGCCCCCGCCCCCGCCCCTTCTCTCTCTCTCTCTCTCTCTCTCTCTCACTGGGAGGGGGCGTTTCCGGTGGCCCAAGGAGGAGGAAGAAGAAGAGGGTGAGTGGGATGGGGAGTGGACGGCTGGCCTTGGGCTACTCCTTCCTCCCCCTGGGAGCCCCCCCTCTGGGAATTTTGGGTGGGGCTGCTGGTGCATGACGGGATAAGTGATCCCTCCCCCAAAAGGTTCTGGGATATATAGTAGGGAGAGGTATCCTGAGATGTGTGTTGGGGGGGCTTGAAGTCTCTAGACAGGGGGATTCTGGGTGTTGCATTCCCCCTGAAAGAGGAGGCACTGCTCACCCATTAAAGATACCTTACTCTTGAACTGAAGCCCCCAGAATCCCCCATTAAGTATGACTCCAGGCAGGCGGATTCTGGGCGTTGCATTCCCCCTGAAAGAGGAGGCACTGCTCTCCTACTAAGGACACCTTCTCTTGGACTGCAGTACCCAGAATCCCCCACTAAGTATAACTCCAGACAGAGGGATTCTGGGTGTTGCATTCCCCCTAAAAGAGGAGGCACTGCTCCCCCACTAAGGACACCTTCCTCTTGGACTGCATCCCCCAAAATCCCCCACTAAGTATGACTCCAGACAGGGGGATTCTGGATGTTGCATTCCCCCTGAAAGAGGAGGCACTGCTCCCCCACTAAAGGGCACCTTCCTTTTGGACTACAGTCCCTATCATCCCCCCCAACATGGCTCCAGTCAGAAGGATACTGGGTGTTGCATTCCCCCTTAGAAAGGAGGCTTGGAGAGGAGGCACTTTTCCTTCTCTACTTAAGGAGGCTTCCTTTAGGACTGAAGCCCCCAGAATCCCCTATTAAGTATGACTCCAGACAGGGGGATTCTGGGTGTTGCATTCCCCCTGGAAGAGGAGGCCCTGCTCCCCCGCCAAGGGCACCTTCCTCTTGGACTGGACAACGACTAGAGCACAAATGGCGAAAGACTCGGCTCTTATCCAACAGAACCCGCCATAGGAAACATCTTGATTCCTATCGGGAGGCATTGCATGCAGCACAGAGATCTTTCTGTTCTGCACGTATTGCGTCTGCAGAGTCTCATCCAGCAGAGCTGTTTAGGGTGGTGGGGGAGATGACGCAGGTATCTCTTACGCAAAACCCTCTACTTGACCCTACAGCGGCCTGCTGCTATGATTTTAATATCTGCTTTGCAGATAAAATCTCTCAGTTAAGAGCCGACCTGGATGCCAGCGTTTTGACAGAATCTATGGGTGAGATGTCCAGCAGCTCCGTTGATGGCATTTTACTGGATCAGCTTCAATCTGTGAGTACCGATGACGTGGACAAGCTCCTTGGTAGAGCGAGGAGGACAACTTGCCCCCTCGATCCTTGTCCATCTTGGCTGGTCATCCGGGGGGGGGGGGGGGAGAACACATTGAAAGTGTTCATTCAGGACACGATCAATGCATCCTTCAGGGAAGGCATTGTTCCATCCTGTGGTACATGCTGTGGTAACCTCAAGTCTGGATTTCTGTAATGTGCTCTACATGGGGCTACCCTTGTGCCTCAACCCAGAAACTACAATTGGTTCAAAATATGGCAGCCAGACTTGTTACTGGAACATCTAGGAGAGAGCACATAACACCTGTGCTGAAATCTCTCCACTGGTTGCAGATTAGTTTCCGGGTGCAGTACAAGGTATTGGTTTTGACCTTTAAAGCCCTACATGGCTTGGGTCCAACTTATCTTCGGGACTGCCTCTTCCCGTATGATCCCCCTCGCGCACTTCAGTTCTTCTGGGAGGAACCTGCTACAGCCTATGAAAACTAAATTGTCGCAGACCTCCCAGAGGGCCTTCTCTGTGTCGCCGCTCCAAGATTATGGAATGGCCTGTCGGATGAGATCCGTCTTATTACCACTCTTGACTGCTTTAAAAAAGCAGTAAAGATGGATCTCTTTCGACAGGCCTTCCCAGAACAATTCTCCCACCCTTATCAGAGTTTGGATGGTTACTGATCTCTGACACCACTGTTGTGCTAATGTTTTAATTATTATTGTTGATTTATTTGACATTTTAATAATTCTACTAGTTTAATTCGACTTTTATGGGGTGGGTGGGTTAGGGATTGGAGGGGATTTTAACTGCTGTCTTGTTTTAACTTTGTACGCTGCCTCGATTGCCTTGCAGAGGGGTGGGTTAAAAATAAATTTTATTATTATTATTATTATTATTATTATTATTATTATTATTATGGGACTGCAGCCACCAGAATCCCCTGAGCATCAGGGCTCCAGACCTCACCTGGCTTCAGGCGGACAGAATGGCTCAGGGGCCATCCTCATTACCATGACCTCCTGTGGGATCCTGGGATTAGTAGTCTGTGGAGCGATTCAGGATTCTTTGCTAGAGATTTCAGGGGACTGGACCAGAACATTCTAAGGGCCTCACAAACTACAGATCCCTGGGTCCCTGGATAGGAGAGAGGGCCAAGGCAGTTAAAGTGAACTCAGGCCAATTGTTTCTGGCCCCATGCGAAGGACAAGGGGGTCCCTTGGGGGAGGAACGGGGGGGGAGATCCAGGGCTCTGGTGGGGTCTTGTGGGGTCAGAAGGGACTCAGGCAGAGGGGTCCCACTGCGGGGCCCATAATCCAGGAGGAAGGAGGGGATCTCTTTTCCAGCCCCCTTTTAGGGTCCAATCTGGTTCCAGGGCCCCTCTTTGCTCTTGAGGGATAATGGGACTTTGGGGGAAGCAGAGCCTGACCTGCCTCCTTCCCTTCTTCTTCCTCCCCAGAGGAAACTGCGCCTGACAGACGGACGGAGAAAGAGAGGAAGAGGACATGAGGGGACGGAGGAGACCCTTCTGAAGAAGCTCTGGAGGGAGATGGAGGAACCTCAGCAGCTGCAGAAAGGTAACCTACCCCTGAGAGAGAGAGAGAGAGAGAGAAAGAGGGGGGACCCTCTCCCATGGCCTTCTGCCTTTGGCTGCTCTCAGTCCCAGGTTGGCCTTAGAGAAAGGTAGGTGGACCCCAAGGAAGAGGGGCACCCTCAAGACCCCTTCCTCTCTGCCACATCACCTTCTTCCTCTGGCCTTTCTCAGTCCCAGGTTGGCCTTAGAGAAAGTAGACCCCTTCCTCTCTGCCCCATGGCCTTCCTCCTCTGGCCGCTCTCAGTCCCAGGTTGGCCTTAGAGAAAGGAAGGTGAACCCCAAGGAAGAGGGGGACCCCCAAGACCCCTTCCTCTCTGCCCCATGGCCTTCTTCCTCTGACTGCTGTCAGTCCCATGTTGGCCTTACAGGTTCAGTCTCCCAAATGTTTGGGACCAGAAGTATATTAGGTTTCAGGTTTTGGAATATTTTCCTGTTGTTATTTCTCCCCATGGATCGAGGCAGGGAACAACAACAGACCAACAAGTACACAACATCAGATAAAAACATAAGATCAGTTAAAAATGCACATCTGCTTAAAAGAACAAACACGACACATATTCATTAGACCAATCCACACTTAAAGGACATCATTTAAAATTTATGATTTAAAATTCGTCTGGATAGGCCTGCCAGAAGAGACTGGTCTTTTATCCTGTTTTGAATTCGGAAAACGTATTCAGCAGTCGGATCTCTTTTGGCTGGTCATTCCGCAGTTTGGGACGGCTAAAGAAAAAAACCTCCTCTGACTGAGAGTGGCCAAGGTAGTCCTGGCCAAAGAGCGTAGATGTCTCCCAGAGGACCTGAGCGTATGGGGCGCATTGTATGGAAGGAGGAGATCCTATAGGGAACCTGGACCCAAACCATGGAGGGTTTGAAAGATTATAACCAACACTTTGTTCCTTGTATCTATTTTAGGCTGCATTAATAGAAAAATAGTATCTAGATCAAGGGAAGTAATGGTACCACTGTATTCTGCTTTGTTCAGGTCCCACCTGGAATACTGTGTCCATCACAATTTAAAAAGGATGTGGAGAAACTGGAGCTTGTCCAGAGGAGGGCAACTAAAATGGTGAATGGTCTGGAAACCATGAATCCCTATGAGGAACGACTTAGGGAATTGGGTATGTTTAGAAAACTGGGTATGTTTAGAAAAGAGACGGTTAAGAGGTGATATGATAGCCATGTTTAAATATTTGAAGGGATGTCTTGTTGAGAAGAGAGCTAGTTTGTTTTCTGCTGCTCCAAAGAGTAGTAAAGCAAAGCAAAGCAGCTTCATTTATATACCGCTTCATATTGCGCTATGGGATGTCTAAGCAGTTTACAACTGTAAGCTCATTGCCCCCCAACAGCTGGGTACTCATTTTAGCGACCTCAGAAGGATGCAGGCCTGAGTCTAGCCTGAGCCCTGGCTAGTATTGAACTCGCAACCTTGTGGTCTATGAGTGAGTGGCTGCAGACAGGCATTTAACCACTGCGCCATCAGGGGTCTTCGGAAGAATGGATGCAAGCTACAGGGAGAGAGATCCACCTCAACATTAGGAGGAACTTCCTGACACTGAGAGCTGTTTGACAGTGGAACACACTTCCTTGAAGATGTTGGTGGAGTTCCCTTCTTTGGGGGTCTTAAAACAGAGGCTGGATTGCCATCTGTTGGGGTTGCTTTGATGTTGAGTTCCTGCATGGCAGGTGGGTTGGACTGGATGGCCCTTGGGGTCTCTTCCAACTCTATGATTCTATGCCCAGAGACTATTTGGCAGCCAGTGGAGTGACTTTAATATTGGTGTGAGATGATCACTCCTGGATGTCTCAGTGATCAATCTGGCTGCCATGGTTTCTACTAACTGAAGTTTCCAGACTTGTACAGAGATAGATTAATGTACAAACACATTGCAGAAGAATCATAAAATCATAGAGTTGGAAAAGACCATAAGGACCATCCAGTCCAACCCCCTGCCATGCAGGAACTCCCAATCAAAGCATCCCCGACAGATGGCCATCCAGCCTCTGCATAAAGACCTCCAAGGAAGGAGACTCCACTACTCTCCGAGGGAGTGTGTTCCACTGTCGAACCGCCCTTACTGTCAGGAAGTTCCTCCTAATGTTGAGGTGGAATCTCTTTTCTTGCAGCTTGCATCCATTGTGTCCTAGTCTCTGGAGCAGCAGAAAACAAGCTTGTTCCCTCCTCAATATGACATCCCTTCAAATATTTAAACAAGGCTATCATGTCACCTCTTAACCTTCTCTTCTCCAGGCTAAACATCCCCAGCTCCCTAAGTCATTCCTCATAGGGATTCATGGTTTCCAGACCCTTCACCATTTTAGTTCATAGAATCATAGAATCATAAGAGTTGGAAGAGACCACAAGGGCCATCCAGTCCAACCCCCTGCCATGCAGGAACTCCCAATCAAAGCATCCCAGACAGATGGCCATCCAGCCTCTGCTTAAAGACCTCCAAGGAAGGAGACTCCACTACTCTCCAAGGGAGTGTGTTCCACTCTCAAACCGCCCTTACTGTCAGGAAGTTCCTCCTAATGTTGAGGTGGAATCTCTTTTCTTGCAGCTTGCATCCATTGTTTCGGGTCCTAGTCTCTGGAGCAGCAGAAAACAAGCTTGTTCCCTCCTTGATATGACATCCCTTTAAATATTTAAACACGGCTATCATATCACCTCTCAGCCTTCTCTTCTCCAGGCTAAACATCCCCAGCTCCCTAAGTCGTTCCTCATAGGGCTTGGTTTCCAGACCCTTCACCATTTCAGTTGCCCTCCTTTGGACACACTCCAGTTTCTCCACATCTTTTTTGAATTGTGGTGCCCAGAACTGGACACAGTGTTATTCCAGGTGAGGCCGGACCAAAGCAGAATAGAGTGGCACTATTACTTCTCTTGATCTAGACACTATACTTCTACTGATGCAGCCTAAAATTGCATTGGCCTTTTTAGCTGCTGCATTGCACTGTTGACTCATGTTCAACTTGTGGTCCATCTGGATTCCTAGATCCCTTTCACACGTAGTCTCATTCAGCCAGGTGTCCCCCATCGTATATCTGTACTTTTCGTTTTTCCGCCCTAAGTGCAGTACCTTACATTTCTCCATGTTGAATTTCATTTTGTTAGCTTTGGCCCAGCTTTCTAGTCTGTTCAAGTCATTTTGCATTTTGATCCTGTCCTCTGGGGTATTAGCTACTCCTCCTAATTTGGTGTTGTCTGCAAATTTGATAACTATGCCCCCAATACCGTCATCCAAGTCATTAATAAAGATATTGAATAGCACTGGGCCCAGGACAGAGCCCTGTGGCACCCCACTGGTCACTTCTTTCCAGGTTGAAAAGGAGCCATTGTTGAGCACCCTTTGCGTTCGACCAGTCAACCAATTACAAATCCATGTAACAGTTACTTTGTCTAGCCCACATTTTACCAACTTGCTTGCAAGAATGTCAAGGGGAACCTTGTCAAAGGCCTTACTGAAATCAAGATATACTATATCCACAGCATTCCCTTCATCTACCAAGCTGGTAATTTTATCAAAAAAAGAGATCAGATTTGTCGGGCATGACCTGTTTCTCTGAAACCCATGTTGACTTTTTGTGATTATGAAATTATCTTCCAGATGTTCACAGACTCTCTGTTTAATGATCTGCTCCAGAATCTTTCCGGGTATTGATGTCAGACTAACTGGACGATAATTGTTGGGATCCTCTTTTTTCCCCTTTTTGAAGATGGGGACAACATTTGCCCTCCTCCAGTCCGCTGGGAGCTCTCCTGTTTTCCAGGAATTCTCAAAGATTATTGCCAATGGTTCCGATATTACATTTGCCAGTTCTTTTAATACCCTTGGATGTAATTCATCTGGTCCTGGAGACTTATATTCATTTAGATTAACCAGATGTTTCTGTACTATCTCTTTACCTATTCTGTGCTGAAATTCTCCTATTCTGTCCTCTGCTCCATTATCCTCAAGTTGAGCACCCTTTGCCTTTTCAGAGAAGACTGAAGCAAAGAAGGTGTTGAGTAATTCTGCCTTTTCTCTGTCTCCTGTTAACTTTTTGCCATCTTCTCCACACAGTGGCCCTACCATTTCCTTCTTTTTCCTTTTGCTGCTGACATACCCCCAAAAGCCCTTTTTATTGTTCTTAACCTCTCTAGCAAGCCTGAGTTCATTCTGCACTTTAGCTTTTCTGACTTTACCCCTACACGTGCTAGCTATTTGTTTGAATTCCTCTTTGGTGATTTCCCCATTTTTCCATTTCTTATACATGTTCTGTTTAAAACATAGTTCAGTTGCAAGTTCCTTAGTCATCCATCCTGGTTTCTTGAGACACCTCCCATTTTTCCTCCTCGTTGGAACTGTTTGAAATTGTGCCTTCAGTATCTCCCTTTTGAGAAACTCCCATCCGTCTTGAACTCCCTTCTCTTTTAGTATTCCTGTCCATGGGATCACCCCCAGTATTTCTCTAAGTTTAGTAAAATCAGCTTTCCTAAAGTCTAGAATGCGTGTCTGACTATGCCTGGCTTCTCCTTTCCACTGTATAATAAACTCCAGGAGGACATGATCACTCCCGCCTAAGGATCCAACCACTTGCACCCCATTAACTAGGTCTTCCCTGTTAGTTAGGATCAGATCCAAAATAGTTTACTCCCTCGTTGCCTCTTTCACCTTTTGAACAATGAATTTGTCTTCGAGGCAAGTGAGGAATTTGCTGGACCTTGAGGATTTTGCCAAGTTTGACTTCCAGCAAATATCCGGATAGTTGAAGTCACCCATCACTACTATATTTCTCCTTTCTGAGTGTGTGGTCATCTGTTCTAGAAAGGCTTCATCCAATTCTTCTGCTTGAGTTGGGGGTCTGTAGTAGACTCCCACAATAACATCCCTGTTGTTTTTTAAGTTGTTTGTATGTTTAATGTTTGTTATATATGTTTATATATGTTTTTAATAAATATTGAAATAGAAAAACCCGCTTCGAACCGAAGGCCATGGTTTACACCTGAACTTAGGAGAATGAAGCGGTTTGGGCAATGACTAGAGCGCAGGTGGCAGAATCCAACAGAACTCGCCATAGGAACTTTCTTTGCTCCTATCGAGAGGCAATACGTGCAGCGAAGAGAAGTTTCTCCTCTGCATGTATTGCATCTGCAGAGTCTCGTCCAGCAGAGCTGTTTAGGGTGGAGAGGGAACTGACACAGGTGCTCCCTGTGCCAAATACCTTACTTAACCCAACGATGGCCTGCTGCGACACATTTAACAACTTCTTTGCAGATAAAATCTCTCAGATAAGAGCCGACTTAGACGCCGCTATTGTAACAGAATCGATAGGAGAGGCGTCCAGCAACTCCGTCAATGAAGTTATTCTGGATCAGCTCCAATCTGCGAGTACCAAGGACGTGGACAAGCTGCTTGGTAAGGTGAGGAAAACAACTTGCCCTCTCGACCCTTGCCCATCATGGCTGGCCATCCGGGGGGGGAATGCGTTGTTGAGACTCCTCACGATATCATCAATGTATCATTCAAGGAAGGACATGTTCCATCTTGCTTGAAGGAAGCAGCTGTTAGGCCGCTTCTGAAAAAACCTTCCCTTGACCCCCTGGATATGAGTAACTACAAGACTGTTTCTTTGTTGCCATTTTTGAGCAAGGTGATCGAGAGAGTGGTTGCTCTTCAGCTCCAAGCTGTCTTGGATGAAACCGATTATCTAGACCCATTTCAAACCAGCTTCAGGACAGACTTTGGGGTCGAGACTGCCATGGTTGCCTTGACCGACGATCTGCATCTGAGCATCGACAGGGGTAGTGTGACCCTGTTGGTGCTCTTAGACCTCTCAGCGGCTTTTGACACAATAGATCACAGCACCCTCTTGGACCACCTGAAGGGGTTAGGTATCGGGGGCACTGCTTTGCAGTGGTTCTGGTCCTTTCTCTCGGGTTGGTCTCAGAGGGTGCTGCTTGGGGATAGTAGTTCCAGTAAGAGGGAGCTCACTTGTGTGGCCCCTCAGGGGGCTATGTTATCCCCGATGTTGTTTAACATCTATATGAAGCCGCTGGGTGAGATTATACGGAGTTATGGTGCTGGATGTTATCAGTACGCTGATGACACCCAAATCTATTTCTCCATGTCTCGTTTGTCGGCCTCGAATTCCACTGGCATCTCTTTTCTCAATGAATGTCTTCAGGCGGTAATGGGCTGGATGAGGAAAAACAGATTGAAACTGAATCCAGACAAGACTGAGGTGCTCATGGTAGCGGCCCCGAAACCAAGAATTGGGTTGCAGCCTCTAGTCCTGGATGGGGGTCACACTCTCCTCCAGTGACTGTGTTCGCAGTCTGGGGGTGCTCCTTGACCCGTCGCTCCTGATGACAAATCAGGTAAATGCGACGGTCAGGAGTGCCTGTTATCAGCTCCGGCTGATACGCCAGCTGCGCCCTTTTCTGGAAGTAAGGGATCTCGAGACTGTTGTGTACATGCTGGTAACCTCACGCCTGGATTTCTGTAATGCGCTCTACATGGGGCTATCCCTGTGCTTGGTTTGGAAACTACAGTTGGTTCAAAACATGGCAACCAGGTTTTTGTCGGGAACATCTAGGAGGGACCACATCACTCCAGGTTTTGAAGTCCCTCCACTGGCTGCCTATTGGTTTCCGGGCCCACTACAAGGTGTTGGTTATCACCTTTAAAGCCCAAAATGGCTTGGGTCCAAGGTATCTCAAAGACTGCCTCTTCCCATATAATCCTCCCCGCACTCTCTGGTCCTCTGGGAGGAATCTGCTGCAGCCTCAAAAATCTACAGTGACCTCCCAGAGAGCTTTCTCTGTTGTCACTCCCAGGCTCTGGAACAGCCTGCCGGACGAGATCCGTCAATTAACATCTTTGCACAGCTTTAAAAAGGCTGTCAAGACGGCTCTCTTCCGGCACGCCTTTCCAGATTAAATTACCCGGCCTTGAGAGTTCTCGGAACCTCCCCCTTCTTAGGAATGTTTTATAGTCCCCGTTCAGAACTTGAAGTTGCAGGGGTCTATTGGTTTGTATTTGTATTTTTATTTTTATTTGTTATTGTTTTAATTGTAAATTGTTTTAATTGTAAATTGTTTTAATTGAGATGTGATTTAATAACTTTTTAAGGGGGGGGGAGGAGGGAATTATACCATTTTAAGTTGTATGTATTTTATTGTTGTACAGCGCCCGGATTGGCTTGCCACAGGGTGGTATATAAATAAAATTTATTATTATTATTATTTTAAAAAAGGCCAATGCCATTCTAGGCTGCATCACTAGAAGTATAGTGTCGAGATCAAGGGAAGTAATAATGCCACTCTATTCTGCTTTGGTCAGGCCCCACCTGGAATAATCCTGTGTCCAATTCTGGGCACCACAATTCAAAAAGGATGTTAACCAGCTGGAGTATGTCCACAGGAGGGTGCCTTGTCGGTTATAGTAAAGCAATAGTATATTTTACAACTGAGTAAGGCATGGCAGACTGAACACAAACTATGAAAGAAACAGGTGGTTTTAGTTAATCTAAGTAAAAAGCTGAATCATCTGGAAACCGCTCTCGAAAGGGCTTGTGTGTTAAACCCCAAAGCTTGGGAGCACACACAGGAGGAGCACAAGTAGAGTAGCACAGGTTCAAGGCAAAAGGCAGCAAAGCTCAGCGGGAAAGTAATAATAATAATAATAATAATAAATTTTATTTATATCCCGCTTCTCTGCATAGCAATTGAAGCAGCGTACATTAATTAAAAAGAACAAGTTAAAATCACAACCCTGACCCCAACCCTCCCCCCCATAAAACAGAATTAAACTAATTTCAAGTTAAAACATGAATATAGCAGTTAAAACAAAAACAAACAAAATTTGACAGGGGGATACGTCATGGCGGTCAAGGATAAAGCTAGAGTCACTATTTATAGATCTGGGAGATGTTCCGGGAAGGCCTGCTGGAAGAGATCCGTCTTTACTGCCTTTTTAAAGGCAGCCAAGGTAGTAATATGACGGATCCCATCTGGCAGGCCATTCCAAAGTCTGGGAGCAGTTGCGGAAAAGGTCCTCTGGGAGGTCTGCGAGAGCCTGGTCTTTATTGGCAGCAGTAGATTCCTCCTAGAGGACCGAAGTGCGTGGGGGGGATCATACGGGGAGAGGCGGTCCCGAAGATAGGATGGACCCAAGTCATGTAGGGCTTTAAAGGTTAAAACCAACACCTTGTACTGCGCCCGGAAACTAATTGGCAGCCAGTGGAGGGATTTAAGCACAGGTGTTATGTGCTCCCTCCTCGATGTTCCAGTAATTAGTCTGGCTGCCATATTTTGAACCAGTTGAAGTTTCCGAGTTAAGCACGAGGGTTGCCCCATGCAGGGCGATTACAGAAATCTAAACGAGAGGTTACCAGCGTGTGCACGACAGTTTCCAGATCCCTCATATCCAGACAAGGGCACAGTTGGCGTATCAGCCAAAGCTGATAACAGGCACTCCTGACTGCCGCATTCACCTGACTAGTCATGTGAAGAGACGAGTCTAGGAGCACCCCCAAACTGCGAACACAGTCCTTAGAGGAGAGTGTGACTCCATCTAGGACTGGAGACTGTATTCCCAAACCTGGTTTCGGGCCCGTGACTGTCAGTACCTCCGTTTTGTCTGGATTCAGCCTCAATCTGTTTTTCCTCATCTGATCCATTACCACTCTGAGACAGTCATTAAGAGGAGAGATGCCATCTGAAGTCTGAGCCGATGATTTGGTCATGGAAAAATATATTTGGGTGTCATCAGCATACTGAAGACACCGTGCTCCATGCCTCCGAATGATTCACCCAGCGGCTTCATATAAATATTGAATAGCATTGGAGACAAGATGGCACCCTGAGGGATGCCACAATTAAGCTCGATTTTGAAAGAGCAACTGTCCCCAAGCCTCACCCTCTGGGATCTGCCCGAGAGGAAGGAACGGAACCACTGCAAAACAGTGCCTCCAATTCCCAACTCTCAGGTGATCTAAGAGGATGGCATGATCTGTTGTATCAAAGGCCACTGAGAGATCCAAGAGCACCAACAGGGTCACACTACTCCTGTCGATGTCCAAGCGGAGGTCATCGTTCAACGCGACCATGGCCGTCTCAACCCCAAATCCTGTCCTGAAGCTGGTTTGTAATGGATCCAGATAATCTGTTTCATCCAAGACTCCCTGGAGTTGGGAAGCAACTGCCCTCTCGATCACCTTGCTTAAAAAAGGAAGCAAGGAGACTGGTCTATAATTGTTTCTATCCAGGGGTATTGCAGGAAGATTTTTTTTTAAAGGTCAAATCTAGAAGGTACTCTGTTTTTCATTTGTAACCACGCCTGAAGGACAGTTGTGCCCAAGGAATATATATATATATATATATATATATATATATATATATATATATGCAGCTTATATGAAAATAAGGGATGCAGTGGTTCAAGTGGTTAAGACGCTGACTCTGTGGATTTCAAGATCGGCAGGTTGGCAGTTTGAGGCTCGAGTGCTGCAGGATGGGGTGAACTCCCATCACTAGTCCCAGCTTCTGCCAACTTAGCAGTTCAAGAGCATGCAAAGGCAAGTAGATAAATAGGTACTACTTTGGTAGGAAGGTAAATAGCATTCTGTGCAATCCTCCTGGCCACAGGATCACAGAGTAGTTTCTGACAACGCTGGCTCTTCAGCTTTGGAACAGAGATGAGCACCATCTCCTACGGTTGGACATGACTTGACAACTTTGTCAACGGGGAATACCTTTACCTTTACCTTTATGAAAATAAATATTGGATGTTCATTATTTCTATATATAAAAGCCTACTGAGTCAAATCTTTTCATCTGCAAACCTTGTGTGTCAACTGTGTTTTCCATACAGAGGATTGGAAGTGAATTCTCCTGTGTAAACTGCAATAGACTCTGCTATAAATCCTTAACATGACTAAAATGGTGAAGGGTTTGGAAACCACGAAGCCCTATGAAGAGAGACTTAGGGAGCTAGGTATGTTTTGCCTGGGGAAGAGAAAGCTAAGAACTGATATGATAACCTTGCTTAAAAGTTTGAAGGGATTTCATATTGAGGATGGAACAAGTTTGTTTTCTGCTTTTCCAGAAATAGGACAGAAATTGGATGCAAACTCCAAGAAAAGAGAGTCTACCTCAACATTAGAAGGCACTTTCTCAGAGTAAGGGCTGTTTGACAGTGCGACACACTCCCTTGGAGATTGTGGTGGAGTCTCCTCCTTTGGAGATCTTTAAACAAAGGCTGGCTGGGCATCTGTCAGGGGTGCTTTGATTGTGTATTCCTACATGGCAGAATAGGGTTGGACTGGATGGTCCTTGGCAACTCTGTGATTCTGTGAATTGAGATTGGTTCTTCTTGACCAGTTCCATGGTTTCTGTGCTTGACTCCTAATTGGATCTCCTTTTTTCTCAAGCAGGTATTGAGCAGCAGATTGAGAACTATGAGGAACCACCTGTGACGTCAAGGGAAATTATGGACTCTTTAATTGAAAAAGAGGAGTTTGGAAATCAAAAGGAACTGAAAAGAAAAAGGGAAAACCAAATGAAAAATGAGAACAACTTGTTTGCCTCTCAGAGTGCTGAACATTCTGAACATCTGACTTTGTGCTCAGATCAAGGAAAGTGTTCTGTCTGTGGGAGAATATGCAAATGTAAATCACAATTAAACACACACTTCAGCATTCCCATGGGGGAGAGACCATACAAATGCATGGAATGTGAAAAGACTTTCTCTAATAGTCATAGTTTATATTCACATCAAAGAACTCACACAGGGGAAAGACCATATAAATGCATGGAATGTGGATTGAGCTTCACTCAGATGCGGGATCTACATTTACATCAAAGAACCCACACAGGGGAGAAACCATACAAATGCATGGATTGTGGGAAGAGCTTTAGTCACAGTTCAACTCTACGTTCACATAAAAGAATCCACACAGGAGAAAGACCATATAAATGCATGGAATGTGGGAAGGGCTTCATTGAAAGTGGAAAACTACATTCTCATCTAAGAACCCACACAGGGGAGAAACCATATAAGTGCATGGAATGTGGGAAGAGCTTCAGTCACAGTTCAACTCTACGTTCACATGAAAGAACCCACACAGGGGAGAAACCATATACATGCATGGAATGTGGAAAGAGCTTCAGTGAGAGTACAAAGCTACGTTCCCATCAAAGAACCCACACAGGGGAGAAACCATATGAATGCATGGAATGTGGGAAGAGCTTCTCTTCTAGTCACCATTTACGTTCCCATCAAAGAACCCACACAGGGGAGAAACCATATAAGTGCATGGAATGTGGGAAGAGCTTCAGTCAGAGTGGAAATCTACGTTCACATCAAAAAGCCCACACAGGGGAGAAACCATATAAGTGCATGGAATGTGGGAAGAGCTTCAGTCAGAGTGGAAATCTACATTCACATCAAAAAACCCACACAGGGGAAAGACCATATAAATGCGTGGAATGTGGGAAGAGCTTTATTCAGAGTTTTAATCTACGTTCACATCAAAGATCCCACACAGGGGAGAAACCATATGAATGCATGGAATGTGGGAAGAGCTTCTCTTATAGTCATCATTTACGTTTACATCAAAGAACCCACACAGGGGAAAAACCGTATAAATGCATGGAATGTGGGAAGAGCTTCAGTCGGAGGGGAAATCTACATTCACACCAAAGAATCCACGCAGGAGATAGGCCATATAAATGCATGGAATGTGGACTAAGCTTCACTCAGATTCGGGGTCTACATTTACATCAAAGAACCCACACAGGGGAGAAACCATACAAATGCATGGATTGTGGAAAGAGCTTCAGTAAGAGTGGACATTTACATTCACATCAAAGATCCCACACTGGGGAAAAACCATATACATGCATGGAATGTGGACTGAGCTTCAGTCACAGCGGAGATTTACGTTCACATGAAAGAACCCACACAGGGGAGAAACCATATAAATGCATAGAATGTGGGAAGAGCTTCAGTCGGAGTGAAACTCTACGTTCACATCAAAGAACTCACACTGGGGAGAAACCATATACATGCGTAGAATGTGGGAAGAGTTTTACTTCAAGTGCTAATCTACGTTCACATAAAAGAATCCACACAGGAGAAAAACCATATACATGCGTAGAATGTGGGAAAAGCTTTACTTCAAATGTAAATCTACGTTCGCATCAAAGAACCCACACAGGGGAGAAACCATATACATGCAAAGAATGTGGGAAGAGCTTCAGTCGAGCTGGAGTTCTACGTTCACATCAAAGAACCCACACAGGGGAGAAGCCATATAAATGCAAAGAATGTGGAAAGAGCTTCAGTGAGAGTGGAAATCTACGTTCACATCAAAGAACACACACAGAGGTAAAGCTATATACCTGCATAGAATGTGGGAAGAGCTTTACTTCAAATGCTAATCTACGTTCACATAAAAGAACCCACACAGAGGGAAAAACCATATAAATGTGTGACATGTGGGAAAAGCTTCTGTCACAGTGCAAAACTATGGGCCTTTGCAGACTGCCAGAAATAGTACAAGTTGAGTCCACTATAACTGCCCTGACTCAGTGCTATAGGAACTGTAGTTTATTGTGGCTCCAGAGGGCTCTGACAGAGAAGGCTCAGTGTCTCAGAAAAAAATACAGTTCCCATGATTCCTTAGCACTGAGCCAGGGCAGTTAAAGTGGACTCAGTTTGCACTATTTCTAGCAGTCTGCAAAGGCCCTATGTTCACATCAAAGAACCCACACAGGGTAGAAGCCGTATCAGTGAATGGAATGAGGAAAGAACTTTCGCCTCGGTGGATATCTGACTAAACACCAGAAAACCCATACTGGGGAGAAACCATACAAATGCATGGAAATGGAAAGAGCTTCAGTCGGAGTGGATATCTTTATTCACATCAAATGACCCACCCAGGGGAGAAACCATATAAATGTATGGAATGTGGAAAGAGATTCTCTTATAGTCACCATTCCACAGTCTATGCATGTATATGGTTTCTCCCCTGTGTGGATTCTTTGATGTGAATGTTCACATCAAAGAATCCACACAGGGGAGAAACCATATACATGCATAGACTGTGGAAAGAGCTTATTTCAAAGTCAGACTTTACAGTTACATCAAAGGACCCACACCAGGGAGAAACCATTTACTGGCATAGACTGTGAAAAAAACTTCCATCAGAATTCACATCTACGTACGCATCAGAAATCCCACACAGGAGAGAAACCACATACATGCATGGAATGTGGAAACAGCTTCTCTGATAGTCTCCAATTAAATTCACATCAAAGGACCCATACAGGGGAGAAACCATAAACATGCACAGAATGTGGAAAAAGCTTTAGTCAGGGTTCAAGTCTACAGTCAGATAAAAGGACCCAAACAGGGGAAAAACCATATGCATCCATAGACTGTTGTAAGAGCTTCTCTTATAGTCACAATTTACATTCACATCAAAGGACCCACACAGGGGAGAAACCATATAAATGCATGGAATGTGGAAAGATCTTCAGCCACAGTGGAAATTTGACTAAACACCAGAGCAGGTCTTTAAACAGAGGCTGAATGGTCATCTGTCAGGTATGCTTTGATTGAGAGTTCCTGGCAGGGGGGTGGACTAGATAGTCCTTGTGGTCTCTTGAAAGGGATCTAGGAATCCAGGTGGACCATAAGTTGAACATGAGTCAACAGTGCGATGCAGGAGCTAAAAAAGCCAATGCAATTTTAGGCTGCATCAGTAGAAGTATAGCGTCTAGATCAAGAGAAGTAATAGTGCCACTCTATTCTGCTTTGGTCAGGCCTCACCTGGAATACTGTGTCCAGTTCTGGGCACCACAATTCAAAAAGGATGTGGAGAAACTGGAGCGTGTCCAAAGGAGGGCAACTAAAATGGTGAAGGGTCTGGAAACTAAGCCCTATGAGGAAGGACTTAGGGAGCTGGGGATGTTTAGCCTTGGGAAGAGAAGGCTGAGAGGTGATATGATAGCTGTGTTTAAATATTTGAAGGGATGTCATATTGAGGAGGGAACAAACTTGTTTTCTGCTGCTCCAGAGAGCCCTATGAGGAAGGGACCCAAAAAATGGATGCAAGCTGCAATAAAAGAGATTCCACCTCAACATTAGGAGGAACTTCCTGACAGTAAGGGCGGTTCGACAGTGGAACACACTCCCTTGGAGAGTAGTGGAGTCTCCTTCCTTGGAGGTCTTTAAGCAGAGGCTGGATGGCTATCTGTCAGGGATGCTTTGATTTGGAGTTCCTGCATGGCAGGGGGTTGGACTGGATGGCCCTTGTGGCCTCTTCCAACTCTATGATTCTATGATTCTTCCAACTCTATGGTTCTGTGAGGTCACTAAAATGAGTCCCCAGCTTGTTGGGGGCAATTGGCTTACACATTATAAACCACTTAGGGCAGAGGTCGGCAATCTGTGACCCGCAGATGCCTTGGGACCAGCCCGTGGCCAGCAGCGGGTGCCATTTTGGAAGGCCCCACTGCGCCTGCGCCGTACAAATTTCAATGGCGCATGCGCGATGGGGCCCAAGGCCCAGGGAAGGCCCCACCGCACCTGCGCTGTGCGAATTCGCACGGTGCAGGCATGGTGGGGCCTTCCAAAATGGCACCCCCCACACGCGCACGCATGCGCCTGCCTGGTCCCCATGCCATCCCCCCCCCGGCTCCCCGGCAACAAAGGCTGCCGACCCCTGACTTAGGGAGCATTTAAGTGGTTTAAAAATGTACTTGATATTGCTATTGCTATTTATTTTCTCTTTTTCTGCTCCCCCCCCCCCCATCGGACCTTCTTTTATAAGTAAACCTCATTGTAATGTTTTCCACAATAATGTGGAAAGAGCTTCAGAGATAGTGGAGCATGTAGGAAGCATCAAAGAGTTCACACAGGAGAGAAACCATATGTTGCTGTTGTTAGCTTCCCTCCTTGAATCAGTTCCAACTCCTGACGCCCCTCTGGATGAGACATCTCCAAGAAGAGACCCTATCTCCCACTGCAGTCTTGCCCAGATCCTGCAAGCCCTTCCCCATAATAACCCCTTTGATGGAGTCTATCCATCTGGTCCCCTCTACCTTTCCTAAAATTATTGTTTTTCCTTCTCATTCTGTGGCCAAAGAATGGTAGTCTCAACTTGATCATCTTTGCTTCCAAGAGAGCCCTGGTCTGATCTGTTCAAGAACCCATTTGTGTTCTTGGCTGTCCATGGGATCCTAAGTACGATTCTCCAGCACCACATTTCCATTGAGTTGGTTTTCTTTCTGTCTGCTTCATTCACTATCTAGCTCTCCCATCAGTACATGGGGATGATGGGGAATACAGTAGTCTGAACGATTCTGACTTTAGTGCTCAGTTGTATGTCTTTGCTCTTCAGCATCTTTTCCAGTTCCTTCATAGCTGCCTTTCCCATTCCTAGTCTTCTTTTTATTTCTTGACTGCAGTCTCCATTCTGATCAATGTTTGATCCTGGATATGGGAATTCTTTAACTCTTTCAATTTCATTGTTACCTAGATTGAATTTGTGTATTTCTTCTGTGGTCATTCTTCTTGTTTTCTTTAGGTTCAGCATCAGACTTGCTGAATGTCTTCTGTTAATATTATGGTTTCGTCCATATATCTTAAGTTGTTAATGTTGCTTCCTCTTATTTTAACCCCTCCTTTTTCTGATTCTAATTCTGCCTTTCTTAAGATGTTTTTGGCATATACGTGAAACAAGTAGGGTGATAGGATGCAGCCTTGCTTGACCCCTTGGCCTATTGGGAACCACTCTGTTCCCCCAAATTCTGTTCTGATGGTGGCCTCTTGTCCTTGGTACAGATTCCTCATCAGGACTATCAGATGTAGTGGCACCTCCATGTCCTTGTGTGTCCTGGACTACAGCCAGCCTCAGTTCCCACAACTGCTGCTAGGGATGGCGAGGATGAGCAATAAACAGCAAAGCCAGCTACAAACCTTCCTGTAGTCAAAACACAAACAAAGCAGAGTCCAGAATTCGAAGTCAGTCGGTCTAAGGTCAGGGCAGGCAGCAATCAACAGAAGTCCAGTCCGGTCCGAGGTCAAGGCAACAGGGTTCCACAAAGCAGGAAACAAGGAGCCACACCAACCATAGTCTCACAAGGAAACTACAATAAGTCTTGGCACTGAGGAAGCCTTTTGCAGATGTTTAAATAGCCAAATCCTACCTCAGTGCCAGCTGAGGCTTGTTGAGCAACTGCTTTTCTGTCAGCCTCATGGACCTGCGAATGCCAGCACTCTCAGCTCTCCTCTGCCTAAAGGAAGGTACTGGCCCTGCTGTATCTTCCTGATTCTCCCCACTAGGCAGCTGAGCCTCCATAGGAGTAGCACTAGGACCTGGCTGCTCTGGGGCTGGGAGAACAGGACTTGGCTCAGGCAGAGCAGAATGAGAGCCAGGTGGAGCCTGTATCTCTTCCTTCTCTGGAGGAGACCCATCCTCCTCCTCATCCTCCGAGTCCTCCTCATGGCTGGCCATGACATCATGTGCATTCCATAGCTTTTTGTGATCTATACAATCAATTGCTTTGCTGTAAGCTATGAAACATTTTTTGGAATTCTTTGGTGTTCTCCATTAGTGTCAGACTTAGTGGACTCAGGCTTTAGAAACCAGGACAACATCTCAGTATAGATTACTGAAGCTTTATTTTGGATTTCCAGGCAGAAGTTGACCAGAGACATGTTAATATCAAATCTAATCTTCCCCAAAACGATCCATCCCATATAGCCCTCCCTTCCAGGCTTTTCCCCAAGCCCATGGTCTGTGAGCTTGAACCATGTCAAAAGGTCCTTTGACGTTTCTGCCTTCTCCCAACTTCTCATCTCCCAAGGACATTCATTTTTCCTCAGGAAGGAAGGTGTCTGCTTGTTTGCTATCAAAGTCTTGTATCAATAAGTACAAGATCATACATTGCAAATGGCCACTGCCCTTGCCTATCTGTTTTCCTGCTTGCATTTACTCCTCTTGCTTTTCATTCGGAATAATAATAATAATAATAATAATAATAATAATTTATGTGTGAAAGGGATCTAGGAATCCAGGTGGACCACAGGTTGAACATGAGTCAACAGTGCGATGCAGCAGCTAAAAAGGCCAATGCAATTTTAGGCTGCATCAGTAGAAGTATAGCGTCTAGATCAAGAGAAGTAATAGTGCCACTCTATTCTGCTTTGGTCAGGCCTCACCTGGAATACTGTGTTCAGTTCTGGGCACCACAATTCAAAAAAGATGTGGAGAAACTGGAGCGTGTCCAAAGGAGGGCAACTAAATGGTGAAGGGTCTGGAAACCAAGCCCTATGAGGAACGACTCAGGGAGCTGGGGATGTTTAGCCTGGAGAAGAGAAGGCTGAGAGGTGATATGATAGCCGTGTTTAAATATTTGAAGGGATGTCATATCAAGGAGGGAACAAGCTTGTTTTCTGCTGCTCCAGAGAATAGGACCCGAAACAATGGATGCAAGCTGCAAGAAAAGAGATTCCACCTCAACATTAGGAGGAACTTCCTGACAGTAAGGGCGGTTCGACAGTGGAACACACTCCCTCGGAGAGTAGTGGAGTCTCCTTCCTTGGAGGTCTTTAAGCAGAGGCTGGATGGCCATCTGTCAGGGATGCTTTGATTGGGAGTTCCTGCATAGCAGGGGGTTAGACTGGATGGCCCTTGTGGTCTCTTCCAACTCTATGATTCTATGATTCTATGATTCTAATAATGTTTATTTATACCCCGCCCCTCTGTCAAACAATCGGGGTGGCTTACAACAGTTAAAAATTACACAAAAATACAGATTAAGAAGCAACCCAGAATCCCCCTCCCCCCCCTTAAAAATTTATCAAACTACACATCCATTAAAATCATAACATAAAATAACAAGATAAAATAAAGTCATTGGAGAGACTATAAAACAAACGAGAGCAGAGGACGAGTAGAAAACTAAAAAGACCAAAACTAAGAAAAAGAGGCAGGGACGTACGGCTCCTGACGCCAGGATCTAATCAGGAAAGGCCTGCCGAAAGAAATCTGTCTTCACAACTTTTTTAAAACTGTTTAAATTCGTGATCTGATGGATCTCGTCCGGCAGGCCATTCCATAATCTGGGGGCAATTACCAAAAATGCCCTCTGGGAGGTAGCAAACAGCCTTGATTTTACTAGCTGAAGCAAATTCCTCCCACAGGACCGGATTGTGCAGGGAGGATTGTATGGGAGGAGGCGGTCCCGAAGATAAGTTGGACCCAAGCCATTTAGGGCTTTAAACACCTTATACTGGGCCCAGAAACTAATAGGCAACCAGTGGAGGGACTTTAATACCGGGGTTATGTGGTCCCTCCTAGATATTCCCGAAACCACTCTGGCTGCCATATTTTGTACTAATTGAAGTTTCTGGACCAAGCACGAGGGTAGCCCCATGTAGAGCGCATTACAGAAATCTAGATGAGAGGTTAGCAGCGCGTGCACTACAGTTTCAAGGTCCCTTACTTCCAGGAAAGGGCGCAGCTGGCGTATCAGCTAAAGCTGATATCAGGCACTCCTGACCATCGCGTTTACCTGATTAGACATCAGGAATGACAAATCAAGGAACACACCCAGACTGCGAACACAGTCCTTGACAGAGAGTGTGACCCCATCCAGGACTGGAGGTTGCAACCCAATTCCTGGTTTTGGGGGCGCTACTGTTAGCACCTCCGTTCTGGATTCACTCTCAATCTGTTTTTCCTCATCCAGCCCATTACTGCCTTAAGACAGTCATTGAAAGGAGAGATGCCATTGGGAGTCGAGGCCGACGATCGAGACGTGGAGAAATAGATCTGGGTGTCATCAGCATACTGATAACACCCAGCTCCATGGCTTCAAATGATCTCACCCAGCAGCTTCATATAGATGTTAAATAACATCGGGGACAGAATGGTGCCTTGGGGGATGCCGGGAGTAAGCTCCTTTTTACCGTAGCGACTGTCCCTGAGCAGCACCCTCTGGGACCTGCCCGAGAGGAAGGAACAGAACCACTGGAGCGCAGTGCCTCCAATTCCTAACCCACTCAGGCAGTCCAAGAGGATGCTATGATCTATTGTATCAAAAGCCGCTGAGAGGTCCAAAAACACAACAGAGTTACACTACCCCTGTCGATGCTCAGACGCAGATCATCGACCAAGGCAACTGTGGCAGTCTCAACTCCAAATCCCGTCCTAAAGCCAGTTTGAAATGGGTCTAGATAATTGGTATCATCCAAGACAGCTTGGAGTTGAAGAGCAACCGCCCTCTCGATTACCTTGCTCAAAAATGCTAGCAAAGAGACTGGCCTATAATTATTCATTTCCAGGGGGTCCAGGGAAGGTTCTTTCAGAAGTGGCCTAACAGCCACTTCCTTTAAGCAAGATGGAATATGACCCTCCCTAAGGGATGCATTGATGATGTGAGGAACATCCTCAGTGCATCCCTCTCCGGATGGCCAGCCATGATGGGCAAGGGTCGAGGGCAGGTCATTTTCCTCACTCTACCAAGGAGTTTGTCCACGTCATCAGTACTCACAGATTGGAACTGATCCAGGATAATTTCGTTAATGGAGTTGCTGGACACCTCAATTGTTTCTGTCAAAATACTGCCATCTAAGTTGGCTCTTATCTGAGAGATTTTATCTGCAAAAAAGTTGTTAAACGCGTCACATCAGGCCGTTGTCGGGTTAAGTAACAGATTCTGCGCAGGTGGGACCTGCGTCAGCTCCCTTACCACCCTAAACAGCTCTGCAGGACAAGACTCTGCAGACGCAATACGTGCAGAGGAGAAGGATCTCTGCACTGCACGTATTGCCTCTCGATAGGACCAAAGGAAGTTCCTGTTGGAATATGGATAGGATATGCAGTCAAAAATGGAAATGTACAGATGTGTGAAAAGACTCTTCTGAGAAAAGTTTCTAAGCAAACAAAGAGGATTCAGCCTGCAGGAGGTTTGAAACCAGAACAATTTCACACTGAACAGAAATAACAAGGACATTGAGCCTGGGAAAGCAGGATGCTAGAAAGTAAACAAATGATCTCATCTGGTTTACATGGGAACTAGGTCACGGGGCGTGACACACAGCTAGGGTCTGGTCTAGGGGCTGGGATAAAGCTGATCATCCTATCACTATGTAGGTTACCACCCAGAAGGTGGAGTTATGGGTTGGGCCAAGTGCTCCTTTGTTCTCTTTGTTAGAACTTGCCTTGCTTTTCAACTTAACAAGTTGTGATCCTATGGTTTCTATCATCTGCAAGATGGATTGTATATAGTTCTTTTCTGTTTTTACTATGCAACAATAAAGCTTTACTTTGGATTTACTATTGTGTCTTCATGAGAAACTGAAGCTGCAGGGAAAATGCAGGGAACACCATTACCAGGATGGCTGATGAAAGGAAGCATTCCAAGATCGGTGAGCCAGTCTTCTGATTTCTGCTACATCTACATTTACATCACACAAATCAACAGTTCCTATGACAAGTCTTGTCAGATAAGAATCGAGTCTTCCACCAGATGTGCTCTAGTCGTTGTCCAACCCGCTTCATTTTCCTAAGCTCTGCTGTATACCATGGCTTACGATTTGAAGTGGGCTAGCAAGGATGCTTGGGAGCGATCGTGTCAATAGCTCTAGTGAGATCGGTGTTCCAAGTATTAACCAGAGCATTGACAGGATCACCGGCATTCCCAACCATTAAACCTTCTAAGGCTTTCTGGAATCCTATTTGTTCCATTAGCCTTCAAGGGTGGACCATTCTAATGGGTCTACCCCCCCTGGTGGGGCGGGTTTACACCTCCCCCCTTTTGATTTCTCTTCATTTCCTCTATTCCTTCATATTCCTCACGTTTCTTATCATGACAGATCCATATACTTCTGGATATGACCATTAACCATTGTATGTTTGCAGTGTGGTTCCTAGAACCTCTTCCTTCCCTGAACCCCACTTGGACCTCTGGGATTTCTCTCTCCATGTATGAATCATAGAATCATAGAGTTGGAAGAGACCACAAGGGCCATCCAGTTCAACCCCCTGCCATGAAGGAATTCAAAATCAAAGCATCCCCAACAGATGGCCATCCAGCCTCTGTTTAAAGACCTCCAAAGAAGAAAACTCCACCACACTCCAAGGGAGTATGGTTGGAGTCTATGCTGCAGAATTTTGAGCATTAATTTGCTCGCATGTGAGATTAGTGCTATTGTCCTATAGTTGCTGCAGTCTTTTGTTTCTCCTTTCTTGTGGATTGGTATGTATATCGAGAATTTCCAGTCTGTTGGCCACCTCTTTGTTTTCCATATTTGTTGGCATATTTCAGTTACTACTAAAGTTGCATCTGTCTGTGGGCATTGTAGCAGTTCAGTTGGGATATGATTGTTTCTAGTGATATATTTTTCCCCATTTCCTTTATTGCAGATTCCACTTCATTTCTTAGAATTTAGGGTCTGTCTTCATATGGCTCCTCATTCAATAATAATAATAATAATAATAATAATAATAATAATAATAATAATAAAATTTATTTATATACCGCCTGGTGGCGAACCAATCTAGGCGGTTTACAAGCTAAAAATACATACAAGCTAAAAATACATTGAAAATATAATTCATTTGCTCATTTCGTTTGTATAAATCTTCAAAGCATCTCTGATAGATAGCTTCCAACCTCTTTTTATTTCTTCTTGTTCCTGTATTATTTTTTCTCCATAGAGCATACCTGCTCTTGGTTTGAATTTGGCTTTAATTTCTTGGATTTTTCTTTTTTTTTATTAAAAGGTTTTAATACATCATTAAAATATCAAAACATATATAACAACTATCCTAGTCATGATATTTGGTTCTATTTACAATTATACATCACTTCCTTTAGTTCGTACTCAGTGAGTACACTTTGTAAGTATAACTGATTTTATCAATCCATCTCAAATATCACATGTAAAACATTCTTACTAATAAAATAAAACTGTTCCCTTATTATCAGTCTCCTGGCTCATAAATTCCACCTTTCTTTTATATATTCCTCTATTGGAGCCCATTCCTCATTCACCAAATCTAAATTCTTGTTATTGAGTAATTTCGTTAGTTTATCCATTTCTTTCATTTCTAGTAATTTTAGAAGCCATTCATCTTCCATTGGTATATCCTGTTGTTTCCATTTTTGAGCAATTAAAATTCTCGCCGCTGTAACCATATATAAAAGGATCCTCCAAAAAATTTTCTCTATCATTGGATTCAATTTTTTCATCATGTTTAATAAATAAATTTCTGGAGTCTAATTTTATCTTTAAAATGTTTTGTATGGTAATATGTATTTTTTCCAATACTTCTTTATTTCTTCACATTTCGATAATTTCTTGGATTTTTTTATAGAGGTCTCTCCTTTTTCCCTTTTTGTTGTTGTCTTCTATTTCTCTGCATTAGTCATTGTAGTATTTCTCCTTATCCCTGCGTGTCAGATGTTTGACAGTTGTGTTCATACTTCTGGCTTTGTTCCTATCTCCCTTTGCCTTTTCTTTTCTTCTTTCTTTTATTGCATAAAGTGTTTCATCTGTCATCTATTATTTTTATATTTCTTCTTGGACACTGTTAGTGTTTTCTTGCGTTCATCCATAATTATGTCTTTGACTTCTGTCCACAGTTCTTCAGGTTCCCGGTCGGTTATACTCAGAAGTTCAAATCTGTTTCTTACATTGTCTTTGAATTCATCTGAAATGTTATCTTCTGCTTCCAGCTACATAGTCTATTCCAGCTATATAGTCTGGAATGTTTATATTCCTGTTTTAATTATCTTGCCATTTAATACTTTTAACTGTAAGCCGCCCAGATTGATATTTCAGAGGGCGGGGTATAAATAAATTTTATATTATTATTATTATTTTAAGGGGGTGGGTTGGGGTATGAATTTTGTTGAATGGGGTTTTAACTGATGTAAGCCGCTTAGATTGTCTTCATTTAAGCGGGGTATAAATAAATTTTATTATTATTATTATTATTATTATTATTAGGTTTTTGTGCTTACCATATGGTGATGTTCAGGTGTATAGTCTTCTGTCAGGTTGTTTGAAGCAGATATTTGCAATGAATAGATTATTGGCCTCACAGAATCCTAGCAGATGTTCTCCTGCTTTATTTCTTGTTCCTAATCCAAATCTTTCAACTGTATTTGATTCTTCTTTGTTGTCAACTTTAGCATTCCAGTCTCCAATGATTCGTTTGAAATCTTGTGATGGTCTGTTGTCAGTTTCTTCCTGGACTGCACCACGGAATCTCTCATTTTCCTCTTCATCTACATCTGTGGTTGGTGCATATACCTGGATTATTGTAATGTCTATAGGTTTACTCTGAAGCCTTATTGATAATATACGGTCTGACTTTGAGTTGTATCCTTTGAGTGCTCTAGCTATATCTTTCCTTAGTATGAAAGCCACCCCATTTCTTCTTGTTTTTTCTTTTCCTGAATAGATGACTGTATAGGTGTCTGAGTCAAAGTGACCCATTCCTGTCCATTTTAACTCATTCATTTACTTCTAGTATTGCTATATTCATACATTCCATTTCCTTCTTTACTATGTCTAGTTTTCTGTGGCTCATGTTTCTCACATTCCATGTTCCAATGACATGTGTAGTGTTGCTTCTAACTAGGCTTGTTTTATTGGACATGTTTTCTGTCTGCCCTCCCTCTCTCTAGTTGTTGGTTTTTGAGCTGTCTCACCTGTTTTTGAAATGGTCTTGCTAGGAGAGACACCTTTTGCCTCCTTTTGCTCAGTGCTGACAGTTGTCAGGTATGGTGACTCTACTGTTCTCTCTGTGAGAGTTGACATCAGTGTCACCCACATCTACTGCTGCAGCTCAGTTGCTGTTCCTATGTTTTATGCCTGTTATTCCCTTCTTCCCTCCCTCAGTTCTCTTTTATACATATACATGCATGGAATGTAGTCTCTGATCATTTTTTTATATAGAAGTTCTTAATAGCATTTTTCATTTTCTCCTTAATTGGCTTTTGCAATAAAAGAGTTACATCTCCAGATTGTGATAGTGTTGTCTTGTGTTTCCTTTACTCAGTTTAGCACCATGTGTGAATGATCTCCACAGGTGAATGAGTTTTGCACAACGAGGGATCTAATTCCCTGAAGAAGGACAGAAAATATATTCACTGTTCTCCCCACATGTGAAGTGTGAGAATTTTCTTTTTTTAAAAAAAAATATATATCTCTCACACAGAGCAGAGCTCACCCATTCCAACTGAGGTTGGAAATTTCCAATTGAAATTCAATGTTCTGGTTGTTTTATTGTTTTATTGCTTCAGTTATTTCTGAAGTCATTTCTGACTTATGGAAACCCTAAGGAAAACCTATCACAGGGTTTTCTTGGTAGGATTTATGGGGCGGGAGAGAAGTTGCCATTGTTTTCTTCCAAGACAGTAAGAGTGTAACTTGCCCAAGGTCTTCCAGTGGGTTTCTGTGTCTAGCTCGCCTGGTACTTTTTGAGGTGCCCAGATCATAACGGAACCAAGGAGGGAAAAAACTTCCTGTCACTGTTCATTGGCCTGGACATTGAGGGAAATGATGGTGCCTGCCCAGCAGCAATCTCTCCTGGCTATGCTGGGGAGCTGACAAATGGACCGATAGAGGACTTGGGGGAAAGTCCCCACCAATAGTGCTTTATGTGTGGGGAAATTATTGCTCAAAGACGGCATGTGAGAGAAGGGTAACTTTTGGGATCTTTTACACCTGTTTATACCAGTATGCACTGCAATGAAAGACTCCAGTTTCAAGTAAATAAGATGTTTCACTTAGAAAAGGTGCAAAGGAGCACTCAAACATACAAGAACTGAGTCAATCTTAAAACTCATCCAAGGCTACAGAAATTGAAGGTTTGAAAGGTTGGATAGTGGAAGATTTTACCAATCCAAGTTAGTGACCTCCATAGCAAAACACTGGCTCGGACCGCATCTGAGGGTACACCAGGAAAAGTAAATAAATATGGCTGAGGTTGGGTATTTGTTTAATACACCAAACCCTTCCATGGGGTATGTGTTGTGTACCCAAAATGGTATAACGAATGCATTGATGGTTTCCGCTAGAAATAGAAGAAAGGTCAGGAAAGTTTGATAGGTTGATGTATTGATGGGATGTGAAAAAGGAGAGGGAAATGGAGGGAAGATGAAAGAAGGGACATGGAGTACAGTCTCTTTATGTTTTACCAAATGCTTTCTTTTGTTCCCTTTAACAGAGTCAGATAGGAACAATGTAGTGAGGTGGACCCATCAGTGCTTTTAATATTTAGGATTCCACGTGAATTCTTTGATCGGTGTGATGCTATCAGCATGCAATTCCACCTTCCTTGGGTTTCTGTGACCCTAATATGTGCACCTAGGTTATCACAACCTCAGTTGTTGTTGTTAACTGACTTTGAGTTAAAGCCAACTCATGAGGACCGTGTGGATGAGACATCTCCAAGCCCTCCTATCCTCCACTGCTTAGTTCCTGCCGATTCATGTCCGTGACCTCCCTGGTTGAGTCCATCCATCTGGCCTGTGGTCTTCCTCTCTTTCTGCTGCCCTCCACCTTTCCCAACATTAGCGTCTTCTCCAGTGAGTCTTGCCTTCTCATGATATGGCCAAAGTACGACAGCCTCAGTTTGGTCATCTTGGTTACAAGGGATATCTCTGGCTTGATCTGCTCTAGGACTCCTTTGTTTGTCCTTTTGGCTGTCCATGGGATCCTCAGCATCTTCTCCAGAAACACATTCTCTCAAATGCATTGGTTTTCTTGCTATCTTCTTAACTGTCCAACTCTCACATCCATACATGTTAATAGGGAATACGATGGCTTGTATGATTCTAACTTTCGTGCTTAGTTATATATCTTTATATTTTAGGATCTTTTCTAGTGCTTTCATGGCTGCCCTTTCCATTCCTAGTCTTTTTCTTATTTCTTCACTATAGTCTCCATTCTGATTGAGGCTTGATTCTAGGTATGGGAACTCTTTAAACATTTCAATTTCTTCACTGTCTAGGTTGAATTTATGTAGTTCCTCTGTGGTCATTATTTTTGTTTGCTTCAGCTTCAGCGTTAAGCCTTCCTTTGCATTTTTTTCCTTGACCTTCCTTATTCCAATTCTGTGATGTTTTCTGCTAGTAGTGTTGTGTTGTCTGTGCATCTTAGATAGTTGATGTTCCTTCCTTCTATCTTCACTCCTCCTTCTGTGTCCAAGCCTGCTCTTCATGTGATATTTTCTGCATACAAGTTGAGCAAGTGGAATAATGGGATGCAGCTTTTTAACAACTTGCCTGATGAAGAAGCCATTGGAGGTTCGAAAGCTTGCAGCAAGTATACTGTGCATTTTGGATGGCCCAGTAAAGGGGTCACTGTTTGGATGTTGTTGAATTTACTCTGACGGAGATGGCAGAACCTCTCCCCAAATTATAAATCCCAGGCTTTCATCCCATGAAGAGCCCTGGCAGTGGAAGCAGTCTCAATCTGCATTAAATTCTGCAGTGCAAAGTAAAGGCAGCCTAGGAAGAAGCTGGAAGGGACCCCCAAGGGCCATCCAGTCCAATCCACTTCTTCAGCCATGTAGGAATACACAGGATCCTAGAGCTGGAAGCCCCCCACCACCACCAGGGCCCTCCAGTCCAACCCAAATTTATGTAGGTTCTCGGGGTTTTTATTTTTGTTTTCTTTATGTTCAACAGTAAGCCTGCCTTTGCACTTTCTTCTTGGATCTTCCTTAGTAGTTGTTCCAGGTCTGAGAGGTTTTCTGCTAGTACTATTGTGTCATCTGCATATCTTAGATTGTTGATATTCCTTCCTCTTATTTTCACTCCTCCTTCTGTGTCCAAGCCTGTTTATCTTATAATATGTTCTGCATACAAGTTGAACAGATCGGGTGAAAGGATGCAGCCTTGTCTGACCCCTTTGCCAATTGGGAACCATTCTGTTTCTCCGTCTTCTGTCCTGAGAGTAGCCTCTTGTCCTGAGTTCAGATTCCTCCTCATCAGGACCATCAGATGTATTGGCACTCCCATCATGTCTTTGAGGGCCTTCCATAATAGCCTTTCATGGTCTATGCAGTTATGTTTTATCAAGCACAGGCTGATCTTCCTTAGGAATTCCCTGGTGCGCTCCATTCCCTAGATTATCATAGAGTCATAGAGTTGGAGGAGACCTCAAAGGCCATCCAGTCCAACCCCAGTCTGCCATGCCTATTCCGTAGCCTTCCTGCCCTTTGATTCCTTGGCTTGCCTAAAAACCCTTCTTCTGTTTCTTCTGATCTGGCTTCTCTCTCCTACGGATCAGTTGCCCAGGCTGCTCTTGGATCTTGGCTGCTTTCCGGAGAGTTCTGGGGCTGAATGTCATTCTAGCAAACAAAATTAAATGGCTTATGACACGCCTTTCCTCCTTTTATATTTTTTATATTCATGATCACATTATCTCATTGTCATGAACCGAGGTTCTCTGTTGTTCTTTTAATCCAGAGAGAAATTTAGCCACCCTAGACTATAGGACTTTCAATAGAGACACATAGGAAACCAGATCTGGGTTTAGACACTTTGCATGTAACATTTATTGAAACACAGAAACAGAGACACCTGAAACAATCATTTCTAATATCAGATACTCAATATAACAACCACCTTAAGTATCAAGAGCTCTTTTCATTCACTCACACATTCACACATTCATACTCACGATCCTTCACTGGAAGTTGATCAAGCCTCCAAGAAGGGTGGATGGCCCTGTTGCCGCGGATCAAGGAACCATAAGGTGAAGTGGGAGAAGTACTGCCTTTTATACCCTTTTTTCTCTTCTTTCTTGAAATAAACATGTTCTGCTCACCATGGGTTCAGAACAGTCCAGTTCTTTGCACAAGTTTCAGTACATTCTGTGTGTGCCAGATCTCACTCGGCCATATCAACATCATTCATATTCGACAGATTGTATTGTCCTGGTTATGCTTGGTCAGCATCTCCGCTTCCGAGGCCAAGTTTCTCCCATTCCTCGCTTCCACCATCCAAGTTCCTCTTTCAATAGTGCTTTGCATGGCATCCATTTTATTTGGTTCTTTCAGGGCCTTGTCACTCCAGGAACCCATTCACCTTCCACATACTCAGCCATTCTCTCACATATTCCCCCTCTTGATACTTAATTAGTTCATAATTGAGTATCACCAATAATTATAAACAATCATGTCCCTTTTAATTATATTAATTTAATTAATTGTATAATCAACTGAAATCATCAATGATCTCTGAAAATCATATATTACACACACTATAATGGATTAAAATTCAAAAGCATCTACTTTCTTTTGGGGTATTACTGACATAATACTATGTTGGCACAAGCGGATAAAAAGTGGGAAACAACAACCTATTATACCAATCATAACCACTATCATAACTATTATGTAAATAATTTCCTTTATCCAAACAGCTGAAGGCCACAAATCACTCAACCATCCAAAGAAAGACCAACCCCTTTTTGTATCATAAACATCATGCTGAATCATTTGTCTTAATTTTTCCATTTCATCCTCTATTGATCTGTTCAAATTGTGAAATTTTACCACACATTGGTTTCCTATCATGTTACAAAATCCTCCTTTCTCAGCCAACAAATAATCCAAAGCTAAACTTTGTTGCATTACCATTTGGCTCAATTCTTCAATTTCGGATTGCAACATGCGTATAATCTCCCTGGTAGCATTTATTGATTTTTCCAGTCTGCATGTAAGTCCCAATATGCTCCTATGATTTTCCTGAGCGACAATCCCTGGATATGCTTCTAGAGTTAATGCTCCAATTATAGCCCCTGCTGCTACTATGCTCCCCAAAGTGTCTGAGTATTGGACTTCATCTGAACACGCTGGTCCCAAAAGCCTGTCATAAATTTCCCGCTTATGACTAGTCTATGGAGACTCGGACTTATATACTTGGACTGGAAAAGTCAAATATCCCACTCCCACACATTGATAGTTGCCTGGATGGAAATTAGAAAAACATAGGTTTGGATCTTGTAATTGCCACCCATAGCATATACTACCCATACTTTGTCCTAATCCCAAGATAACACTTCCATTTATATGCAACATTGGATATTCTGGATACATCTCATTCCATTCAGTTTGCTGTAAATCCTTGGATACATAACTCTGATTGTGGGTTCCATACAAATAAAATTTATCCCTACAATAAGTATAACTTCTCAGATTCATAAAAAAAAGTCTTCATGTTTTCTGTAATCCCTCAATTTGTTATTCCAAGTCCCTTTGTTGTTACAACAAAACACATTCCTGCTGTGGTAGTTCTGTAACTCATTCTTCGGAATCAGGTAGCGTTTAGTTTCTCTGGTGAAGAAAATATTGTGGGAAGACCCACAGCTGATTTCGATAAACCCAATAAGATGACTTCGGGGTCTTCAATTAAAGCAGGCAAAAAGGACATATGCCCTACTGATTGTGGATGTGTATAAACTAAAGTTACATCTTTTCCATGGTATTCAAACATATGCTCGGCATGTAATCTAATCCAATATCCCTGCACCTCCTCCCACATCAGAATACCCAAAATGATGACCTTTATCCTCCACCCCCTTATTTTCTGGGATGGCTCCATTTTACATATAGCTTTCCTTTATTTCCTGGGGGATCTTTAATCCATCGCAACTGGAACTACTTTGAGTGCTGGTGATCCCAATTAATATACCACCTTAAATTTTCTCCTTCAATTATATATATATATATATAAAAACTGGGTATCTTCTTGCTAGTGCAACATCCTGCAAAATATAAATATATGTGTTAGTTCCTAGAAGGACTAGGTCTGATTTTCCTTGTGGAGACCCTCTCATCCATTCGTCTGGTGTAATTTGTTTCTGCATATATATAAAAAAACATATAATGAGACATATTTGTTATTAATCAACTTTATACAATTGTATCTGATTATGGTGGACCCATTAAGATTTTCCTTCTTTTTCAGTCAAGTAACTGGTGGGCCATATCCCCTTCCATTTGGGTCTCAAGGCATGTTCTTTAAGACCCAAATGAAGATATAACACTTGAGTTCCAATTGGTATCATTTTTACCTTATTTAAACAATTGATCTATATATACATTGCCTTGCTGTTGCTATTCTAATTTGTTCTCTTTTTTCTTATCTTGATGGGCCTTAAGCCAAGCAAATTTTACTTTTGGTAACCTTTGCATAAGAGTCCAAATCCGCTTCCATTGACTAAGATATTTCAAGCCCTTGCTACCTACATTTTTAAACCCATCTTTTCTCCAAAATTGAAGAAATCTTGTACATTCAATATATACATATTCACTGTCCATGACAATTATAGACTCTTCATCCTCCCCCTCTTGTTCTTTTAATAGTAAAAGAACATCTATAACTGCCTGGATTTCCGGCTTTTATAATATCTATTTTATCACATTCATGTGAATCTCCCTCCCTTAAAATTGTTATCATCAAGTCTGGCTGGTTTAATTCGGCTGGTTTATGATCTCAAAATCAATCCCTTTTGGATTCAATTTAACTATCTATTTTTGGCAGTACTAAGAGAGGGGGCTTTTTCTTATAAATTATATTTCAAAACTTTATAACTGGACTGTATTTTAGTATAAATCTGCTGACATTGTTTCCTGAGTCCATCCTTTTTCTAAGTTTACTTTGAATCCTATATCTCTTATAAAGCTCTAAAACCCTAAAACCTAAAAGTAAAGGCAAACTGGGGTTCACTTTTCTCAGCTAAGGGAAGGGCAAAGAAACAATTATCCAAATATATCACAAAATAATACTGTGCTTCTGTTAATACCCTCCCCATCATTTCCATAATATTACCAAGTGTAGGTGCCATGAGGGGTGTACCTTGGTTTATTTCCTTAAAATGTGCAACTAGTCTCCAGGATTTCTTATCACTCTTTTTAATTGGTCATAAAGGTGACTTATATAGACTTACAGTCTTTTTTATTATCCCCAGCTAGTCTAATGCTTTTGTAGTTTCTGATATTTCCTTCCTCTTTAATCAGTTGCCACCACAAATGTTCTACTATTGCCAGGTTTTCTAAATAATTTTCCCCAATATTGCCATTCCCCTGGCTTTACTTGTCTTAGTTCTGTGGCAGCGGGGCAGTCCTAACAGAGCTCCCCTTCACCTTCCCCCTGAATCTCCCTTGCCTCTTAAAGCAAAGCCTGATAAGTAAATTCTTCTGGAATGTCTTTCTCTTTTGTCATATTTTTAATCTGGTTCTGTCTTCTCTTGTCTTCCTGTGGTGGGGCACTAGGGTTTTCACTAATTTTTCTCTTTTCCCCTTCTCTGTTAGTTGTCTCAGACACTCAGTACTTATTCTATCTAGTTTATCTGTGTTTATCTCTGAAACTACAGCTAAGTGCGCACGCATATATCTATGCATGTACATATATATAGATATATTTATATGTGTGTGTATATGCACATTTATAATAATAATAATAAATAAATTTTATTTATAACCCGCCTCTCTGCATCGCAATTGGGGTGGGGAACAGCAATAATAAAAGCATACTTTTTTAAACATTCCTTATCCCAAAGCCAACCTCCCACCCCTTAAAAATGGATTAACCATTACAAATACATTTATTATTTATATGTTATATATTTATATGTTTGTGTATATGCACATTTACAAATACATACACACACACACATATAGAATAAAGTGTATAGAGGCAGAGTGAATGTGTGTATGTAAGTTTAGATATACAAACAAGTGCAGATACAGATCTATATATAATATTCTATAGGCAATTTATATAATATTTATATATAATATATAATTTATATAATATAATATTCACTTCACTCTGAGCAACGAACTGCCCTTCAGGATGCTCTAAACACTGTGCTTTTATACTTTGGCACACTTTATTTGAATTTAAACTTTTTAAAACTAATTGGTATGGGGAATAGTGCACTTAGCTCTACCCTTTCCTTTCTCTGTGGGTTCTTGGAGGCTCCTCCTCCTTCTCTTTCATAGCTCTAGGGCTCTACCATAGAGTCCAATTACGCTCCTCCTCTCTATGGTGGGCCGCCATCTTAGGAGCGGGCAGAAGTGAGGCGTCAGGTCGACGGTCTCATGGTTGCTCTGGCTACGCTCCCTTCTCTCTCTCTCTCTCTCCCTCTCTCTCTCAGTGGGAGGGGGCGCTTCCGGTGGCCCGAGGAAGAGGGTGAGTGGGAAGGAGAGTGGAGGGCTGGCCTTGGGGCACTCCTTCCTCCCCCTGGGACCCCCCCTCCCTCTGGGAATTTGGGGTGGGGCTGCTGGTGCATGACGGGATACGTGATCCCTCCCCCAAAAGGTTCTGGGATATATAGTAGGGAGAGGTATCCTGAGATGTGTGTTGGGGGGGCTTGAAGTCTTTAGACAGGGGGATTCTGGGTGCTGCATTCCCCCTGGAAGAGGAGGCACTGCTCCCCTACTAAGGACACCTTTCTCTTGGACTGCAGCCCCCAGAATCCCCCACTAAGTATGACTCCAGACAGGGGGATTCTGGGTGTTGTCTTCCTCCTGGAAGAGGAGGCACTGCTCCCCTACTAAGGACACCCTCCTCTTGGACTGCAGCCCCCAGAATCCCCCACTAAGTATGACTCCAGACAGGGGGATTCTGGGTGTTGCCTTCCCCCCTGAAAGAGGAGGCACTGCTCCCCCGCCAAGCGCACCTTCCTCTTGGACTACAGTCCCTGTCATCTGGGATCTATCTAGGAGGGAGAGGCGCCATTATTTCTTAGAGGTCCATCCCCAGGAGAAGAAGGAAGAGGCCCTGCCCCAGGCCTCCGCTTGGACTGCAGCCCCCACAATCCCCCAGGAAAGGGAATGCTGGGCTTTGCAGCCCTATTTGAAAAAAGGAAGCCTGAGAAGGAGAGGGAGGAGGAGGCACTGCTCCCTCGTCCAGGGCACCCTTCTCTCAGATTGCAGCCACCATCATAGCCACAGACAGGGGGATTCTGGGTGTTGCATTCATCCTTGATGCCAGGGACAGCCAGGTTGAGGACATGGAGGACTCTGAGGATGAGGATGCTGAGCCAGGTCCTAGCTTGGTGCTACCAGCTCCCATGGACTTAGTTGAACCTGACCCTAGCTCTGTGGGACCCATTGAGGCACAGCCCCTGCCTCAGCAGCCTAGTCTCCTCCCAGCAGAAAGCCTCCCCCCAGCAGAGGTTTCAGGCCTGGAAGAGACAGAGGAGCAGGACACGGAGGTACCTACCTTTGCTCAGAGAAGGACAGAAAGGGCGTGCCTCCAGCATTCTCGGAGGTTATCAGAGAAATGCGCAGCTAAGGCCAGACAGCTGTGAGTGGGAGCTGTGCTATATAAGCAGATGAGGAAAGCCAAGTTCCTTGTCAGAGCTTTTTTGAGATTATCGGCGAAAGCTTTGGACTCTTGACTCCTGGCCTGACTCTGGACTGATTTGGATTTTGTGACCTCTGGACTGGATTGGACGACCTGCTTGTTGGAACCCTGGATCTCGGACTACATTCATTGACTTGCCTTGTGGACTCTGGACTCATTATTTTGCTGCTTGAAGCAATCAGACTGGTACTGTACTTGCAACTGCTTTTGGTGCTAGAGACAGACCTTGCTCTTAGCAGCCACGCTGTTGGCAGCTTTCCCGAACAAATGAAGAGCAGGCACTGCTCCCTCGCTCAGTTCAACCTCCTCTTGTACTGCAGCCCCCAGCATCCCCCATGGCTGCAAACAGAGGGATGCTGGGCATTGCATTCACCTCAGTGCTTCCCCACTCAGGGCAGCTTCTTCCTCTTGGACTGCAGCGCCCAGAATCCCCTGTCCAGCAGGGCTACAGGCCTCTCCTGGCTTCATGCAGACAGAGCTAGCATATGGCTTGGGTGCCATTTTCATTGCTGTGGCTCCTTCCTGTGGGATCCTGGGATTTGTAGCCTGGTGGAGGGACTTTGAATTCCCTGCTAGAGATTTCTAGTATTGGAGTTCAGGGAACTAGACTAGAAAATTCCAAGGGCCTCACAAACTACAGATCCCAGGATTCCATAGGACAGAGGGCCAAGGCAGTTAAAATGAACGCAGGACATCTGGATCTGGCCCCATGCGAAGGGGATGCCTTGCATTTGGTGGTTAAAGGTCCATTGGGGAGAGGAACCGGGGGGGGACACCTCTGAACCCCCAAATATATCTAGGGCAGCTTTGGGGTCTTGTGGGGTCACAAGGGAGCTCAGGCGGAGGGGTCCCCCTGGGGCCCATGATCCAGGAGGAAGGAGGGGGATATTCTATTTCAGACCCCTTTTATGGTGCAATCTGGTTCCTGGGCCCCTCTTTGCTCTTATGGATGATGGGGCTTTGGGGGAAGCAGAGCCTGACCTGCCTCCTTCCCTCCTTCTTCCTTCCCAGAGGAAACCACTTTGGACGAACGGACGGATGGATGGATGGATGGAGAAAGAGAGGAAGAGGAGCTGTGTGTTCGGATGTGAGGGAAAGGCAGAGACCCATCAGAAGGAGCTCCAGAGGGAGAGGCAGGAACACCAGCAGCTGAATAATAATACTAATAATACTAATAATACTACTACTAATAAAATTTATTTATATCCCACCCCTTTGGGATCAGTCGAGGAGGCTCACAATAAAATACAATACAATAGTAAAAACAAATTACCTTTCTGAAGAAAGGTAAGTGACCCCTGAGAGAGAAAGAAAGAGGAGAGGACCCCTTCCTCTCTACCCCATGGCCTTTTGACTCTGGGCGCTCTCAGTAAGACGCCCCTTTCCCAGCGCAAAAAGGAGCAGCAAAAGTTTCTTATTTAGTAGATATAGTTAGTCCTCTTGTAATAATAATAATAATAGTTTTTATTTGTATTTTCCCGCCTCTCCCTACAGATCGAGGCGGGATTACAGAGAAATATAGAAAGATACAATATATAAAATACAATGTATAAAATCATAACAATAATAAAAAACCCACAATCCATATAATAAAATCCAATACCCAATCATGTGCACGGATTGGTCGTCATCTTCACATATCCGGGAGGCCATATCAGATAGTGCAATTAAGCTTCAGAGTTACAATTGGGGAGATCAGGCGGATAGGCCTGCCAGAAGAGCTCCGTCTTAAGCACCTTCTTAAAGGCTTCTAGTGTAGTAATAAGACGGATCTCTTCCGGCAGGCCGTTCCATAGCTTAGAAGCTGCGGCTGTGAATGATCTCTGGGAAGTTACTTTTAATCTGGTATTATAGTATTCCAGTAAATTCTTCCCTGATGTTCTGAGAGTGCGGGGCGAATTATGTAGGGAGAGGCGTTCCTTCAAGTAACTCAAACCATCCATGAATTTTTTTTTAACAAAACCAAAGCTTGATTTTGCATACATACACACACACATAGAGAAGGCCCTTGGTATCCACTTGGGTTTGATTCCAGAACCCCCCATGGATACCAAAAACAATGGATGCTCATGACCCATGTTATATTGAGCATCCCCATGTATGTATGTATGTATATATATGGTATCTATGGAGGGTCCTGGAACCAAATTTTAATAATTAATTGTGTTGTTGGTTTTAATTCCTATTGATTTAATAATGTTTTAAAGGGGGGGGAAGGGAATTTGAGTTGTTTTATACTATGTATTATTTTACTTTTGTAAGCCGCCCCGATTGTTTTCAGAGGGGCGGGATATAAATAAATATTATTATTATTACTACTACTATTATTATTATTATTATTATTATTATTATTACCAGCGGCCTTCTGTACCTGCTTGAGGTGGAAATGTAAGTTCTTCAAAATATTCCTTTTAGATGTAAAGATGCCTGTAGAGATAGAAAGATTTTGGAAGTCTGAAAGCTAGGTTGTGTCCCAACTGAGAAGTCTTATGTCATCTCCTTTTCATTCATCTTCCATAATGGGAGAGGATAAATATTAAATTGATTAAACAAATAGCTTAAAAAATTACAGAGCAAGCCGCTTATTCTCCTGTTGTGATGTATCCTGAAATTAAAATCTTAAGGTTTTTTAAGGGGAGAGTTATACTCATTTAACTCATATAACCAAACATTTATATCTTTTAACAGCATCGACATAAATGTCCAACTTACATTGCCAAAGGCCTTTTCTGCATCTAAAACAAATAAATGCTACTTTTTTTATCGACTCTCTTTTCACGACATTCAGTCAAGTTTATTTTATGTCTTATTGTCCTTCATCTTTCTTCCAGATTGGTCTTCATATATCCACTGATTAAGAATCCTTTTCAGACCTTCTATTAAACCTAAGACCCTTCTCACAAATATCTGCCATTAAAACTGACCCGAAAGGGAAACAATGCTATAAATGACATGATGGCGGGCCGGGGGCGGGGGGGGGGGGGGGGGGGGGAGGGACCCCAACTTTTTTCCCCAACATAGTAGCTGTTTTTAAATGTATTTTGGGGTTCTGGATTCAAATAGGCAATAAAGAATGTCATAGAATCATAGAATCATAGAGTTGGAAGAGGCCACAAGGGCCATCCAGTCCAACCCCATTCTGCCATGCAGGAACTCCCAGTCAAAGCATCCCTGACAGATGGCCATCCAGCCTCTGCTTAAAGACCTCCAAGGAAGGAGACTCCATTCCTCTCCGAGGGAGAAATGTGTTCCACTGTCGAACCGCCCTTACTGTCAGGAAGTTCCTCCTAATGTTGAGGTGGAATCTCTTTTCTTGCAGCTTGCATCCATTGTTTTGGGTCCTAGTCTCTGGAGCAGCAGAAAACAAGCTTGTTCCCTCCTCAATATGACACTCCTTCAAATATTGAAACACGGCTATCATATCACCTCTTAACCATCTCTTCTCCAGGCTAAACATCCCCAGCTCCCTAAGTCCTTCCTCATAGGGATTCATGGTTTCCAGACCCTTCACCATTTTAGTTGCCCTCCTTTGGACACGCTCCAGTTTCTCCACATCCTTTTTGAATTGTGGTGCCCAGAACTGGACACAGTATTGTTCTTTCACAAATTTCTTGACTGATTTCCGCACTACTAATCTGATTCTGTTGCATGAAAATGTCAAAGCAAATTGTGGGGAAACAGTATGTGCCAACAGAGCAAGACTGAGGCCATTTTGGGATTTTTTTAGAGTGCCACATCCTTATAAAACCAACATACATTTAAAAAAGTGTTTCTTTTTATGACCCTCGATTTTGGAGGCCCATGTGATAGTCGTGGGTATTTATAATATTTATAAGCCATTGTGCTTAACATATATAAATGATTTATAAATCATTAAATATATTAATGATTTATGAATAATTATAAACAATTGAGTCCGTGTGTCCAAAAATGCACATATCTAATGATAAAGGAAACCGCTGTTTAAAGGGTTTCCTCTCTTCTTGATTATTTTCCCTGGACTACAGCGCCCAGAATC